>CM039672.1:357013282-358217216 GCA_022496015.1 Hordeum marinum | reverse complement strand
TTATTCGGGATGCCCAGTTCCATGCTCAAAAATCAAATCAAAACATAATGAAACAAAACTCCTCGAGGACTATTTTTTGTATGGACGATACCCGTGGATTCGGCTAGCCGTTGAGTGTGTTTGATTGGTGGAGGGGGAGTACAAACTTTATCATTCTGTTTGGGAACCACCTATAATGTATATAGAATGGAAGATACTGAGATCTCTTAGTTGTTATGTTGATAATGAAAGCATACCTCCCAAAATTTTATTCATCTCTATTTTAAAAGTTCGAGCTCTAACACCTCTGCAAATCCCTGCTTCCCTCTGCGAACGGCCTATCTATTTACTTTATTATTGAGTCGCCATCTTCTTATAAAAAGCACTAGTTAGAGAGCACCACTGCTATTTGTATGTTCTGTTATTAATTCATATTGAGTATGACTGTGACTAGATCTCTTTTACCATGAATTCCAATGTTTAGTCAGTCCTTGATCTTCAGGGGTGCTCTGCATTTATGTTTTGCGGTCTTAGAAAGGGCTAGCGAGATACCATTTTATTATATCATATCATGGGTGTTTGAAAAAGTATTGTCATCCGAGACTTACTATTATTGCTCGTTAGTTGATTATGCCATTGATATGAGTAAATGTGAGACCTAAACGTTATTGTGAATATGGTTAGTTCATAATCTTTGCTGAAAGCCTGAATGTTGGCTATAAATACTTGCAAAAACAAGATAAAAAGATTTCGTAAAAGTTTTTCTTTGTCACTTTGAGTCTGTCAACTAAATTGCTTGAGGACAAGAAATGGGTTAAGCTTGGGGGAGTTGATATGTCTCGATCGTATCTACTTTTCCAAACTCTTTTGCCCTTGTTTTGGACTCTAATTTGCATGATTTGAATGGAACTAACCCGGACTGACGTTGTTTTTAGCAGAATTGCTTTGGTGTTATTTATGTGCAAAAATAGAAGTTCTCGGATTGACCTGAAAATTTACGGAGAATATTTTTGGAATTAATAAAAACTATTGGCAAAAGAATCAACTAGAGGGGGTCCACCCATTGGCCACAAGCCAGCCCCCCTAGGGCGCGCCCTGGCAGCTTGTGGGTCCAACAAACCTCCTCTAACCGTAATTCCAACTCTATATATTCACATCCATGGAGAAAAATAGAAGAGTAGAGTTCATAGTGTTTCATGATACGGAGCCGCAACCACCTCCTTTTCTCCCTCGGTAGGACAGATCTGGAGTCTGTTTTGGGCTCCGGAGAGGGGAAATCGGCGCCGTCGTCATCACCAACCATCCCTCATCAACAATTTCATGATGCTCACTGCCGTGCGTGAGTAATTCCATCATATGCTTGCTGGACAGTGATGGATGGGATGAGATTTACCATGTAATCAAGTTAGTTTTGTTAAGGTTTGATCCCTAGTATTCACTAAGTTCTGAGATTGATGTTGCTATGTCTTTGTTATGCTTAATGCTTGTCACTAGGGCTCGAGTGTCATGATTTCACATATAACCTGTTATGTTTCCATGAATATATGTGTGTTATTCATCATATCTTCCGAGTTGTAGACACCTATTACATGTTATGATCCTCATCCCCTAGGGTGACAATAACTAGGATTCTTTCCGGTGATTACCATAGTTTGAGGAGTTCATGTATTCACTAAGTGCTAATGCTTTGCTCCAGTTCTCCATTAAAAGGAGGCCTTAATATACATTAGTTTCCGTTTGGACCCCGCTGCCACGGGAGGGTAGGACAAAAGATTTCATGCAAGTTCTTTTCCATAAACATGTATGACTATATACGGAATACATGCCCACATTGCATTAATGAATTGGAGCTAGTTCTATGTCACCCTAGGTTATAACTGTTGCATGATTAATGCCATCCAACATAATTATCTATCACTAATCCATTGCCTACGAGCTTTTCACATGTTGATCTTTTCTAAGTTACTTTTCTGTTGCTACTGTTACAATCACTACAAAACTGCCACTGTCACTTTTGCCATCGTTACCGTTACTTCCATAGTACTTTGCTACTAAATATTTTGTTGCGGATATTAATTCTTTCAGGTTTTGCTGAATTGACAACTCAGCTTCTAATACTTGAGAATATTCTTTCTCTCCCCTTTGTGTCAAATCAATAAATTTGGGTTGAATACTCTACCCTCGAAAATTGTTGCGATCCCCTATACTTGTGGGTTATCAAGACCTTTTTCTGGCGTCGTTCCCGGGGAGCATGGCTTTATTCTTTGAGTCACTTGGGATTTGTATCTGTTGATAACTATGAAGAATTTGAAAGCTTCTAAAACCAAGATCTTCCCCTCTACTATGAGGACGGGTAAGGAACTGCCATCTAGCTATGCATTTGATTCACCACCACCTGCTAGTAATTATGATATGTCACAAGTAATTGATGATGCCACTTCTGCTATGCTTGATAATATTGTTCCTTTGGGTTAATTTCTTGATGAACAACTTGCTAGGGTTAGAGAGAATGAGATCACTAAACAGGATGATATTTCGGAAACTGGTGAAATTATTGAAACTGAACACTTTCAGATACCTATTAGACCTAGATCTCCTATATATGAATTGCCTATTATACCCGGGGGTTATGTTACAGATGGGGAGGTAGCTAGGGACATTCTTTCTTGTAAAGATAGAGATGATCTTAAGAAATTACTATGCAAGTGGAAAGAATAATCTTTGAATGCTAGAATGCAATATGATCCCAAGTTTGCTACTTCACCTATCTTTGTTACTGATAAGGATTATGAATTCTCTATCGATCCTGAGTTAATTACTTTGGTTGGATCTAGTCCTTTCCATGGTTATGAATCTGAAACTGTTGTGGCACATCTTACTCAATTGAATGACATAGCCACCCTATTCGCTCATGAGGAAAACATTCGCTACTACTATATTCTTAAGTTGTTTCCTTTCTCATTGAAGGGTATTGCTAAGCTATGGTTTAAATCTCTTGCTCCTGGTTTTGTGTGTAGGCCCAGGATACGATATATTACTTCTCTAGAAAATATTTTCCTGCGCATAAGAAACAAGCTGCCTTATAGGAAAATGAAGAAGAGAGTCTCCCACAAGCTTGGGGGGGGGCTTCTCCAATTACTTAATGCTTTTCTTGATCATCCACTCAAGAAAAACGAAATACTTGATATCTTTTATAATGGACTAACCGATGCTTCTATGGAGCACCTAGATAGTTCTGCTGGTTGTGTTTTCAAGGAACGAATGGTTGAACAAGCTGAACTACTATTGAATAATATATTGAGAAAATATAATGATTGGACCATCCCCGAACCACCTCCAAAGCCATCTCCGAAGAAAAGAGGTATTCTATTTCTCAGTCCTGAAGATATGCAAGAGGCAAAGAAATCTATTTAAACCTGAAGGTATTAAACCTCCAAAAGGTATTAAACCTGAAGATGTTAACAATGTACCAACTATTGAAGAAATAGATTGTCTTGATAACTCCACACACATAGTGGAGGTAAATTCTCTTTATAGATTTGACGAAGGTGATATTCGTTATAATATGTCTGCTGGTCAGTGTTTGGATGAATTTGATAACTTTATTGTTAAACAAGAAAATTTCAATGCCTATGTTAATAGATAATTGAAACATAATGCTTACATGCTTGATCGCTTAGGTGATTATATGAGTAGAACCGTTAACGATCTTAAGCTTATTAGTAAACATGCTTCCATGGTAACTACTCAAGTAGAACAAGTACTTAAGGCACTGATACGACTCCAAAGTATCTATAATTTGTTATTATGTCATGCTATTATATTATGTGTTTTGGATGTTTTATATGCATTAATATGCTGTTTTATATTATTTTTGTTACTAACCTATTAATCTAGAGCCTATTGCTAGTTTCTGTTTTTTCTTTGTTTTTGAGTATTGTAGATATGGAATATTAAATGGAGTCCAAACGGAATAAAATTTTCACGATGATTTTTTCTGGAACGAAAGAAATCTACCGGGCTTGGAGTGCAAGGCAAGGAAGCTGCCAGGAGGTCACAAGCGAGGGGCGTGGACAACCCCCTTGTCGCGCCTAGCAGGCTTGTGACACCATGGAAGGAGTCCTAGGACTAATCTTGGTCCTAGAAATACCCAAATATTCCCCCAATACCAAAAAGATCCACACAAATACTTTTCCACCTCCAGAAGCCTTTTGTAGTAGTCTGCCGGAGGGGGATTCGATTAAGGAGGGCATCTACATCAACTCCATAGCCCCTCCGATGATGTGTGAGTAGTCCACCACAAACCTACGGGTCCATAGCTAGTAGCTATATGGCTTCTTCTCTCTCTTTGTGCTTCAATACCATGTTCTTCATGATCTTCATGGAGATCTATCCGATGTAATACTCTTTGGCGGTGTGTTTGTCGAGATCCGATGAATTGTGGGTTTATGTTCAAATTATCCATGGATATTATTTGGTTCTTCTCTAAATTCTTATATTCATGATTTCATATCTTTGGAAATATCTTTGAGTTATTCGTTTGGTTTGGCAAACTAGATTGGTAATTCTTGCAATGGGAGAAGTGCTTTGTTTTAGGTTCAATCTTGCGGTGTCCTCACCCAGTGACGAAGTAGGGGTAGAGAGGCACATATTGTATTGTTGCCATGAAGGGCAACAAGATGGGGTTTTCATCATATCTCTTGACTTTATCCCTCTACATCATGTCATCTTACCTAATGCGTTACTTTATTCTTCATGAACTTAATACTCTAGATGCAGGCAGGAGTTAGTCGATGTGTGGAGTAATAGTAGTAGATTCAAAATCATTTCGGTCTACTTGACACGGATGTGATGCCTATATTCATAATAATTGCCTTGGATATCTTCATGATTATTCTCTTTTCTATCAATTGCTCGATAGTAATTTGTTCACCCACCGTGATACTTTCCATCAAGAGAGAAGCCTCTAGTGAAACCTATGGCCCCCGGCTCAACTTTCCATAATATATTTTCAGATCTATAAATAAAAAATACATTGCTTCTATTTATTTACTTTTTACTTTCCGCAATCTTTTACGTCTATCTCTATCAGATCAAATCCTTGCAAATAACCGTGAAGGGATTGACAACCCCTTAATAGCGTTGGGTGCAAGAGTTTGATCTTTTGTGTAGGTGCAGCCATTGGTGACTTGCTTGTTCCTCCTACTGGATTGATACCTTGGTTCTCATAAACTAAGGTAAATACTTATCTACTTTGTTGCATCACCCTTTCCTCTTCAAGGGAAAACCAACACAAGCTCAAGAGGTAGCAAGAAGGATTTCTGGCGCCGTTGCCGGGGAGGATACACATCAAGATTACCGAGTAACCATCAAAAACTCATCTATTGCATTTACATTATTTTCCATTTGCCTCTTGTTTTCCTCTCCCCCACTTATAAATGATTTTCAGAAAAAAAAGATTTTCCCTTTTATTCGCCTTTCTTCTGTTCGCCTTTTGGTTGCTATGTTTGCTTGTGTTTCCACATGCCTTCTATTTGCATGCATCTTCGCTTGCTAAAAATCTATTGATATGGATCCTCATAAACTTTCTAATCTTTTAAAAATACCAAATTGTGATGAACCTATTGCTAGTGAGTTGAGTGCACTTGATTATCTCTGTGAAGATTTGTTTGAAAATCATGAATCTGAAAATTTTGGCGAACTATTAAAAGAAGAAACTTATAGGGAGATTCATGATAGTTCCTTGAATGAAAAGAATGATTTCCATGCTGTTAGTATGAATTCTCTAAATATCCATGATTCTAATTATATGCAAAACCACAAGCTTGGGGATGCTATGCTTGATGAAGATGATATTTTTTGTTCCCCAAGTTTTTATGATGACACTTGTGCTATAATTGATCATGAAAAGAATGCTTTGTGTGATAGTTATATTGTGAGATTCCTTCATGATTCTACTTAGAATTATTATGAGGGAGGAACATATGCTTGTAGGAGTTGCAATAATATCAAGTTTCCTCTCTATGTATTCATAGTTTTGAAGTTATGCTTGTTTTCCTTCCTATGCTAGTTGATTGTTGATCCCATAAATTGTTTGCTCACAAAATCCCTATTCATAGGAAGTGGGTCATAATTAGATGTGATTTTCATAAGATTCATGATGCTCTCTTGCATGTTTTAATTGCTACTTTTTATGTGAGCATCATTCAAATCATCATGCCTAGCTAGGGCCGTTAAACAATAGCGCTTGTTAGGAGGCAACCCAGTTTTATTTTTATGTTATGTTTTTTTGCTTATGTTTTTTTAGTTTTTCCCACATTATTTCTTATGTAGTAATTGTGGTTTGGTGTTTTAATTAGTGTTTGAGCCAAGTAAGACCTTTGGGATGGTCTATGGTGGTTGTTGATTTGATCTTGCTGAAAAATAGAAACTTTCGTGCCGAGTCTAGGAATTTTATAAATTTATCAGGGCATAGAATGAGTCTGAATTTTTTACAAAAGATTGACATACAAATTTACAAGGAGTTCCTAATGTTCCTTATTTTGATGTATCTATGGGTTGTATCGGGGGGTATGAACCATGGAGAAATTAGAATACGGTAGGTATTACACCAATATAAAAAAAAATTAGTTCACAACAGTACCTAAAGTGGTGATTTATTTTCTTATACTAGCGGATCTCACGAGTTTCCTGTTAAGTTTTGTGTCGTGAAGTTTTCAAGTTTTGGGTAAAGATCTGATGAATATGGAATAAGGAGTGGAAAGAGCCTAAGATTCGGGATGCCCAAGGCACTCCAAGTCATATTCAATGATGCCAAAGAGCCTAAGCTTGGGGATGCCCCGGAAGGCATCCCTGCTTTCGTCTTCAATCCATTGGTAAATTTACTTGATGCTATACTTTTATTCACCATGTGATATGTGTTTTGCCTTGAGCGTCTTGTATGATATGAGTCTTTTCTTTTTAGTTTGCCACAATCATCCTTTCTGCACACATATTTTGAGAGAGACACGGCATGAATTGTGAATTTATTAGAATACTCTATGTGCTTCACTTATATCTTTTGAGCTAGGCAATTTTGCTCTATGTGCTTCACTTATATCTTCTTAGAGCACGGTGGTGTTTGCTTTTATAGAAATCATTGAACTCTCGTACCTCACTTATATTATTTTGAGAGTCGTTAAACAACATGGTAATTGGTTTAGGGTATGAATTTAGTCCTAATATGATAGGTGGTGTTTGCTTTTATAGAAATCATTGAACTCTCGTACCTGACTTATATTATTTTGAGAGTCGTTAAACAACATGTTAATTGGTTTAGGGTATGAATTTAGTCCTAATATGATAGGCATCCAAGAGGGATATAATAAAAACTTCCATATTAAGTGCATTGAGTTTTATGAGGAAGTTTGATTCCTTACATAAAGTTTCGAGATATAAAGATGGTAATGCTAAGATTCATGTTAGGAACTAATTATGAATTGGTAAAAACACTTGTGTAAAGGTTTTTGATTCCCGTAGCATGCATGTATGGTGAGCCATTATGTAAGGAAGTCAAAGCATGATTTGTTTATAGATTGTCGACCTTTGTGTTAGCGGTGGGAGCGTGCGATGGTTTACTCCTACCAACCTCTCCTCTAGGATCATGCGTATAATACTTTTCTTCGATGACTAATAGACTTTTGCAATAAGTATGTGAGTTCTTTATGACTAATGTGAGTCCATGGATTATGCGCACTCTCACCCTTCCACCTTTGCCAGCCTCTCTAGTAATGCGCAACTTCCCTCCTCAAAACAGCCACCATACATCTTTCCTCAAAACAGCCATCATACCTATTATGCCATTTCCATAGCTATTCCGAGATATATTGCCATGCAACTTCCACCGTTCCGTTTATTATGACACACACCATCATTTTCATATTGCTTTGCATGTTAGTAAGATAGCTAGCATGATGTTTTCATGGCTTGTTCATTTTTCTATGTCATTTGCTATGCTAGATCATTGCACATCCCGGTACACCACCGGAGGCATTCATATAGAGTCATGATTTATTCTAGTTATCAAGTTGTAATTCTTGAGTTGTAAGTAAATAAAAGTGTGATGACCATCATTATTAGAGCATTGTCTCATGTGAAGAAAGGATGATGGAAGCTATGGTTCCCTCACAAGTGGGGATGAGACTCTAGACTTTTTGAAAAATAAAAGACGCGCGAAGCCCAAATAAAAAAATAGGCCATAGATTCCACCATAATAATAATAAAAGTGAGAGAAAAGAGAGAAGGGACAATGCTACTATCTTTTTTCCACACTTGTGCTCCAAAGTAGCACCATGATCCTTCATGATAGAGAGTCTCCTATTTTGTCACTTTCATATACTAGTGGGAATTTTTCATTATATAACTTGGCTTGTATATTCCAATGATGGGCTTCCTCAAATTTCCCTAGGTCTTCATGAGCAAGCAAGTTGTATGCACACCCACTTAGTTTCCTTTTGAGATTTCATAACTTATACCTCTAGTGCCTCTGTTGCATGGCAATCCCTACTCAGTCACATTGATATCTATTAATGCGCATCTCCATAGCCCGTCGATACACCTAGTTGATGTGAGACCATCTTCTCATTTTCCTTCACAACCTCCACCATATTCTATTCCACCTATAGTGCTATATCCATGGATCACGCTCATGTATTGCGTGAGAGTTGAAAACGTTTGAGAAAATAAAAGGTTGAAACAATTGCTTGACTTGTCATAGGGGTTGTGCATGATATAAATACTTTGTGTGGAGAAGATGGAGCATAGCCAGACTATATGATATTATAGGGATAACTTTATTTTTCCATTATATTTTGAAAAGATACAATTGCTTTGCTAGTCTGTTTTAAATATTATTGTTTTTATGTCAACATTAAGCTTTTGTTTTGATTCTTATGGATATGAATATTCATGCCACAATAAAGAATATTAAGTGGACAAATATGTTAGGTAGCATTCCACATCAAAAATTCTGTTGATATCATTTACCTACTCGAGGAAGAGCAGGAATTAAGCTTGGGGATACTGATATGTCTCCAACATATCTACAATTGATTGTGTCATGCTATTATATTATCTATTTTGGGTGTTTTATATGCGTTAATGTGTTATTTTATATTTTTTTGGGAAAAACCTATTCATCTAGAGCCTAGTGCCAGTTTCTTTTTTTCCTTGTTTTTGAGTATTACAGGTACGGAATAGTAAAGGGAGTCCCAACGGAATAAAATCTCTCTAGTGATTTTTTCTAGAACGAAAGAGATCTACCAGTCTTGGAGTGCAAGGCAAGGAAGCTGCCAGGAGGTCACAAGCCAGGGGGCCGCGGCCACCCCCTGCCCGCGCCTGGCAAGCGTGTGAATCCCCGACGGGAGTTCTAGCCCTAATCTTCATCCTATAAATACACAAATATTCCCCAAATACCAAAAATAGCCACGCAAATACTTTTCCGCTGCCAGAAGCCTCCGTTCCCGAGAGATCCACTCTTGGAGCCTTTTCCGGTAATATGCCGGAGGGGGATTCGACCACGGAGGGCATCTACATCAACTCCTTGCCCCTCCGATGATGTGTGAGTATTCCACCATAGACCTATGGGTCCATAGCTAGTAGATAGATGGCTTCTTCTCTCTCTTTGTGCTTCAATACCATGTTCTTCATGATCTTCATGGAGATCCATCTGATGTAATACTATTTTGCAGTGTGTTTGTCACGATCCGATGAATTGTGCATTTGTGTTCAGATTATCCATGAATATTATTTGGTTCCTCTCTAAATTTTTATATGCATTATTTCATATCTTTGCAAGTCTCTTTGAGTTATAGGCTTGGTTTGGCAAACTAGATTGGTAATTCTTGCAATGGGAGAAGTGCTTAGTTTTGGGTTCAATCTTGCGGTGTCCTCACCCAGTGACACAGTAGGGGTAGCACGGCACGTATTGTATTGTTGCCATCATGGGTAGCAATATGGGGTTTTCATAGTATTTCTTGAGTTTATCCCTCTACATCATGTCATCTTACCTAATGTGTTACTCCATTCTTCACGAACTTAATACTCTAGATGCAGGCATGAGTCGGTCGATGTGTGGAGTAATAGTAGTAGATGCAGAATCGATTCGGTCAACTTGACACAGACGTGATGCCTATATGCATAATAATTGCCTTGGATATCTTCATGATTATTCGCTTTTCTATCAATTGCTTGACAGTAATTTGTTCACCCGCCGTGATACTTTCCTTCAAGAGAGAAGTCTCTAGTGAAACCAATGGCCCTCGAGTCTACTTTCCATAATATATTTTCAGATCTATAAACGAAAAATACCAAATATACCTTGCTGCGATTTATTTACTTTTTACTTTCTGCAATATGTTACATCTATCTCTATAATATCTAATCCTTGCAAATAGCCGTGAAGGAATTGACAACCGCTTTATAGCGTTGGGTGCAAGTGTTTGACTGTTTGTGTAGGTGCATCCATTGGTGACTTGCTAGTTCCTCCTATTGGATTGATACCTTGATTCTCATCAAATGAGGGAAATACTTATCTACTTCCATGCATCACCCTTTCCTCTTCAAGGGAAAACCAGCGCAAGCTCGAGAGGCAGCAGGCACAAAATGATTTGCTTAATGAGATCAATGGTAAGAATAATGATTATTCTGTTACACTTGTGACTAGAGGTAGTAAAATGACTTGGGAACCTTTGTATCTTGAGGGCTGTCCTAAGAGAAGTGAGCAAGATTCTCAGAGAATGAATACTACCTAGTCATCCCAGTAATAAAAGGAAAAAAGAATGATGATAGGACTTTTTATGCTTCTAGTGAACCTGTTATAGATACACATAAAATCCAAATGATATTTATATTTTATGATGCTGAAACACAACCTGGTGATGAACATGATCTGGGTGATAATTTTAATGATGATGTTCATGTTGATGCTCAACCTAGTAATGATAATGATGTGGAGATTGAACCTGGTGTTGATCTTGATAACCCACAATCTAAGAAAAAAGATATGATAAAAGACACTTTGTTGCTAGGAAGCATGGTAAAGAAAGAGAACCTTGGGTTCAGAAACCCATGCCCTTTCCTCCTAAACCATCAAAGAAAAAGGATGACGAGGATTTTGAGCGCTTTGTTGAAACATTTAGACCTGTCTTTTTGCGTATGCGCTTCACTGATATTCTAAAAATGTCTCCTTATGCTAAGTATATGAAGGATAATGTGACTAATAAAAGAAAGATACCGGAAGCTTAAATTTTCACCATGCTTGCTAATTATACTTTGAAGGGTGGAGTACCAAAGAAATTAGGGGATCCAGGAATACTAACTATACCATGTTCCATTAAAAGAAATTATGTTAAAATCGCTTTATGTGATTTGGGAGCCGATGATAGTGTTATGCCTTTCTATTTATATCATAGACTAGATTTGCATAAGTTGACACCTACTGAAATCTATTTGCAAATGGCTGATAAATCAACCACTTTACCCATTGGTATTTTTGAGGATGTGCCTGTTGTGGTAGCAAACATTATTATCTTAATAGACTTTGTTATTCTTGATATTGCCGAGGACGACAGCAAGTCGATCGTCCTTGGTAGACCCTTTTCGAACACTGCATGGGCTGATATTGATTGCAACTAAGGCAATGTCACTTTCCATGTTAATGGTAATGAGCATACGGTGCACTTTCTGAAGAAACAACCTCAAGTTCATAGTATTAGCTCTATTGGAGAAATTCCAACAATTGCTATTGGATGTTTTAAATTCCCTCTCCCTATTTTCAAGAAGAAATATGAAATAATCATGGTAGGGGACATGCCTATCCCCATTGAGGTAACTTAGTGTTATTCGAAAATTCTCCGGTTTCATGTTACTCGAAAGAAGTTTTCTAATAAGACTTGATCAACCTTGTTAATGAATACCTTTTGACAGGCACGAGATAGATGAATTTAGAAAGAACAACCTTCTGTACCCAACTTTTACTTTCTGTTGTTTAGAATAAATAAAGAAAAAATACATTATACTTTTGTTTTCTGAATTATTCGTACAAAAAAATGACCTGGAAATAAAATTTGCTCCAAATGCCTTGAAAATTTAGTATGATTTTTGATAGAATATTTAAGAATATTTGGCACTGAGAAAACACCAGATTGTTGCACCAGTGGGACACAATCCCAGGGCCCCCCAGGGCGCGCCTTGGTGGCTTGTGGATCCCACGTGCCCCCCTCACTTATTCCAGCACCCATCCACTCCATGCTCCTCCATAAAAAATCCCACCATTGCTCAAACCCGAGTCCTAGATCATCTCGCTGCCATTTTCGATCTCCTTGTGCAAAGCTCCATTTCCAAAACTATTTTGGGGTATTGTTCTTCGGTATGCGACTCCTCCAATGGTCCAATTATTTTTTGTTCTAGTGCTTTATATATTGCAAATTTTTGCTGCTACGGTGATCCTGTTCTTGAGCTTGCATGTCAAATTTTTATGGTCACAAGTAGTTTTTATGCATGATTTAGCCTCTATGCACTTATGGGAGTGGTTGCTTTCAATTTAATTGAGTTTTGTTCAATTTTATTTTAATTTGCTAAAAATTTAGAAATTTTTCATAGGAAAATGATGAGGAGATTGTTAAGAGGCTCTTCAAGCCGGGGTTCTAAAGAAAATGAAAATGAGAAGAAAGAGAAGCCCAAATATAATCTTCCCCGCACCACGGAGGTTCCGCCATGTGAATGGCCAAGTGATGCATTCTTGAAGGCGGCCGAAATTTATAATGATTTTTACTATTTGGCGGAGAATGCAGGCATCACCGACTTCCTCCACGATAAGTGTGACCAATACCTCTCTCTCACTAATACCTTTGTGCAAAACTTTGACTTTCATTATGGGGAAGATCCTCCTATGGTAGAATTCCACTTATATGATGTGCCTAAGAAGATGAATCTTTACGCTTTTTGCAATGTTTGCAAATTACCTTATGAGGGCAGCGTCAGTGCACCCTGTCCTAGAGATGTGGAAGATCTTATTGCTGAAACCACTGTAGGGGAAGAGAGAGGGGGTGTCGGGAGCCAGAGTGGCTAGTTTACATTTTCCTGTTTTGCACTATTACTCATTATTTGCGAGGAGATGTTTGATAGGTCGTGGGGAGAGTGGAGGCCTAAGTGCTCCCGACCTAGCTGTTTTGCGCCATGTTTTACATCATGATAGAAATTTTAGTTTGGGCACTCTTGTTGCTCGACGGTTGAGTTTAAATTGTTTGAATGGTCTAATCTTTGGAGGTATTTATTCTTCTCGCCTTGCTAGACATTTTGAGATACCCTTTAGACTAGATGAAAAGGAAGAAAGGTTGTTACCAACTAGATATTTACACTATGATAGTATGGTAGCACATCATTTCATTTCCAAAGACAATGACAAGCGGCTCATCTATAACCTAGTGTTTAGCCAGGGTACCTGTCAGATTATTACTTTGCCTGCACCTTCTTTGTTAGATATTTATTCAGGCGGGTACATTATTACGCACGAGGACGCTCAAGTGGTTCTCTACGTCGGTGGAGCCCAATCCCGTGCATACCTCAACCGTCGTTAGGGCGTCCAGATCACTAGGACGAGACCATGGGGCGAGCCCTCTACCATCGTTGGGGCGTCCGGATCACCAGGACGAGACCAAGGGGTGATGGGCCACATGACCAGTAAGGCTCCTGAGTCGCATTGCTTAGGAACCCCCCTCAACGCTCAAGCGTCTACCTTACCTTTTCTTGGTTCCTTCCTCGAGAGGTGCCCATGCCTCCCGAGGCTTCAATATGTTGCGCTGGGACGCGGCCGAAGCCCCCGAGCGGGGGTTGATCGCAAAAAAGATGAACACTCCCGAGGCAATGGGCCCTTGCCGGCTTGCCCGAAGGCGCCTCACGCGGGTCGATGTGCCACGGCCTTGACAAGATTTGAACACCATGCCCACGCCGCCTCTGCACATGGGGTGCGTGAGTGGGAGACTAGGAAAATAATTGCAAAGAGGGGAAATTCCCACCCCTTTTTCGAACAGAGTTATGAAACTTATGAGTTTCACTTCAAAAAATGGCAAATCGAATCCAAAAAAGGAACTAGCAACAGCCGCGTCTAGCACCTAGGCTAGTCTTTGTCTTCGTCTTCCCCCAGCGCGGAGCGTTGGGCTTCCATGTTGTGTGGGCATAGCCATTGGAGGAAAGTATTGTCCACTAGTGTGGTGCACAGGGCTTCCACTTGGGTGTGGGATGGAACCCCTCCGCATCCTGGGGGGAGCTCCGGGCATATACATCCCACTCATTATTACGTGAGAGTGTCATGGACAAAGATAGCTAGGAAAGCCCCCAGGCACGCAGCCTAGGTGGTCCCAACGCAGTTGAACTCTCCCATGCATTTCTGCATGGTTGTGCGCTCCTATAGCCCAAACCCTAGTGCAATATTCCCCGCGTAGCTATGGGATTGCGCTCCCGCAACACAAACATGAGCACAATGCACCCAACGCAGCCATATGGGTGTTGTGTCGATGAAGCCGCCTCCTGAGGCGTCGAGGTGCCGGCCTGACCACGACTTGAGGACCTCATGAGGACCTGCCTCCTAAGGGCCGCGCCGGCGCCCCTGCCGCCGCGTGTGGCCCATGCTTCCCGTATCCCGTTGATCCCTCTAGGCAGCCGTCCCTGCGACCCAAAGGGCTCGATCGCATGACGCTTGCTTGTGAGGGTGAGAGCTGTGCCGCGCCCCCGCGTATCCTGGGATGTCCCCTCAGTTGCACCAACCTGGCCTAGTGCCCCCTCAGTGGAAGCCCCTAGGCCTGGCTCATAGAAGATGCCTAGGTCTCTCCCTGCTCCGGGAGGATGCTGGCACCCGCGAAGGACTCATGATCCATGGTGCCATCTGCAGATACGACAAAACTTGGAACATAGGCCTATGTGAAAAGGCCTTGGCTTCCTCCCGAACCGTCCACGTGCGCCCCATGGGCAGCCTCCCTCAGAGGCAAGTAGGTGTCGCTCTAGACGCGTGGCCCGCAGAACCTCCTGCGGCCAGCCTCTACCCGAAGTTGCTTACCTTTATCGTCGCCACGGGGTTGGTCGCGCGTGTCGTGACGTGGGTTGCCCCCTGGTCATCCATCGCGCCTCCATTATGGTTACCTACTGATACCTCTCCGTCGTATCTACTTTTCCAAACTCTTTTGCCCTTGTTTTGGACTCTAATTTGCATGATTTGAATAGAACTAACCTGGACTAATGTTGTTTCAGCAGAATTGCCTTGGTGTTATTTTCGTGCAAAAATAAAAGTTCTTGGATTGACCTGAAAATTTATGGAGATTATTTTTGGAATTAATGAAAAATACTGGCGAAAGAATCAACTGGAGGGGGGCCACCCACAGGTGACTAATGCGTCTCCAACGTATATATAATTTTTGCTTATTCCATGCTGTTATATTATCATTCTTGGATGTTTTACAATCATTTTACCACAACTTTATATTATCTTTGGGACTAACCTATTAACCTAGAGCCCAGTGCCAGTTTCTGTTTGTTCCTTGTTTTTGAGTTTTACAGAAAAGGAATATCAAATGGATTCCAAATGGAATAAAAAATTACCGTGATCTTTTATGGACCAGAAGACACCCATGGAGCTTGGAGATGAAGCCAGAAGATTCCCGAGGAGGCCACAACCTTAGGGGCGCGGCCACCCCCTGTGAGCTCCCCACAGGATTGTGGGCCCCTCGGGAGTCCACCGACCTCCCTCTCAGCTCTATAAATCCTCAAATATTCCAAAAAAACAACGCCGAACCTTGATCGGGAGTTCCGCCGCCGCAAGCCTCCAGGGCCACGAAAAACCAATCGGAGGCCATCTTCATCATCCTGGCGGTCTCCATGATGAGGAGGGAGTAGTTCATCCTTGGGGCTGAGGGTATGTACCAGTAGCTATGTGTTTGATCTCTCTCTCTCTCTCGTGTTTTGGAGACAGCACGATCTTGATGTACTGCAAGCTTTATTGATATAGATTGAATCATAAGGAGTTTTCCCCTCTCCATCTTCTTGTGATGAATTGAGTTTTCCCTTGAAGTTTTCTTATCGGATTGAGTCTTTAAGGATTTTAGAACACTTGATGTATGTCTTGCGATGGGATATCCGTGGTGACAATGGGATGTTCTATTGATCCACTTGATGTATGTTTTGGTGATCAACTTGCGGGTTCCGTGACCATGGGAATCTATGCATAGGGGTTGGCACACGTTTTTGTCTTGACTTTCCGGTAGAAACTTTGGGGCACTCTTTGAAGTTCTTTGTGTTGGATTCAATATAATGAATCTAAAATTGTGTGATGCATATCGTATAATCAAGCCCACGGGTAATTGTGGTGACGTTGGAGTATCTAGGTGACATTAGGGTTTTGGTTGATGTGTATCTTAAGGCGTTTTCTTAGTACGAACTCTAGGGCTGTTCGTGACACTTATAGGTATATCTCATAAGATTGATCAGAAAAGATAACTTTGAGGTGGTTTCGTACCCTACAATTATTTCTTCGTTAGTTCACCGCTATTTGTGACTTTGGAGTGAAGTCTTTGTCACACGAGAGGTATTCACATATGATTCAACTATGCCAATATTGTTGAGGGAAATTTCACTAGTGAAAGTATGGACCTTAGGCCTTGTTTCCAAGCATTTATACAACGTTTTGCTCGCCATTTAATATTTGTTACCTTGCTGTTTTTATATTTTTCAGATTACAAAAAACCTATATCTACCATCCATATTGCACTTGTATCACCATCTCTTCGTCGAACTAGTGCACCTATACAATTTACCATTGTATTGGGTGTGTTGGGGACACAAGAGACTCTTTGTTATTTGATTGCAGGGTTGTTTAAGAGAGGCCATCTTCATCCTACACCTCCCACGGATTGATAAACCTTAGGTCATCCACTTGAGGGAAAATTGCCATTGTCCTACAAAACTCTACGCTTGGAGGCCCAACACGAGTCTACAAGAAGAAGGTTGTGTAGTAGACATTAGTGACAAGCCCACAAGGTGCAGCCACCCCCCCTTGTCATGCCTGGCAAGCTTGTGGGCCCCCTATGGCTCCACCGACCTCAATTACAATCCTATATATTCCTATTCGTGGAGGAAAAAATCAGAGAGGAGAGTTCATCGCGTTTCACGATACGGAGCCGCTACCACCTCCTGTTCTTCCTCGGCAGGCCAGATTTGGAGTTTGTTTTGGGCTCCGGAGAGGGGAAATCGACGCCATCGTCATCACCAACCATCCTTCATCACGAATTCCATGATGCTCTCTGCTATTCGTGAGTAATCCCATCGTAGGCTTGTTGGACGGTGATGGGTTGGATGAGATTTATCATGTAATCGAGTTAGTTTTGTTAGGGTTTGATCCCTAGTATCCACTATGTTCTGAGATTGATGTTGCTATGACTTTGCTATGTTAATGCTTGTCACTAGGCCTGAGTGCCAGATTTCAAATCTGAACCTATTATATTTTCATGAATATATATATGTGTTCTTGATCCTATCTTGCAAGTTGTAGACACCTATTACGAGTTATGATCCGCATCCCCTAGGGTGACAATAATTGGGATTCTTTCTAGTGATTACCATAGTTTGAGGAGTTCATGTATTTAGTAAGTGCTAATGCTTTGGTCTGGTTCTCTATTAAAAGGAGGCCTTAATATCCCCTAGTTTCCATTAGGACCCCGCTGCCATGGGAGGGTAGGAAAAAAGATGTCATGCAAGTTCTTTTCCATAAGCATGTATGACTATATATGGAATACATGCCTACATTACATTGATGTATTTGAGCTAGTTCTGTGTCACCATATGTTATAACTGTTGCATGATGAATGCTATCCAACATAATTGATCCATTCCCTACGAGCTTTCCACATATTGATCTTTGCTAATTTACTTTTCGGTTGCGACTGTTATAATCTTATTGGTAGTGAAGCCGAACCTAAATTACGAAAAATTTCTTCCAACTTATCAATTCTAGTGGGGCTTTCTTCAATTCTTTTATTGACTACGGGTTCTTTTTCCTTTAATAGTTTAAGAGCATTTCCTACCTTTAAACCGATTCTATTAGCAAGATTATGCATAATTTTATCCAAGTTCTCAATATTTTCCTTAGTGAGCTTTTTCTTTTCAATAACATCTAACCTTTTCATAACATGCTCAAGAGTTAAAACCGTTTCATTGATAATGATAGGTGGGGAACCCACTAAATGACCCATGGCATTATAAGCATCTAAAGTGGGGCACATCAAGAAATTCCCACCGGTAATCGCATCAAGGACGAATCTATACCAAGTGGTAATGCCCACATAAAAACATCAAAGAAGAACAACGGTGATTCCTTATGAATAGATCTATTATGAGCATTGCAAATCCTATACCAAACATCCTTAAGATTCTTGCCTCCCCTTTGTTTAAAAGTAATAACCTCATTCTCGAGAGTAAACACAATAATGGAGGAACTAGACATAGTGAAGAGATACGTGAGCAAGAGATGTGACGAGAAAAAGGCAAACAAATAAGAGAGGGCGAATAAAACAGCCAAAAAAATTTAATTTGTGAAGTGGCGGAGAGGAAAACGGGAGGCAATTGCCAAATAATGTAAATGGCAAGGATAGGAGATCTTTGATTAGGAACCTGGTAGATGAGATTTCTTCCTCCCCGGCAATGGCGTGAGAAATTCCTTTGATGTGGCTTGACAATGCGTCGGTATTTCCCCAAAGACAAAGGGATGATGCAGCACAGCGACGGTAAGTATTTCCCTCAGTTATGAAACGAAGGTATCAATCTGTAGAGGAAGATCACACACCCACATAAATAGCACCTACACACAAACAACAAATACATGCAACTTGATAGGAAAGAGAGGTTGCCATGCTCTCTATGGTAATAAGATACATTAGTCAATGCTAGTTTTGGCAACTAGATCTTGCAAGAACACACACAAAAAGTTAAAAAGATGTACAACAAGGTATTTTGGGGCTTTTTGGATTAATATATCTCAAAACAAAAGATGCAAATAGTACATCAGAAAGCAATATGTTGGAAAAGTAGACCTAGGGGTCGTAGGTTTCACTAGTGTCTTCTCTCATGAGTATAGCACACGGTGGGTGAATAAATTACTGTTGGGCAATTGATAGAAGATCAAATATCCAGGCAATGATCATTATATATGCACCACGTCCAAGATAAGTATACTGAAACAATTATGCATCTACTGCTATTACTCCACATATCGATTGCTATCCAGCATGCATCTAGTGTATTAAGTTCATGGGAAAACGGAGTAATGCAATAAGAACGGTGACATGATGTAGACAAGATCTATTCATGTAGGAATAGACCCCATCCTATTACCCTTAATGGCAATGATACATGCGTGTCTTGCTGCCCTTTCTGTCACTAGGAAAGTACAACGCAAGATCAAACCCATCACGAAGCACCTCTTCCCATGCCAAGAAAAATCGATCTAGTTGGCCTAACTAAACGAAAGATTCAAAGAAGAAATACGATGCTATAAGTAATCATGCAAATAAGAGATCAAAGAAGACTCAAATCATATTCATGGATAGAAACTGGTCATGAACTCAAAATTCATAGGATCCCAAGAAACAAACCGCAAAAGGCATTACATCAAATAGATCTCCAAGATACCATTGTATTGAAAAACATAGAGAGAGAGGAAGCCATCTAGCTACTTCCTACGGACCCGTAGGTCTATGGTGGACTACTCACGCATCATCAGAGAGGCACCTATGAAGAAGATGAACCCATCCGTGTTGGTGTTAGATTGGATCTTGAGGTTCTTGAACTTGCGGCGGCTGGAATTGTGTTTCGTCGACTCCCCTAGGATTTTCTAAATGTTTGGGAATTTATAGGTTTGATAATCGGTTGAGGGGGGCCTGAGGTGCCCACCCTCTACAAGGCCATGCTAGGGGCCTCTAGTGCGCCCTGGTGGAGGGTGGCCACCCTAGGTCCCCTCTTCTGGTGATATTTGGCCCATCTTCCTTCTTATGGTCCATCAAAATTCCACAAAAATCCCTGCAGTGTTTGGGATCCGTTTGATACTGATTTTATGTGAGGTAAAAAACAAGCAAAATAGCAACTGGCACTTTGGCACTATGTCAATAGGTTAGTCCCAAAAAAGATATAAAGTTGTTATAAAATGTTTGTAAAACATCCAAGGTTGATAAAATAGTTGTCGGATCCCCGATCCTAAGCAATAAGAATCCAACCTGTAATACATCACATCACTTTGCAGCCTCATGCACGATTATTTCCATGGATGCCACCTTACCTAGGCCGGGACCATTTGCGTCTTTTGGCTCACATGTGTGAATGTGTCGCTAGCATTCAACTGACAGAGAACCCGGGTCGACATGACTAGTCGTAGAACCCAAGTGGCACATCTGTATAGGGAAAAACATACGTAACCCAGGAATGCAGGTGTCGATCTCTAGTGTGTGTAGACGAGTCATAGCCAGCTACAAGGACTCAATTACGTTGTGGGACATAAATGTCATCACTGCACGTAGACGAGTCGTAGTAAGCTACAGGGACTCCATTACACTACGAGACATTTCCCCGAAGGGACAAACACGGCAGCAGAGAAGGATACATGCCAATCAATCAATGTGCCCGGAGCGGTAGCAAGCTACCAAGGCTCGGTGGAAGCACAAAGAGGCATTTCCCCGTAAAGAGTACTACTAAAGGCACACAACTAGGTGTCGAATCCCGCACATACCAATGCATTTCAAACATACACGCAATATGCATGATATGCATAGATACAACATGGCATCGCAACATAACTCTAAGACTCAAGTATTCATTAATGACTCATAGGAGCCAACATAGTATGATATTATAAACATGGCTCACATGACCCAATACTCAAGTCATACAAGCAACAAGCGGAAGCAGAAATATGTCTGGATACAGACATCTACTAAAAGTGGTCGTAGGAGCCTGAAAAGCTACCATGACCCTACCAAAGGAACCAGAACTCTATTTGGAATTCCCAAGCTAATCCGGTCAACATCGCACTTCACCTCATAAGTACCACTAATGAGACCGACGTCTCCTCTACAAGAACATAAATTAAGCAAACGTGAGTACAAAGGTACTCAGCAAGACATACATCAGAACTAACTACATATGCATCAGTATCAATGAAGGGGTTTTGGAGTTTACTGCAGCAAGCCATCTTTGACTCTTGGCTAACCTATACTATGACTACAAGTAGTTTCTTTTGGGGTAGGATAGTGCACACGAGTCTACATATTCACCATATCAATACACCACTATGGATCCACCCCCATCTACCTATGAGGAGGCCATCATAGCACTCACGCTTATCTTGCGTATTTTACAAGTATCCATTTCACTTATCTATGAACCACATAAGTTCTCCAAGTATTCCATAACCGAGGATGTGGCTATTCAAACGGATTCATAACCCTGCAAGGGTGTACTTCTTCACACATGCTCCTGCCACTTATCGCCATGTGCACGTAAAAGGGCACCTCGACAACCTTCAAGCGGAAGCCCAGCGAGGGAGTCGGCCACGACTGTCAATCACAAAAGTCCCTAGTCCAGGTTTATCACCTATTTGAGACTGAACCTGCATGGAAGCCCGGCTGAAGTTTCCGCTACGGCCTCAAATGATGTGCGCAGGGTTCCCAAGCCCACCGTTCGGGTGCCACTTACACCGTGCCACTTTGCATCTACCGCATCACAGCCCACCCCGTCGGGCAGAGTTTTGCACGGCCGCCAACACTTTCCCTACAAACACCATAAACTAGTTGCAACTTCTGCACAGAGGTCAAGGCAATTAATAAGACGAGAGGGTCAATTAAGTATCCCATTGTGTTGTAGTATCTTGTCTTGGATAACATACATAGAACTCGGTTCTTCAGGACGGTCCCAATGAGACAACCCACCATGTACTCCTACATGGCCTCTCATCACTACCTTTACCAAATCGTGTTCACACACTTAGCTCTCACACATTAGGACATGTCCACCACCATTCCAATTCATCGCCCAGATGGATCAACCCAACACGACTCTAAGCATAGCAGGCACAATAATCAAGCATGGATGAGTAAGCACAACAAGGCTCAAGCAGTTGCTACTCATGCTAAGTGGTTTCAACTATTTACTGTGGCAAAGACAAGTCATGCAAAGGAATGGGTTCAACTACCGAGAACATGTAACAGTTGAATCGTGATTGTCCTAATGCAATAAAAGAGCAGGAGTGAGAGAGTGGGTTCATATCAGTATGCTCAAGGGGGGTTGCTTGCCTGACAATTCTGAAGATAACAATGACTCTCCATTGGTGATAACGATCTCAACGTCGGAATCATCGTCTACCAGGAAGGATCATCACCGACAAACAGGAAAGGAACACATTCAAACCAATGCAACAAACATGATGCATGACATGGCATGTTAAGGTACTGAATTGACATAGATAAATAATTAACCAAGTTAGTTGAAGTGGAATTCAAACAAGTTTAAATTCCAACTCCAAATGGTATTTCATACATTGCCCTAAACACAAAATGTCCTACTTGGTGATTTTAACTTGCTCAAACATTCATGATTATGGCATGAACAGATTCACTGGATTTTTTTGATCATTTTTCATACATAAATTATTTTCATCTGAGTTACGGTTGAATTTCTATGATTTTTAGAAGTTTTAAACATTTTCTGAAAATATTAAATCATTTATTGATTTATTTTAAATTCAGAAACATTTATTGCGTCAGCATAACATTAGAGTGATGTCATCGGGTCAAATGACTGCCCAGGATCAAATCTGACCAGCGGGACCCACTGGTCAGTGACCCATTGAACAAACAGGGGTTATTTTCTCTAACTAAATCATTTCCGGCTAATTAATCTTGCAGGGCCCACTGTCAGTGTCTCTAGGGTGTCTAATTAGTGGGCTAGTTAACCCATAATTGGGGGCCATGTCAGCCAGACGGGAGGAAGGCCGCTGGTGACCCTCTAGTGTGGCGGAGGCATGTCGGGAGGCCACGGGAGTGGTGACGGAAGGCAACCGGAGGTAGCCCGTGCGCCCTCGCGTCTAGGGGAGGCAACAGAAGACCGCGGGCTAGCCGAAGCTGACGGCAGCGGCGACTTTGGCGAGGCCATAGCGAGGAACACCTCTAGCGGCGCAATCGACCGGGAACAAGGGGGCGGGTTCACGGGCTCACGAGGAGGCTGCAGAGCGGAACAGCGAGCTCAGGGATAGCCTTTAACACACGAATTGATAGCAGCGTCCAGCGAGCAGATGCGGCGGTGACGAGCTCGAGGGCGACATTGTGGACCTCCTGAGCTCATGTCCATCGGGGAGGCAAGGTAGAGCAGGGAGGAGGAGCTTCTTGATGTCTTGGGAGCGTCGGGTGGACGGTGGCTACGCGCACAGCGAGTGGCAGCAACGGCGGTGCTTGGGACCGAGGTGGAGCGAGCGAGGGAGCAAGACAGGGAGAAATTACCCAAAAGCAACGGATCACAATGTTAGCCACCGTCTCGCATAAGACACCATGGACCATCTCCTTCGACGGGGCCGGGGCAGCCTTTTACAGCTCCCAGGTCCATGCTACCTATGGAGACTCACCCTCACCAGGCAACTGGACCTTCCCGGGAAGTGGTGCTGGAGAAGCACACCAAGGACCTGGTTGGGCCTGCAGACACCACGCTCGTATTTCCAACCCCTGCAGTAGGACAAGGCCAACACATTAGATATTAATTTGAAGAAACATGAAGGCAAAAGGTTAAAAAAAGAGTAAATGCACTTACTTCTCCGCATTAGGCGCAATCAACCACCTCTGCTCGCGGGTCGTTGGCACGGGCGGCAGCTTTGTACAATCATGCTGGTTGACCTTCTTGCCCTCCTCAACCAGCTCGCCCTCACTATAGGTGTCCTCAGACAAGTTGTCCTTGCCACCATCAGCATGGCCACTAGCCTCCGGAGTCATGTGGGACAAAGACTCTGGGACCCGAGTCTCCTGGGACGAAGACTCTAGGACCAGAGTCTCCTGGGACAAAGGCTCGATGACCCGAGGCTCGTGGACCGGAGTCCGAGACGGGTCCAAGTCAGACGGGTCCACCTAAGACGGAGCACTCATGTGGTCGGGAGAATCAGCTGGGGGTGGTGGCGAGGAAGGCGCAGCAGCCTTCCTACCTCTAGCACCTCTCTTCGGCTTCCCCCAACCTCTCCTGGTCGAAGAAGAAGCACCCGCCAGTGTCTGCATGCTGTGTACCAGCGCTCTCCGGTGTTGCTGGGGTGGAATATTAGCACCCCTCCCAGCACGCACCAAGGAAGGAGGCTCAGAGCTCTCTCGACCCCCGCCAACCATCTGTCAACACCTGCAATGACAAAGAGTGAACGAAATTAGTTCAACATAAAAAAATTGAATACCTAATAACATGAACTAATTAATAATATATGTACATAATAATAATTGAATACCTCACATTACTAATATTAATCTTCATCATCTATATATGCTCCGGGATCAATATATGCATAATCATCATCACTATCAGTAATGACGTGCTCATCAGCATCATCAATAAATGCATCAACATGTGGAAGGCCTCTATGTAATCGGTCAAGCATTGTCAGGTCATCCACAGCAGTAACCTCTTCTTCTTCCGTCTCTTCTTGTTCCTGCTCAGGGGTGAAGTCGGGTTCACTATCGCTGTCGACCTTAATGTTCTGGGGTGAAGTAGAGCGGTTCTTGAAACGTTTTTTGGAAACACGTGTTTCTTGGAAGAATTCTCCTTCACATGTGTCTAGGTTAATGTGAGGTTCATAATCATCTTCATTGAGGGGAGGTGGTCTAAAATGTGGAGGCACATCATAAATGACATCCCAACCTTTCAAATTTGGATCCGTTTGGCAGGCCCACGGTAGATAGAAAACTTGGGTCTCCTGTTGAGCCGTAATATAGACATCGGGAACATCTAAATGGGTGCTTTATTTGATTTCGAATAGCCCTATATGTTCATGAGTCCTTGTAGTCTCCTTCGGCTGGAACCAATAACATTTGATGACTACGACTTTTGGTGGGTTTTCACCAAAGAATGTAAGTTCATAAATTGCTTCAACTCTTCCATAATACTCGACCCCTCCTTTGCCGACAGCGGAGACACAACAATTTGTAGACTTTTGGTCGGCCATAGATAGCTCTTTGCCAAAAGTACGAAAGCGATACACGTTGATGTCGTATTTGTCAAATGAACGGACCTTAAAGTCAAAACCATTAGCGACTTGTCTCAATTCGGAGTCCATAGACTCTGCATTAGCCTACAAGTTTAATACGAAAGGATTGTTGCATTAGCCGCAAACTAGGCAAAGAAATGAAATCATCTAATTAATGGAAATTACCGTTTGCTTGAACCAAGAGATAAAACCGGGATAGCCGCCTCCATGCTTTGCGAGAAGCTCATACTCTTCGATGGAATCCTTTTGCATCACCGCTCCATCCGAGAATTTGGCAACATATCACCTATATCACATATCCGGGAATAAGAGCATTTGAAAGGAATTAGAAGTTGCGAAACAATGTATCGAGAACTTACTCGATGTATGGCCACACTTCTGTTAGGTTGTTGAAGATATACAACGAAATGGTCCACCATTCTTCGATATCCAACCCTATTGATTTCAAAGCACCGGCTGGTGCGAGCTTCCTTTGAATAGGCTGAGGTTGGATCGACCTTTTTCATGGTCGCCATCATTGTACCGAGGCTTGGGATTATGCAAATGACGATTCTTGTCTTTGTAGTGTGCTATCATGAAGTTTGCCACCTCCTCAGTAATGAATGCCTCGGCCATCGATGCTTCAACTCTATATTTATTTTTACATTTTGCTCGAAGCGTATTCTACATCCTCTGAGTTGCGAAGCACCAACGATTTTGCACGGGCCCCCCAATCTTGCCTTGGTCGGGAGATGCAAAATCAAATGCTGCATTGGATTTAAGAAGCCTGGTGGAAAGATCTTTTCTAACTTGCAGATCAACTCCGGTGCCAACTCTTCCAGTTCATCTAGCACGTCAGGCGATAGTTCTTTCGGACAAAGAGCAAGGAAGAAACAGCTCAGCTCTGCCAGTACTAGCCATTCATCCTCAGGGCTAAAGCCACGCAACATCACCGGCATTACCCGCTCAAGCCATATGTGCCAATCATGACTCTTGAGACCAAATATTTTCAATTTGTCAAGACTCGCTACCCTCTTTAGATTCGTTGCATACCCATCAGGGAACATCAACTGCATTTTCACCCATAAGATCATTTCCCTCATAGCTGGCCTTCCAAGATTGAACCATGCCTTTGGCTACCTCCAGTTCCTCTTTCCTTTCAGTTGTCGAATGTTTTGTAACGGTCTATCACATAGAGCCTCCTAGTCGACTCTAGCCTTAGGATTATCCTTCGACTTCCCCTCTATGCCGAACAATGTACCAAAAAGGGCCTCCGCGATATTCTTTTTAGTGTGCATCATGTCGATGTTGTGTGGGCAAAGGAGGTCTTTAAAGTAAGGCAGATCCCACAAATATATCTTGTGAGTCCAAGTGTGTTTCGTATTATACCCTTTGAAATACCCTGGACGATATGGATTCGGCTCGAGAGCGCTTATCTGATCCAGGATCTGTTGGCCTGTCAATGCAGGTGGTGCAGTTTTTTTGACAACTCTACCTTTGATGAAATTCTTCTTGTCTTTTCTAAACTTATGGTCAGGATCCAGGAACTGTCTATGCATGTCGAAGCAAGAAAACTTGCGACCCGCCTCCATCCAATGGAACTGAAGAGCTGCCTTGCATGTGGGGCACGGAAACCTTCCATGCACACACCAGCCAACGAATAGCACATACGCTGGCAATTCATGCATCAAGTACATGTACCACAAATGCATTTTGAAGTTCTTGTTTGTAGCGGCGTCGAATGTCTTGATCCCATTATCCTAGGCTGTTTGCAATTCATCCTTATGTGGTTGCATGTACACATTTATATTCTTCCCCAGATATTTGGGCCCTGGAATTATCAACGTCAGGAAAATGTTCTTTCTTTTCATAATCTCTCCGGTGGGAGATTGAGTGGAATGAGAAATACGGGCCAACAACTATATTGTGCTGCCTTCCTACCATACACATTGAACCCATCCGTGTTGATGGCAACTCGAGGATGCCTTGGATCTGCTGCTTTATCCTTATGTAATGCATCAAAGTGCTTCCACGCAAAAGCGTCTGAAGTGTGTCCCAACATCGGATTCCCATCTGCATCTAGTTATGTTCTTTTGCCCAATTTATGCCACGTCATCTGTCTAGCCATCTCTTCAACCATGAAAAGACGTTGAAGTCTTGGTATGATTGGCAGATACTGAAGAACATTAATGGGGATTTTGTTCTAACTCTTCTCACCCATACCATTGTCTACCAGAACATACCTAGAAGCATTGCAAATGGTGCAATAGTTCAATCCCGCATACTCAAGCCTAAATAAGGCATAGCCATTCTCACAGGCATTTATCTTCTCATTGGGCATCTTAAGCGCACGTAGGATTTTGTCCGACTGGTACAGGTTTGGTGGCAATACATGGCCTTTGGGTAGAGCGTCCAAATATCGTCAACATCGCGTCGTAGCATTCTCTGCCCAGGTTGAACTGAGCCTTTAGAGCCATTACTTGCATGATGGCATCCAACTGACAAAGCTCAGTGTGCTCGTGGAGAGGACGTTTTGAAGACTCCAACATTTCATAAAAGGCCTTTGCAGATTCCTCCATCTCATCGTTCGAATCCCGAGCATCATCAAAGTCTTGCACCATGTCTTCGATCCCGGTACCATGCTCGTCGGTGCGACGACGAACCACCTCAGCTCCGGCACGTTGGGCAGACTCACCATGAAATGTCCAGACCGTATAATTAGGCGTAAAACCCCACTTCTGCAAGTATTTGATCATTTCAAACTCTAACTTCTTCCTACAGTTGTCGCAATGGACACAAGGGCACCAGGTTGTTTTCTGTCCATTTGCAAATGCGACTCTCACAAACTCCTTGGTTTTTGTTAACCATTCAGGGGTCAGGTCTTTCTAACTAGTGTGACCGGTATACATCTACCCACGATCACTCATCTTGCCTAGCTACTGGACACACACAAAATATATACATAATTCAGCAAACCATATTCATCAGTTAATAGAGTTTGCCAGTTTCATTATGTCGATGCAACCTAGACGCTAGTAGGTAAAGATTGGTCCTAATCCCACCTGAGTATGTGTAGATTGGGTTCGTTTTCCCATGCTTCGCTCCGGATTCGACGCACAATTTCGGCAGCACCTCCCCGCTATTCTCCTGATACACGTCTCGGCAATAAGCAGAGAGGATGTGTACCCAGAGAACAACAGGGAGGCACTGACGAAATTCTACATCGGATCTAGAGCAGAGCATATGGGAAAACGAACCCAATCTACACATACTCGGGCTATCCATGGATAACGTTGGACAATTCGAAAGAATCACGGTTATAAATATGCTAATGAATGCATATTTATAGATGTAACCCTTTCGAATGGGAGACGCATAGTGGTCACGCATACTGATGATTGAAGACACCTATAGCTATCAAGTTTCATCGGCACGAAGACCGGAACACAGGAAATGAAGGGGGTAGGAGGAGATGTCAGTTGTGCTCACCCACGAATGCAGGGGCGGAGCTCGTCGAACACACGGGGAGGTCGTTGAACACCAAACCCTCGCAGCGACGAAACAACTGCACATTGAAATCCACCTGATCAACATAAATATGATGTTTTGTATAAGAAAATCGAAAAATATATGACCTAACTCATAATTCACAAATATATGACATGTGTCTTGTTCGGGTCGGGGTGTCGGGGTGTCATGTCGGGGTCGGGGTGTCTAGGGTGTCGTGTCGGGGTCGGGGTGTCGGGGGTGTCGTGTCGGGGTCGGGGTGTCGGGGGTGTCGTGTCGGGGTCGGGGTGCCAGGGGTGTCATGTTGGGGTAGGGGTGTCGAGGTGTCGTGTTGGGGTAGGGGTGCTATGTCGTGGTCAGGGGTGCCGTGTCGGGTTGTCGGGGTGTCGTGTCGGGGTCGAGGTGTAGGGGGTGTCGTGTCGGGGTCAAGGTGTTAGGGGTGCCTTGTCGGGGTCGGGGTGTCGAGGGTGCCGTGTCGGGGTCGGGGTGTCAGGGATGTCGTGTCGGGGTCGGGGTGTCAGGGATGCCATGTCGGGGTGTCGTGTTGGGGTCGGGTGTCGGTGGTGTCGTGTCGGGGTCCGGGGTGTCGTGTCGTGGTGTCGGGGTGTCGTGTCAGGGGTCGCGGTGTCGGGGGTGTCCTGTCGGCGATCCTCGACCCGGTTACGTCGGTGCCGACGCACCCCTCCTCCTCCTCCTCCTCCTCCTCTTCTTCTTATTATTATTATTCTCCTTCTTCTTTTTCTTCTTTTCTTCTCCTCTCCTCCTCCTCCTTTTCTTCTTCTTCTTCTTCTTCTCCTTCCTCTTCTTCTTCTTCTTCATCTCCTTCTCCTCCTCTTCTTCTTCTCTCTTCTTCTATTTAACTACAACTAATTAACCTAACGACAACTAAACTAGATTTAACTAAATTAATAACTAAATTAAACTAGATTTAACTAAATTATTAACTAAATTACTAACTAAACTATTAAAAAATGAAAAAATAGAGAGGGGGAGGGGGCTCACCGGAGTGGGGAGGTGGAGGCCGGCGTTGGTCGAGGTGGAGGAGGCCGACGCCGGCGGTGGAGCGTTAGGGGCGGTGGGTGGCGCGGAGGGGGGGTGGCGGTGGGGGCGTGTGGCGGCGGGGGCGGGGCGCGTGGTGGCGGGTGCGCACGGTGGCGGGGGAGACACGGCGGTGGGGGCGTAGGGGCGACGCACCGGTGGGGGCGTGCGGTGGCGTCCAGGGCGGTGGGCGCGGGCGGCGGGGTCATGGGGCGATGGGGAGGAGAGAAGGGAGAGAAAGAGAGAGAGAGAGAGAGAGAGAGAGAGAGAGGCAGGCCGGGGGCGTTAGCCGTTAGTGAACCCCCCTCTTTGTCGTCCGCTAGCGGACGGCAAAGGAGGTTTGCCGTCCACTAGCGGACGGCAAAGAGGGGGGCCGTTAAGGCAAGTTGCGGGCTGGACCGTCAGTGGGCCCCCTCCCTCTTTGTCATCTGCTAGCGGATGGCAAACCTCCTTTGTCGTTCACTAGAAGATCGCAAAGAAGTGGCGGATGGCAAAGCCACCCTTTGCCGTCTGCTAGCTCTTTGCCGTTTGCTTTCTTCTAGCTGATGGCAAGCCCACTCTTTGCTGTCCGCTAGCAGATGGCAAAGAGGTGGCAGACGGCAAATCTTCTGATTCCAGTAGGGAAGAGGACATTCACTCATATGAAGATGAATCCCAAGCTTTGGTGAAGTTGGCTCCCAAGGCTACTACAAGCTCAACTTCTACAAGTGCTACTTCAACACCGAGGATTCCCATCAACTCGATGTGGGTCCCCAAGAAGAATAACTAGAGAAGTTCTTGAGGGGTGACTCCACCAATGAAATCCACTCATATTCATTATTGGCAAGAACTAGTTGCAATCAACATCAACATCATGCAATACTTCAAGGATTCACACATTTCCTCAAAGGTAAGCAAGGGACAAGGTAATGGACAAATCAATGGACATCATCATATATGATTTGCACTCCATGTCCTTAGATATCCTTGTATTTGTCTCTTGTGTGTTGGGACTAACCCATGCAGGTGAGAAGAGTAATCAAACAACAAGGATGCTCCCAACTCTTGGTGATCTTCATCAACTTTGAGCGTCCACCACTACTTCACCTACATGAAGTCTTGTATGACAAAACCCAAGGTTGGTTTATCCCTCCTATTGGGGATGTCACATCAAGGAGGAGCTTTACTCTAAGACTTCAGTCAAAGCATCTCATAGTATGTGACAACATTAAATGCTTTATGTAAAAGTGGTAACCCCACTTGTGCTTAAACGATGAGTATGACCTATGATCAAGTATTCTTACTTGGCTCCTAAGTCAATACACTCATATATAGATGACTCCGTCATCGCCAAAGTGCTTGTTAGATGCTAGTGTGTTCATGCATGATTGCCATGTTTTCATTTGACATCTTATTGTGTGAGCATGTTGGGCTGAATTTATTTACTCATTCGAGGATATGCAATTGTTACTATTTTCTTTTCATTTTTCATTTGCCAATTGGATGTACAAGAATGCCTAGGACCACTCCTCTAGCTATCTATGCTTTATCACCTCATATTATATTCATGTTGCATCACAAAATTTCAAAAAGTACTTTTCGATATGTCTGTGTGAGGAGCACTCGGAGTTCCGTATCGACAAAGGACTGACCATTAAAACCTCCCAACTGCATACCGGTGGAACCAACTCAAAAACTTTGGTCTCACCGAATGCCTAGGGTTGATCTGGTTTTCAATCTTGGTACTGTCGATTACATGTTCTTGGTTACACCGAGTTTCCCTGTCAGCTAAAAGTTGAGAAACTTGGTGACACCAAAAATTTTGAATTGGTGTCACCGACAGTGAAGGGTATATAAGTTGTGGACCCCAATGCTTTGAAATTCTATCTTCAAACGTCGTGCCCCAAAACCCTAAGATGCCGTTCCGAAGACCCTTGGTCATCGCCTTGCCTCCCCGAGTGTCTCCACCGCTGGGAATCGTTGTCGTCAACATAATCTACTCCATCGTCGCCGTCGTAGCGAATCCATCGCCAAGTTAGGATATGGATTTGGCCCCCTCTTATGCTCCACCTTCCGATTCATGCACATTAGAGATTTTTCTTAGTCTAGCCACTATTTCAGATCATTCCCTCCACAAGAAACTTCCTTTAGTTAGCAAACAATCGAGTTTCTAGGGTTTGTGGTCTGCCCGATGAAACCTGGTGGAACCAAAGCAAACAAATCAGTGTCACCGATTTTCCCTCTGTGCTACTGAGCACTATCTCGGTGAAACCGAGTACTCCTTTTCGGTCTCACTCAAAGGAGTGCCAAGTTTTGGTTAATGAGAAAGTCAGTCTCGATAGCACCGATATTTTTGCTTCGGTTGTACCAATTTTCATTTGACAGAACGTAAACCTTGAGAATCTTTTGTTAAAACTTTCAAAAACTCTACATTTTGTGATGACTTATCCTATTCCACTCTTCTCAACTCTATTCACTAGGTCAGATATGTCAGATGCAAAGGATAGCCAAAACTTGCAGGAGCAGAACATTTATATGAGTGGATTCAGATTTTGTGCCAGAGGAGGTTCTTGCTAAGAAGCAAGAGAAGGTTGCCAAGAAGTCAGCAAATGAGGCCACCTCATCTAGGAGGGTTGTTAGCAAGACTTATGCACCGCTAGAGTCTATGAGAGCACCAGAGAGTGCTACGGCCACCATGACTATTGAGCCCCCAAGGAAATCTATGCCTAAGAAGGCAGGAGAGAAGGAGGCCAGGAAGAGGGTCATTCATGTTGTTGGCAGGCCTACCTCTATGTTTGAGGATCCAGAGGAGGCTGCTAGTGCTGCTGTTGAGGAGGAGGAGGAGCATATTGTCAAGGCCCCGCCCAAGAAGAAACAGAAGAAGTTGTTGGGAGATGCTATGCCAAAGCTAGGTTCCTCAAAGAGCACCAAGGCTGCACCTAAGGAAGCTGGTGCATAGAAGTCCAAGAGGACTACCAGAGACATTCCTACTCCTGAGAAGAACAAAGGATCTACTTTCAAAGAAGTTTATGATGAAGCTATGACTGCTTTAATGAAGCTTAGACCTCACCTTCCTGAACACAATGCCAACCATCCACTTGTTGAAGATATGAAGAAGAGGAAGGATTCCGGTTTGAGGGCAGGGAGAGCTATTGATCCATATGCCCAGAGGAGAAAAATAGCTGTGGACTATAGGTTATACACCAAGGAGCAACAAGATTTCTATGAGACAATCTCGCTTGACAAGAGTCCATCTATCATTGATATGAGATACGTTGACTGGAAGTACATAAAGGCTAATGAAAACTACTTCCCGAGTGTGCAAGACAACTTTCACTGCATAGGACTTGATCAGTTTGTTGGCAAAGAGTTTACTGATTGGACTGGCGAGATGATTATGCAATTCTACTTCACTGCTCACTTCTATGGAGATGGCAGGATAGTGTGGATGATTGAAGGAGCCAGATACGAGTCTCTAGTTGATGAATGGGCTGTCATCTTAGGAGTCCTAGAGGTACAAGATGGTGATTTAGATGTCTACTCAGAATCCAAGGAGAGACATGATGCTATGAAGAATATGTACAATGCTATCCCTACTTCTAACTTGAAATCACACAAGTTAAGATGTATTTACTTCCTCCAGGCTGTCCTCCATACCATGAACACTATCTTGAGGCATACATTGATGCCTAAGTTTGGAGATAAGAAGATGATCCGAGGCTACTCCATCAACATGCTGATCCATCTTGATAGACATACCAGGATTCGAGTGATGGACTTGATTGTAGAAACTGTGAAGAGGGTTGCTACTGACCAGAAGTGCTCATGTTGTTATGCACCCTACATTCAGATGCTCATCAACTCCAAACTTGAGAAGAACATATTTTCTCTGGATAGACCCCACTTGCCACTACAGCCAGATCTCGAGGACAATGTTGTGGTGATGGACCCAGACCATCCCACATCAGCTGCAGCTCGAGCACAGGCAGAGGAAGAGGTAGCTAGAGCCACTAGTGCTCAAGTCCCTAGATCCAGGAATGAGCAAATGGATCTCTTGATCTCTACTATCATGGACATGAAGAAGGACATCAAAAGCATTCTGGATAGTCAGGAGAACCTTGTGAACATCTTTGAGGATATAGTGAAAACTCTCAATGACAAGTTAGATGGGCTGACCAAGATTGTCAATGAGCTCAGGAAGGAAGTAGATGAAGCTCCTATCGGTCGCACCTCTTCAGAGTCTGAGTCTTCCGATGATGAGGAGGATAGTGCACCTGTCAGGACAACTGCCTAGTTCAGGACACAGGCCAGGACACCTACAGTGCCAGCTCCGAAGACGAGACCTCCACTTTCTGCTCCAGCCATAGTGACTTTAGCTCCATCAGCTCCTTCAGTGCCTCCAGTTTCTACTCCAACTTCATCCAACACATCAGCAAAGGTCTTCACCGACACAGTTCTCTCGACTCTGACATCGACTACCGGAGGAGATCAGCCGCAGAAGGACGATTAGCTATATCTCTTCAAACTTTTTGGTAACTTGTTGCCAAAGGGGAAGAAGTTGTATATAGATCAAGGCTTCGAGTGAGAGAGCGTCTGGTTTTTATTGATGTTTGCAAAACATTTGATCTTGTGGTTTGGATGTGATATACTTTTGGTTGTCTTTGATCATACGCTTTAATGTGTGTTGCTACTATTTCCTATCCTTTTGATGGTTATGAGATGATCATTCACTTTGCTTGATGTGTTGTGCTATGTTATTAACTATTATTACTCTCACACACCACCAAGATGTATGCGACATGGAAGAAGTGTCCCATGTACCTAATCGATTGTGCATTTGCATTCAAAATCAAATTTAAAAAACAATGCACAAATTTAGGGGGATCTCTTGCTTATCACATACTTCTCAAAGCGAAGATTATATTCATTGATTATATCATATGTCAAAGCTTTAATATATATGTTCTTATTAATCACCAAAAAGGCGGAGATTGAAAGCGCATTTGCTCCCTTGGTGGTTTTGGTAATTAATAACAACATATATGTCATTCAACTAATGTTTCCACTAAGCATGTTTCAGGAAAAGTTCAATGATGGGTTGGCAAAAGGATTGTGGAATACCCCAAGATGCAAGGAATAGATTGGCAAAGCTTCAAGCAAGAGGACTCTACATTTTACCTTTTGTGAGAAATCACTTTGAGCCCATAGGAAAGCCAATACTATGAAAAGGGGTTAAGGTACTGTTGGTGAACAAAATGCTCATACGTGCACAAGTGATAGTCACCACATTCACCCACAAGCTCACCCACAAAAGTCTGTCCAAAGACAAATATCCAAAATCGGTGCAACCAACACGTTCCACTCGGTGCCACCGATTCTCAGCCTCACACAGACTCAGCCAAAATCTAGCCTTTCGGTGCAACCGATTCTGCTTCGGTGCCACCGAGTTTGGGTTGTCAACTTCCTGTTACGCAAATTCACAAAATCGGTGCGACCGAGTTTGTTGAATCGGCGTCACCGAGTTTGGCAATCTAACCATTGGTCACCTTATCGGTGCAACCGAGTTTTATGTATCGGTCTCACTAAGATTCAAAAGTTTCTACCTTTGAGGCAACTCATTACCACCAAGACAAACACATCGGTGTCACCGAGTCTGACTTATTAGGTGTAACAGTTGGATTTTTGGAGATGCCTATATATACCCCTCCACCACCACTCACTCGGAAGATAAGCACTCAGAACAGTTCCCCACTCATACATACTGATTTTCTGAGAGAGAGCCACCTACTCCTGTGTTGAGATTATGCCATTCCACTCCTATCATATGAATCTTGATCTCTAGCCTCCCCAAGTTGATTTCCACCCAACCAATCTCTTCCACCATAGCCAAATATATGAGAGAGTGATTGTGTGTTGAGGAGTCTATGATCTTGAAGCACAAGAGCAAGGAGTTCACCGACATTATCGAGCCTATTACCTTTTGGAGGGTGCTGCCTCCTCGATTAGTTAGGTGTCACTTGGGAGCCTCCTAATCCGTGTTGTGGAGTGAACCAAGAAGTTTGTAAGGGAAAGAAGATCGTTTACTTCGTGAAGATCTACCCCGAGTTAGGCAAGTCCTACATGGACGTAGGCCATCATGGTATAGTCAAGGTTGCTTCTTCGTGGAACCCTTCGTGGGTGGAGCCCTCTATGGACTCTCACTACCATTACCCTTCGTGGGTTGAATACTCCATAAACATGGATGTACGATAGCACCACCTATCGGAACCATGGCAAAAATCGTCGTGTCACCAATTGTGTTTTATCTTCCTACCCTTTTGTTACTTACATGCTTGTATTTACTTTCCGCTGCAATACTCGTACACATGCATGTGTAGGGTGTACTTGACTTGCTAGGAATGCTAAAATCTGCCAAGACTTCAAATTGGGAAAAAGTAGATTTTTAATTGGTCAAGTAGTCTAATCACCCCCCACCCCTCTAGCACTACTTTCGATCCTACAGAAGGACTCCGCCAACTCAAGCCGACCACAGATGGTAACCATACTTACTGCAATATGCCTTTGGTGGTAACAATTTTGCATTTCTCACCTGGGTGTGGCGTTCCTCGGGTATCTTTACGGACCTCCCGGGGAGTGGAGAGGACGCAAACAAATACTTCGCCTCTCGAGATGGAGATGTTGAGTCTCGGCTGTTCTAGGCGCAATTTCAAGCCCCCAAGCATCCTCCCCTCCTGAGCAATCACATGAAACAATTGATGGAGTTGCACAGGATGGAGGAGTTGGCTATGAAGGACCTCTACATCTAGCTATGGCCTGCAGAGCTGTTGTCGAGTAGTTACTTCGGCTTGGTGCAGAAATGGTGCAATGCTACTCCTTGGATTGATGCTCTAAAGCGTTCTACGTGCATTGAGGGAGCTCAGATGGCCTTTCCAAGGACCATGATGCACTGGACGAGGCTCAAGCCGACCGAGATGGCCACTGTGCCTCCACCCCCGGGGAAGGAGCATAGGTGCCCCGAGCAATACTTTTCCATCATGATGGATGGTGCTCGGGCGATAGAATCCCAATGCCCTAAGGATGTAATTTATGAATGAGTGTTTTTTCATGTCTCCGATGACTGTTCCGCCTTACGATGCAGTTGCATGGTTTATCATGTCTTTAAACTATGTATTATTTTGACTCCTATGTGGCCGCTTTATGTAAAAGTTGCGAGTAATCGGCTTCAGCCCCCATGTAGATACTACGCGAGGTGTTTCTACCTCCACACTGTGACCCTTAGCTAACGTATCAATGCCCTAAGGCGGTAGTGCGAGGGGAACAAGGCAATGGGACTATGATGCTTTAGTGCTTTCACGTAGCCGTAGGAGCTTGACAGTGGGGGCTGATGACTAGCCCCCAGTATTTTGTGATATTCAGATACACCAAGGTTGAAACTAGCATCACATGGTTTGTAATCGTACAAACCCCTCGTATAACACGGAATAACCTCTATCGATTATTTTTAGTTTGACACTTATCCTCGGATTGCAGATCAATTATCCCTTATTATGACAGTCAGTTTTCGGCTCTCTCTACTGAGGTACTTGACCAGGCGAGCTGGAAGAACAATCGTAGTGTTTCTCCATTTACCCTTTTAGCCGAGCGAGTTGAACGTAAGAGGGCAATCATAGGATCCGGGCAAGCCAACCATTGACCCAAGACATAATTTGGAACCAATTCATATAACACAACATGTGAGACACCAAACACATAAACAATAGTGTCAGGGTGATGCTTGGGCAAATTTTTATAGTCAAGCCCCCGGTCTATTAGCCTGTCGCATCGTACTATGTACCAAACAACTTTTCTATCGGCACCGGTGAGTACAGAATAGAGTATGTGACATAAGATACAGCGAGGAGGCTATAAAGGATGATCTTTATTTCTGAATTCTTATAACTAAAACCACCGAAGCGACTGTTACAGGCATTTTGAAATGAAAAATAAAGTTTACAAAGGAGAGGTTTTACCCGGGGTCTTCGATGGGTGGCTTGACATCCTCAATGTGCCATGTTGCATGTCTGCTCCTTTGCTCCCCAGGGGGTGGCGTTCCTTTAAAGGTGGTTTCTATCGGTGAACGGAACTTGGGTAGAAGATATTGAGAAGTCGCCACGGTTTAGATGAGCTTTACGCTTGGAAGGTCCTAGATGGTACCTGCGGTTTGTCCAAAGACATGTGTTGGCAGTAGTTCGGTCCAGCCGAACACTTTCCCTTGATAGTGGATCACCACAGCTGCCCATGGTATTTTGAGCGCGAAGTTGTGCCTTCTTGGTATATATTTTGCGGGACTCGGGATGTGTTGTGGGGGCGTATCCCTATTTTCGTTCGCCGGACGATGATTCCGGGAGTTCGGGCTGAGACCGAGCTTGTTTACAAACCTGACGTGCCTTTATGGCCGATTTGGGTGTCGGCCTATCATCCCGTACTAGAATTCGGCTGTCAGGGCCGTTGTGTGTTCCTCAATTCGGAGAGAGTGCTCTATGTTGCCGTTGGCAGTAATGACCCCCTTGGGCCCGGGCATCTTCAGCTACATGTACGCGTAGTGTGGGACGGAATTAAAGCGAGAAAATGTTGTGCGGCTGAGTAGGGTGTAACAGCCCGGGTCCGACGCTCCAGAAGATTCCTCTTTTATTCCATTGTTGTCGTGTGATTCGTCTGGTTGTCGCATTCATCATTGCATCATTCGCATCATCTGCATAGCATCCTCACTTGTTTTCAAAAACTTGCATCCGTTCGTAGTTGCCGGTTCTCTCCATTCTTGTCGTTGCCCGTTTCGAGACCAACCACACACACACGCCCGCGGCATCATTTAAAAAACCGTTTTTAAAGCGCGCAAAAAACATTCTCGGATTGGGCCGAAAGTTGGCATGCAGTCTTGTTATATTGTAGGTAGACCGCCTGCCAAATTTCGTCGCAATCGGAGGTCGTTTGGTACCTCAACGGGCGACTTTAGTAGTCCAGTCATCAGTTTATTCGTCGGACTTTTTCGTCTATAAAAATCATGTCACGGGACGCAACATCCCCTCTCATCCCCACCAAGCCCCTCTACACAGACCACTAGCCCATCCTAACACCACCCCTCCAACAGGACCGTCCGATCGCAATCCGAGGGTCAAAAATTAGCCCCAAAACACCAAACCCTAGCTAAAAACTGCTATATATAGGCAGCCCCTAGCCATTTTTGGACCAACCCAAGCCGCCTAGGGATCCGCGCCGCTGCCAACCGCCTCCCACCTCTCTCTCGCAGCCACTTGGCACTCAGCCTCCTCCCACCTCGTGCGGGCCCGCCAAGCCTATCTGGGAGCCAGTCCGGGCCCAAGCTCGCGCCGCTGCTCGCCTCTGTTCCCGCAGCCAGGGAGCAGCCCCGTGGCTCCGCCCCCGAGCTCCCGCCAGCTCCCACCTCATCGGCGAGCCGCTGGAGGTGTCGACCTCGCCGTCAGGCCAGTGCCGCGTGTCGCCCCTGCTCCCTCCCCCTCGGTTTCTCATCTCTCTGCGTAACCTCGATCTCCCTCCCTCTCCCATGGCTCGCAGGAGGTCTCAACTTCCTCGGATCTGGAGCTCCGTCACCAAAGTAGGCCAGAACCGGAGGGATTCGATACCGCTGCCGCCAATCTATCTGTTCCTACTGCATCCGCATCGCCTCACCTGCCTAGGTCATCATGCTCGTTGTCGGAGCTAGCTCCCTTGCCGTGCACCCCGTTCCCCCGTGCTCTGCCTATTGACCGAGCGTTGGACCTCGCGAGCGAACGAGGCACCCATGTGGGCCTGTATCCGTCCACGCGAGGCCCAGCCGACCTCCTCACCGACCGGGCCTCAGTCCACTCTGGTGAGTGCCCAGCCCCCATATGTCACCATGTGCGTGACTTGTTATATGTCGCCCATGCTACTATTGTGGCCCAGTTGCCCAGATTCGGCCCGATAGCATATTTTAATGTCCTGCGTATTTGTCAATTAACCATTCAATTACAGAATTGCAGAAAAACTCCTACACTTCATACATTTAATAACTTCACAACCGTGCATCATATGTAAAAACTTAATATATGAGAAGTGACTGGAATTTTATGTAGATTCACAATATCCAACTTTCACATGTGATAAAAATGTTTAACCCTTCTGTTTGCATTGAATTGCGTAAATGTCATGTTAAAATGATTTATTTCATAACTTTTAAACCGTAGCTCCAATGCAAATGTTTTACATATGTAACTTGACTAGAAAAATGTGTAGAATCTCATGCTGCACTTTATTTTCATGTTTAATAAATATAAAACATGTTTAGTACAGATCTGGACCAAATTCCTATATGTTGCTTCCGGCCCCATTTAAAATGCCTAGATGTTCTAGTTGTTTGTGCTTCGCCTCTTGCATGTCAAAAAACATTTAATATTGACGAGTACCTAACGAGAGTGAACTAAATAATTCGAACGTGGAGTTTCATCAATGCATATTGAACTTCACTTAATATGTAGTAGTTGTTTGTTGTTCTCGCCATGCCATGCCATGCCTTGCATTTTAAACCGGACATGCATCATATTTGTTTGCGCATCATGTCATACATATGTTGTGGTGTCCCGTGTGTTAATTGTTGTTTTCGGATTGTTCCTTCTCGATATTGTTCCGAAAGCGTTCGGAGTGTGAGGATTCGTTCGACTATGTTGGATCGTCTTCTTCATGAACTCGTTCTTCTTCCAAGCGAGATCTCAGGCAAGATGACACATTTCCCTGGATACCACTACTATCATTGCCATGATAGATGTCTCGTTTTATGTGGCTATGTCACGCTACCTACCACTTGTTTGTCAAGCCCCCCAACAATTCCATGAAAGCATATAACCCCTCCACATCCCAGCAAACCTTTGTATGGCTATGTTACTACTTGCTCAGCCCTTCTTATAGTGTTTCTAGCTGCAGATGCAATTGATTCCATGTGACAACAAGGACATTCTTTTGTTACCGCAATATTATTCCTATTTAATTTATTGCACTTATACACTTGGTAAAGGGTGGAAGGCTTGGCCTTTTGCTCGGTGTTTTGTTCCACTCTTGCCGCCCTAGTTACTTGTGAACCGGTGTTATGTTCCAGAATTGAGCGCTCCTAACATGCTCAGGGTTGTTATGGAAACCCCCTTGATTTTCGATTTAGGATAAAGCTTGTCTAGCAAGGCCCAACATTGGCACTACATTTGCCTAATAACTAATAAAATTGCATAGGGAACCACCGGCACCCACAGATAATTTAATCAACCCCCCGGGCCAGTGCTCCTCATGAGTGTTGGTCCAAACTAGAGCACTATGCGGGGCAAACCCGAGGCAACTCGGGAGATTTCTATCAGGCTAGTGTACGCGTAGCTCATTTGTCGTGCCTTGAGAACGAGATACACGACTCCTAACTAGATTGTCGACACGTCGGGCAGCCTTCCTAGATTTGTTTTACCTTTCTCAAACATATTGAGTGAGGAGTTCCGAAAATACTTCGGGCTATCTCGAGGTGGTCAATTTCCTATGGAATTGCCCAGGAAAATCACGAGATCCGTCGTCGAGATTATTCCCGCTACATGTGGTTAATTTGTGATGGACGAGTTGGAGCACCGCTGCAAGGTTAAATCTTTCGGAAAGTCGTGCCCGTGGTTAAGTGCCAAACTTGGATACTTTGTTTAACACCCAGTCATAGCAAACTTGAGGTAAACTCTAATAAAATACACCAACTGTGTGCGTAACCGTGACTGTCTCTTCTAGTGAGTCCTTTATTCGAGAGAGAACACGGTGGGGTTATGTTTGACGTAAGTAGGTGTTCAGGATCAGTTAGTGATCATTACTAGTTCAAGTCCCTTATGTGTAGACCACCATACTTTACTTTCTGCGTTCATAAGTTAGCCACTCAAATAAATGCTTAGTCATTTGCTACAGCCTCACCACTTAACCATACCCCACCGATTCAGCTTTAATAGTCTTGATACCCTTGGAAATGAGATTGCTGAGTCCCGTGGCTCACAGATTACTAAAACAATAGTTGCAGGTACAGATAATGTGATGCTCTGACATGAGAGCGATGCTTGTTTGATTTGGGAGTTCTTATTCATCTTCTTCGATCATAGGATAGGTTCCAGGTGGCAACCTGGGATAACAAGGATTGATGTCATTTTATACTTTTTTTTCATCCGTAGTCAGACCCTGCTCTCTATATGATGCTTGAATATGTTATTGTATTGATGTGACTCTGATGTAGCTTGTGGCGAGTGTATGCCAATTCCATATACTCATCTCTTCTATACATGTACTTATAATGATATCCATTCTTGCAACACGACGAGATCCACTTTTATCCCTGTTGAGGCCGTCATGCCAACATAAGGATAGGATCGCATCTTGGGCGTGACAACCACTGCGAAACGGGACAATGTCGAAGATCAAGTCTTCGCTGCGGAATTTGTCGGGCGAGCCGAACACCACTTCCAGATTCACAATGCCCGAGTAGCGGCCTTTGACGCCCGTGATCACTCCTTTAAATATAGTGTTGCTAGGTTTGATCCTTGACGGATCTATACCCATCTTTTTCACCTTGTTTGAGTAAATCAGATTAAGGCTACTTCCTCCGTCCATTATGACACTAGTGAGGTGATACCCATCAATAATGGGGTCTAGAACGAGGGCTATCGAACCTCCATGACGGATACTAGTCAGATGGTCCCATCGGTCGAAGGCGATCGGGCAAGCCGACCATGGGTTATACTTCGGTGCTATGGGCTCTATGGCGTAGACCTCCCCAAGGGCACGCTTCCTCTCCTTTTTTGGTATGTGAATGGCATATATCATGTTCATAGTTTTCACCTCTAGAGGGAACTGATTTTGTCCTCCATTACTAGGACCACGGGGCTCGTCATCGTCCTTAGTGTGTGGGCCCTTGCCTTCCTCTTTGGCTGTGAGTTTGCCAGCTTGTTTGAATACCGAACAATTACGGTTGGTGTGGGTAGCGGGCTTGTCTTGGGTGTCATGGATTTGGCAGGGCATATCCATGATTTTGTCCAGCATGGTAGGCCCGTCTCGATTTCCTTAAGAAGGTTTCTTTCGCTGTCCGGATTTTGGGTTGCGGAAACCGGCATTAACGACCGTGTCCTCGGCATCGTCATTGTTGTGATGACGTTTGTTTTTGTTACGTCATGGTTTCCCATTTCCATCCCGGGCATCGGAGGTGCCGAGGTCTTCAAGGTTATGGCCTCGTCAAGCTAGCCAGTTATCCTCACCCATGCAAAAATGGGCCATAAGTGGCGTAAGTGTCAGTGTCAAAATCGGCGGATCTCGGGTAGGGGGTCCCGACTTGTGAGACTAGAATCGACGCTAACAGGAGAAAAGGGGACACAGATTTACCCAACTTCGGTCCCTCCTATGGAGGTAATACCCTACGTCCTGCTTGGTTGCATTGATGATATGGGGGTTATAGAGTTGATCCACCTCCAGATCGAATAGCTAACCCTAGATGACTTATTATGTCCCTATACCCTAAAACCCTCTGGCTTATATAGACGCCGAGGTTGCCCGTAGTTTACACATGGTCGGTTACATGCCAAAGAGATAAACATGCCTAACTACAACTAATAACTTGGAGAGTACACCATGGCTCGTCGAAGCTTCCATCTGTCATAGGTGGTCTTTGATCGTCCGATGCTCACCTTGCGGCCCATACAGTCCGGCCCATAAACGATAGGTCGACTATCCGAGGACCCCCTAATCTATTACTCCCTCAGTAGCCCCCGGACTAGCCTTCAATGTTGATATATATTCAGCCAATCTCCACATGTCGTCATCTTCGGCTTGCGAGTCCCTCATCCCTTTTTGTTTGGCAACAAACCAGTCTTCGGTAAGATCCCAAGCATCACGGGCACAGGTCCATTACAATAACCGTGAGTGTTCCTCAATTTTCACGCATCGTGGGGGGCGAGTGGTCAGTGATTTTATAATCTTACCCCTCCATAGTGGAAGGACCACCCATTTAATTAAAGAAAATTGTGGCTTAGACCACATCCTCTTCTTCCACATCAAAAGAAATCCCTAGTAGAAGCTCCACGAAAAACATGGCTAACACCCCGAGATCCTCCGCGCGCCCTACGGCTCACGCCAAGGGGACTGGACCAGCAGCTCCGTTACACTCATGCAGCTTCGCAAGACCCAGGGGTATCTCCCTTCTCCAGATCTGGCGGCGACTCGCGTAGTTCTGCTTTCTTACAATGATGAAGTTTTCGTCGAGCGTTTCCCCAATCCTAACAAGGGGGAACGCGCATGCTTTGTCCCCTTTCTCCTCTAGGGCCTTGGGTTCCCAATCCATCCATTCCTGAGGGGGTTGCTTGAGTTCTACGGGATCTAACTCTACCACATTACTCTAGGGTCCATCTTGCACATCTCAGGCTTCGTCTTTCTCTGCAAGATGTTCCAGGGGTGCGAGGTGCACATTGATTTGTGGAGAAAATACTTCTGTCTCGTCCCCCGAACTCGGGACAAGACAATTTTGGAGGTCGGCGGAGCCGAAGTGTGCCGCATAGCGGGGACGGGGTATCTAGTGGGCACACCGAAGAAATCCGAAGAGTGGACTTCGGAATGGCTTTATATTGAAGACGTCCCCCTGTTCGAGCCAACTCGGACAGGTCTTCCCGAATACTCCATCGCCCTCCCAAAGAAGAGATACAACTGGCGGCTGAGGAGTTCGTCCCAGGAGGAAAGTGGCGAACTGCGGTGCCTAGCAGCTCAGGTGCGGATGCTCGCCCACCACCAATTGAACATGATCAATGTCATGGCTGCTGCCATCTCCCGGTGTGTGCAGCCCCTCCAACAAAGGGTACACCCCTTGTGGGAATACAATGGGACGAGCGAGACCACATGCTCCCAAAGACTAGGGCCTGCCAATCCGACGGTGTTGGCCGCTGCACTTGCTGACCTGTACAAAGGAGAGCAAGAGGACTTTGTTAGGCGGGCAACCAAGGAAGGATATTCGGCCCACACTCCTATCGAATGGGTAAGCCTTTCTCCCTCTAACATGAACATAGTTCAAGGTTTCCATTCTGCATTTTATTTAACCGAAGCCTTGTGTGAACAAGAATGGAGGAGTTTCATCGAGACAATCAACCATCCAGCTCCTCAGCTTGAGAACCATTCACGCGACAACAATCCGGGTTTCAACGAGGACCCAGATCTTCTACTTGACTTCGAAGACTGAGTCTATTTCCAGGATAGCGTCAGCCAATCTCTGGTGGCTATCATAGTTGATTACGCCGTGTCATTCTCCATCCCTGCAACAAGCAAGAAGAAAAGCTCGTCCCGCAAGAGGCCAGCTACCAACAGCGCCCTGAACGTGCTGGCCCCGACTCCCATACGCCGTCGACCCGTGCGCCATACACCGGCAGCCGAAGCCATAGTCGAGTCGGAGGCCAACAAGGATCCTGCCAAAGAGTTGGCCACGGGGTTGAATCCACCAGCCCGCTCATCACAGAGGTACATTGTTCGACTATCCGCTCATTATCACAATAGATAGAGTCTCACGGCGGTTTTGTTTTATTGAAATATCTAAGCGAAATGCCCAGTCCTCTCCTACCGAAGAGGCTACCAAGGTGTCCGGAGATGTCCAAAATTCCCGAGCTACGGCTCATGCAGCTCCTACTGTAGAATCCCCCATGGCTAATCCAGCACCTGTCGATTCCGTTGATGGAGTATCCGTTACAAACTCGGAGGTGGGGAGCACCATGAATCACTGGCAACGGTGGGATGCCATGTGGCATCCAATATTCTCCGAACAAGAGTTCGGTGCCTTACGCTCAGCGGATGCACACATTGGAGCTACTCGAGCCAGGTTCAGCGAGGCTATGAAGTTGATATCAGCCAGCATGCAGGTAAGTGGTCCGATTTTATAAAGTCTAAATACTCATGTAAACCCAGTAGCCCCCGAGCCGTGATTTGATTTGGAACAGATGAATTAAGGATCTCTGCAATGTTCGACTGCTAACGCAGGCTTCATGTCGAGCAATTGGCCAAGGAGCTAGAGGATAGCCGCACAGAAGTGCAATCTATGAAGGCTGAATTCGCGCAAGGGAAGAGCTTCACCCGGGTGGCCCAAGGTGAGTGTACCTTTACTGCTAATCTTAATGTATTATCATGCCCGACGCACAGATTCCATGTAGCAGCCGAATCAACAGGGCACATGCAAAGGCAGTTGGAGGAAACCTGAGACTCTCAGAGGTACCCTGAGTCCCAGCACGAGGCTGGCTGCCTTGTTGTGCAAAAGCAGGACGGAGAAATTAAGAATTTGAGGATTCAGTTGGCCAAAGCTCAAGAGGAAAACCAAAAGCTTTAGAGGGGCATGTTTGGTAAGTGTGATTCTATTATCAACAAATATTTCCTATGTAGGAAGTAAAAAAAGTAAGTACGTTGTTACCTCATGTGCAGGCCTCCTATCCGGGCATCCTGAAGAGGAGATCGGATCATACCAGGGGAACCTATTGAAAGAGCTGACCGCTCTCCATGGGCGTGTGCGGAAATCAATGAAAGGCATGGTAAAGGCACTATGGCCTGCCGAACAGCCACCTGAAGGGCTAGCCAAACTCGTGGATCGATTCAAGGGGGCTCAGAATAGGTTCGAGTTGTGGAAGACCTCAGCTTCCCATGAGGGAGCACGGGAAGCATGGGCAATGATCAAGACCCGTTACACTGGACTTAATCCCGAGCATATGGCGCGGGTTGGTCCCGTGGGATCGGATGGAAAAGAAGTGCCACTCCACCTAGTGTATGACCGGGTGATGCCCGCCGCCGAACTTTCACAAGAGGACTGCCCCCTTGACACCATAACCGATAATCTCGATCAGCAGCCGAACATGTAATTTATATGTACTTGTGTATGAACAATCTGTGTTGTAAACTTTGTCTTAACCGGCGATCGGCTCCCCCCCCCCCCCGTGTGAAGAGCTCGGAAGTGTTCCTCCTTATTTTCCACTCCAAAAGAGCGAACTGTATTCCGGGAACCAGGCAATCCGACCATGCGATGCGAACAGACAAAAAACACATAGAAAGATATGTTATATTACTACTTAGTGTAAGAAACATCTTCCGAGAAAAATAGTACCTCTATCGATACCTTTCAGTGGGTCTCTACGAAGATCATAGATAGAAGTCCGCATACTTTTAGTATTCGGCTAATTGTGCTTTGGGAAGAAAAGACCCAAACAACGGTGAGAACGACCAAAGTCGTATAAGGTGTTTCCATCACAGCCGACCAATTGTCTACGAAGATAGCTAGATTTCAGCTTCACTCGTCTGAGATATGTGTCCGGATGACCCAGTCGTAACAATCGCAGAGGTGCTCCCTTTACCCTCTAGTCGAACAATCGAGAACGTAGACGGTAATCACAGGAGCGAGGCAACCCAACTTGGCAACGTCTTAGTTCGAATTAATGCATATGATGGCTTGAACGTGACAAAAGAAACTTGTGTGCATGATGAGTGTGAGAAAATACTTGTAATATAAAAACGTTGGCTTCTATAAGAAGCCCCCGCGTGATGTGTTCGGATTTAACACTTTATGGTGTATGCTGATAATCTTTAGTACAAGATCGGTTCAACCGAACATAGGAAAAAAGGAAATTGACCCTATCAAATAGCAAAATGGGAAGGGAAGAATAAAAAGGCAAAAAGAACAAGAGGGGAAAAGAAAAAATATGGGGGAGTTAGATGACACCGCTTTATCCATAGAAGCACCGAAGACGAGCTGTGTTTCATGGGTTTGGTTCAAGGCAGTTGTCGAATGGACTTCGAAGACGATAGGCACCTCCTTCGAGTACTTCGTCGGTGATGAAAGGACCCTCCCATTTGGGGTTGAGTTTATGCTTCCGCTTCTCCGGGAGTTGTAGGACGAGTTTGCCTATGTTGTATGCTTTTGCCCTGACCTCCCTACTTTGGTAACGTCGAGCTTGTTGTTGGTAAAAAGTGGAGCGAGCCTGAGCTATGCCGCACTCTCCCTCCAAGGCGTCTAGGTCGTCCTGCCGATCCAACTCGGCCTCCTTTTTCTCGTACATGCGCACCCTTGGTGCGTCATGAATAATGTCGCAGGGGAGGACTGCCTCTGCCCCATAGACCATAAAGAACGGTGTGTAACCCGTTGATCTGTTCGGGGTGGTGCGCAGGCCCCATAAAACGGAGTCGAGTTCCTCCACCCAATGGTAGTCGGACTCGTGAAGAGATCAGACCAAACGTGGCTTAATGCCACTCATAATGAGACCGTTTGCTCGTTCGACCTGTCCATTGGTCTGTGGATGATATACTGACGTGTAATCCAGCTTTATGCCCATTTTTGCGCACCAGTCCATGACCTCTTGGACCATAAAGTTGGATCCATTATCCGTTATTATACTATGCAGGACACTGTAACGGCGTACCACGCCCGATATGAAGTCGATCACTGGTCCGGATTTAGCCGACTTGACGGGCTTTGCTTCTATCCATTTCGTGAACTTGTCAACCACGACCCTGCCTTCCTTCTTCCTCGGATATACACCGTTGTAATATTTCAGTTGTGCTTTTCTTGTATAACTCACCCTCGTGTACTTTGTAGGCCTTGGATCGCCGAACTATGTGTCGTGCCTCGGTTTGATCGTTGGGGAATTTCTTGTGAAGAAGGTAAGCGACGAAGGGCTCTATCCATGGCGCTATTACTGCCATTACCTCATGAGCCAAAGGCGTTTCATTTATTATGGAGCCATTGATAATGCCATTGTCTAGTTCGTTTATGGGGGGAACAACATCGTCCGCCGTATTCGGGCAGGCGCCATTGTCATTGTCGTGTCACACTACAGATGGCTAAAAGAGCTACTCCAGGAAGGTGTTTCTCGGGACAGGATCGCGCTTGGCTCCCATACGGGCCAGTATGTCGGCGGCTTGGTTGTTGTCGCGAGCGACATGGTGGAATTCCAACCCCTCGAACCGAGCAGATATCTTGAGGACGACATTTCTATATGCCGCCATCTCCGGGTTTTTTGGCATTGAATTTGCTGTTAATTTGGGATATGGCCAAGTTTGAGTCTCCCCGTACCTCTAGCCATTGTATGACCATTGATACCGCCATCCGAAGACCATGAAGGAGAGCTTCGTATTCGGCTGCATTGTTGGAGTCGGCATACATGATTTGCAACACGTATCGCACGTTGTCGCCTGTGGGGGATGTGAGGATAATTCCAGCCCCAAGTCCAGCCAAGGTCTTCGATCCATCAAAATACATTGTCTAATGGGAGTATGGACTGTATTCCTTGGGGAGCTCGGCCTCTGTCCATTCAGCCAGGAAGTCCACCAATACCTGAGATTTAATGGCACGGCATGGCTTGTAGGTTATTTCAAAGTGAAGGAGCTCAATGTCCCACTTGGCTATGCGGCCGGTAGCGTCCCTGTTGTTGATTATATCATTCAGGGGGACCTTAGATGCCACTATTACCGCACACTCCTGGAAGTAGTGTCTGAGTTTCCTTGACGCCATAAATAGTGTATAGGCTATCTTTTGGTAATGCATGTATCTAGACTTGCACTGCATTAGCACCTCTGACACATAATATACCGGTTTCTGAGTCTAGAATTTATGTCCCTCCTCATCTAGTTCAACGACGAGCACCGCGCTGACAACTTTGTTGGTGGCCGATATGTATAATAACATGGGCTCACCGGTGCCTGGTGCCGTGAGTATGGGATTGGTTTCCAGTAGTGTTTTGATTTCTTCTAACACAGTCGCTGCCTCATTGGTCCATTTGAACTTTTTGGTCCGCTTCAGCAGCTTATAGAGTGGCAAAGCCTTCTCTCTAAGGTGAAGATAAAGCGTCTTAACGCCACTACGCACCCAGCTAGCCTCTGGACGTGCTTCAGCTTTCTGGAAATTGCAAGTTCCGATAGAGCACGGATTTTAGCTGGATTTGCCTCTATTCCTCTATGGGAGACGATGAATCCAAGTAGCTTACCAAAGGGAACTTCGAATACAAATTTTTCCAGATTGAGGCGTATATCATATTCTTGTAGACTGGCAAAGGTTTGCCATAGGTCGTCGATCAACTGGCTGAAATGTTTGGTTTTGATTACCACACAGGCCTAAGTGGGAGAACACTAAGAATGACCTGATTGATAAAGGGATCGATCCAGAGACATAGAGTGGGCCGAATGGGCAAAGACTTGGTTCCGCGGGCATGGGGAAAAGTTGAACCTAGAAACAGGGAAGTGTATTTTTACAAAAGATCAACGTGCAGGACGGGAAGTTCATTCCCGATAGAGAGAATGATGAGCTGACACGCGCCCTCGAGAATGATGAACACAATGGACGAACACGAGGCACATCGGGCTCCATTTCGTAGAAGATTGGGTTTTCCGACTGCAGTGACACTTATACAAGCCGAGGGACAAAAAAGAAACAACAAAAAGACGGATTGTAGCAGATAGAAGAAAAATTATCAAGGCAGCAGAAGCAGCTAGACGCACTTACTAGCCAGCAAGCTACCGGCCCATCTCAGCGGCACAAAGATCATGCATTCAATAATAACGTCCCACCATCTCAACAGAAAAGCAGCATCGCTTCCACGAAGCTTGTTCGGCCCATAGATGATATCATGGCTCCTCGCTACCCTGTGGATGATATCACGCAGAGGGAAAATTGTGAACTACATGTGAAATGCATGAACATATCAGTGAAGGTGGCAATCGGCTTTGCCTTACCTCCTGTATGTAATGGACTTACCATTGCTCTCCGATTCTAGATGGCTATGTTGTTGTCGAGGTGGATGAAGTTATCAAGGGATTTGAGAAGCTAGAACTTGACTTCCCTACAGATGAAGGGGAGACTAAACTGGGAGATGCCAGAAAAAGTACCATTATGTGGAAAAAGGAACACATCGTGCTTCCACATTGGACGCCAAGGCCATAGACTCCTCCGAGTAGCAATCCACCTCTATCTCCACCACCTCGGTCGTCTCTGTCACCTCAGCAGACTCCATTGCCTTAGCCATCTCCGCATCGTCAGTAGACTCCATCGCCTCAGCCCCATATGGATAAGCGGAAGAGAAGCTCCGCTCCAGCAGCGATTACTACAACTACGAATAAATCATCAGCAAGTACAAGGAACAGTGTCAAGGAGTCTCTTGCCAAGTTGCCATACGACCTGACTGATGAGGAAACCAAGATGGTTGTGGATACCGGTGTGAAATGCCAGCTTGCACCAAAACGGCCTGAGCGAAAGGATAAAATAGATCCAACAAAAGCAAAGCACTTTCTGGAAATCCTTATGTGACAACCGTCTTCGCTGTCATCAAACTATGACCGATCTATTATGATGTCACATAAAGAACATGTGCAGCGGTCGGGAAGTAGTAGTGCAAGGGGTAAACAATTTCCAAGCTCGGAGAATGGAAAAACCAAATGCCCCCCGCTCAACGTGTTTTCCGATGTTGATTATGATTTTGAGGTACAGGCCTATGATCTTGGTTTTACTCTTGCTAGATACTTAGGCTAGGTAGAGTTCCTCATGGTTGATTTATGACATGGCTTGAGATTGCGTCGGTATTTCCCCAAAGAGGACGAGATGATGCAGCACAGCGATGGTAAGTATTTCTCTTAGTTAAGAAACCAAGGTAACAATGTAGAGGAAGATCAAGCACCTATGTAAATAGCACCTGCACACAAATAACAAATACTTGCAACCTGACGCTTAAGAGAGGTTTTCAAGCTCTCAATGATGATAAGATAGATTAGATTGCAATAGGTATGGAAAATAGATCTCGCAAGAAGACAAAATAAAATAAGTGGATAAGTGTGCCGGGTATTTTTGGATTTTTTTCGATTAATAGATCTGAAAACAAAATGGCAAAATAGTAGATAAGAAAGCAATATGTTGGAAAAGTATACCCGGGGGCGTAGGTTTCACTAGTGGCTTCTCTCATGAGTATAGCACACGATCGGTGAACAAATTACTATTGGGAAATTGATATAAGATCAAATAATAATGATGATATCCAGGAAATGATCATTATATAGGCATCACGTCCAAGATAAGTAGACCAAAACGATTCTGCATCTACTTCTATTACTCCGCACATCGACCGCTATCCAGCATCCATCTAGTGTATTAAGTTCATGGAAAAACGGAGTAATGCAATAAGAGTGGTGACATGATGTAGACAAGATCTATAAATGTAGGAATTGACCCCATCTTGTTATCCTTAATGGCAACGATACATGCATGCCTTGCTGCCCCTTCTGTCACTAGGAAAGAACACACAAGATCGAACCCATCACAAAGCACCTCTTTCCATGGCCAGAAAAATTGATCAAGTTGGCCTAACTAAACCAAAGATTCGAAGAAGAAATATGAGGCTATAAGTAATCGTGCAAATAATATATCAAAGAAGACTCAAATCATATTCATGGATAGAAACTGGTCGTGAACTCAAAATTCATCGGATCCCAACAAACACACCGCAAAAGTCATTACATCAAATAGATATCCAAGAGACCATTGTATTGAGAATCAAGAGAGAGAGAGAGGGAGAATGAGAGAGAGAGAGGAAGCCATCTAGCTACTGCCTATGGACCCATGGGTCTATGGTGGACTACTCACGCATCATCGGAGAGGCACCTATGATGAAGATGAACCCCTCTGTGATGGTGTTAGATTGGATCTTGAGGTTCATGAACTTGCGGCGGCTAGTATTGTGTTTCGTCGACTCCCTAGGGTTTTCCGAATATTTGAGAATTTATAGAGTTGATAGTTGGTGGCGGGGGTTCCCGAGCACCACCCACCAGGCATGCTAGGGGCCTCCGGCGCGCCCTGTTGGGTGTCCTCACCACGGCCTTCTTCTCCGACATTTCTCTGTCCCATTGGGTGTCTACTGGCTAGAAAAAAAATCACGATGTTTGGGCTTCGTTTGGTACTGATTTTCTGCGAAGTAAAAAACAAGGAAAAACAGCAATTGGCACTTTGGCACTGTGTCAACAGGTTCATCCCAAAAATTGATATAATGTTGCTATAAAATGAATATAAAACATCCAAGATTGATAATATAACAGCATGGAACAATCAAAAATTATAGATACGTTGAAGACGTATCAAGATCCCCAAGCTTAATTACTACTCGCCCTCTAGTAGGTAAATGATAAAAACAGAATTTTTGATGTGGAATGCTGCTAACATGTTCATCACATATTCTTTTCTTTATAGCATGGACATTTGGACTTTTAGATGGTTCAAAGCAATAGTCTAGTTTTGACATGAAAACTTTAATACTCAAGCATATCAACAAGCAACCATGCCTATCAAAATATCAACACTAAAGCAAGTTATCCCTAGCCCATCATGCTCAGTCATTGATCCATTCATGAAACACACTCAAATATTAGTTACACCTAATGCTCAAGTACGATCATAGTGCCCCCTAGTTGGTACTTTATAAGAGAAGGTGGAGACTCAAATTAAAAATACAAATTGCATAAAGTAAATGGATAGACCCTTTGCAGAGGGAAGTAGGAATTTGTAGAGGTGTCAGAGCTCAAGCTTTCAATTGATAGAGAAAAATATTTTGGGTGTCAGAGCTCAAGATTTCAATACATTTCCATGCAAGATACATCATAAGCGGTTCCCAAACAGAAAATAAAGTTTATTCCTTTTTCCACCATACTTTCACTTTACATGGCTAGCCGAATCCACGGCTGCCTTCCATACCAACACTTTCCAAGGAATTTATTGTTTGACAACATAAAGTAAATTTATTTTCCTTTCTTTTCATTTCTGGACTGGGCATCCCTATTACCGTCATACTCTCATGCAATGACAAGTGAATAAACACTCATCTTGATAATAACACATCTAGCATGGAAACATATCGGTCACCCCCTATCGTTTCATGAGCGGTACGAGCACACAAAAAGGAAAACTTATTTTGAAAATTATAGATGGCACATACAAATTTGCTTGGAACGGCATGGAAATACCGTATATAGGTAGGTATGGTGGAGTCATATGGCAAAACTGGGTTTAAGGATTTTGGATGCACAAGTAGTATTTGTACTTAGTACAAGTGAAGGCTAGCAAATAGATTGAGAAGCATCCAACCAAGAAACAAAAAAATCACGTAAGCGATCATTAAGCATAACTAACACCAAATAATGCACCATAAGTAGGATGTAATTTCATTGCACAACTATTAACTTTCGTGCTTGCATAAGGAATCACAAACCATAACATCAATATTCCTACTAAGCATAATTACTCACTAACATAACTCCCGTATTACTATCATCATGTCTCAAGACTATTCAAAGAATCAAGTTTAAATTGTCCAATGATCTTCATGAATGTTTTTATTATATCCCTCTTGAATACTATCAGTTTGGGACTAGTTTCATATATTGCCATTGATTTTGACAAGCTCAAATTGATTTAAGTGAAGATCATGAGCATAAAAGTTTCATCTCTCAAAATAATATTGTGAAGCATGAGAGCATTTATTCAAAATTTACTAACTCTAAAATAAGTGAAGCATGAGAGCATTTCTGCAAACATGTAAAAGCATGTCGTACTCAAAAAGATATAAGTGAAGCACTAGAGGAATTCCATTGCTCAATAGATTTAAGTGAAGCATATAGAGAAATTCTAAAAAATCATAGAATAATTTTGGCTCTCTCAAATAGGTGTGTGCAGAAATTATAAAAAAACAAAGATACAAGATGCTCCAACCAAAACTTATGATATGTGACGAATAAAAATATAGCTTCGAGTAAAATATCGATGGTTATTAGAAGAAAGAGGGGGTGCCACTCGCGGTATCCCCAAGCTTAGTTGCTTGTTACTCTTTGAATATTATTTTGGGGTGTTGTATCATCTGAAAGCGTAGGCTCTTATTACTTCTTATTCATTCATCCATCGTGATCTCACCCAAAACTTGAAAACTTCAATCACACAAAACTTAACAAAATCCTCGTGAGATCTGTTAGTATAACAAACAAAATTACCAATATAAGTACTGTTATAAACACATTCATATTTTTACTATTGCATTATATCTACTGTATTGTACCTTTACCATGACTTATATCCCCCGATACAAGCCATAGATTCATCAAAACAAGCACACAATGCAACAAAAACAGGATCTATTTCAGACAGAATAGTCTGTAGTAATCTGTACTCTAACCATACTTATGTAACTCTCAAAATTCTGAAAAATTATGAAAATTTAAAGAATCTGTATAGAAAACCTGTGTTAAAATTTCGTCTCCATATCTCGCTCCAGTAAAAACATAAAATTCGTGCACTGGAGGCAAAGTTTCTGTTTCAGATTCAGCATTATTTCTACTCATCTTAGGAATCATCCTAAAGCCTTTAATTGGCGCAAACACTAATTAAAACATAAAAACACAATCATAACATAAGAAAAAAATTGTAAACACTCAAAAATGTAAAGGAAAAGATAAAAATAATTTATTCATTGGGTTGCCTCCCAATAAGCGATATCGTTTTATGCCCCTAGCTAGGCATAACGTAAAGACTCAAGTATTGTCATCTTTAGTTTTTACTCTATAGAAGGCCTTCATGATTGATTCATATGGTGGATTAATTATTGTTCTAGGTAAGTGTTCCATACCCTTTCTAAGTGGAAACTGAAATTTAATGTTGCCTTCTTTCATATCGATCACGGCGCATATAGTGCGTAAAAACGGTATACCAAGTATGATGGGACAAGATGGATTGCAATCAATATCAAGAACAATAAAATCAACGGGCACATAGTTCCTATCTGCAAGAATAAGAACATCATTAATTCTTCCCAAAGGCTTTTTAATAGTAGAATCCGCAAAGTGCAAATTAAGAAAACATTCTTCAATATTGGTAAGACTAAGCACATCACATGGAGATTTCGGAATTCTGGAAACACTAGCACAAAAATCACACAAAGCAAAGTATTCATAATTTTTTATCTTGACTTTAATGGTAGGTTCCCACTCGTCACGCAATTTTCTAGGAATTGAAATATCTAATTCCAACTTTTCTTCTAAGGATTTCATCATGGCATTAACAATATGTTTAGTGAAAGATTTATTTTGTTCATAAGCATGGGGTGAATTTATCATGGATTGTAGCAAAGAAATACAATATTATAAGGAACAACACTCATAATTAAAGTTTTTGTAATTAAAATTAGTGGGCACATCACTAGTTAAAGTTTTGACCCCTCCAAACCCACTTTTATCAAAATTTTCATCAAGATTTTCACCCTCCAAATTATTGGGATGCCCTCTAGATAAAGTAGACTCTTATTCAATCCCTTTATAATCAATTTTAGCATTACTAAACAAGGAATCAATAGAGAAAACACCGGTCATTTTAAGATCTTCATCATTTTTATGAAAGTAATTGCTAGAAAAAGCTTTTTCTAAAAATTCTCTTTTAGCTCTCAGCATAGCGGTTATTTTCTCACATTCATCCTTAGAAACATATAAAGCTTTAATTGAATCATTAATATTAGGTGGAAAAGCATTCAACTTGAGATTTTCTACATCATGGGAAATTCTATCAATGCTTCTAGACATATCATCAATCTTATTCAACTTTTCTTCTATCGTAGTATTGAAAGTCTTTTGAGCATTGATAAATTATTTAAAAATATTATCAAGATCAGAGATGTTGATGTTATTATTGTAAGAATAATTACCATAGGAATTACCATCATTATTAGAGGAATTTCCAGGGAAAGGCCTAGGAATAAAATTACCTCTATAAGCATTGTTATTGAAATTGTTTCATGAGATGAAATTCACATCTATGGAATCATTATTTATATCAACCAAAGTAGACAAAGGCACATCATTAAGATCAATAGGAGCATTTTTAATAGCAACAACCTTCATAAGAACAACAACTTTTTCACTTAAGTACTAATTTCTTCTACCGAATTAACCTTTTTACTAGTAGGTGCTCTTTCAGTATGCCATTGTGAATAATTTTCCATAATATTATCTAGCAATTTAGTAGCATCACCCAAAGTAATTTCCATAAAATTACCACCCGCGGTGGAATCTAAAAGATTTCTAAAGACAAAATTCAATCCCGCATAAAAAATTGTAAGAACATCCAAAGATTCAGAGCATGAGTAGGACAATTTCTTAGTATCAAATTCATTCTTTCCCAAGATTGTGCAACATGTTCATGCTAAGGTTGCTTAAAATTCATGATTTGTGTTCGAAGGGAAATAATTTTAGCGGGCGGAAAATACTTAGTAATAAAAGCGTCCTTGCACTTATCTCAAGAATTGATACTATTGCGAGGCAAAGAAGAAAACCAAATTTTTTCTTGATTCCGCAAGGAGAAAGGAAATAATTTCAACTTCACAATATCATTGTCCACATCTTTTTTCTTTTGCATATCACACAATTCTAAGAATGTGCTTAGATAGGACGCGACATCCTCATTAGTAGTACCGGAAAATTGATCTTTCATGACAAGATTTAATAAAGCGGCATTAATATCACAAGACTCCGCACTAGTGGCGGGAGGAGAAATTGGAGTGCTAATAAAATAATTATTATTGGTATTGGAAAAATCACACAATTTGGTGTTTTCTTGAGTCATTGTGAGTATGCAAACAAGATTGCAAGCAAACAAGAGATCTAGCGAGAGAAAGGCAAATGAAAAAGAGGGCGAATAAAACGGCAAATTTGTGAAGTGGGGGGAGGAAAATGAGAGGCAAATGGAAAATAATGTAAATTGCAAGGAGATGAGATTTGTTATTACGAACCTGATAGATGTTGATGATATCTCCCTGGCGCCAAAGATTGGAACGCAAAGAGATTGCTTGGTCCCCGGCAATGATGCCAGAAATTCCTTTGACCTGGCTTCAGACTGCGTCGGTATTTCCCCAAAGAGAAAAGGATGATGCAGCACAGCGATGGTAAGTATTTCCGTCAGTTAAGAAACCAAGGTATCAATCCGTAGAGGAAGATCAAGCACCTATGTAAGTAGCACCTGCACACAAATAATAAATACTTGCAACCAGATGCGTAAGAGAGCTTGTCAAACTCTCGGCGATACTAAGATAGATTAGATTACAATAGGTATGGCAAATAGATCTCGCAAGAAAAAAAATAAAAGAAGTGAATAAGAAGTGCAACAAGGTATTTTTGGTTTTTTGGATTAATATATCTGAAAAAAAAATGGAAAAATAGTAGATCGGAAAGCAGTATGTTGGAAAAGTAGACCTAGGGGTCGTAGGTTTCACTAGTGACTTCTCTCATGAGTATAGCACACTATGGGCGAACAAATTACTGTTGGGCAATTGATAGAAGATCAAATAATCATGACGGTATCCACGCAAATATCATTATATAGGCATCACGTCCAAGATAAGTGGACTGAAACGATTCTGAATCTACTTCTATTCCTCCACACATCGACCGCTATCTAGCATGCATCTAGTGTATTACGTCCATGGAAAATGGAGTAATGCAATAAGAATGGTGACATGATGTATACAAGATCTATTCATGTAGGAATAGACCCCATCTTGTTATCCTTAATGGCAACGATACATGCGTGCCTTGCTTCCCCTTCTGTCACTGGGAAAGAACACTACAAGATCGAACCCATCACAAAGCACCTCTTCCCATGGCAAGAAAAATCGATCTAGTTGGCCTAAATAAACCAAAGATTCGAAGAAGAAATACGAGGCTATAAGTAATCATGCAAATAAGAGATCAAAGAAGACTCAAATCATATTCATGGATAGAAACTGATCATGAACTCAAAATTCATCAGATCCCAACAAACACACCGCAAAAGTCAATATATCAAACGGATCTCCACGAGACCATTATATTAAGAATCGGGAGAGAGAGAGAAAGCCATCTAGCTACTGCCTACGGACCCGTAGGTCTATGGTGGACTACTCACGCATCATCAGAGAGGCACCTATGAGGAAGATGAACCCCTCCGTGATGGTCTTAGATTGGACCTCGAGGTTCTGGAACTTGCGGTGACTGGATTGTGTTTTGTCGACTCCCCTAGTGTTTTCCAAATATTTGAGAATTTATAGAGTTGTTAGTCGGTGGAGGGGGTTCCGAAGGTGGGCACCACCCACCAAGCCACGCGAGGAGCCTCTAGCGTGCCTTGGTGGGTGTTCCCCACCTCTTCCTTCTTCTTCGGCACTTCTCAGGCCCACTGGGTGTCTTCTGGCCCAAAAAAATGTCCAAAAAGTTTCACGGTGTTTGGTCTTCGTTCGGTACTGGTTTTCTACGAAGTAAAAAAACAAGCAAAAATAGCAAGTGGTACTTTGGGACTATGTCAATAGGTTAGTCCCAAAAAAAATATAAAGTTGCTATAAAATGAATATAAAACATCTAAGATTGATAATATAATAGCATGGAACAATCAAAAATTATAGATACGTTGGAGACGTATCAATTTAGCATACAAATACCGGCATGGGAAGCCTCTCGTCATACCTGAAGAGGTCCGGCTTCTACCAACACAAATGTGAAGATGGCATGAGTGGTACATGCAAGCCTTAAAGGGGGGAGCAACTGGCTCATGGTGCGAATTGGAGATGAGCATTACTTCCGTGGAAACGACTAAACATTGAATTTGATGAATTATTTCAGTTATACAATAAAAACGCCATCGACAAATCTATCGTCAGTTACTATTGTTTGAAAATATTATTTCTATAATTAAGTCTCGAGATCAGCTTGTTCATTGCATGTATAGTTATCCTCACTATATTTTGTAGAATGAAGATTCTTGAACGCAAAAAGGACAAATCTATGACATTGGGTTCACTGACCCAAATAACGTACATGAACATACGGTAACAAACAACGCCAAGGAAACAGAGGATAACTTGCTAAGGGCGTTATGGAAACAACAAACCAAAAGGGAAATGCTATTTCCTTACAACTTCATGTGAGTGTTACTGTCTTGTACACATTCTGTTTCGCTTACTCGATGTTAAGTGTAATTGATGAGTTATGCGTGCGCAGGTTCCATTATATTCTACTAGTCATTCAGGTTGACGAAGGATTAGTACTTGTCATGGACTCAAAACGTAAAGACCTAAAAATGTGGGCAGACCTGAGTGAAGTGCTCCAGAGGTAATTTCAATCATTATCGCACTATATCGAAAACTTTGGTTCATTTCTTGGTATCAAGTAATTAGTAACTCTTTTATTCATTTTCTTTGCTGAGCAGGGTTTGGAAACGGTTCACCAAGAAGGTTAGGGGTGAATGGAAAGAGGAGTTGCAATTTCAGCAACTCAATCTAAGTAGTACTAGCTAGGTCCGCGCATCTATTTTATTCTAGTTTCAATACCATTATCATGCTTGATCATTATTTTGATTGAACTCTATTCTCATAAATTGCTTGATGCAGGGAGACAGGAATAATTTATGTGGATACTACATTTGCGACTTTATTCGCCAGAGGACCTGTGAGAAGGGAAAAAATTTAGAACAACTTTGAGTATGTAAACAATATTCACAATTTTATTTTATTACCATCAATTTTGTTGAGTTTCATTCATATATATTGCCCCCTTCTTTAAATTAGATCAAACGGATGTGATATGATCTCCTACCAAAGGATCGCATACGAGCAATTCAAGAGGAATTGGCAGGATTCTTACTTGAGGAGGTCATATCTAAAACTGGACAAACACTATTTTGATCACGGGATCGGAATATTATTCCGATCACGAGTTGAACTTCCTGAGTTACACAAACCTGAACTTCCCTCTATACGAACCCGACCTTCGGGCTATCTTCGCAATTGTGTCTTCCCGCATGAATTTTTTTGGTCAGTCGTGTTCTATGTGATGTATGTGTAATCTGGGAATGGTTTTTAGCAACTAAATTCCCATTTTAAATAGGAATCTCGCTCGCTGGCAGATTTGCTCTCGGGGATGTGATGAACTTGCTTCTGCTGCAATTTTACTACCTGAGTTGTTCGACCTGAACTTCCCCAAGTGCTAGGTCGAACTTCCAGCAAAGAGCCCAAATGGGTCTTGCAATATACCATTTTAAAGCTATGGACACCGGTATAACAACCTTGGTTGAATTTTTTGGCAAAATGTACACGGTTTAAGAGCGGTTTTGAAAACCGTTTTTCTTCATACAAAAAAACATGAATTGTATTTTTGACACTATTTCTAAACAGTTCATCGGAATGAGTCAAATGACATGGAGTTGGATAGCTGCTGAAAATCCTCTCATTTCACATGTTGAAAGTTTTTCCAAATTCCCTACGGTTAAAGAGGACTCTCAAAAATGGCGGAATTTCTGAAACCGAACAGTCGGGTTTGTATTTCGGGGTTATTTTCAAATGGCTAGTCCTATCGATGCATATGATATGGCGTTGGAAAGCTTATGAAAATGCGCATCTTTCCATATAAAAACTTTGTTCTAACTATGAACGGTTTAAAAGTAATTTAGAAAATGGCCGAATCTGTACAGAGTGTGTATTTTCACATTATTTTCTCAACGGATTTTCAGAATTAGGAAAATGATATGGCATTGGAAAGCCTTAAGAAATGCGAAACTTATATATTTAGATTGTTTTCTAATTCTTTACAGTTTTCAGTCAATTATGAAAATGGATGAAAAGGTATTTTGGCCGTAATTTCTACAAACTTTATCGGAATGGGGCAAATAATATACCGTTGAAAATCTACGGAAAATGCAAAACTTTTTCATGTAGATGGTTTTCTCTAATTCCTAGTTGTTTACACGCAATTTTGAAAACGGTGACTTGATGCGTTCTGCCTTTTATCGCGAATCAGGTTCTTCAAAAATGCACAGCGTGAAGAACTTGAACTTCTTGGCATGTCTACCTGAACTTCACTCTGTTTCTTCACGCATTGTTTTTTGCTCGTAGCTCTCCATCCACTCATCGGAATTGAGCAAGTGATATACCGATGGAAAGCTGGTGTAAACACGCAACTTTTCCGTCTTGATCATTTTTTCCATACTCGCGACGGTTTAAAAGATTTCCATCTGAAGTTCATTTAGCATAGTAGTTGAACTTCCTGCTATTTTCATATTTCTCACTCACAAGAATGGGTGAGAAATACATAGTGAACCACACTCACAAGAATTTTTGAACCTTCCCGTGTCAAACATTTTAACTTCTAGAAACAAATTTTGTATACTTTGTCTTTTTATTATTTTTTCTCATATGAAAACACACACCATGCTACACGTGAATTCCGACTATTTTCACCTTGAACTTATGTGTTATTTTAATATGAACTTGAAGTTTTATATTATTGAGTAAGGAATTCTAGTAACGAGAAAAACATCTGAGTTTTTCATAAACTTCGAACTTCTCTTCTGTTTTAATTTGAACTTCATCATTTTATTATTTAGTAACAAGAAAAAGTCTGAGTAGTTTATATACTTCGAATTTCTTTGTTATTTTTTTAAATGTAGAGAAGTTCAACTTTTTGAAAGTACTTCGATGTTTACTTAAAAATCATTTAGTTAACAAATATTGGACTATTCGTTATATAATTTTAGTTTTTTATACACATCAAACTTTCCCGGGCAGAGCACGTGAACTTCTTTCAACAAACATTTTAAGCTTTTATTTTTCAATTTTTTTATTCTCACCTGAAACGCATTCCTTGTAGTACTTGAACTTTTCGTTGTGTTCACTATGAACTTCTGCCATGTTTTTGTGTATACATCGAATTACACGTAATTGAAGGTTAGATGTCAGTTTTTGCCATTTTAAACTATGTAACTGAAGCTCGGACGTCCCGCATTAGAAGTTTTGAACCGTGCAGGGAGAAGCATGTGAACTTCTTGCAACAAACATTTTAGTCTTTTTAGTTTTGTATTCTTTTATTGTCATCTGAAAGACGTTTTATGTAGTAGTTGAACTGCTTGTTGTTTCACTTTGAACTTTTGTCACGTATTTTAGTTCCTAATTCCTCACCCGTTCGTCGGAGTTGCACAAACGATATAATTTTTAGAAACCTGTTGAAAACACGCAATTGTTACACAAATGATGTTTCTTTTTGTACAAAACCTCTCTCATAATAATTTGTTAACTTTCTCCGACCGAGGACTTGGACTTATAGCAAAAAAATGTACCTTGACTTTTGATTCATTTTTCTCGTATAAAACACACACCATGTAGTACATGAACTTTCTCCATTTTTATAACTTGAACTTTTATTTTCTTTTTGAATTTGAATTTGTCTCAAATAATAATTGAACTTCTTTGGGGATTGATAGAATTATTTTAAAACCCAAAAATAATTTATTTATTGAGTTTTTGAACATGGAAATATAAGGTGAACCTCTCTCGCAAGAATTTTTGAACTTCCCCAGGCACACCACTTGAACTTCCTGCAACAACCATTTTAGGCTTTTAGATTTTTATTCTTTTATTCTCATCTGAAATGCATTTCGTGTACTAGTTGAACCGTTCGTTGTTTACATATTGAACTTTGGTTATGTATTTTTGTTCGTAATTCCTCACTTGTTTCTGTGAGTTGCACAAGTGATGTACCATTAGAAACCTGTTGAAAGGACGCATGTTTTTCTAATATGGTTAAACTTTTCTTTTCGAACAATACACCAATTTGTTTTTACCATTTATTTTGAAATAGAAAATTGAGATAATTATTTTAAAACAACATATTTTTGCGTGTTTTTAAACATGTAAATACACGATGTTGTTAGTGCATCTAGTGCCCCTTAGTGATTTTGGTGTATTGAAGACTTATAGCTTAAGGTACTAATGTGTTTGTGAGTGTACTCGGGCTCTATAAGTCGATGATGAGTTTGATATATTCGGTGATTATCGACCCCTAAAAATGTATGTCTTCAACTAAAGACTTTGGTGAAGACTTTGGTTAAGACTTTGCTGAAGACTTTGGTATTCCCTGAAGACTTTGAACATGAAAAAGTTCGTGTGACCTTGAAGATATGAATGAGGACTATAAAGCGTGAAGACTTTTGTTTTCATAGTTTCATTTCCTTTATTTGAGTCATAGGAAACACCGTATTGTTAAAGGGGGCTGAGGTAATACTAGGAAAATTTCCAACTGATCCTCAACTCAAAATCCTCAACCTATCCAATCCTTCGAGTGAAGCCTTTGGAAATCTCTTGCAGCTCAGTCAAGTTCTTTAGTGACAGAGACGAAGTTCTTCTGGTCTCTGATGAAATTGATCTGACTGAGGAGTTAGGATTTCGCCAGTGCGAATTTCCTACAAGTGAGGAACATGATATGTTTGAGGACTTTCATAGTTCGAAATTACGACCGCGTATGTGCTTAGCGCGAGCTGTCCCCAATCATAACATCCACATAACGGTCATATCATTGAGGGCATTTATGTATTATCATGTCAGGTTGCACCCTGGCTATAAATAGCCACCCCACATAACCACTAGATGGTTGGCTGCTCCGAGAGAGAACTGACACTTTTCATTTGAGAGCAACCCATCCTCCGAGGACTTTGAGAGAAAATCATCAGTGAGGAAAAACCCACAACCAAACCACCAAACCCAAAGTGATTGAGCCTCACTTAAGAAATTCCTGTGTGGAACCGACGCTTGTTACCTTTGAGGATTGTGTATCCTCTAGACGGTTAGGCGTCATGGTCTAGTGCTCCTGCAGTCAATTGGGGATCACGAAGTGACCTTGGTCTAGAGCATCTAGCAGTAAACTGTTGATCGTCGGGTGACCAATTTGTGAGGGTTTTGGAAGTCTACCCTGACGACTTACCATGAGTGTTGGGCGAGGACTGTGTACCTTAGCTCAAGGAGAATATGGTAAGGACTGTGTGTCCTGGGACTGTGTGTCCTCTAGTTTAAATACCAGGCTGCTCCAAACTAGACGTACGACTATCACAACAGTTGGAACTAGGTCATCAAACCATTGTCTTCATCGAGGTACCTAGTTCTATTTCCTCAACCCCTCTATTCCTCGTATACTTGTTGATGAAATTGATCGTTACTGTTTGAAGAATTTGACTGAAGACTTTCACAATTTCCTCACTTCAAATTCTTCAAGTTACCTTGTTTCTCACCTGCTTATCATGTATCAAGCTACTTGTAATCTGTGCATGTTTCATTTCATCATGATGACTATGATGTCGCTATGCTCCTCATGCACTTGAGTACTTATTCCACTGCTCATTATTCATCACATTTCAAATTCCTCAAGTTGAAATTCCTCAAGTGATGAATTCGTAAAAATCACCTATTCACCCCCCCCCCCTCTAGTCGATATAACGCACTTCAATTGGTATCAGAGCAAGGTACTCCCTTGTTCTGTGTGATTTTGGTCTAATCACCTGGAGTTCTAGTTATGTCGACTGCAGGTATGATCAAGGTTTTCGCGGGATGTCCTACCTTCGATGGGATGGACTACCCCTACTTGAAGAACAAGATGCGCATGCATCTTGAAGCTATTGGCAACGATCTCTGGTATGTTGTGGAAAATGGTGTACCCTCTGTCACTCCCACAGTTATTGCTGCTGATGTGAAGAGATTCAGGCAACTCGACTCTCAAGCGAACAATATCATCTATGGCCATCAGAGCAAAGGTCAGTATGACAGAATGAGTGCTTTGGAGACTGCTAAGATTATCTGCAATAGGTTGTCCAAAGTCAACGAAGGTGTTTCCACTCAACATGACTCTCGTGTTGATGTTCTTCGCAATCTCTTCAACCGCTTCAAGAGACTCGACAACAAAAATGTTCAGCAAACTTTTGATCGTCTTACTAATATCTCCAATGAGCTTCAAGCACTAGGTGACACTGATATCACCGACCATGAAGTGGTGAAGAAACTACTAAGATCTCTTGATTCCTCATTCGATACTCTAGCCTTGATGATTCAAGAACGTGGAGACTACAAGTCACTTGATCCTGCTGATATTCTTGAGAGACTCAATACTCATGAATTCCAACAAGCTGAGAAGGGACACCTCTATGGGCCAAGCTATGGAAGATCTCATGCTCTAAAGGCAAAAGCAATTTCCTCATCCGAAGACGAAGATTCTGACAGTAGCATCGGTGATACTGAAGAACTAAGTCAGGAGCTAGCAATGCTTGTGTGGAAATTCTAGAAGTTCTCAAGGAGAGGTGGATTTGGAAAGTCATCAAAGAGTGGTTTGAGGAAATCAGATTCCTCAGATGACTACAAGAAAAGAACCTGTCACCGTTGCAAGAAACCTGGTCACTTCATCTCTGACTGGCCTTTCTAGGAAAAAGATTCAAAGAAAAATAAGAAGAAGTACAAGGATGATAGTTTTGATGACTTGAAGAAAAAGAAGAAATCTTCAAAATCCTCATATGCAAAGTCCTCATCTTCAAAGTCCTCAAAGCACAAGAAGAATAGCTCCAGAAAGGCTCGAGTGTTTGTTGGCAAGGAAATGGATTCTGAGGAAGAATCTTAAGAATATGAAGAAGAAGAAGAATCTGAGGTGGAATCAGAATCCGGTGTTGCAAGCCTTGCTCTCATCACTGCTTTCGTCAACAAGTTCATCTTCAATGATGAAGAAAATGACTACTCCAACGACTTTGACGTCAGCAATGATGATTATGCTCCCACCTATTACTTCATGGCAAAAGGCTCAAAGGTACACAAACATCATTCCTCATCTGAATCAAGTGAAGGTGAATCTGATGAATATGTGAAACCTAGCTATGCTAAACTTGTTAAACTTGCCACTAAGCAACAAAGTGCACTTGAAAAGCTTCAAAAAATGCTAGACAAAAGCGATGATCTATTGAACGATGAAGTGGATCAGACTCAAACTCTGTTTGACGATCTCAAAAGTCTTCAGACAAAGTATAATAACCTTCAGAGTCATCATAATGACCTCTTAGCCTATCATGAGAAGCTTTCTTATGAATTTATTCAAAGAAAGCAAGATCTTGAGAAACTGAGGGTGTCACATGAGGATCTCCAAAGGGAAAACGATTCCTTACTGGCTCAACAGATCAGTACCGCTCAGGAAGAATTTGTTCCACCTTGTTTGAAATGCATCAAACGTGAAACTGCTAATTCTTCACCTGAATGTTCAAATGCTTCTATTGCTGCAAATTCTTCAACTATTCCAGTGGTCACAAATTTCTCATCTGAGGATACCACAAGTATCACTGACGACAATGCGGGGTTGAAGGAATTGTATATGACAGGCATGTAACAAAGTCTCAAAGGGCATCAAACCCTTTGCGATGTCCTCAAAAAGCAGATACTAAACAGCAACCCTAGGAAAGAGGGTATTGCCTTTGTGAGGAAACTCAACGCTGATGGATCTTACTAGACACCTGAGCAGTACCCCAAAACCTCATGGGTTGCTGCAAAAGGACCACATGTAGATCCATCCACTTTATCTGGATTTACATGTGAAACTTCACATTCCTCTGATGAGTCACTTGATTGCAACTACAAATTCTTCAAACCTCAGAAAGCTGAAGTATTTGCTAGATTTGTTGGAACTAACTGCAGGACCGGTTCTCCTATGAAGAAAATCTGGGTTCCCAAGAGCTACCTACAAAATCTTCAAGTGAATGTCCTCACGACACCACTCATGAAGAATAGGAACCCCAGATCAAATTCCTCATATGGACGAAAGTCTTCACTTGGACCAAATTCCTCAAATGGTCAAAAATATCATTCTCGTGCTAATGCATCTGTTTCGCAGGGAAAATCTAAGAGTTCTGAATATGTGCATTATTCTTCAAATCATTATGTTCATAAGTCCTCGAAGAATTTCTCTGCTTATTCATATGAGTACTCTAACCCTCGTCCTGTGAAACAAAGCGCACTTGCTTCAATGCCTCCCTTTTCTTATGGTGCTTGCAGAATGATGAACTCTTTGCCACCCCTCCATATGTGGGTGGTGAAGAAATTGAACTAATTTCTTATGCAAGGCCAGGTCTCCAGATGAACTTGAACATCTGATGAATTTGCTGGAGACCTGAGGAAATGCTTGAAAGGACGCAAGCTAACCACGTAGAAATGAATTCCTTATTTCTTAGTCCTCACACTACCCGCTTACTATCTTGTGTGATGAAATTCTGTTTGATGAAATTGATGGCATATTCTTCATTCTGAAGCATATGAGTTCGTAAGTTGTACTAATTCATCTGCAGGATAAACCTCCAAAAGCTACTGAGTGGGTCCTCGATAGTGGATGCACAAACCACATGACTGGTGACAAGAATCTACTGATGAATTTGCCACTTGCTCCATCTCATCTGAAGCATATCACCTATGCAGACAAAGGAAAAAAGCAAGGTATTGGGACTTGGTAAGGTTGCAATCTCAAAAGACCGAACCATGGATAAGGTGATGTTACTCGAATCCCTCGGGTTCAACCTTATGTCTGTCTCGATGCTTTGTGATCTTGATATGATTGTTGTATTTGGAAAATATCGCTGTGTTGTCATCATGGAATCTGAAAATTCCAAAGTCTTCTAAGGCTTTAGGAGAGGAGACTTGTATATTGTTGATTTATCTACAGGTCCTCAGCCTGCCACATGCCTACTTGCAAAGTCCTTAGAAGGCTGGCTGTGGCATCGACGACTTGGACATGCTGGTATGAGGAACTTGCACATGCTCGTGAAGAAAAAGCACATCATTGGCATTGAGGGTGTCAAATTCCTCAAGGACCATCTTTGTGGTGCATGTGAGTCTAAGAAGATGACCAAATCCAAGCATCCCTTGAAGACAATCATGACCACGACTCGACCCTTTGAATTGCTTCACATGGATCTCTTTGGCCCCACTCATTACTCCACACTAACAAATTCTTCAAGTTTGTATGGCTTTGTCATTGTTGATGATTACTCTCGTTACACTTGGGTGCATATTATTCTGTACAAGTCTGAAGTGCAGGATGTCTTCAGACGATTTGCTTCAAGGGCCTCCATGAACCTCGGCGTCAAGATCAAGCATATCAGGAGTGATAATGGGACTGAGTTCAAGAACACCAATCTTGATGAATATCTTGATGAACTTGGTATTACTCATGAGTTATCTTCCCCTTATACTCCTCAGCAGAACGACGTCGTGGAGCGCAAGAACAGGACTCTTGTTGAGATGGCACGCACCATGCTTGATGAATACAAGACTCCTAGTCGCTTCTGTCCTGAGGCAATTGATATTGCATGCCACATCATCAACAGGGTATATCTTCACAAATTCTTCAAGAAGACTTCATATGAGCTTATGACTGGCAAGAAACCCAATGTAAGTTATCTCAAAGTCTTCGGTGCAAAATGTTGGATTAGAGATCCTCACCATAGTTCTAAATTTGCACCGAAAGCACATGAAGGTTTTATGCTTGGTTATGGAAAAGACTCGCACACCTATAGAGTCTTCAACACCTACCACCACAAGGTTGTTGAAACTTTAGATGTGCGGTTTGATGAAACTGATGGCTTGCAAAGAGAGCACCTACCTTCTGTGCTAGATGAACAGTCTCCTAAGGAATCCATTAAGCTGAAGGCTACTGAAGACGTCATACATACTAAGGAAGTCATTCCAATGAATGAAGACATTCATGCTGATACACCTGAAGAAAATGGTGCTAATGAAAATCCTCAGCCATGTCAACCTGCTCATCCAAGAGTTGCAAATGAAGTGCATATTGACAAAATCATAGATGACATCAATGCACCAGGTCCCCTCACTCGCTCAAAAGCTTCACATTTGTCTAACTTTTGTGGGCACTTTGCCTTTGTCTCTATCATAGAGCCCACCAAAGTAGATGAAGCATTCAAGGATCCTGAGTAGATTCAAGCTATGCAAGAGGAATTGCATCAATTCAAGCTCAACAACGTGTGGGAACTTGTCAAGCGGACAGATCCTCGCAAGCATAACATCATCGGTACCAAGTGGATCTACCGCAACAAGCAAGATGAAAATGGCCTTGTGGTGAGGAATAAGGCTCGTCTTGTAGCTCAAGGCTACACATAGGTTGAGGGAATTGACTTTGATGAAACTTTTGCACCTGTTGCTAGACTTGAAGCTATTTGCATATTGCTTGCTTATGCTAACCATCATGATATCATCTTATATCAAATGGATGTGAAAAGTGCATTCCTCAATGGTAAGCTTGAGGAAGAAGTATATGTTGCTCAACCACCAGGTTTTGAAGACCCCAAGCATCCTAACAAAGTCTTTAGACTCAACAAGGACCTCTATGGCCTCAAGCAGGCCCCTCGGGCGTGGTATGACACTCTGAAGGAATTCCTCATGAAGAAAGGCTTCAAACCCGATTCACTCGACCCAATTCATTTCACAAAATCCTATGACAATGAACTGTTCATATGCCAAATATACGTAGACGATATTATCTTTGGTTGTACTGACAAACGTTATAGTGATGAATTTGCCTATATGATGAGTGAAGAATATCAAATGTCTATGATGGGGGAGTTGAAATTCTTCTTAGGTCTTCAAATTCGTCAGCAAGACAATGGCATCTTCATATCTCAAGAGAAATACCTCAAGATGTTCTGAGGAAATTCGACATGCAAGATTGTAAAGGTGTCAAAACTCCAATGCCTTCAAAAGGCCACCTCTGCACTGACGAAAATGGTAAAGATTTCGATCAAAAGGTATATCGCTCCATGATTGGCTCATTATTGTATCTATGTGCATCTAGGCCTGATATTATGCTGAGTGTTTGCATGTGTGCCCGATTTCCAAGCAACACCGAAGGAATCACACCATAAGGCTGTGAAACATATTCTTCGATACTTAGCTCACACACCAACGCTTGGATTATGGTATCCCAAGGGCTCAAATATTCACCTCGTCGGATACTCTGATGCTGACTATGCTGGAGATTGTGTGGATTGCAAGTCAACCTCAGGCACATGTCATTTCTTCGGACGATCCTTAGTCTGTTGGTCTTCAAAGAAGCAGAACTGTGTGTCACTATCTACTGCTGAAGCTGAGTACATTGTTGCTGGTTCATGTTGCACTCAGCTATTGTGGATGAAGCAAACCCTCAAGGACTATGGCATCAAGTTGAAGAATGTGCCTCTCTACTGCGACAATGAGAGTACCATCAAGATTGCTTACAACCCAGATCAGCATTCCAAGACCAAGCACATCCAGATTCGTCATCACTTTCTTCGAGACCATGTACTCAAGGGCGACATCTCCATCAACCACATTCCCACTGAAGAACAATTGGCCGATATCTTCAGAAAGCCCTTGGATGAAAAGAGATTTTGCAAGTTGCGGTGTGAGCTAAATATCTTAGAATCTTTGAATGTTCTTTGAAAAAGGACACACATCCTAACACTTATGCAAAATTGATGACTTAGATGTGCAACACACGAAGTAATGTTTTTCTTCAATCAATAAAGAATAACCCTCTAAGTGTGAAGAAATTAATGAAGGATTTGATTCTCAGAACCCTACGACAATTGTACGTGGTGTCTGAAGTCATCATACTTATACGGTGGGTCACGCCACCAACCAAAGTTGAAATTCTTCAAAGTTGAGCTTTTCGTCATTTTGCAAATTCTTCAAATTTTCAAATTCCTCAAGTTTGCAAATTCATCAACTTTTCAAATTCCTCAACTTTTCAAATTCTTCAAACTTTGAAACTCATGTTCTTCACTGACTATATACATATATACTTGAGTTTTCAATGTCCTCAAAAGCATTCACTTATTGCTAATTCTTCAAGTTGATTTTCATCTAAGTGAATGTGATCGGACTCTTTCCCCTCTATGCTTAACTCAACCCAGTCTGTTCACAAATTCTTCATATGTGTTCTAGTTTCAAACACGTTCAAAGTATTCACTGTGTCCTCGACAGCTGAAGAATTTGTGAACGGAAACTTTAAAATTTTCACTATCAAAATTTTCGGCGTTTCCCGCTCAAACGGTTCCGATTCCCACGATTGGATAACCCATGATCCCCCACTATCGCCACTACTCAGAATGTGGGTGACACATGTCGCGTGGAGAGCAAGGGTCAGGGGAAATCTTGTCCAAAATCTTCGGACGGATTGGTTTTCACTTCCACTATAAATACTCCTTCCCTTTCACTATGCTCGGTTACTCACTTCCTCTCTCTCTCCTAAGCTCTGACCTAGCGCCTCCGCTAAAATCATCGCCGCCGGTGTGGAATAGCTTCACTGCCTCGACCTTGTCATCACCGTACTCGCATTGGCCACGGAAGTCTTCACCCCGTCGCCGCTGTAGCTGACTCCCTCTGCCAAGCTAGGGCGTGGGAGATCTGTACTGACAAACTTCCTCAATCTCATCTCATAGTTCGTCGTGTTCGTCATCAGGAAATTCTTGAGGAAAAACTGTGCACCTCTTTTAGAGTCCTCAAGAATTCAAAATCCTCAGCTAAAGAAAATGGCTGATGGGAAGAAGCCACAGAAAGGTGGAAAGAAAGCTGAAGAGAACACTGCTTTTGAGATACCTAAACATTTGTATGTTGGATACTGTATACCAGATGAGTCCATACATGGCAAAGAGACAAAAGAACGGAGGAAAATTAGAATTCAGAGGATTGAACGGAGATGGGTGAGGGAATGGAAAGAGTATCGCTATGTTACTCCCAAGTACATGAAGAGATTCGCTCTCAAACCCCCTTGCAATAGGGCTCCTCCTGCTGATGATCAAGAGGTTGAGCCCTCAAGTGTTGCTCGCCATGAAAACTTTCCCAATGAGTGGAAAAAGCGTCAACTCAAACTGCAGAGAACTGCCGAAGGTGCAGTGAAGAAATTCAATGAAGACTCTACTGCTGCCGCCACTATCGGAGCCTCTTCAAGTGCTCAGAACAAAATAATGATGAAGAAATCTGCTGTGAAGAAAAATTCTTCAACTTTAAAATCATCACAGCAGATTCCTCAAGCTCAAAGGCCTCAGCTGCAGGATCAGTAGCCGCTCAGTCCTCAGCTGCTGCTACAAAGTCCTCAACCCCCGTGCATCTTACATCATGCCAAAGGACTGAGGGGCTCTCAATTGCTTCAGGGGCATCAACAAGTTCTTTAGCCCAAGCACATTCCTCAACCAGTCCTTCCCTGAGGAAAATGAAAGCAACTACTGGAAGAGGCATTAGACCAATTCCTCAACCCAAGAAGGTGGCGTTCACAATACCTTCAGATTCCTCTGATGAAGCTAATGATGAGGAACTTGAGGCAATCATCAGGAATAAGCAAGAACGAGTGGCTCAAGCAAAGGGCACTCAAATTCCTCTATTGTTGGATCCAAAACAGGTGCTGAACTTCAGCGACATCTGGCACAAGGACCCCAAGACACCCATTGATGACTTGAAGCTGCCTCCTGGTCCTGATCATGTCCTCACAACGTTCATAGCTGAAGAAAAATGGAAGTATGAGAAGGCCAGACAAACGAAGAAAGCTCGGTACAAGAAAGAGCATTTCTTGAAGAACAATGTTCTGAAGCTTTCTCCTGAGGAACTTGTGAGAATGCAGTCTGAGATCAAAGACCTCAGTGAAGAATTCAATGCATACTATGCTGATTGGCAAGGCGCCAAAGTCCGCTTTGTCAATATAGCAGACAAAGCCATCACTGACCACAACTCAAGGGTTGCATATCGTTCGCAACCGCAAAATCCTCAAGCTGATGAATCCGCTCAATCACCTGAAGAAACCGCCAGCGCTACTGAAGAAAGTCAGACCGCTGATGAACCTGCCAGGGCAACCTCCACTATTGCGCCTCATAAAATTGATACCTCATAGGTGACTACATCAGTCGTGCCTGAAGAAACTGTCCCAACTTCACCTTCAGCTAAAACAGATAAATCCTCAAAGGTGAAGACAATCAATCTTCCTTCTGCATCAAAAGCGAAGAAAACAAAGGCTGCTGAGAAGAAGGCACTCAAAAGAAAATCTTCAACTTCAGATTTCTCAGCTGTGAAGAAGTTGAAGACTCTGCCAAAATCTTCAACTAAACCATTTGATGCCACTCCAATCTCCTCAGCACTAGCATATGAGATTGTTCCATTTGGGGTTGACTATGTCATCCCAAATGATGAAGATGAATAAGATCATTCTGCTGCTTCTACAGAGCAGATGGATGAAGAAATTGATGTTGAAGCAACTGCCTCAACTCAAGAGGTATCATCGCCCCAGCCTCAGCTCACTACTGAAGAGGCTGGTGTTGAAGAAATAGATGAGGACATGGACATTGGCGACACTACACCTGTCATCAATGATGACTATTAGGAGGCTGCTCACCCAAATTCCCCAATGACCACTCCTTTGTCTCAGATCCCTCAGTCTCTAGCCCAGACTGAAGAAATTTGTGAAGAATCTAACGACTTGGCCGCTCCAGCCACTGAAGAAATTACAGCTGCAACAGCTGATGACTCTGCTGCTCCACCTGTCACTGAGGAAACAGCTTCACAAATTCCTCAGTCTGAGGAAATTCCTCCCATGCTGAAGGAGATCAAGGGCCACTTCAAGCCAAATCTTCAACCGAAGACCAGAATGCCATTCAAAGGCTCGGTACACCCCAAATTCCTCAAGAGCAATTTCTTCAATGAGCACATGTTCTTCACTGGTCCCAATCCCTATGACTCAACAAGGGCCGGTCGAAGCAGATTTAGGAATGCCACTCAGATGAACTTCTATGCATCAGTTCTGTTCGATAAGAAGAAAGTCTTCGAGCATCATCAGATTCCTCATGCTGATATGGAAACTTCCATCATTCACGCTGGTGCTCTAAGTTCTTCATGATGCAGGAATCCTTCCTTTTTGTGTGGACATCTGCGACTAGAATGAAGAACTCATTCTTCAATTCTATGCCACTCTGCACATCAGTGGTGATGCTTCTGACATCAACTCCTGGGTTTTGGACCGGATGATAGGATCAACTCATTTCACTGCTCAAGCATCTGAATTGCTTCAGTCTGTCCCGGTGCCAATTCTTCAGATGAAGCTCGTTGACTGTTTGATGAACCTGCTCTTCCAAATCAACCAGTGCAAGTGCTGATGAATCCATTGGCTCCTGGAAAGCCTCGACGGAAAACCTTCCTTGTGAAGGATCTGCTATATGTGCCCAGGACGGTCTACCGCATTCTCACCAATACGTTATGTCCTCAGAAGGGCCACAATTCTGAAGAAGAAGAAGTGGAGGGATTCATGAAGAATATTTTGTTCAACATCATTCATGGGGTTCCCATCAACTTCCACAATTTCTTCATGAGGACATTGGCAAATGCTGCTCTAGCCCCATTTGAACAGAAGCCTTATGCACATTGGATCATGAAGTTCATCAGAGCAAAGTCTTCAGTTCCCTTCAAGGCAGACTTTCAGAATCATTTCGGCTTCCTGCCTCTGATTGAAGTCCTCAAGAGCACAATTGCCTCAGTAGAAGGAAAAGGCAAGGCTGTCATTGATGAAGGGACTCGTCCATTGGATGGACAGTTTCACAAAGTTGCTTCCTTCTCCACCAATGATGACACTGTAACTCAAGACTCAGAAGCAAAGTCCTCAGCTCAAAAACCTCAAGAGTCTGCCCCTCGTGTGATGACTGATCATGAACTTCTCATAAGTCTTCATCAGAAGGTCGATCGCAATCACAAGTGGGTGAAGCATCAGCTTGGTTACATTGTGCAAAACATGACTGTGGCGCAGAACTCTATGAAGAAGAATCACTACTATGCACATGGAACCCTCAAGCGCACTTGGGCTATATTGTCTCACCTCAAGACTCCTGAAGAACTAAAGGAGCTGGACCTTGAGGAACATCTTGACTGGCTTATCAACCACAGAAGAAATTCAAGAAATTTCAAGTTCCTCTGATGGTCACAAGTTCATATTCTTCATCACGTGAGCGAGATGAAGATGAAGACATTGACGACACTACGGCAGGCCCTGCATCAACAAACGACCCCAACAACGCTGGCGCTCCTTCCTTACCAACACGATGAAATTCTTCAAGGGGCGTTAGTCCTCACTTTTTCGTCCCTTTTGGTCTTCGATGACAAAGGGGGAGAAAATTTGAGTTAGTCTTCAAGCGGGTCTCTATATATGGGCTTATTTTTGTTTAAGTTACAACTCTCGCTCTTCTGAAGCTTTTATTGGTTGAGTTGTAAACTTAAGTCCGATGGTGGTCTGACTCTTTTGAACTGCTTTCTGCATGCCTATTTCATCAAGTACCTTAATGCATGCATGCTGAATTTCGGCAGACACCATTTTCATCATGCATTTCAAATTCTTCATATCATATGTTCAAATGCGTGTATGAATTACAAGATATATGGGGAGTTTTCCATGTTTTAACCTGCCATGTGCATTTGCAGTCCAAAGCAAATTCCTCAAATATGCACATCTTCAAGGGGAGTTCTTCTATATCTTGCGATCAAATTCCTCAAACTCAGTAATTACACTTCATATTATTATCCCCGTTGAAAACTTAACCTATTTGTCATCAATCACCAAAATGGGGAAGATTGTTAGTGCATCTAGTGCCCCTTAGTGATTTTGGTGTATTGGAGACTTATAGGTTAAGGTACTAATGTGTTTGTGAGTGTACTCAAGCTCTATAAGTCGATGAGGAGTTTGATATATTCGGTGATTATCGACCCCTAAAAATGTATGTCTTCAACTGAAGACTTTGGTGAAGACTTTGTATTCCTTGAAGACTTTGAAAATGAAAAAGTTGGTGTGACCTTGAAGATATGAACAAGGACTATGAAGTGTGAAGACTTTTGTTTTCATAGTTTCATTTCCTTTATTTGAGTCATAGGAAACACCGTACTATTAAAGGGGGCCGAGGTAATACTAAGGAAAATTTCCAACTGATGCTCAACTCAAAATCCTCAACCTATCAAATCCTTCGAGTGAAGCCTTTGGAAATCTCTTGCAGCTCAGTCAAGTTCTTCAGTGACAGAGACAAAGTTCTTCTGGTCTCTGATGAAATTGAACTGACTGAGCAGTTAGGATTTTGCCAGTGCGAATTGCCTACAAGTGAGGAACATGATATGTTTGAGGACTTTCATAGTTTGAAATTTCGACCGTTGTTGTGCTTAGCGCCAGCTGTCCCCAATCATAACATCCACATAACGGTCATATCATTATGGCATTTATGTCTTATCATGTCAGGTTGCACCCTGGCTATAAATAGCCACCCCCACAACCACTAGATGGTTGGCTGCTCCGAGAGAGAACTGACACTTGTCATTTGAGAGCAACCCATCCTCCGAGGACTTTGAGAGAAAATCTTCAGTGAGGAAAACCCACAACCAAAGCACCAAACCCAAAGTGATTGAGCATCACTGAAGAAATTCCTATGTGGAACCAATGCTTGTTACCTTTGAGGACTGTGTATCCTCATACGGTTTGGCGTCATGGTCTAGTGCTCCTGCAGTCAATTGGGGATCACGAAGTGACCTTGGTCTAGAGCATCCAGCGGTAAATTGTGGATCGTCGGGTGACCAGTTTGTGAGGGTTTTGGAAGTCTACCCTGAAGACTTACCACGAGTGTTGGGCGAGGACTGTGTGACCTTATATCAAGGAGAATACGATAAGGACTGTGTGTCCTGGGACTGTGTGTCCTCTGGTTTAAATACCAGGTCACTCCAAACCAGACGTACGACTGTCACAGCAGTTGGAACTGGGTCATCAAACAATTGTCTTCATCGAGCTACCTGGTTCTATTTCCTCAACCCCTCTATCCTCGTATACTTGTTGATGAAATTGATCGTTACTGTTTGAAAATTTTGACTGAAGACTTCCACAATTTCCTCACTTCAAATTCTTGAAGTTACCTTGTTTCTCACCTGCTTATCCTGTATCACGCTACTTGTAATCTGTGCATATTTCATTTCATCATGATGACTATGTTGTCGCTATGCTCCTCATGCACTTGAGTACTTATTCCGCTGCTCGTTATTCATCACATTTCAAATTCCTCAAGTGATGAATTTGTAAAAATCGCCTATTCACCCCCCCCCCCCTCTAGTCGATATAACGCACTTTCAGATGTTCCTCTCTCACAAGAATTTTTGAACTTCCCCAAGCAGAGCACGTGAACTTCTTATAACAACCATTTTAGGCTTTTAGGTTTTTATTATTTTTTCTCTTCCGAAATGTATTCCGTGTAGTACGTGAACTTGTCGTTGTTTTCACTATAAACTTCTGTCACGTTTTTTTGTTTTTAAAAATATACACTAAACATTAAAATTATATTATGGGAATATCATGTATTTTTATATTGGGACCCCCTTCCCTTCCCCAACAAGAGATAATATGTGTTGACATGGCATAAGTTTATTTCATTGTGACATGAAATAAGCTTAACGTACATGATGATTGTTTCGACATAGTCTAATTGTTCATGAGTCTTGCACTATTCGTAGACATAAGTTTTTTTGTAGACATCGTACTTCAGCATTTTTTAAATTTGAACTTCTTAGTTTTCTTTGTTAGTAACGGGGAAAATCTGAACTTCAACATGTAAATATTGAACTTCTCTAATTCCGTAATTTGGACTTCTTGTTTTAATTCTTTTAGTAACGGAAAAATTCTAGTTTGTAATAAATATTGAACCTGTCCTTTATGTAAATTTGAAATTCTAGAGGTTTTATTTAGAAACTATGAAAATCCTTTTTTATGACTTTTGAAATGCTCTATTTTAGAAAATTGAACTTCTTGTTTGTGTTATTTAGAAATGGGGAAACATCTATTTCAAAGTGCTAGCCGTTGTGAATGTTTTCATGGTGTGTTCCTTTTTTATTCGAATTTGTTGCAATGAACATTTTTAGGTTTCAGTTTATTCCTTTTTCCTCGTTCGGTCTTGTGGTGTTGGCATAGACCCACACAACAAAACAATTTTTTGGCATGTGAATTTCGCATACAAACTTTCCCTTTATAAGATATTTTGAACTTCTGTTGTTTGTATGAATGAACTTCTGATTTATTTAAGAAATAAAGTAGTATAAATATACCATAGCACGAGCACACCGAGCGCGCGCACACACACACGACCACCAGACGCACGCACACACGACCATCTAATAAAATAAATGGGTGGCAGCACAGTGTGGATTTCCCAAGTTTACTAAACTGGTTCCATTTATCTCAAAAATGAGGTTCAATGGCGTTTTTCCTTCTTTGATGGTAGTAGCAAGACTTCACGGATTCACCAAGCATGCTAGTTACTGGAGGAAAAACCACATGTGCATAGGGAGCATTGTGTGTGTAGCACTACTGGCATGAATGCCACCTTGCGGAGCTCGGCCTTACATAATAGAGGAATCTATGCAACAACAAGGAGCTCCGGTCATCGGTGTTGCGCAACGGTGCATGAATACAGTGGTGAGCACCTATGCACTAATGCTCCGGGCGGTGGTGTAGAAACATCTAGACATCACTTTTTGCTTTTCTCATTATTTTTGAGCTCCTCTTATTATCGAATTTGAACTTCTAGAGTTAACATTTTGTATGTTTGAGGCTTTGTTAAGAATTATTTTTTCTCTAACCATGTCTGCCTTTTCGAATAAGGAACTTGTGATGGTTTTTCAATATTTATATTTATATATTTTTACTTTCCTCTTTTATTTTGTTTTAAATGTCTCATGTTCTTCGCATAGAATTTATTGTGTGATTTTACATATTGGACTGAATGCAGTTTAGTAAATGAACTTCAATCTCATTTTTTCAAGCATCCTCAACTTTATGTGAATTCCCAAGTGTTTTATGTCCTTTGTGTTTATATTATTCACAGTGCAGCAACAGGGGAAACAAAACTTCTCATCTTGGAGTTACAATATCGCAACCATAGAAAAATAAGTTTCTACCTACAGGGCCCTGCAAAATGTACAAGGTTACATTTCCCAGCAAAATCTGTAGAAAATCAACACATTGGCTTGCAGCCCTTAGCATAGTCTGAACTTCCGAAGAACTTAGAGTCACATATACATACTAAAATGTACAAATTTGGATCAAGTGGTTGCCGTGGCACCGACGTGTTGCCGTGTGCACACGAGCACCACACACACCGTGTATGCAGACAACACGCAAGCACGCCGCGCATCATCAGAGTCGGACTGCACAGGATCACCGTCAGAACTTCACAGACGGGGGTGAATTCCTTCCCCAGTTTCTCCGCTGCTCGTCTGGATCAAGAAAGAACCCCCGCAGGTGGAAGCATCCAAGGAAAAACAACCAGATCTTGGCGTGGTCCATGGTCGTCCTGTTCCACGGCGATGTGGAGACACGACGGCGATGGGTGGAGGCGATGTGGAGCAACGGAGACGGGAAAAAGGCAGGGCGCAGCGGCGGGTGTTAGAGAGTGGCACCTGTGGCGGAGCACCGACGGAGAGAGGAGGTTGGTGCTGTAGTGGATAACCACGGGGACATCATAGAAGCACGGGCGGCTTCTGAGAGGCGGAGCCGGCGCCGGGGAAGAAGGCAGGAGCGACTCGTTCGAGGTAGGGGCGGAGAATGCAGGCCGTCAGCCACAAGGCGCTGGCGTGAGGAGCCACAAGCAGTTGACGGCGCCGTCATCCATCGAAGATCCCAGGATCCAATGGTACAATTGGTTGGGGGCCGCACCTGGATCGAGGATTAGGGGATGCGCCGCCGCTGCATAGGAGCAAGCCGGGGTGGCGGTCGCCGTATCCCTACCCGACCACAGCCACCGCCATGGCTGCATCTGGCGCGCGGGCTGGCCCCTGGCGGCAGCGCGGGGGGCTTCCGGGGGCGGGGGTGTGGGGGGTTGCCGGGGGCGGAGGGCGGAGGGCGGAGGGCGGATTAGGGCAAGGCCGGCGACGACGCACGGATAGGGCATACGGATGGCGGCGCGCGGGATGGGGAGAGGCCGGCGACCGCGAGCAGGATGGGGCGTTAGCGGCGGGGAGTGCTCCAGTGGAGAAGGCTGGAGGAGTGGGGACGATGCGGGAGGTGAGGGAGTGAGGAGGATGCGGGAGGTGGGGAAGTTTCTGTTTCACAAATATCGGGAACAGTCGCGCGGCTCCTATATAGGCGCACCGTGATTCAAATACTTATTTTGATCTTGGAATTAGAATAGTGTCACCCTATATTATATGAGAGAATTTCTTATTTGGTCCTTTCTTAAAATTTGCTTTCCTATTTGGCCCTAAAAAAATATATTTTTCATTTTTGGCACTCTAACTTCAACTTGTTTCCTATGTGACACTTCTATCTGTTTTGACCATTAACAGTGTTAAGTCGGACTTGAAAAGACCGTTTTACCCCTAGTGCAGTACGTGACCAAATTGTGTGATAAAAACAGAGTTAAATCATTGGGTTTTAATTTTAAAAATTAGGCAAACTATAGTAGTCATCTAGTTTCATATAGAGTACCATCTATTCATAGGTAGCAAGAATGTCAATTCTTGTTTGCATGGTCAAGTATTGAATTGCATGTATATGAACAGAACAACACACGCACAACATGCATGGAGCGGCAACAACGCACGCAGAGCAGCGCAGGTGTACGCAGCCACGCACACAGCCATGCATACCGAGCACACAGCAACGCACCCATGTATGCCGAGAAGCGCGGAGCATAGCCAGACACGCAGCAGCGCCGAGCATGCACAGCACACACGCTCTGCCGGACTGCCAAACTCGCCGCGGCTACCGCCCATCTTCAGAAGGACTCGTCCCTGCCGCCTATTCCACCCCGTCCGAGGAGAACGTGTGGGACGGTTAGGTTGGAAAAGCAAATTCTTTTTTCTTTTCTTTTCAGCGTGCTAAATCAGGGGCAATTAGAACTTTTCATGTCCCACTTCACGGTGTTAACAAAAAAAACCAACGAAAATGTCACATAAGAAAGAATATGAAGTTTTGATGTCAAAAAAGGAAAAATAATTTTTTTGGGGCCAAAAAGGGAAGCAGATTTTAAGAAAGGGTCAAATAAGGAATTCTCTCATATTATATATAGAGAGTGAGTAATACTATTCATCACCCAGAATGCAGAATAAGTTATTTTCCATCCGAGGTAATCTTACGATCATTTTACGAATAAATTACATTTTTTATACAATTAGATTGATTCACTATGTAAAATTTTGGCATAAGAAAACAAAATTATTGGTCATAAGACCATAAAAAATACATTTTATGGGTATTTTAAACTATTTTTTATATTCGAAATTTACATGACATAAAATATTTTTACGGTGATCTAATATTTTTTTACGTTCTCTTTTTATGTATGAAATGATAAAAAAATTACGAGACATAAAAATACGATGCATGGTGTTAAAATAGAGGGGGTAAAGAATAACTATTCCTCACCCAGGGTGACAAATAGCACGACCCTATATATTCTGTTAAAATAGAGGGTATGAATAGGACAAGGCTATTATGTTACTAGTAACAGAATAATATTCTGTTACCCCCGGCCCCTATAAGGGAGCGAAGCGTCTTGGCTGGACTCTACTCCCACCCGGCCCATCCCGACCCGCCTCCTACCGCCGGAGGCAGTCGTTGCGCCGACCTAGCTCGTCGGCCCCGCGTGCCCGCACCATCCCACCGGCCCCGTGCGTCGGCCTTGCTCAACGATCAGTTCGACGAGATGGAAAGCGTCAGTACGAGGCAGGGTTGCTGCGACCCGCCCCACCCCGACCCGCCTCCTATCGCCGGAGGCAGTCGTCGCGCCGCCCCATCCCGTTGGCCCTGCGCAACGCCCCAGCTCGACGATCAGTTCGACGAGACTGAAAGCGTCGGTACAACTGGTCCAAGTCGTTAGTTCGGGAATATTAACAGAATAATATAATTTGCTCAACTCTTACAAATGGTTGGATTTTTTTAATGAAAACAATACAAAAAATAGAGTAAAGTACATTCAATGAAAAACGCTCAGTATAAACGCACACATTTATCAGTATGAGTACTTTGTTTTCGGACGGGAAAACAACAAGATGAGTCTCACCATATTCAAAATTACTGCTAAACGGTTGCGAGTTTGAGAAAACGTTCAACATGACTAAGTTTTGCATTTTTGATAGCTTTCTATCGGTATATTATTTGCCTTATTTCGACAAACTTTTCAAAAAAATCACGTTCGAAACCAAATTTTACCGAATTCGAATTCGAATTTAAACCATAAAGTATTAGAAAAAACTTTCAAAACGAAAAAGTTATGCATTTTCCATAGCTATCCAACGCCATGTCATTTGGGTCAATCCGACAAGCCGTTTGCAAAAAATCGTGAAAATACGTTTCGCACGGAATTTCACCATTTTTCAAATTACGTTTAAAGTATACATAATTTGAAAAATCAATCTGCATATGGAATATGCGAATTTTTACCAGTTTTCCAATGCCATCTCATTTGCTCAATTCAAACAAACCATTTGAAAATTATGTCCAAAATACAATTCGCGTTTTCGATTTTTTAAAAATGGTTTTTTCAAAACTGCTCTTAAAGCATGATGATTTTACAAAAACAAATTATATGACTGTAATTTAGATCTCAAGCACTTTCCAACGATATATTACACGCCATGTTCCGAAGATTTTTTCTTGCAATGTTTGATTATTATGTTTTTGAACTAAACATGATGATCAGTTCGGCGTAATGAAAGCATCAGTCCACCCGCTCGAAAAATCATTAGTTCAATCTGTAAACTACGTCTGTTCAAGGGAGGTAACACAATAATATTCTGTTACGCGAAACAGAATAGCCTATATATATATATGAGCGTCAAATATATATACGAAAACTTGTTGTTCGACCAAGCACGAAGAAAGAGATCATTTCTCTATATTCATGACGATGTTGTGTAATGGTTCCTTCATTGCTATATGTAGTAGCCTCGAGTTGAATGGAAAACATAAAATGAAAAAAACTAAATGAAAAAGAATTGAATGGTAAACACAAAAAGAAAAGGGAAACACAAAATGAAATGCGACCCCTCCAAAACCCTAAACCCCCGTGGTGGCCTTTAATCCCGGTTAGAGTTACCAACCGGGACTAAAGGTCCTCCTGCGTAAACGCTCCATAGAGGCCACGTGAAGCCCTTTAGTCCCGGTTCGTAACACAATCGGGACTAAAAAGAGAGGCCTTACCAAAAAAGGCTTTCACCCTGCTTTATATATAAAGCAATGATCCACAACAAGCCGATACAAACGCACGCCAACACAGGACACACCCAAGGCATGATACATCGGTGCTGATCGCAGCAATATCACTTGAAGCACTCAATCAGGAATGCCACCGCGAAGAGATAAAAGCCGCATACGATGAACCGTGAGCTTCAAGACGGTGCCTTTAGGAAGGAAACGACACCGGAGCGCCGCCACCGTCGGATCCAAGGATCAGAGTTTCCCTCGGAGCCACACAAAGCGAAGTGAGCGCCGCGATGATGCCTTCAAGAAGGGAACGAGCTTCGTCGTCGCCGGTCCATCCGAAGATGGAGAAGGTTTTCACCTCAGACACCAATCACCGCCCCCGAATGCCACACTCCGATTACCACGTCGCCCACACGGCCATGGTCATCGGGAAGCACCAAGCCACGGCCTCCGGCCAAGAGCACCGTGCTACCACCACCAGAGCCACCACTCCAGCATCCCAGACCTTGGCACCATGTCACCCGAGATCTGCCGCACCCCAACCAAAGAGACGGGCGAAAATGACCAACCTTTCACACCCCTGGGAGACCCCAAGCGCTAAGACCCAATGGCTGACAAACCCAGGCATCCATCAACCCGTCCTACAGCCTCGAGCACGAGATGAGCAAGATCCTACACCACCCTGAGGGGAACGAGGTCAGTCCTGCTACACCGTGTGCGAGAAGAGCTGGGTCCAGCGACCCGGTGCACGAGACGAGCTCGGTCCTGCAGCATGGGGCGCGAGATGAGCAATGGACCGCGGCTGGGAGAGGGCCAGCCCTTCGATGGGAGTAACGCTAGGCAAACGCGGAGATGGTCCAAAGGTTGAGATGGTCCGAATGCAGACGAGCCGACGCCGAAGAAGCCGGCCGCTACCGCAGGCAGATCCACCGAGCCACCGCGAAGTCGCCACGACACTGGGAGACACCACCGCCGGGTTTCCCCATGTCGTCGCCCATCCGCGTCGCCCGGCAAGCTCCAAGCGCTGGAGCCACTAGGCATGCACCACCAAAGGTTGAGCCGCCGCAACCACCGCGTTGACCCGTGCCAGCGGCCGGACGGGGGCACCCACCTCCACCGCTGTCGCACGCCACCCCCACTAGGAGAGCGCCATGGCAAGGTCAGCAGCCCACGACCCACGCCGCCACAACCCTCGTCGCCCATGGAGAACGTAGATGAGGACACCACCATAGCCAACCCGAACCAGATGTAGATGCAGCGGCTCCCCGTCACGGCCACGCACACGCTCCGCCACCACACGGCCAGCCATGCCACCGCCGAGCCCACACCAGTAAGCCGCAGCACGCCACCGGCAGGATGTAGCGATCCGACCTGAAACGCTTGATTCTCTGGTGTTTCCGTATCATCCCAAGACCATGCTGGTACACACACGGTACATCAATGTATATATGAAAGGGAAAATCACACTGCTTTATTAATCGAAATCTCATATCGAGTCCTTTATTACAATAAGGATTACAATAAAGTGATTGAAGGCCAACTCATGAGATAAACTAATCCAAAATCTTGCGGAAGCTTCAAAGGTATCTAAGTCCATCTGACTCCAAGGGCATCTCACCGAGCATAGAGCGTATCCTCACTCCTGGTCGGAAAAATACTCTACAACATGATACGTTGCAGCCATGTAGGTCAGCATATTGAATATGCCGGCAAGTCACCAAAAGAAAGGGGTGAAAAATAATCATCTATTCTATATGCATATATGGCAGGTGGGGTTGTAAATTTTAGCGTAAAGCCAATTTTTCCTACAACAAGAGAGGGGCAAAGCAAAAATTATTACTACAATATTGGTTGATTAATGAGATGGTTCCACCAACCATTTCGCATACCCAAGTTAACAATAATACCCTCATCATTATAATTATTTGTGTTGAGACTTCCTGATAGTTTCAGTTCCTTTGGCTCAAGTTGTCCATGACCGTGGACATGGCTAATCGATTAGGTTTGAGTACTCTACAGAGTTTTGCACACGTTCCCCGCAAGATTTGACCGCCTCCGTTGAATTCCTCGCACTTCAGGGTGTTTGAGAAATGGATGACCAAAACATGGCCTTTCAAAGGGTTCCTCTAAGACTCTGTCGGTGCCCATCCATTCCTACCGTTCTTCTACATCTCGTAGCACCAGCTCCCCAGAGTAACCACAATGTCCAACCAAGCTAGAGCCCATAATGGCTTGTGGCTATGAAGGTAAGCCTCGGGTCTTGAAGTATCCATCCATCTCTTTGTTCCTGGGTGGACCTTTCCGCGTGAATACTGTCTCTTCTCCAGCAACACCTAGACTAACCACTAGTTTCTCCAGGGCACTGTTCATACCGTCAACCACCCAGAGGTATGTTGAAAACTTGAAGTCTTGAAGTCTTGAAGTCTTGATCATCATGTAGGTCTTGTAATAATTTATCTCACAACTCTCATGAATCACACAACTAACCCCATCTACTAATAGCATAGCAAAAATAAAAACAATGTTTCTCGGGGCCAAGGTGACAAGGATTTGAGGGGTGCCTACCACATGATACTACTCAAGTAACCATGTTTCCAAGTACCTACTTTGCATGAAAATGGGTGGAGATGGTAGTACTAATGCAATAAAACATAGGTAAAAACATGATCAATGTGACTTGCCTTGCTGACGATCTTTGTACTCAAGTGACTCTAAATAGCAAGCCTCGCACTCTGGATGATCTAACGAATCAAACAAAGCACACAATAAGCATAACCATATCACAACTTACAACAAAAGCAAGGTAAACTAATAATACTAGAACAATCAATAGCACAAGCAAAGGACAAGGACAAAAACAAATCAAATGTCTTTCAAAGTTTATGGCAAAGCTTTTACTAAAATAACACAAGATAAGAATTGTTTTTAGCAACTAACAAATAGATAACAGAAAACAAAAATTAAAATTTTATTAGAAAACAGAAGGTATTTCACCATAAAACTTTTGTGTAAAAATAAATACTACAAAACCTTTTATAAAACACTACATATGGTGAAAACAAGGTTTACCTATTAAAATAGAGCACAAAACAAAACAAAATATTTTTGTTAACAGAAAATAAATCACCTAATGCTAAACAATAGAAACTAAAAGAACTAAAAATAAAAGTTAAAATAAAATAGCATCAAAACAAACTAAAATAAAAACAATTCAAATAAATTCTAAAAAGAACTAAACAGAATCTGTTGTGCTAAAAACCCTAATCTAACATATCCTAAAAAATCTCAAACATAGCAGGGTGATAAATCTAACTAATACAAAATAGTGGCAAAAAGAATCACTCAAAAATAAGTTTTTAAACTCAAATTATTCAAAATCTAGTGATTTGAGAAAATTTAACAGAATTCAAAATTAAAAGTTCCAAATTTGAAAACTAAAACAACAGAAAGAAACTACATGAAATTTGTGACATGTTGCAAAAAGAGTCAATCAAAAAATCTAAATGTCCTAAAAGATATAGCAAAAATAAAAATAAAACTATTCTGCTTTCTAAAACAGAAACAGAAAAAAACTAATCTACGAACAGGCTACGTGTCATGTTGTGATTGGCCGAAGCGTGCGCGTGCGGGAGCTAACGAGTGAACGGCCACAATTCAGAGTATAACGGTTCAGGGTGTTAAGTGATCTAATCTGAGCCATTGCTTTTAGATCTAACGGTGAGAGGGACAGAGGTGGTGCTCACATAGAAGGTGGTCGGTGATGGAGATCTCTAGCGATGGTAGAGAGGTCAGGTTCGATCGAGCGGTGGCTCCGATGGTTGGGGGCGAAGTCCGAGGGTTCCAGTCGATGGCGGCGGCACTCCGGCAAAGATTGGTGGCGTCTGTGGGGGTCGTAGGCATCGAGGGTGAGCTCCAAGAGCTCGGGCAACTTCGAGCGGTGGCCGAACTCCAGCGATGTGTCGGGGCGGCGTTCTCGTGAGGGGTTCGTCGAGGTTTGGAGCGGAACGGTGTGCGGGCGAGCCCGGGGTTTATATAGGGGGGTAGGAAGGCTCGAGGAAGGAAGGGGAAGGGAGATCGGCATAGGATCCTATCTTGCCGGCGAGGGAAGGAAAGGGGAGGGAGAGAAGGAAGGTTATGGCCGACGGGGTTCGGGATGGGGCGGTGGGTCCCGCGGCCAGAGAGAGAGGAGAGGCGAGCGACGCGATCAGTGGCCGATGCGAAGGCGATACGGATCTCGCGAGGGTGGCGGTGGGCCGATTCTTTCCAAACTGGGCCGATCGGTTTCCTAACACGCATGGAAAATTTTCCTTTTTATAAACTTTTTCCTAATAAATAAAAAACAGAAAGTAAAAAGTAAGAAAGGAAAATAGATATACACTCAAATATAGAAGTTTTATATACCAAAATTATCAGAAATTAAAATAAACAAGATGAACATTTTTTCCACGGCCAGAATAAATAGTTAAAAAATATTTTTCAGAAAAAAAACTAAATTGAATTGAATTCTTTTTGCAAATAATTTTCAAATAACCCCCTGGGTTTTATGTTTCAAGATACTTCATAAAAGTACCCTGGTATGGAGTGTCATGTTCCTCCTCTCATAATTGACAATATTTCAGGGGTTTGCAAATAAGTTGAAAAGGCAAAACAAAAATGGATAGAAGTGATTTTCAGAATTTCAAACAGAAGCTCCAACATTTCATTTCATTCACATATATAGTATCAAACAATATCATGATGGTGCATAGCTATATTTCATAACATTCCAAAATGAATTTTTGGGCTGTTACAAACCTACCCACCTTAAGATAAATCTCGCCCTCAAGATTCGGGTTGGCTAGAAAATAGGTGCGGGTGGTCTCGACGAAGATCTTCTTCTCGTTTCCAGGTGGATTCTTCCTCGGTGTGATGACTCCACAAAACCTTACAAAACTTGATGATCTTGGTGTTGGTAACTTTGTTGGCAGTCTCGAGGATTTGGACGGGCTTCTCCTTGTAAGTCAGATCATTGTCAAGCTTTATGGCCTCTAGGGGCACTATGTCTCTCAAATGAATATCAACCATCTCAGCATGGCATTTATTCGGCTGGGAAACATGAAAAACATCATGCACTCCGAACAATCCTTCCGGTAATTCCAGCTTGTATGCAACTTCGCCTCTACGTTCAAGAATTTTGTAGGGGCCTATGAATCTGGGTGCTAACTTTCCTTTAACACCAAACCTCTTGATTCCTCGAAGTGGGGACACACGAAGATATGCTTGGTTTGCCACTTCATATGTCCCCTCCTTGCTGGGGAACGTCGCATGGGAAACAAAATTTTTCCTATGCACACGCAAGATCTATCCATGGTGATGAGCATCTACGAGAGGGAGAGTGGATCTACATACCCTTGTAGATCGCTAAGTGGGAAGCGTTAAGAAACGTGGTTGGTGTAGTTGAACATCTTCGCGATCCAAAACACCGAGCGTCCTGCGATCTCATCATGATCTGTCCCGCGATCCAATCACGATCCGTCTCGCGAACTCATCACGATCCCGCGATCCAATCACGATCCGTCCCGCGAACTCATCACGATTCGTCGCGCGATCCAATCACGATCCTTCCCGCAAACTCATCACGATCCGACCCACGAACTCATCACGATCCGTCCCGCGAACTCATCATGATCCGTCTCGCGATCTTGATCACGGTCCTTCCGATCTAGCGCCGAACGGACGGCACCTCCGCATTTAGCACACGTACAGCTCGATGACGATCTCCGCCTTCTTGATCCAGAAAGAGGGAGCAGAGAGGTAGACGAGTTCTCTAACAGCGTGACGGTGCTGTGGCGATGGTGGTGGAGTAATTCCAGCAAGGCTTCGCCTAAGCGCTGTAGAAAACCGATCTAGAGGAGAAACTATGCACTGGAGGAACGGGCAGCACGTGGCCGAAAATTCTGTCTAAAAACCCTAAAACCTCCAGTATATATAAGAGGAAGAGAGGAGGAGGCTTGGCCCAAGGGCTAAGCCTCTAGGAGGAGGCCGAACCAAGGGGAGGAGGTGGAATCCACCTCCAATCCTAGTAGGACTAGGATTCACCCTATTTTTGCCTTTTTCCGCCTTTTCTCTTTGGGCTTTTTCTCCCTAGCCGCATGGGCGTTGTGTGGGACTTCCACCAGCCCACTAAGGGCTGGTATTCACTCTCCCACATCCCATGTAGCCTATTGGGTCGAAATACCCCTCCCGATGGTCTCCCGGTAAACTATCGACACTCCCGGTACACTACCGATGAGCCCGAAACTTTTCCGCCGACCAAAATAGGACTTCCTATATATGAATCTTTACCTCCGGACCATTCCGGAGCTCCTCATGATGTCCAGGATCTCATCTGGGACTCAGAACAACCTTCGGTCACCACCATACATAACTCTATACTACCGAAACGTCACCAAACCTTAAGTGTGCAGACCCTGCGGGTTCGAGAACTATGTAGACATGATCGAGACACCTCTACGGTCAATAACCAATAGCGGGAACTGGATGCCAATATTGGTTCCTACATATTCTATGAAGTTCTTTATCGGTCGAACCTCTATGTCAAGGATTCAGTTAATCCTGTAAGATGTTCCCTTTGTTCTTCGGTATGTTACTTGCCCGAGATTCAATCGTTGGTATCTCCATACCTAGTTCAACCTTGTTACCGGCAAGTCTCTTTACTCATTCCGTAATACAAGATCTCGTGACTAACAATTAGTCACATTGCTTGCAAGGCTTGTTGTGATGTTGTATTACCGAGTGGGCCCTGAGATACCTCTCCGTCACACGGAGTAACAAATCCCAGTCTTGATCCATGCCAACTCAACAGACACCCTCGGAGATACCTGTAGAGTACCTTTATAGTCACCCAGTTACGTTGCAACGTTTGATACACACAAGGCACTCCTCCGGTGTCAGTGAGTTGCATGATCTCATGGTCATAGGAACATATACTTGACATGCAGAAAACAGTAGCAATAAACTGACACGATCATATGCTACATTTGTAGTTTGGGTCTTGTCCATCACACCATTCTCCTAATGATGTGATCCCGTTTATCAAATGACATCTCATGTCCATGGCCAGGAAACCTTAACCATCTTTGATCAACGAGCTAGTCTATTAGAGGCATACTAGGGACATGGTTTTGTCTATGTATCCACACATGCATCTAAGTCTCCGATCAATACAATTATAGCATGGATAATAAACAATTATCATGAACAAGGAAATATGATAATAACTAATTTATTATTGCCTCTAGGGCATATTTCCAACACTCCTTGCATTTGCTATCAGCATACCTCTTCTACCTGGACTGAACTATCTTGAGTCGGTCATGAATCAGCTTGACCTTCTCTTTAGAATCTCGGATAAGATCGGGACCAAAAAGTTTTCGGTATCCAACACCATCCCACATCAATGTTGTTCTGCACCTCCTTCCGTATAAAGCTTTGAAAGGGTCCATCTTCAGACTAGTCTAATAACTATTGTTGTACGAGAACTCTGTGTAAGGTAAATTGTCATCCCAACTAGACCCATAGTCTAGCGCACAAGCTCTCAACATGTCCTCTAGAATTTGGTTGACTCTCTTAGTATGTCCATCTGTTTGCGGATGAAAAGTAGTACTGAACTCCAGCCTTGTACCAAAAGTTTCATGTAACTGATGCCAAAACTTTGAGGTAAATTGTGTTCCTCTATCTGACACGGTACTCCTCGGAACTCCATGCAGACATACGATCCTGGTCATATATATCTTGGCTAACTTAGCACTGGTATAGGTGGTCTTCACTGGAATAAAGTGGGCCACCTTGGTTACGCGATCGACCACTACCCAGATGGAATCATAACCTGAACGGGTCCTGGGTAATCCTATGATGAAGTCCATACCAAGCTTCTCCCATTTCCACTCGGGTATCGGCAAAGGTTGAAGTATCCCTGCTGGTTTCTGATGTTCCGCCTTTACTCGCTGACAAACATCACATACCGCAACATGCTCGGCAATATCCTTCTTCATACCTGTCCACCAGAAACTTTCCTTCAAATCCACATACATCTTGGTGTTGCCTGGGTGTATCGAGTACGTTGAATTGTGGGATTCTTAAAGTATCAACTTCCTGAGCTCTGGGTCATTGGGCACATAGATACGGTCCTCAAACCATAGAGTTCCTTGTTCATCCTCATGAAATCCATTAGCTTTCCCATCCTTCATTCTCTGCTTAATCTCAGCTATCTCCTTGTCCGACTTCTGGGCTTCATGAATTCTTTTAGTCAAGGTGGACTGATCTCCAGTGTGGCAACATATCCTCTTAGAACTATCTCTAGCCTGAGCTCTCTGAGATCATCGGCTAACTCCCAGGGTAATCCTCCCGCTATGAGTGTGTTCACATAACTCTTCTGACTCAAGGCATCTACTACCACATTTTCCTTCCCTGGATGGTAATGCAATCTCATTTCATAGTCCTTGATTAACTCTAGCCATCTCCTCTGTCTAAGGTTCAACTCCTTCTGTGTGAAGATATACTTCAGGCTCTTATGATCAGTGTAAATGTCATAACTGTTTCCGATAAGGAAATGTCTAAAGGTCTTGAGTGTGTGCACTACAGCTGCTAACTCCAAATCATGGGTGGCATAGTTCAACTCATGAGGTCATAGCTGTATGGATGCATAGGCTACAACTTTTCCCTCCTGCGTGAGTACTCCTCCAAGTCCTTGACGTGAAGCGTCACAATAAACCTGGAAGTCCTTCTGAATGTTTGGCAAAATCAACACTGGGGCTATGACCAAACGTTTCTTCAACTCCTGGAAACTGGCTTCACATTCCTTAGTCCAAATATACTTAGACTCTTTATTCAATAACTCCGTCAAGGGCCTGGCAATCTTTGAGAAATTCTCGATAAACCTCTGGTAATATCCGGCAAGTCCGAGAAAACTGCGGATCTCCTTAACTGAGGTGGGTGACTTCCACTCAGTCACTACTTCAACCTTAGCGGGATCCACTGCTATTCCATCTGCAGAAATAATGTGTCCAAGGAATCCGACTTCCGTCAGCCAAAATTCACATTTCCTGAACTTGGCATATAACTTATGCTCTCTGAGCTTCTCTAGAACTAAATGCAAGTGTTCCTTGTGTTCTTCCTCGCTCTTGGAGAAAATCAATATATCATCGATGAACACCACGACAAACTTGTCCAAATATTCCATAAACACCTTGTTCATCATACTCATGAAATAGGCAGGAGCATTAGTCAAACTAAAAGATATGACCATATACTCATAGAAGCCATACCTTGTGGTGAAGGCTGTTTTGGGTATATCCTGTTCACGAATTTTCAACTGGTGATACCCTGATCGAAGATCGATCTTGGAGAACACTTTGGCTCCCACTAGCTGATCAAACAAGTCATTAATCATCGGTAGAGGGTACTTATTCTTGATAGTCACCTCGTTTAATGCACGATAATCGACTATCATCCTCAAGGTTTTATCCTTCTTCTCCACCAAAAGAACTAGGCTCCCAGGGTGAAGAACTTGGGCGAATATACCCTTTGTCCAATAACTCCTTAATCTGCTTCTTGATTTCTTCTAAATCATTTGCGGGCATCCGATAGGGTCTCTTTGAAATTGGGGTTGTTCCTGGCAATAACTCAATCAGGAACTCAATCTCTCTATCGGGTGGCATGCCTGGCAATTCCTCCGAGAATACATCCGGGAGGTCTTGTACAACGGACACTTCCTCCTGAACAACTCCTATGAGGGAATTCACCCGAGTACTCTTCCGTGTGCATCGGGATACATACTTAATCCTCTTGTGTTCTGGGGTGGTGAGCAAAATAGACTTGTTGGGGCAATCAAGGTTCCTTCATACTTGGTCATCCAATCCATGCCTAGGATTACATCCAATCGCTATGACTCCAAGACGATGAGATCGGTGGGAAAACATGGTTTCCAATGTTGAGGTTCGATGCGTGGCATCCTATCCCTACCATCATCATGCCTCCTGGGGAACTGACCTTTATGGGCCGACTAAGGGTTCTAATGGGCAAACCATACTTTTCCACAACTATTCTTGATATGAATGAATGAATTGCACCGGAATCAAAAAGTACCATTACTGGACGTGAATGCAATAAAAACATACCAACCACGACCTCAGGCTGATCATAGACTACCTCCACATCAATGTGGTTCACGTGAGCACGAGGAAAAGGATTGGTATTCTTAGCTGATGAGTTGTCGTTGCCGTTTCCATTTCCCTGCTTGTTCTGGGGACATTCAGTGGCATAGTGCCCTGTCTCCTGGCACTTGAAGCAGGTGATATGGCTCAGATCCTTCTGAGCTGCGGCGGGACGTGTTGGGGAACGTTGCATGGGAAACAAAAAAAATCCCTACGCACACACAAACCTATCCATGGTGATGAGCATCTACGAGAGGAAGAGTGGATCTACGTACCCTTGTAGATCGCTAAGCGGGAAGCGTTAAGAAACGCGGTTGGTGTAGTCGAACTTCTTCGCGATCCAAATCATTGAGCATCCCGCGATGTAATCACGAACCGTCCTGCAAACCAATCACGAACCGTCCCGCGATCTTGTCACGATCCGTCCCGCGATCCAATCACGAACGTCCCATGGCCTTGATCACGATCCTTCCGATCTAGTGCCGAACGGACGGCACCTCCGCGTTCAGCACACGTGTAGCTTGATGACGATCTTCACCATCTTGATCCAGCAAGAGGAGGCGGAAAGGAGGAAGAGTTCACCGGCAGCATGACGGCGCTCCAGCGATGGTGGTGGAGTGATTCCGGCAGGGCTTCGCCTAAGCACTGCGGAAAACCGATCTAGAGGAGCACCGGTGGAACGGGTAGCACGTGGCTGTAAAATCTGTGCAAAAACCCTCTATTACACCAGTATATATAGGAGGAGAGGAGAGGCAGCCTTGGCGCAAGGGAAAGGCCCTCTAGGAGTTGGCCGGCCAAGGTGGAGGAGTCCTACTCCTCCTCCAATCCTAGTAGGAGTAGGATTCACCCTTTTTGCCTTTTTTCCACCTTTTTCTTTAGGCCTTTTTCCTCCTGGCGCCATGGGACTTTTGTGGCTGTTCCACCTGTTGGGGAACGTCGCATGGGAAACAAAAATTTTCCTACGCACACGCAAACCTATCCATGGTGATGAGCATCTACGAGAGGGAGAGTGGATCTACATACCCTTGTAGATCGCTAAGCGGGAAGCGTTAAGAAACGCGGTTGGTGTAGTCGAACATCTTCGTGATCCAAATCGCCGAGCGTCCCGCGATCTCATCACGATCCGATCCAATCGCGATCCGTCCCGTGAACTCATCAAGATCCGTCCCGCGATCTTGATCACGATTTGTCCCGCGAACTCATCATGATCCGTTCCGTGATCACATCACGAACCGTCTCGCGATCTCGATCACGGTCCTTCCGATCTAGCGCCGAACGGACGGCACCTCCGCGTTCAACACACGTGCAGCTTGATGACGATCTCCACCGTCTTGATCCAGCAAGAGGAGGTGGAGAGGAGAGAGAGTTCACCGGCAGCGTGACGGCGCTCCGGTGATGGTGGTGGAGCAATTCCGGCAGGGCTTCGCCTAAGCGCTGCAGAAAACCGATCTAGAGGAGAAACTATGCACCGGTGGAACGGGTAGCACGTGGCCGGAAATTCTGTCCAAAAACCACCCAATCCACTAGTATATATAGAAGGAGAGGAGAGGAGAGGCATCCAAGGCCTTTGGGTCGGGCGAAATAGGAGGTGGGAGCAATCCTACTTCACCTCCAATCCTAGTTGGAGTAGGATTGCCTCCTATTGGGTGATTTTCCACTTTTTGCTTTAGGACTTTCTCTCCTGCGCCATGGGCTTTTGTGGCTGTTTTCCCAGCCCACTAAGGGCTGGTTATTATTCTCCCACAGCCCATGGACCTCTTGGGGTCGAAATACCCCTCCCGGAGGTCCTCCGGTACACTACCGGCACTCCCGGTACAATACCGATACTCCCGGTACACTACCGATGAGACCGAAACTTTTCCGGAAACCAAACTGGGACTTCCTATATATGAATCTTTACCTCCGGACCATTCCGGAGCTCCTCGTGACGTCCGGGATCTCATCCGGGACTCCGAACAACCTTCGGTCACCACCATACATAACTCTACACTACCGAAACGTCACCGAACCTTAAGTGTGCAGACCCTGCGGGTTCGAGAACTATGTAGACATGACCGAGACACCTCTACAGTCAATAACCAATGGCGGGACCTGGACGTCCACATTGGTTCCTACATATTCTACGAAGATCTTTATCGGTCGAACCTCTATGTCAAGGATTCAGTTAATCCCGTATAACGTTCCCTTTGTTCTTCGGTATGTTACTTGCCCGAGATTCGATCGTCGGTATCTCCATACCTAGTTCAACCTCGTTACCGGCAAGTCTCTTTACTCGTTCCATAATACAAGATCCCGCAACTAACAATTAGTCACATTGCTTGCAAGGCTCATTGTGATGTTGTATTACCGAGTGGGCCCTGAGATACCTCTCCGTCACACGGAGTAACAAATCCCAGTCTCAATCCATGCCAACTCAACAGACACCATCGGAGATACCTGTAGAGCACCTTTATAGTCACCCAGTTACGTTGCGACATTTGATACACACAAGGCACTCCTCCGATATCCGTGAGTTGCATGATCTCATGGTCATAGGAACATATACTTGACATGCAGAAAACAGTAGCAATAAACTGACACGATCATATGCTATGTTTGTAGTTTGGGTCTTATCCATCACATCATTCTCTTAATGATGTGATCCCGTTATCAAATGACATCTCATGTCCATGGCTAGGAAACCTTAACCATCCTTTGATCAACGAGCTAGTCCATTAGAGGCATACTAGGGACATGGTTTTGTCTATGTATCCACACATGCATTTAAGTCTCCGATCAATACAATTATAGCATGGATAATAAACGATTATCATGAACAAGGAAATATGATAATAACTAATTTATTATTGCCTCTAGGGCATATTTCCAACAGTCTCCCACTTGCACTAGAGTCAATAATCTAGTTCACATCACCATGTGATTCGCATTGTTATGAATCTAACACCCAATGATTTCTGGGGCTCGATCATGCTTTGCATGTGAGAGAGGTCTTATAGTCAACGGGTCTGCGATATTCAGATCCGTGTGTACTTTGCAAATCTCTATGTCAAACCGTAAACACTACTACCACACTCCACTTGGTACTATTTCCAAATGGCTGCTCCACTATACGTATCCAGATTGCTACTACTAGTCATCCGGATAGGTGTTAAAGCTTGCATCGACGTAACTCTTTACGACGAACTCTTTATCACCTCCATAATCAAGAAACATTTCCTTAGTCCTCTGGTTACTAAGGATAATTCCGACCGCTGTCCAATGATCCACTCCTGGACCACTCTTGTACCCCTTGACAGACTCATGGCAAGGCACACATAGGTGCGGTACACAGCATGGCATAATATAGAGCCTATGGCTAAGGCATAGGGGACAACGTTCGTCCTTTCTCTTTCTTCTGCCGTTGTCGAGCTTTGAGTCTCACTCAACTTCACACCTTACAAATCAGACGAGAACTATTTCTCTGGCTAATCCATTTTGAACTCTTTCAAAATCTTGTGAAGGTATGCACTCATTGAAAGTCTCATCAAGCATCTTGATCTATCTCTATAGATTTTGATGCTCAACAATTAGGTAGCTTTATCCAGGTCTTCCTTTGAAAATCACTTTCCAAATAACCGTTTTATGCTTTCCAGAAACTCTACATTATTTCTGAACAACAATATGTCATCCACATATACTTATCAGAAATTCTATAGTGCTCCCACTCACTTTATTGCAAATACAAGTTTCTCATAAACTTTGTATAAACATCAAAACTTTGATCACCTCATCAAAGCGTATATTCCAACTCCGAGATGCTTGCTTCAGTCCATGGAAGGATCACCGAAGCTTGCACACCTTTTAGCATCCTTAGGCCTGACAAAACCTTCTAGTTGTATCACATACAACCTTTCCTCAAGTAAACCATTAAGGAAACGATGTTTTGACATCCATCTGCCAGATTTCATAATTGAAAACACAACAACTGCTAACATAATTCCAACAGACTTTTAGCATCGCTACGAGTGAGAAAGTCTCATCGTAGTCCACTCCTTGAACTTGTCACAAACATCTTTGCAACAAGTCGAGCTTTACAAATAGTGACATTCACCATCAGTGTCTGTCTTCATTTTAAAGATCCATTTGTACTCAACGACCTGCCGTCCAACGAGCAAGTCTACCAAAGTCTACACTTGGTTTTAATACATGGATCCTATCTCGGATTTCATGGCCTCCAACCATTTGTCGGAATCCGGGCCCATCATCGCTTCTCCATAGCTCGTAGGTTCATCGTTGACCAACAACATGACCTCCAAGACAGAGTTGTCGTACCGCTCAGGAGCAGTACACATCCTTGTCGACCTACGAAGTTCGATAGTAACTTGATCCTGAAGCTTCATGATCATCATCATTAACTTCCTCTTCAACTAATGTAGGCTTCACAGAAACATCTTTCTGCGCTGCGCTACTCTCTGGTTGAATAAAGGTTTAACAACCTCATCAAGTTCTATCTTCCTCCCACTCAATTCTTTTGAGAGAAATTTTTTCTCGAGAAAGGACCCAGTTCTAGCAACAAACACTTTGCACTCGGATCTGAGATAGAAGGCATACCCATCTGTTCTTAGGGTATTCTATGAAGATACATTTGTCCGCTTTGGGTTCTAGCTTATTATGTGAAAACATTTTCCACACAAGCATCGCAGCCCCAAACATTAAGAAATGATAGCTTAGGTTTCTATCAAACCATAATTCACACGGTGTCATCTCAACGGATTTAGATGATGCCCTATTTAAAGTGAATGTAGTTGTCTCTAATGCATAACCCCAAAAATTATAGTAGTAAAACGATAAGAGACATCACAGTATGCACTATATCAATAGAGCATGACTATGATGTTCGGACACACCATCACACCATGGTGTTCCAGGTGGCGTTAGTTGTGAAACAAATTTTGCGTTGTCTTAAGTTGTATGCCAAACTCGTAACTCAGATATTCACCTCCACGATCATATCGCGGTCATTTTTATCTTCTTGTCACGATGATCTTTAAACTTCACTCTGAATTTGCTTGAACCTTTCAAACGATTCAGACTTGTGTTTCATTAAGTAAATATACACTATATCTACTCAAATCATCAGTGAAGGTAAGAAAATAACGATATCCACTGCACGCTACAAGACTCACTAGATTGCATACATCAACATGTATCATTTCCAATGAATCACTTGCCCGCTCCAACCAACGGGGTCCTTTAGTCATCTTGCCCAAGAGGCATGGTTCTCATGTCTCAACCGATTCGAAATCGATGAGTCCAAATATCCATCAGCATGGAGTTTCTACATGCGCTTTATACCAATATGATATTTAGCGGCAGTGCCACAAGTATGTGGTACTATCATTATTAACTTTGTATCTTTTGACATCAATGTTATGAACATGTGTACTACTACGATCAAGATTTCAACAAACCATTCTCACTGGGTGCATGACCATTGAAGGTATTATTCATGTAACCATAATAACTATTATTCTCTGACTTAAATGAATAACCGTATTGCAACAAACATGATCTAATCATGTTCATGCTCAACGCAAAACACCAAATAACATTTATTTAGGTTCGTCACTAATCCTGAAGGTAGAGAGAGAGCGTGCGATGTTGATCACATCAACCTTGGAAACATTTCCAACACACATCGTCACCTCACCCTTAGCTAGTTCTCCGTTTATTCCGTAGCTTTTATTTCGAGTTACTAACATTTAGCAACCGAACCGGTATCCAATACCCAGGTGCTACTAGGAGTACTAGCAAGGTACACATCAATAACTCGTATATCAAATATACTTCTGTCGATGTTGCCAGCCTTCTTATCTACCAAGTATCTAGGGTTGTTCCGCTTCAGCGACCTCTCACCTCATAATAGAAGCACTTAGTCTCGGGTTTGAGTTCAACTTTGGGTTGCTTCACTGGAGCAGCAACTGACTTGCTATCCATGAAGTTTCCCTCCTTGCTCTTGCCCTTTTCGAAACTAGTGGTTTGATTAACCATCAACACTTGACGCTCCTTCTTGATTTCTACCTTCGCGGTGTCAAACATCGCGAACAGCTCAGGGATCAATACTTCTATCCCTGGTGTATTATAGATCATCACTAAGTTCTAGTAGCTTTAGTGACAGTGACTTGGAGAACTATATCAATCACTATCTTATCTGGAAGATCAACTCCCACTTGATTCAAGTGATTGTAGTACCCAGACAATCTAAGTACATGCTCAACGATTGAGCTATTCTCCTTCATCTTACAAGCAAAGAATCTTGTTGGAGATCTCATATCTCGCAACAAAGGCACGAGCCTGAGATCACAATCTCTGCTCCTAGAACATCTCATATGTTCCGTGACGTTCAAAACGTTTTGGAGCCTCAATTCTAAGACGTAATGCATGACGCACTAAACTATCAAGTAGTCATCGAAACGTGCCTGTTAGATGTTCACAAAATCTATAGACGACGCTAGAGGGGGTGGCGCACCGAGCGGTGCATTAAGGACATAAGCCTTCTGTGCAGCAATGAGGACAATCCTCAGATCACGGACCCAGTCCGCAATATTGCTACCAACATCTTTCAATTCTATTTCTCTAGGAACATATAAAAATACAAGGGATCTACAGCGCGAGCTAGTAATCTACAACATAATTTGCAAAGACACTTTGACTATGTTCATGATAATGAGTTCAATTAATCATATTACTTAAGAACTCCCACTCAAATTGACATCCCTCCGATCATTCGAGTGATACATGATCCAAATTCACCAACTCAAGTCCGATCATCACGTGAGTTGAGGTGGCAGCAATGGTGAACATCATTATGTTGATCATATCTACTATATGACTCATGTTCGACCTTTCGGTCTCTCGTGTTCCGAGGCCATGTCTGTACATGCTAGGCTCATCAAGTTTAACCCGAGTGTTCTGCGCGTGCAAATCTGGCTTGCACCCGTTGTATGTGAACGTAGAGTCTATCACACCCGATCATCACGTGGTGTCTCAACACGACGAACTTTCGCAATGGTGCACACTCGGGGAGAACACAATTTATCTTGAAATTAAGTGAGGGATAACCTTATAATACTACCGTCGTCCTAAGCAAAACAAGGTGCATAAAAAGGATTAACATCACATGCAAATCATAAGTGACATGATATGGCCATGAACTTGTGCTTTTGATCTCCATCTAGAAAGCACCGGCATGATCTCCATCGTCACCGGCATGACACCATGATCTCCATCAACGTGTCGCCATCGGGGTTGTCACACCCTGCATGCTTCTACTACTATTGCTACCGTAGCGATAAAGTAAAGCATTACATAGCGCTTAATGATTGACACGCAGGTCATACAATAATTAAAGACAACCCTATGGCTCCTGCCGGTTGCCGTACTCATCGACATGCAAGTCGTGATAATATATACATCACATGATCATCTCATACATCACATATATCTCATCATGTAATTGGCCATATCACATCACAACATACCCTGCAAAAACAAGTTAGACGTCCTCTAATTGTTGTTGCATATTTTACGTGGCTGCTATGGGTATCTAGCAAGAACGATTCTCACCTACGCATAAACCACAACGGTGATACACTAGTTTGCTTTTCAACCTTCTCAAGGACCGCCTTTGTCGAATCCGATCCAACTAAAGTGAGAGAAACTGTCACCAGCAAGCCATCTAGGCAACAAGTTGCGTCGAGGGAACCGGTCTCTCGTAAGCGTACAAGTAATGTTGGTCCGGGCCGCTTCATCTCACAATCCCGCTGAACCAAAATACGACCAAGGGAGGAAGCAATCTAAGCATCAACGCCCACAAACCTTTTGTGTTCTACTTGAGATCTCATCGAACCATCAACCTAGCTCATGATGCCACTGTTGGGGAATGTCGCATGGGAAACAAAAATTTTCCTACGCACACGCAAACCTATCCATGGTGATGAGCATCTACGAGAGGGAGAGTGGATCTACATACCCTTGTAGATCGCTAAGCGGGAAGCGTTAAGAAACGCGGTTGGTGTAGTCGAACATCTTCGCGATCCAAATCGCCGAGCGTCCCGCGATCTCATCACGATCCGTCCCGCGATCCAATCGCGATCCGTCCCGTGAACTCATCACGATCCATCCCGCGATCTTGATCACGATTTGTCCCGCGAACTCATCACGATCCGTTCCGTGATCACATCACGAACCGTCTCATGAATCTTTACCTCCGGACCATTCCGGAGCTCCTCGTGATGTCCAGGATCTCATCCGGGACTCCGAACAAACTTCGGTCACCACCATACATAACTCTATACTACCGAAACGTCACCAAACCTTAAGTGTGCAGACCCTGCTACTATGTAGACATGACCGAGACACCTCTACGGTCAATAACCAATGGCGGGACCTGGATGTCCACATTGGTTCCTACATATTCTACGAAGATCTTTATCGGTCGAACCTCTATGTCAAGGATTCAGTTAATCCCGTATGATGTTCCCTTTGTTCTTCGGTATGTTACTTGCCCGAGATTCGATCATCGGTATCTCCATACCTAGTTCAATCTCGTTACGGGAAAGTCTCTTTAATCGTTCCGTAATACAAGATCCGCAACTAACAATTAGTCACATTGCTTGCAAGGCTCATTGTGATGTTGTATTATCGGGTGGGCCCTGAAATACCTCTCCGTCACACGAAGTAACAAATCCCAGTCTCGATCCATGCCAACTCAACAGACACCCTCGGAAACACCTGTAGAGCACCTTTATAGTCACCCAGTTACGTTGCGACGTTTGATACACACAAGGTACTCCTCCGATATCTGTGAGTTGCATGATCTCATGGTTATAGGAACATATGCTTGACATGTAGAAAACAGTAGCAATAAACTGACATGATCATAAGCTACGTTTGTAGTTTGGGTCTTGTCCATCACATCATTCTCCTAATGATGCAATCCCATTATCAAATGACATCTCATGTCCATGGCTAGGAAGCCTTAACCATCTTTCAATCAACGAGCTAGTTCACTAGAGGCATACTAGGGACATTGTGTTTGTCTATGTATCCACACATGTATCCATGTTTCCAAGTAATACAATTATAGCATGGATAATAAACAATTATCATGAACAAGGAAATACAATAATAAACACTTTATTTATTGCCTCTAGGGCATATTTCCAACAGTCTCCCACTTGCACTAGAGTCAATAATCTAGTTCACATCACTATGTGATTTACATTGTAATGAATCGAACACCCATGTAGTTCTGGTGTTGATCATGTTTAGCCCTTGGAAGAGGTTTAGTCAACGGGTCTGCAACATTCAGATCCTCGTGCACTTTGCAAATATTTATGTCTTTCTCCAAGATGTAATCGCGGATGGAGTTGAAGCGTCGCTTTATGTGTCTGGTCCTCTTGTGAAACCTTGGTTCCTTGGCCAGAGCAATGGCACCAGTGTTGTCACAGAACAGGTTCATTGGATTCAGTGCACTGGGCACTACTCCAAGATCTGTCATGAACTGCTTCATCCAGACACCTTCCTTCGCTGCCTCCGAGGCTGCGATGTACTCCGCTTCGCACGTAGAATCAGCTACCACGCTTTGCTTGGAACTGCACCAACTTACCAATCCCCCGTTAAGAATAAATACGTATCCGGTTTGCAACTTAGAGTCATCCGAATCAATGTCAAAGCTTGCATCGACGTAACCCTTTTCGACGAGCTCTTCATCACCTCCATAAACGAGAAACATTTCCTTAGTCCTTTTCAGGTACTTCAGGATATTCTTGACCGCTTGCCAGTGCTCCATTCCAGGATCACTTTGAAACCTTCCGGCCATACTTATGGCAAGGCTGACATCGGGTCTTGTGCACAGCATTGCATACATGATAGAGCCTATGGCTGAAGCATAGGGGATGACGCTCATCTTTTCTTTATCTTCTGCAGCCACTGGGCATTGAGTCTTACTCAACTTCACACCTTGTAACACAGGCAAGAACCCCTTCTTGGCCTGATCCATTTTGAACTTCTTCAAAACTTTATCAAGGTATGTGCTCTGTGAAAGTGCTATTAAGCGTCTCGATCTATCTCTATAGATCTTAATGCCTAATATGAAAACAGCTTCTCCTAGGCCCTTCATTGAAAAACTCTTATTCAAATATTCCTTCACGCTTTCCAGCATTTCTATATTGTTTCCAATCAACAATATGTCATCCACATATAACACTAGAAACGCTATAGAGCTCCCACTCACTTTCTTGTAAATACAAGCTTCTCCATAAACTTGTATAAACTCAAACGCTTTGATCACCTCATCAAAGCGCTTATTCCAACTCCGAGATGCTTGCACCAGTCCATAAATGGATCGCTGGAGTTTGCAAACTTTGTCAGGATTCTCTGGATCGACAAAACCTTCGGGTTGCATCATATACAACTCTTCCTCAAGGAAACCGTTGAGGAACGCTGTTTTTACATCCATCTGCCAAATTTCATAGTCGAAATAGGCAGCTATTGCCAACATGATTCTGACAGACTTAAGCATCGCTACGGGTGAGAAAGTCTCATCATAGTCAACTCCTTGAACTTTTGAAAAACCCTTTGCCACAAGTCGAGCTTTAGAGATGGTGACATTACCGTCCGCGTCTGTCTTTTTCTTAAAGATCCATTTGTTCTGAATGGCCTTTCGCCCTTCAAGTAATACTTCCAAAGTCCATACTTTGTTTTCATACATGGATCCCATCCGGATTTCATGGCTTCTAACCATTTCTCGGAATCCGGGCCCATCACTGCTCCTCCATAGTTCGTAGGTTCATCATTGTCCAACAACATGACTTCCAAGATAGGGTTGCCGTACCACTCAGGGGTAGTACGCGGCCTTGTCGACCTACGAGGTTCAATAGCTGCTTGATCCGAAGCTTCATGATCATCATCATTAACTTCCTCTTCTATCGTCGTAGGTTCCACAGAAACATCTTTCTGCGCTGTGCTACTTTCTGGTTGAAGTAAAGGTTCAATAACCTCGTCAAGCTCTATTTTCCTCCCACTCAATTCTTTCGAGAGAAACTCTTTCTCAAGAAATGTTCTGTTTTTAGCGACAAACACTTTGCCTTCGGATCTGAGATAGAAGGTATACCCGACTGTCTCTTTCGGGTATCCTATGAAGACACATTTCTCCGCTTTGGGTTCCAGCTTTTCAGGCTGAAGCTTTTTGACATAAGCATCACATCCCCAAATTTTAAGAAACGATAACTTTGGCTTCTTGCCAAACCACAGTTCATATGGCGTCGTCTCAATGGATTTTGATGGTGCCCTATTTAAAGTGAATGCAGCTGTCTCTAATGCATAACCCCAAAACGATAGTGGCAAATCAGCAAGAGACATCATAGAACGCACCATATCTAATAAGGTTCGATTACGACGTTCGGACACACCATTACGCTGCGGTGTTCCGGGCAGTGTCAACTGCGAAACAATTCCGCATTGTCTTAAGTGACTGCCAAACTCATAACTCAGATATTCACCTCCTCGATCAGATCGCAGGAACTTAATCTTCTTGTTACGATGATTTTCAACTTCACTCTGAAATTGCTTGAACTTTTCAAACGTTTCAGACTTGTGTTTCATTAAGTAAATATACCCATATCTACTTAAGTCATCAGTGAAGGTGAGAAAATAACGATATCCACCACGCGCTGTAACATTCATTGGACCACACACATCAGTGTGTATGATTTCCAATAAGTCACTCGCCCGTTCCATTGTTCCAGAGAACGGCGTTTTAGTCATCTTGCCCGTGAGGCATGGTTCACATGTGTCAAGTGATTCAAAATCAAGTGACTCCAAAAGTCCATCAGCATGGAGCTTCCTCATGTGTTTTACACCAATATGACCTAAACGGCAGTGCCACAATAAAGTGGTACTATCATTATCAACTCTACATCTTTTGGCATCAATGTTATGAACATGTGTGTCATCACTATCAAGATTCAATATGAATAAACCCCTAACATTGGGTGCATGACCATAAAAGATATTACTCATATAAATAGAACAACCTTTATTCTCTGATTTAAAATGAGTAACCGTCTCGCAATAAACAAGATCCAGATATAATGTTCATGCTTAACGCAGGCACTAAATAACAATTATTCAGGTTCATCACTAATCCTGATGGTAATCGAAGAGAGAGCGTGCTGACGGCGATCACATCAACCTTGGAACCATTTCCCACGCGCATCGTCACTTCGTCCTTTGCCAGCCTTCGTTTATTCTGTAGTTCCTGCTTTGAGTTGCAAATGTGAGCAACCGAACCGGTATCAAATACCCAGGCACTACTACGAGAGCTAGTAAGGTACACATCAATAACATGTATATCATATGTACCTTGTTTGTCGTTGGCCACCTTCTTGTCAGCCAGGTACTTGGGGCAGTTCCGCTTCCAGTGACCAGTTCCTTTGCAATGAAAGCACTCAGTTTCTGGCTTGGGTCCATGCTTGGGCTTCTTTGCAGGAGTAGCAACTGCTTTGCCATCCTTCTTGGTTTTACCCTTCTTGCCCTTGCCTTTGACTTTGCCATTTTTCTTGAAACTAGTGGTTTTATTGACCATCAACACTTGATGTTCTTTCTGGATTTCAGACTCAGCGGCTTTTAGCATCGCAAACAGCTCGGCGACTGACTTGTTTATCCCGTGCATGTTATAGTTCATCACAAAGCTCTTGTAACTAGGTGGCACTGATTGAAGAACTCTGTCAGTGATTGCCTCTGGCGGAAGGGCAATTCCCAACTCCGCTAGACGAGTTGAATACCCAGACATTCTGAGTATATGTTCACTGATAGACCCGTTCTCCTCCATCTTGCAAGCATAGAACTTGTCGGAGGTTTCATACCTCTCAATCCGGGTGTTCTTCTGAAAGATAAACTTCAACTCCTGGAACATCTCATATGCTCCATGACGTTCAAAACATCTTTGAAGTCCCGGTTCTAAGCCATACAATATTGCACACTGAACTATTGAGTAATCTCCAGTACGTGCCTCCCAAGCGTTCTTAACGTCTTCGGAGGTCATGTCTTCTGCTTGGTCACCAAGCGGTGCATCAAGGACATATGATTTCTGGGAAGCCGTGAGGATAATCCTCAGATTACACGCCCAGTCAACAAAGTTACTTCCATCATCTTTCAGTTTAGCTTTCTAGGAACGCATTAAAATTCAGGGGTGCTACTGCGCGAGCCATTGATCTACAACATAAATATGCAAAGTTCATTTAGACTATTGTTCAAGATAATGAGTTTAGTTAATCAAATTACTAAAGATCCCACTCAAATTGACATCCCTCAAGTCATCTGAGTGTCACATGATCCAAATTCACCAACTCAAGTCCGATTATCATGTGAGTTAAGGTGGCTTCAATGGTGAACATCATTATGTTGATCATATCTACTATATGACTCATGTTCGACCTTTCGGTCTCTTGTGTTCCGAGGCCATGTATGTACATGCTAGGCTCGTCAAGTTTAACCCAAGTGTTTTGCACGTGCAAATATGGCTTGCACCCGTTGTATGTGAACGTAGAGTCTATCACACCCGATCATCACGTGGTGTCTCGACATGATGAACTTTCGCAACGGTGCACACTGAGGGAGAACACAATTTATCTTGAAATTAAGTGAGGGATCACCTTATAATGCTACCGTCGTTCTAAGCAAAACAAGGTGCATAAAAAGATTAACATCACATGCAAATCATAACTGACATGATATGTCCATGATCTTTGTGCTTTTGATCTCCATCATGAAAACACCGGCATGATCTCCATTGTCACCGGCATGACACCATGATCTCCATCATCTTGATCTCCATCAACGTGACGCCATCGGGGTTGTTGCGCCCAACATGCTTCTACTACTATTGCTACCGTGGCGATAAAGTAAAGCATTACATAGTGCTTAATGATTGACACGCAGGTCATACAATAATTAAAGACAACCCTATGGCTCTTGCCGGTTGCCGTACTCATCGACATGCAAGTCGTGATAATCTATACATCACATGATCATCTCATACATCACATATATCACATCATGTAATTGGACATATCATATCACAACATACCCTACAAAAACAAGTTAGACGGCCTCTAATGGTTGTTTGCATGTTTTACGTGGCTGCTACGGGTATCTAGCAAGAACAATTCTCATCTTCGCAAAAACCACAACGGTGATACACTAGTTGCTTTTCAACCTTCTCAAGGACCGCCTTTGTCGGATCCGATCCAACTAAAGTGAGAGAAACTGACACCCGCAAGCCATCTATGCAACAAGTTGCGGTTGAGGGAACCGGTCTCTCGTAAGCGTACGAGTAATGTTGGTCCGGGCCGCTTCATCTCACAATACCGCTAAATCAAAATCCGACCAAGGAAGGAAGCAATCTAAGCATCAACGCCCACAAACCTTTTGTGTTCTACTCGAGATCTCATCAAACCATCAACCTAGCTCATGATGCCACTGTTGGGGAATGTCGCATGGGAAACAAAAATTTCCTACGCACACGCAAACCTATCCATGGTGATGAGCATCTACGAGAGGGAGAGTGGATCTACGTACCCTTGTAGATCGCTAAGCGGGAAGCGTTAAGAAACGCGGTTGGTGTAGTCGAACTTCTTCACGATCCAAATCGCCGAGCCTCCCGCGATCTAATCATGAACTGTCCCGCGAACCAATCACAAACTGTCCCGCGATCTCGTCCCGATCCGTCCCGCGATCCAATCACGAACACCCCGTGGCCTTGATCACGATCCTTCCGATCTAGTGCCGAACGGACGGCACCTCCGCGTTCAGCACACGTGCAGCTTGATGACGATCTCCACCGTCTTGATCCAGCAAGAGGAGGCGGAGAGGAGGAAGAGTTCACCGGCAGCGTGACGGTGCTCCGGCGATGGTGGTGGAGTGATTCTGGCAGGGCTTCGCCTAAGCACTGCGGAAAACCGATCTAGAGGAGCATCGGTGGAACGGGTAGCACGTGGCCGTAAAATCTGTGCAAAAACCCTCTATTCCACCAGTATATATAGGAGGAGAGGAGAGGAAGCCTTGGCGCAAGGGCAAGGCCCTCTAGGAGTTGGCCGGCAAAGGTGGAGGAGTCCTACTCCTCCTCCAATCCTAGTAGGAGTAGGATTCACCCTTTTTGCCTTTTTCCACCTTTTTCTTTAGGACTTTTTCCTCCTGGCGCCATGGGCCTTTTGTGGCTGTTCCACCAGCCCACTAAGGGCTGGTTATTATTATCCCACAGCCCATGGACTCTCTAGGGTCGAAGTACCCCTCCCGGAGGTCTCCCGATACACTACCGGCACTCCCGGTACACTACCGATGAGCCCGAAACTTTTCCGGCGACCAAATTGGGACTTCCTATATATGAATCTTTACCTACGGACCATTCCGGAGCTCCTCGTGATGTCCAGGATCTCATCCGGGACTCCGAACAAACTTCGGTCACCACCATACATAACTCTATACTACCAAAACATCACCAAACCTTAAGTGTGCAGACCCTGCAGGTTCGAGAACTATGTAGACATGACCGAGACACCTCTATGGTAAATAACCAATGGCGGGACCTAGATGTCCACATTGGATCCTACATATTCTACGAAGATCTTTATCGATCGAACCTCTATGTCAAGGATTCAGTTAATCCCGTATGATGTTCCCTTTGTTCTTCGGTATGTTACTTGCCCGAGATTCGATCATCGGTATCTCCATACCTAGTTCAATCTCGTTACCGGAAAGTCTCTTTACTCGTTCCGTAATACAAGATCCGCAACTAAAAATTAGTCACATTGCTTGCAAGGCTCATTGTGATGTTGTATTACCGAGTGGGCCCTGAGATACCTCTCCGTCACACGGAGTAACAAATCCCAGTCTCGATCCATGCCAACTCAATAGACACCCTCGGAGACACCTGTAGAGCACCTTTATAGTCACCCAGTTACGTTGTGACGTTTGATACACACAAGGTACTCCTCCGATATCTGTGAGTTGCATGATCTCGTGGTCATAGGAACATATGCTTGACATGCAGAAAACAGTAGCAATAAACTGACACGATCATAAGCTACGTTTGTAGTTTGGGTCTTGTCCATCACATCATTCACCTAATGATGCGATCCCGTTATCAAATGACATCTCATGTCCATGGCTAGGAAACCTTAACCATCTTTCAATCAACAAGCTAGTTCACTAGAGGCATACTAGGGACATTGTGTTTGTCTATGTATCCACACATGTATCCATGTTTCCAATTAATACAATTATAGCATGGATAATAAACGATTATCATGAACAAGGAAATACAATAATAAACACTTTATTTATTGCCTCTAGGGCATATTTCCAACAGGACGGTGTTGGTTGCCATTTCCACTTCCATTGCCATTCTTTAAGTCGCCACTGTTAGGACGATTATTCCCATTTCCTCCATGGTTGTGGCCTCCATGGTTGTGCATGGCATGAGTGTGTCCTCCATACTTACCGGTCCCTGATCCGGTATTCCCTGAGTACGGGGAGTAGCGGGGCTTCTGCTGAGCTCCAGAGTTTGACTTCCCCTGTCCATATTTCTTCTTGCGGTTCTCAATTTGCTGGTGCTTTCCCTCCAAGATGAGGGCCTTGTCTACCAGCTCCTGGTAGTTGATGAAAGTAGCCACCATCAGCTGCATGCTCAACTCATCGTTGAGTCCCTCCAGGAATTTCTCCTGCTTGGCTGCATCATCAGCCACATCTCCTGGTGCATAACGGGCCAACACGATGAATTCATCCACATACTGGGCCACTGAGCGATTCCCCTAGCGCAAGTTGCAAAACTCACATTTCTTCACACTCATGGCTCCAGCTGAGACATGAGTGGTGCGGAAAGCCAGCTTGAACTACTCCCAAGTCACACCACCAATGGGGTAGGTGATGGTGTAGTTCTCCCACCATGAAGCTGCTGGCCCCTCAAGTTGATGGGCAGCAAAGCGCACTTTTTCAACCTCAGTACATCCAGCGGTGATGAGTTCCCTCTCCATCTTGCGGATCCAATCATCTGCCACAATGAGCTCAGCGCTGCTGGAGAAGGTCGGTGGATTCAGCCTTAGAAAACGGGTGAGGTTGTCGGCCTGAGGTGGAGGGTTGTTGTTGTTGGTCTGGTTCTAGATCAACAGCTACATCAAGGCATTCATTTGCTGGAGGAGTTGTGTGAGTTCCGGTGGGAAGGTGAAGTCGGGGTCACGTCTCGGAGGCATCTGGTGTTTTCAGAGTGATGATAATTAGAATAGAATCAAGGGTCTAAAGGGAAAATTCACTAACCAATATGCAATGCAAAAAACATATCACACCAAAACACTCATTTATTTATTCAACTCAAAGGTTCAAACATCGAGATACAAGTCTCCTAATAAAAACTAAGCATCGACCTATGATTTAACGAGGAAATAAAAGATACATGGAGGGCATGACTAAAGTTCTCCTCAAAAGTCCATGGTGGTGTGTCCTCCTCCGGTTATGCTCTCCTCATAGTCGTCCTCGTGGATGATCAAAGGGCCTCGTCGCCTTCTGGGTGAAGGTTCTCTCCCATGTCCAGATGCTCCTCTAGATATGCAATGCGAGTCTTCATCTTCTCGATCCTCTCCAAGAAGTCCTTCACTTCATGCTCATGCTCGTAATTGGCTTCTCGTATGTCAGTTTCGAGGTCAAGCTCACGGTTCATTAGCTGCTTGATCGTCTTCGTGTCTGTGCGTACACGGAGCTCTAGAGTCCTAATGTGTGTCTCCAGCGTCTGGATATAAGAAATTGTGGAGTCTTCAGTCATGGTGTTTATGATATTTCACTGGCATCTCTGCGACAGACCATGCTAAGGCTTGGCAAAATGGGACCACCCCTGTATTCCTCCAAAATACGTCTGAGGGCACGATGAATTGCCATGTCTCTCCCGAGAATCTAGCTGGGTGCCACAAACTTGAAGTCGATGGGCTCTTTACGATTTCCAAAGGTCTTTCCGGGGATGTGCACCTCGATCCTATAGCGAGCGTCTACTGGAAAAGACATGATAGGAGTCCCGGTGATGCTTGGCAGAGCAATCCTTACGTCCTTGACGATCTTCACCAGCTCTTTGCCAAAGGGCATTGTCGCGTCAGGCTGGCAAAACTCCGTGAACAAAACTGGGGTGAAGGTGGCCATCTAGAAATGTTGGAAATATCGGAGAGAAGTCAAAATGAGCAGATGAGAATATAGGAATTTGAAAGACATAAGTAAAATGTTTTTTCCTAAGGCTTTTCCAATCCTAGAGGTTACGTCCTACGGTCAGCGTGTGCTCCGATACCATCCCAAGACCATGCCGGTACACACACAGTACATCAATGTATATATCAAAGGGAAAATCACACTGCTTTATTAATCGAAATCTCATATCGAGTCCTTTATTACAACAAGGATTACAATAAAGTGGTTGAAGGCCAACTCATGAGATAAACTAATCCAAAATCTTGCGGAAGCTTCAAAGGTAGCTAAGTCCATCTGACTCCAAAGGCATCTCACCAAGCGTAGAGCGTATTCTCACTCCTGGTCGAAAAAATACTCTGCAACATGATACGTTGCAACCGTGTAGGTCAGGATATTGAATATGCCGGCAAGTCACCAAAAGAGAGGGGTGAAAAATAATCATCTATTCTATATGCATATATGTCAGGTGGGGTTGTAAATTTTAGTGTAAAGCCAATTTTTCCTACAACAAGAGAGGGGCAAAGCAAAATTTATTACTACAATATTGGTTGACTAATGAGATGGTTCCACCAACCATTTCTCATACCCAAGTTAACAATAATACCCTCATCATTATAATTATTTGTGTTGAGACTTCCTGATAGTTTCAGCTCCTTTCGCTCAAGTTGTCCATCATCATGGACACGGCTAATCGATTAGGTTTGAGTACTCTGCAGAGTTTTGCACACGTTCCCCATAAGATTTGATCGCCTCCGTTGAATTCCTCGCACTTTAGGGTGTTTGAGAAACGGATGACCAAAACATGGCCTTTCAAAGGGGTCCTGTGAGACTCTATCGGCGCCCATCCATTCCTACCGTTCTTCTACATCTCGTAGCAACGACTGTCCAGAGTAACCACAATGTCCAACCAAGCCAGAGCCCATAATGGCTTGTGGCTGTGCAGGTAAGCCTCGGGTCTTGAAGTATCCATCCATCTCTTTGTTCCTCGGTGGACCTTTCCGCGTGAATAATGGCTCTTCTCCAGCAACACCTAGGCTAACCACTAGTTTCTCCAGGGCGCCGTTCATACCGTCATCCACCCAGAGGTATGTTGAAAACTTAAAGTCTTGAAGTCTTGAAGTCTTGATCATCATGTAGGTCTTGTAATAATTTATCTCACAACTCTCATGAATCACACGACCAACCCCGTCTACTAATAGCATAGCAAAAATAAAACAACGTTTCCCGGGGCCAAGGTGACAAGGATTTGAGGGGTGCCTACCACATGATACTACTCAAGTAACCAAGTTTCCAAGTAGCTACTTTGCATGCAAATGGGTGGAGATGGTAGAACTAATGCAATAGGTAAAAACATGATCAATGTGACTTGCCTTGCTGAAGATCTTCGTACTCAAGTGACTGTAAATAGCAAGCCTCGCACTCCGGATGATCTAACAATCAAACAAAGCACACAATAAGCATAACCATATCACAACTTACAACAATAGCAAGGTAAACTAATAATACTAGAACAGCCAATAGCACAAGCAAAGAAAAGAGACAAAAACAAATCAAATGTCTTTCAAAGTTTATGGCAAAGCTTTACTAAAATAACACACGATAAGAATTGTTTTCAGCAACTAACAAATAGATAACAGAAAAGAAAAACTAAAATTTTATTAGAAAACAGAAGGTATTTCACCATACAACTTTTGTCCCAAAAGAATACTACAAAACCTTTTATAAAACACTACATATGGTGAAAACAAGGTTTACCTATTAAAATAGAGCACAAAGCAAAATAAAATATTTTTATTAACAGAAAATAAATCACCTAATGCTAAACAACAGAAACTAAAAGAACTAAAACAAAAAGTTAAAATAAAACAGAATCAAAACAAATTAAAATAAAATAAATTCAAATAAATTCTAAGAAGAACTAAACAGAATATGTTTTGCTAAAAACCCTAATCTAAAATATCCTAAAAATTCTCAAACAGAACAGGGTGATAAATCTAACTAATACAAAACAGTGGAAAAAAGAATCACTCAAAAATAAGTTTTTAACTCAAGTTATTCAAAATCTAGTGATTTGAAAAAAATTAACAGAATTGAAATTTAAAAGTTCCAAATTTAAAACTAAAACACCATGATGAAACTGCATGAAATTTGTGACATGTTGCAAAAAGAATCAATCAAAAACTGTAAATATCTTAAAAGATATAGCAAAAAATAAAAACGGAACTATTCTGTTTTCTAAAACAGAAACAGAAAAAAAATAAAAATAAAAAAACTAATCTATGAACAGGCTACGTGTCATGCTGTGATTAGCCAAAGCATGCGCGTGCGGGAGCTAACTAGTGAACGGCCACAATTTAGAGGATAACGGTTCGGGGCGTTAAGTGATCTAATCTGAGCCGTTGCTTTTAGATCTAACGGTGAGAGGGATGGAGGTGGTGCTCACAGAGAAGGTGGCCGACGATGGAGATCTCCGGTGATGGCAGAGAGGTCGGGGTCGATTGAGCGGTGGCTCCGGTGGTTAGGGACGAAGTCCGAGGGTTCCAGTCGATGGTGGAGGCGCTCAGCGAAGATTGGCGGCGTCTGTGAGGGTCGTAGGCGTCGGGGGTGAGCTCCAAGAGCTCGGGGAGCTTCGGGCGGTGGCCGAACTCCGGCGATGTGTCGGGGCAGCGTTCTGGTGAGGGGTTCGTCGAGGTTTGGAGAGGAACAGAGTGCGGAAGAGCCGGGGGTTTATATAGGGGGTTGGGAGGCTCGGGGAAGGAAGGGGAAGGGAGATCGGCATCGGATCCGATCTCGCCGACGACGGAAGGAAAGAGGAGGGAGAGAAGGAAGGTGGTGACCGACGGGGTTCGGGATCGGGTGGTGGGTCCCACGGCCATAGAGAGAGGAGAGGCGGGCGACGCGATCGGTGGCCGATCCGAAGGCGATTCGGATCTGGTAAGGGTGGTGGTGGGCCGATTCTTTCCAAACTGGGCCGATCGGTTTCATAACACGCTGAGCAAATTTTCCTTTTTATAAACTTTTTCCTAATAAATAAAAACAGGAAGTAAAAAGGAAAAAAGGAAAATAAATATACACTCAAATATAGAAGTTTTATATACCAAAATTATCAGAAAATTAAAATAAACAAGATGAACATTTTTCCACGGCGAGAATAAATAGTTGAAAAAATATTTTTCAGAAAAAAACTAAATTTAATTTAATTATTTTTGCAAATAATTTTCGAATAAACCCTTGGGTTTTATGGTTCAAGATACTTCACAAAAATATCTCTGGTATGGAGTGTCATGTTCCTCCTCTCATAATTGACAATATTTCAGGGGTTTGCAAATAAGTTGAAAAGGCAAAACAAAAATGGATAGAAGTGATTTTCAGAATTTCAAACACAAGCTCCAACATTTAATTTCATCCACATATATAGTCTCAAACAATATGATGATGATGCATAGCTATATTTCATAAACAGTCCAAAATGAAATTTTGGGATGTTACACAGGAGCTCTCACCGCGGCGCCGCCAAGCCTCGAGCTAGCTTGACGCCTCCACCGGGCAGGATGCCCCGCGCCGCCCGCATCCGAGAGGGAGAGGAGGGAGCCCCCGCCGCCGGCCACCACCAGGGGCTTTGCCCCGACGGCTTCAGCCGACGGCGGCGAGGGGAAGGGGAAGGGGGGAGCTACAGACGGGAGGAGGGGGCGCCACCCGAGCCGCCCGCGGGGGAGGGGGGGAAGGAATGGCCACGGGATTTAAAGCGTAAGGCGATAGGAACGTTTTCAAAGAGCGTGGCAGACGCCAATAGTGTTAAAGAGAGGCCTTTAGTCCCGGTTGGCCATCGGGACTAAAGGCCCTTACGTATCGAAACTAATGTTTCGTTTTTTACTAGTGGTTTATTTGCACAGAAGATAAGCCTTTATGTAGCTCTTGAGAACAACAACGTTCCAAGGAATTACTTCTGAATCACGTGTACCATTAACCCAAAATACAAAGGTTATGTGTTATTAAGTTCAGAAAGTAAATTGAGTAGAATGATGGCCTAAACTCCGGTCATTTGCACCAAACTACTTGTAACGTTTAGAACAGGGAATCTGTACGTGCCAGAAAACTTGTCCGCATTCCACTGGAAAGAGCATCGTAAGGTCATTGTATTCCAGATTCAAGAGAGCGCATGGATTTCTTATCATCATTACCACGTAAATGACCTATGCACCAAAACAATCTGATCAAACATATCCTTTGATAGGTGCAATAACATTCTGCGGAAAACATAAGCATCGTATCTTGCAAGTAGCAGTGCATTTGTTAGACTGTTCCGTCTAAATTGCCGATGGAATGCAGCCAAATTCTCCTATCTAACTGGTGCGACAAGAACATGGTTCAGGGAGAGCAGCAGCAAGCTGAACACGACAAGATTGTCCCAGAATTTCCCCCAAATGAGAGTCCATGTCTTCCAATACCACCATCAGCTCAGTTGTCGGTCCATTGTAAGGAATTTGCAAGGCAAAAGAGTAAACGGTAAATCAGAAATACATGAATATTCTCTTGGATACTTTTCTACAAAGAACATGTGATATACTCATACCAGAATACAACACTGTATGTCTGTTTTGTAAATCTCAAACACAGCAAGGTTACTTCATAAGAGATACTAGCAAGAAACATACTTCAGTTCAGTCTTGATTTCGTAATAACATATCAGGATTAGTAACTAGTGAAAGAATAGAGCTGATCAAGATGAGAAGGCAGGGCAACTTTTAGCCTTTCCCTCATTTTAATTATGTCTGGCATATTGGTATAAGTTAGACCAGCATGGCAGTAGAGTAGTTCAGACAATACTCCTGTACAAAGCACTGAAGACAATAGCACTGAAAAAACTACTGATGCAGCATGGGAATTGGAATTAAGGATGACAATAGTATCATGGTTAAGGATGGGAAATTAAGATGGCAGTTTGACATGGTGACTTGACCAAACTACTTGCTCCTGCAAGTAACACGTTGAACGGACAGTATAGGAGATGCAGAATCATAAACACAAGAAAGAAAAATATATGACTAAATATCAAGCGAAAAAAAGAAAGGGTACCCAAACAAGAAAGATTGTTCAAGAGAAAGTAGCAAAGGTAAGTTAGCTGGCGTGCTTCAATTATTCTGGACTTTGTCAATACGAACCAGCATGTCTGCCCAAGTCTTCCTTGTGCCATTGGTCGTCTTGCTCGAAAGTGTTCCTTCAGTTATATCCATAGATACAAGAACGTAAACAAAAATGATACACAACAGCGATAACTGTATATATTTCTTCATTACACCAAGAATTGAGTCAGAGAATACCACCTAGGCATTTAACATGACAGTTGCATAGAGAGATATGCTGACATTAAATAGAGAAGATATCTTTACTCAACATGATATACAATCCCATGTTCATTACAATCAACAAAATACACCAGATTCTCTAGTACTCCCTCTGTAAACTAATATAAGAACGTTTAGATCACTAAACTAGTTTAGTGAGTTTAGTGATCTAAACACTCTTATATTAGTTTACCGAGGGAGTACTACATAATTCCGCCTGTGGCGTTTCAGAATAAATCACTGCTAATGACGGCCAGTTTAGTTCTGAAACATACGAGTCTATATGCAATGATTAATTCTACAGAACATTTAAGATATCAACCACCCAATCACCCCCCTCAGAAACTTCAGTGCAGATACAATTTGTGTCAACTAGAAATATATTCATGCTGTGCACAAGGTTCCACACACATGATTTGAATTGCCCAGGCTTCGCACAGGGAAGGATGCAAGCAACGCGCATGGCCCGGCCCACTTTCAGCATTGCACACTGCCGCAGGATTTTTCCTGTGCTGTTTTGTTTTTGTTTATTCCGTTTTTCACTTGGTTTTTGTTTTCCTTTTCTTATTTTTCTGCTTCTCCTTTTCTTTTCATTTTATTTTTTCATATTTTTTATTTTTAAATTTTGATTCAGAAATTTTGAAGAAGTTTGCATTTTCCAAAATTTGTTCCAAATTTTTAAAAAGGTCCTATTTTCTAATTTTTTCTGAAATATAAAAATGTTCAGAATATAAAAGGAAACTGAACTTCAAAACGTTTCTGTTTCAATAATTGTTCGTGTTTATGAATTTTGTTCAAGTGTTTACAAAAATGTTCAATAGTTTTATAAAAATGTTCATGATTTCCTGTTTAGGTTAGGAATTTTATGAAATGTTCTGTTTTTCATGATTTCATATCTTTTTCATAAATTCGAAAAATGTTCGTCTTTACGAAAATGTTTGACAATTAAAACAAAACTTCGCATTTCCCAATTATAGTGCGGCAGTTTCCAAAAATTCTTCATTTCCGAAAAAATGTCCGTGTTTTCAAACATTGTTCGTGTTTTTGAATTTTGCTCGGGAGTTTCCAAAAATGTTCATGTTTACCAAAACTTGTTCTGTTTTTGAAATTTGTTCGGGACTTTCAAAATGTTCCACTTTTAAAAATATGTTCACAGATTTTCCATTTTTCTTTTTAAAAAAATTGTTAGTATTTCTTTGTTCGGTTTTTTCTTTTTCCTTTTTTCTCTCTCGTTTTCCACTTTTCTGCTTTTTTTCCTTTATATTTCGTTTGCAAAAAAACTTCTAAGTTTTCAAAACATGTCCGCAAATTTTAAAATATGTTCGTCGTTTCAATTTTATTCGGGGAAGTTTAAACAAAATGCTAGTTTCCAATAATTGTTCACGATTTTTTATTTGTTTAATTGTTAAAAAATGTTCATAAATATAAAAATCTTTCCTTTTTTTAGATTTTGTACATATTTTATAAAAAATTCCTGTTTTGAAATTTTGTACAGAAATTCCGGAAAGTTTTGAATTTCAAACATTTGTTCGCGTCTTATAAAAATATCCCGAAGTTTAATATTTGAAATTTTAAAATGTTTGCATTTTTAAAAATCAGAAATTGTTCCCAATTTCAAACTATGTTCACAAATTTACAAAATATTCAGTTTTTATAAAAAAAAATCACAAATTTCAAAAAACAATCATGTTTTGAAAGTGTTCAAGGATTTCAAAAAATGTTTCCACTTTTAAATTTTGTGCACAAAGAAACGTGAACATTTGTCTCCAATTCAAAAAATATTCTGGAATTTCAAAAAATGTTCTAGGTTTCCAAATTGTTTTTACAAATTCTAAAAAGTTCATGTTTACAAATTTGTTCACGAATTCAAAAAAGTCGTGTTTTGGAAAAAAATGATAATTTTGAAAAATATTCCTGTTTTTCAGACAATGTTTGGGACATTTTTGAAAAACTGCTTGTATTTCAAAAAATGTACTTGTTTTATAGTATTTGGTTGATGTGTTGCGTGGTTGTCGCCCGTTTCTTAGACTATTGCGGTGCAAATGGAGCACAAGGGCTAGCTTGTCATCTTGGCTAGCACAGCTCGCGCATGACTTAGAGGTCTTGGGTTCGAATCCAAGGATAGGTGTTGGCGCTTTCCGAATTGTAGTATCTTTTCAGCTCGCGAACATCAGTTGGGCCGGCCCAGGAAAGCCGCCCCTTTGCGAAACGTTGACTCCTTGACCTAAAGAGCCTCACATAGGAGGTCCCGTATTCCAGGGAGGTCCTAGTCGGCGCCTTAAGGGCCATCGAAGCTAACCAGGGCTCACAGAAGGACCTTAGTGGGCCGGCCCATGAACGTACAAAGCACTGTAGACCGAAATTCAACTAAAAAAAGACAGTGCATAGTGGGGAATCAAACTCAGGCAGCTTCCTACAAGAGACTAGTACCACTACACCATTCGGCCACTGGTGATTTTTTTACAGTGAGCACAGTTTAAGAACAATGGTAGCCGCACTATTTGAATTAAAAAATGTTAACTGACTTGAAAAACAAATGTTCACCAATTGACCGGTACGACCAGTTAACCGTTGACTATTCAGAAAATATGTGTATGTTTTCTGAAAAATCAGGTATTAAAAATCATTCACAAAAAAAGTTCATAGGTTAAATTTTTTTAACAAATCTAAAATAAAAAATTCACAAAAATGGAAAAGGTTCATCGGTCTTTAAAAAAAATTCAGCGATTTTGGAAAAAGTTCATTCGATTTGAAAAGGTTCATTGATTTTGAAAAAAAGTTCATCGATTTAGGAAAAAGTTCATTCAATTTTAAAAAGGTTCATCAACTTCTGAAAAAAGTTCATTGATTTTGGAAAAATTTCATCCAATTTTAAAAAAAATTCATCGATATTCAAAAAAAGTTCAGCGATTTTGGACAAAGTTCATTCGATTTTAAAAAGGTCATTGATTTTGAAAAAAAGTTAACTGACTTGAAAAACAAATGTTCACCAATTGACCGGTACGACCAGTTAACCGTTGACTATTCAGAAAATATGTGTATGTTTTCTGAAAAATCAGGTATTAAAAATCATTCACAAAAAAAGTTCATAGGTTAAAAAAATTTAACAAATCTAAAATAAAAAATTCACAAAAATGGAAAAGGTTCATCGGTCTTTAAAAAAAATTCAGCGATTTTGGAAAAAGTTCATTCGATTTGAAAAAGTTCATTGATTTTGAAAAAAAGTTCATCGATTTAGGAAAAAGTTCATTCAATTTTAAAAAGGTTCATCAACTTCTGAAAAAAGTTCATTGATTTTGGAAAAATTTCATCCAATTTTAAAAAAATTCATCGATATTCAAAAAAAGTTCAGCGATTTTGGACAAAGTTCATTCGATTTTAAAAAGGTCATTGATTTTGAAAAAAAGTTCATCGATTTAGGAAAAATTTCATCCAATTTAAAAAAACTTCATCGACTTTGGAAAAAGTTCGTTGATTTTGGAAAAAGTTAATCCAATTTCAAAAATGTTCACCAACTTTGGAAAAAAGATTGTTGATTTTGGAAAAAGTTCATATAATTTCAAAAAAGTTCACGATTTTGGGAAAATTTCATAGAATTTGAGAAAAGTTTAATGGTTTTGAAAAAGTTTTTCGAATTTGAATACAAATCATCGAATTAAAAAACGTTAAGTAAGAATAAAGATTCACGAATTTTATAAAAAACACGCATTAGAATGAAAAAAAAAAGGATGAGAGTAGGAAAAAAACAAAATGGATAACGAATAAAAGAGGGAAAACGAAGTATGTGCGCATCACTAGGGCGGTGCCCTGGTGGTGATAGCTGAGCGCTCCCGACGAAGCTATCACAGGTTCAAATCCCTGTGCACGCACCTCTTTTGGAGTTTCTTTTTTTTGAGACAAACCAAGTTTACTCATTCATAATCCACAGAGTGTGAGATACAATTTGGGTCATGGGGTTGGCCATACCACACATGGCGTCCCAGCCCTAACGAAAGAGAATGCTTGGCTAACTTATGAGCTTCTAGGTTCACTTTTCGGCTTTTAAAAGTAAAATTACACTGAAATAAACTAGAATAGGCCTTGATTTCAGAAATGATTGCTCCATATGCTCCTATTGATGAAGTATTGATGTCGTTCACAACCTGCTTAGCATCCCAAGCAATGACTACTCGGTGTAGATTAAGATCATGCGCCAATGCAAGGGCTTCTCTGCATGCAATAGCTTCGAGGGCTGCAGGATCGTCTACTCCTCCCACAACTAGGGAAGAACTGCCCAGATAGATACCTTGAGCGTCCCGGCAAACTGCCGCAGCAGCACCACCTCTTCCTCTCAACACTCCTGCATCGACATGTACCTTTGCAAAACCTTCTGGAGGCACTTTGGGACATAGCACTCGGGCCCAAACTGCTCCGGTTAACTGTCTCGGTTGTGGTTCCTTTTCCTTAATCATCTCGAGCTCACTTAGAAACCTAGCAACGAAAGCATGGATTGATTGGGGGCTCTGGAAGACTCCCTCATGAATTGCTTTCCTCCTTGCTGACCATAGCGCCAATAACGTTATTGACAAAGTGATAAAGAGATTATGTGGGAGTTCCTACATCATGTTAAGCAACCAACACTTAGCATTAAGCTCGACTGTTGTTGACATTTTATGTAAGAGGTCCTCTTCTGCCAGTGCCCAAGTGCATCGTGACATGTTGCAGTCCAGCAAGGAGTGTCTCCATGAATCTGGCACGCCACACAGACCGCGGGTAGAGGTATCTGACATGTGTCTATGAGCTCGAACATCCTCCGTTGGCAATGATTGCTTTGACAATCTCCACAAAAACATTCTGACCTTCCCCGGTACCACAGTTTTCCATAGGTAAGTCCATGCCTTTTGTTCTCCATTACCGCTGGAGGAACCAGCGTCTTCATTAAGCCACGCTTCTCGTCGAGTTTTTGTATCCACCAGCATGTTATAGGCGGACTTGACAGAGAACGTCCCACGTCGCTCAAAATGTCAGCACCAAAAGTCTGACATATTCCGAGTACACAAGGGGATTGACAGAATAACCTTCGCATCCATAGGCATGAAGATTTGTTCCATCAGCTGCTTGTTCCATGTTGCGGTTGTGGAATCAATTAGTTCAGAAACTAGCTCCGGAGGGTTTTGAATTAAACACCCATGTGGCCTCAGCATCTCACTCCTGGGGAGCCAATTATCCTCCCATATTCTGGTAGATTGTCCATTGCCTATCCTCTTTATAATACCTTGCTTCATAATATCCCGGCCTTCAATAATGGCTCTCCAAATTTGGCTAGGATGACCTCCCAGATCTGCCTCAAGGATGGAACAGTTAGGAAAATATATGCTCTTCAGCAACCTAGCACATAGTGAGTCAGGAGATTCCAACATGCGCCAAGCCTGCTTAGCTAGCATGGCAAGGTTAAATAACTCGAAGTCCTTAAAACCTAGGCCACCCATACCTTTTGGCTTTGTCATAGCTTCCCAAGACACCCAATGTGGTTTACGTTTACCTTCCTTACTTCCCCACTAGAATTTGCGTATCAACATATTTAAGTGCTCACATAGACCTCTAGGCAACTTAAAACATGACATGGAGAAAACAGGCACTGCTTGAGCGACAGATTTTACTAACACTTCCTTTCCAGCAGTTGACAGAGTCATCTCAATCCAACCCTGCACCTTGCTCCAAATACGGTCCTTAAGATATTTGAAAGCCCCGTTTTTTGAGCTCCCTATATCCGAGGGCATCCCCAAATATTTCTCATTCAAAGTTTCGTTTGGAACATTAAGCAAGGTCTTGATCTCCTGCCTAACACTATCAGGCACCCCCTTACTGAAGTATATTGTTGATTTTGCATGATTTATACGCTGGCCCGTGGCCTGACAGTATATGTCCAGAACCTGGTTTACCTCAGTAGCTCCCACACCATTTGCCTTAAAGAACAGCATGTTGTCATCTGCAAATAGGAGATGGTTTATATGCGGCGCTGAGGGTGCCACTTGTAGACCTTTAAGGTTGGATGACTCACTTCTAGATTTGAGGAGGCACGAAAGGCCCTCTGCTGCCAATAAGAACAAGTATGGGGATATTGGGTCTCCCTGTCTGATTCCACGTGAAGGTTAAAAATTCCTGTAACCTCTTCCCATTGAACATAACTGAGAATTTCATAGTAGTTACCAAGTTCATTACTATATTAACCCACCTTTTAGTGAAGCCCAACTTGGTCATGATGGCCTGAAGGTACGGCCATTCCACTCTATCATAGGCTTTCATCATGTCTAACTTCAAAGCACACGCTTGGTGTTTCTTTGCTTTATTTCTTTTCATGAAATGAAGACATTCATAAGCAGTGATGATGTTGTCAGTGATGAGGCGGCCAGGGACAAATGCTAATTGTTCTTCTGATATGATGTCAGGCAACACTAGCTTCAAACGATTAGTGATCACCTTCGATGCAATCTTATACAAGACATTACAGAGACTGATGGGGCAAAACTATGACAGGAGTGTGGTTTTTTTACCTTGGGGACCAAAACCAACATAGTTTCATTGATGCACTCCGCTGACTCATTGCCTTCAACAATGCTTAGGACCACCTTGGTTACCTCTTCACCATATATTTCCCAATGACGCTGGAAGAAGTGTGCTGAAAATCCATCTGGGCCCGATGCTTTGAGTGGGAACATTTGGAATAGGGCGGGGCCAGTATGCAGGAGATGATGTCCGCTGCAGGCGCCGGTTAGGAAAATTGCACTATAACCGATGCCTGCAGCGCCAAATAGGATTGGCCCGTATTCCTAGGCATGTTGGCATACAGCTCTATTTTCCACCTTTAAGTGCGAAATAGTATTTTCTGCTTGTAGCGCCGTCTTACCGATCCAGTCCAGCGGCCCGTGGCCCAAGTAGGGGAGTCTTCTTCTAACTTTAAGAGCCAGCGGGGAAAACCTAGCTCACATCCCGGTGCCCGCCGCCGACAAGACCTTGCGTGAAGTCCTGTTTGTCATCAAGTCAAATTAAGGTATTATCCTGTGAAAGTCTCCATCTTTAAAGCGAATCTGGCCAGTTTGTTTACTTATAAGTTTATCTCCTTTTATCGGACACAAGGGTGTTCTTTTGGTTTGGTTGGGAGACCAGCAACGACGAGGATGAACAGGCGCTTTGTCAATCTGGTGATGCATAGCTGGGTCGAAGGCGTTTATTCGGTGTGCCGGATCAATCCTTACATTCATCTCTTCTACCCCTCAGCAAAGGCAGCACTTGAAGCAGCAGATGAAGCAGCAAAGAATAAGAATTATTTTCCAGTGATGCAGTCCCTGCAGCTGCCGAACCCAGGCATCAAGTTCACAACAACTCTCTCTGGTGGCGGGCTGAATATGTTCGCGCTCTTCAACCCCCGCGGCACCAGCGAAGACAGAATTGTCTTTAGCAATTCCATCGGTGAGGCTGTGCTGTACGACTCCGATAAGCAGCTCTTCAACATCATGGGTTGCCTCAACGAGCCTAAGGGAGTAGACCCCATGTGCCTGCCCATCATGCACTCTGGCACCAACCAAGACAGCTTGTATGTCCTGGACAGTTACCCCGGGAAGGCTGATGGTCGATGCTTCGAGGTACTTGAGTTCATGCCCGAGTGCAGTGAACTGAGCAACTTGAGGGCGACCTGGCGTTGGCGACTACTTCCACCGCCTCCTTTTGTGCACCAACCCGGGTACAAACCTTCCTCTGTTCTCGCTTACACCACCACACTCGACAGCCATGGCTTTTCCACCATCTACATATCATGTGAGGGCAGCATCGGCACATACAGCTTTCAGACGGCACACCATGACCCCAAGCACCGTCTAGGATGGAGCCACTCGGAAGAATGGAAGCACGCCGGGAAGTGGAAGCTGCCCTTTAATGGCAGAGCTCAGTACATCCCTGAGTTCAACCTGTGGTTTGGCTTCTCAGCTTTCAGGCCCAACAACCTGTGTGCTGTGGACCTCTCTGCCATGGTCCATGAGCAAACACCAACTGAGCAGCAAGTTTGGCAAGACCTGAACCCACCTGAGGGAGTGGCGTGGTTTCCATTACGTCGTGAGCTTCTCTACCTGGGTGATGGCAAGTTTGTCGTTGCTAACACCTTTCAAGCAGAATCAACTGGTCAGCAGTTTGTTGTGCTCACCGGTGTAGAGATGATGCGTGGTGTCGGTGATGATCAGACCCTTCAGATGGTCAAGCACAAGTCTGCACGTTATGCCTTCAATACTCATACCATCAAGTGGGTGCTCTGAAGGAATAATTTGCCGCATTTGTTATGCAGTCATCTATGTCCTTCCTAGTAGGTCTATTTGCATAATTAAAGCTTTGTGAGTTTGGCCCGTGCATGAAGTTGTTTCTTATCAACTCTAGTATCTTGTGAACATTGTATCATGTTGAATAATCATGGTTTGAGCATGCATGTTTTTAGTTTTTCTTTTGTTGGCGGGTTTGGATCAAGATTTACCTTCTGTATTGTGAACAAATAAATTGTAACTCTGCTATTAATCAATGGGTGAGCATGCATTTTTATGTTAAGGAAAAGGTTTTGTTTGACACTATGTTCAATGGCCATGAAAACCAGTGAACGGTTTTGTAAGTGAACATTCATGTTGAATGAACGTGGATGGTTGGTTTTAGTTCTTTCTTGGCCGGTTTTAGATCAATCCCTTCATTATGTACTGTCTACAAGTTGACTGTAACTGTGCTATATATCAATGGGGTGAGAATGCATGTTTAGATCAGGAGCTTCTTCTGAACTGTATATTAATCAATGGGTGAGCATGCATGTTTATGTATGGAATAATGTTCATGTTTATGAAAACCAGTGAAGGTTTTCGAAAGTGAACATTCATTTTGAATAATCATGGATGGTTGGCTTTAGTTTTCTTTTGTTAGCCGGTGAGCATGCAATTTTTTTTAGATAAGATCTTCCTTCTGTACTGTGTACAAGTTGATTGTAACGCTGCTATTAATCAATGGGTGAGCTTGCATGTCTATGTTCCGAAAAATATTCACGTTTGAAACCATGTTCTGTGGCTTTGAAAACCAGGGAAGGGTTTGTGAGTTGCAACAGTAATCCAAATTCCGCAACAAAATCAATTCCTTGAGCACACTAAATATGTTTATGCTTAATGCTATCTTGGGAGTTGCCTTTTGTATCCATAGCTTCAACTTTCTGTGTCAGAAATTTTGGGATTGAAAACTTGAGGTTGAATCAAGTCTTATGTAAGCTTCAACTTTTTGGTTCTTCAAAATTGTAATAGGAGGGTTTGATGTGCTTTGTTGCGCCGTTGGTGTTGTTGGGTTTCTTTAAAAAAATACTCACTGATCAAATTTGTAGAGAAATATGTCAAAATCCACAATATCAAATAGATATGATGAAATTCAACATGAAACGAATTTCAATACTTTTTTGTTTAATATTATGGATGTCGATATTTTTTGCTTTGAACTTGGTGAAAGTGAAAGAAATTTGACTCTCCAAAAAATTAATAGCCCTTATGTTTTGAAACCGATGAAATATTTAGTTTGATAGGTGGAGGGATGATGGGGTGTATTTTATTTTTATTTATAATGCGGCGATGTGATAGGCCTTTCGTGGTGTGCTTATTTGTTTATCCGCTAACCAACTTACATTTACTTGGGGAAATTTTAGCGTCGTTTGCTGCATGTACTATATTGGTGGTACAATATTATATCACATGGTGGCGTTGTCAAGGCGACGAACCTGACAATTTGTACTAGGGGTGCGAGCGAGGGCTGATCCTGGCTACGACGCATGTGTGACACTCAGATTTAGGAGTTCAGAACCCCAAGGAGAGGTAATAGCCGTATGTCTCGAGCTTTGGAGATGTGTTTTTCTTTGGTGTGTCTTATTACAATGGATTGCGAACCCTTGACTCAAAGCCGGAGGAGGGCTTATATAGAGTGCGTCCGTCCTCATCAAAGCTACGTTGTTACAAGGGGAGATAGAGGGAGTGTCATTAAAGGCGTTACTCCCTCCGTCTCAGTGTATAAGTCATTCACGTAGTTTTAGGTCGACAATTTAACTATCTAAATATGTATTATATGTGATAAAAATATATAGTTAGAAACTACATTCGTGTAGAAATCTAGTGATATAATTTTCATGACATGCTCCCTCCGTCCCGAAATACTTGTCCTAGGAATGGATGTATCTATACTTATTTTAATTATAGATGCATTCATTTTATTCATTTTTAGGACAAGTATTTTCGGACAGAGTGAGTATAACATATATTTAATTCCTCAAATCGATGACCTAGAACTACGCGAATAACTTATACACCGAGACGGATGTAGTACTGATAATTGTCGCTATAACTACACTTGAAGTCCAGTATTAAGTCCCTCGAACGTAGTGGGGGATCATATCCAAGTTGATAACTCGAAATGGGCATCCGAATGCGCCTATGGTCCAGAGACCTTCCAATGATGGTATGGGGTCCTAGGTGGTCCCTAGATGTCAAGTCCATGGCCCTACCCTTAGTAGGTGACCCCATAATTAGCCCTCGATTTGGTAGAGGTTTCACATGACGAGTTGGATGAATTCTTGGTTTGAGCCGTTCTTCAGGAGCGCTTGATCTCCGTCGCCAAGTGAGAACCTATCGTAGCCTGAGTGAAAGCGTAATGGATTCTGGTCCTCGAATTTCCTGACTGATCGGGTTACGTTGACTGTTGAGCAAAACTTGGTGGCATTTGTATGTCTCTCGGAAGTGGTAGACTAGAGGTCTGAATGTGGACATGCCATGAAACTCGAGTGAGGATGCTGGCGTGTGGGCTTACACTCCAGAGAGAAGCCACTCAATATCCTAGGGGAACCCCAGCACAGACCATCTCCGGGTCCAAGTTAACACTACTAAGGAAAACGTTATACACAGAACCCTAGCAGTAGCGCTGGATATACATCGACGCTACTGCTAAATAGAAGTAGCTATTGCTAAGCTGTTAGCAGTAGCGCGTCTTGAAGAAAAAGCGCTACCACTAATATTGCCCACCGTTGTTGCCAGGCTAGGTATAACAGTAGTGCTAGTTCTGGAAACGCGCTATAGGTACGTAATGTAGTAGTAGCGCTGGTTCCTCAAAAGCGCTACTGCTATATTGACATAACCCCGGCCCGCGCTGTCTTCTTACTCCTCCACTTCTTTCATATCCATCCCCATTCCCCCATTGGATCTCTCTCCTTCATCGCCCTCTCTTCATTCGACTGCCGCAGCCGTCGCCATCGCGCCATCGCCACTTCCCCCGAACCGCCGCCATCGCCATAGCGCCATCCCCACTTCCCCGGACCGCGTTGTCGCCATCGCCTCAACGCCAGCACAGTCACACCCCCTAAATCGCCGTTGTGCCCCATCCCTCGCCGTCGCCTACCCCCGAGCATCGACCCGGACGCTACCACCGTCAGGCCCCCTCCCTCACCGCCGCGCCCCTTCCCTCCGTAGGTAGCCACCACTCCCTCCTTCCTCCCTCTTCCCTCTCCCCTCACTCCCTTCATAGGCAGAGCAATTTGATTCTTGGGTTAGGGGAGTTAGGTTGATTCTAGGGTTAGGTTTTGAAATATTAGGAAAAATCTCTCTAGGAACCCAATATAGTTAGTTTGTAGTAGTGAAAAAATTAGTTTAGAGCAAAAAATCAATATAGAAATAAGCTTGCTTTGGACCCAATGTAGTTTTCTTCATCTCCATGCTTGAATTAGTGTTTTTCTCTTGATGGTTGTAGTGCAAAAAATTAGTTTAGAGCAAAAAGTTAGTTTAATGATTTTTTTCTTCATCTTCACTTTGAATTGTTCGATAAGTGTGTCCAAGTGCCCTATATATGAATGTGCCCAAGTGGCCTTTTGTTGTTTGCAGGGTAAATGATTCGAGTGGCCTATGTTTCGTCGAAATGTTGATTCATTTCCGTTCCAGTGAATTTCAGGCGCTCGATATGTCCACTTTTTGGCAAAGGGCATGTCAAATTTTTGGCATGACTTGTGCTAGAAAGTAGGCATATCGAGTCAAAATGAGTGTAAAATGAGCTAAAAAAGTTAGTGATTAAACGATAAGAAAATGTTCTCACAGGAATTTGTCTCGACGTCGACGATGCCTGGATCGCATCCTCGTCGTCATCGAGTCAGCAGTGACATCCTTGAGAGGCGCGATGTCCGGGACTGGGCTCCACCGGGCTGGCACTGGGAGGTGCTACCTTCCCAGGCTCGGAGCTTGATGAGGAATCCTGGTCTCGTCATTGACCCGGAGCTTCTTTGGTGGCGGTTGCGTGGGCCACTTTCGGTGAAGAGGGAGTGGGCCCTCGTGGAGGATCGCAAGCCACAAGTTGGAGACCGTTGGATCTCTTTGCTTCATTATGGAGACATAGATGTTATTTTGTTTTATGTCATTCTACCTAGGAGGGAGGACTAGGTCCTATGAGAGAAAAGTTTTTCTGGTTTATATTAACTTGTATGATCAATTAGGATGATTACGATTATGATATTTTTCTGTTTTATGAGATTTTAACTTGGTATGATTAAGATGATGATGAGTTGTTAGATGAGTAAGATGATGATGAGTTATATGACATATATTTGACATCATATTTTTCCTCTCAACATGATCACTTGCATCCATCCACCTTAATCAAATATATGTCATGTAGTTGCTGGCACAATAATTATTGATGTTGTCATATGATGAAACTAATGTATAGAGCATGCATAGATACGTAGAGGGGAATGTAATCTTTGAAAGCAGGAATATTAGCGGTAGCGCTGATAGGCGTCTAGCGGCAGCGCTGGTTTATCAACAGCGCTTGTTGTGTACCAGCGCTACTCCTAAACGTATTTACCAGTAGCGCCTGTTTTCCAGCGCTACTGCTACAACTTAGCTGTAGTGCCTTAGCAGTAGCGCTGCCACCGACGCTACTAGTATGGATAATTCCAGCGCTACTACTAGGCTTTCTCCTAGGAGTGTAATGGGACCCGCGCCTTGGAGCCTGGAAGAACGGCCAACACTAATGCGGGAATGCCTGGCAGTGACAAGTGGGAAAAGCCCAGAAGTGGCGGGCAAGGCTCTCAGGGCCTCATGCCACTGCTAGAATACCATCAGTGTTGGGCACCCGCCCACCACTGTTAGGCCAGGAGCAGTGGCGGGTTCTAGGTTGTGCCGGCCACAACACTCGAGGTTGCCCACCAGATGATTAGCACAATGTTGCGACGGACATTTTCTACCGCTAGCCACTCCTATTGTTCCCAGCTGACATAATTGAATTACAACATATTGCACCTAGATCATGTCATCAAATTGCATTTGATACATAAATTCTGGTTTAAACATTGATCCACATACACACACACCACATTACATTGATTTCGGATTAATGAAAAGTAGTAGTTACAAAATATAACAAGTGCATTACAATAATGAACAAGAATTTATATGAGTGAAATGAGTGTCGGCCAATGTTCAACAGGCAGACCGTTAGTAGAAGCCCCACACACTACATAAATTAGTACTTGATGAAACGAACTGGGACCAACGGGTAGCTTGCTATGGAATTGGAGATTTGGCCTCTCGAAGAGCCCATTGCACAACCTCAGCGGGCATGTGTATGGTGGTTGGAGTCATACCCGGCCAGATCCTCAACCTCTCATCCAATGTCGCCTCCACAAGGATGCACACTACGAGGTCAGTGAACCGCCTCTGTGCAATCTTCTCAATCGTTGGGAGAGAATAATGGGACATTGGAACACTTTTGACCCAAGCTAACATCGCCTCCTTGAGGTGCTCTGCTAGATACTTTTCCCGTATCCATAGCGAGTGCTTCTCCATGTCCACCATAGAGAACCCCTCCCACGAATCTTTTGACAGCCCCATCTTTTATTTTTAGCAGACAATTATATTCAAAATATATACATATCGAAAAGACCATAAGGTTAATATAAAAAAATGACACTCGTACACATAAAGTAGATTTCACAAGGTAACAATCATTGTGTCATGACATAGTTTAATGTTTTTCATGGTTTACTAGACTAGAAAGGAGCATGTATATCGTCATGTTGATGTTTCATTCTCATGTCTCGTTCTTCTTGACTCTCTGCCCCGCAGTAGAACATCCCCTCATCCCTCACTACATGGCGATTGATGATATTCATGAGAAATCTCTGAAGGCGCTCGTGCTCTGTCCAAAAGTGAGATAGCTTAACTTCCTTCTAATTATCTTCGAACCATTTCTACAACATTGAATCACTTAGCAGTGGTCCCGCGCGCACATAGTCATCCATCAAGACCATGGTATAGTAGCCAGACATCTACATGGTTTCGCCTTTTGGTTGTTGCCGGCAACAAAAGCTAGTGTTAATTTTGTACCGCGAAGGCGGCATGTTCCCACGGTCAGACTTATGACACATGAGAAGAGCAACATTGAGAACTTTCTTCAGATTGTTCCACGGCTTCTTAGGGTCTCTCTTGGAATCAAAGAAATAAGCATGGCCATTCCGAGACATCAGTGCAATGACGATCCAGTGTTCATTGCTATGCCAAAAGTTGAACAATTCAACATTAATGAGATTGCCATCAAAGTACCCAGGTGTATATGTGCAAGCAAAAATAAATGAACTTATGTGTCGAAGTAAGGCATGATAAAGTTGTGCTTGTGCCGATGACTACGAAGAATTGCCTTGTGGAGGCAATTCGTCATAAGACGTTGGCCTTTATCACAATCCACATTGGCCCAATGCATGAGATACAGATCTAGGAAGCGAACTTCCACATTCTGGAGTAATGGATTTGTAGCATGCCAGAGCGACCAATGCCTCATTAAAGATGGCTTGATTACGTCCACATTGAAAATATTTTCATTGACCACACTATTGCAACACCCCAAAAATCGGGCTATCGATTTTTGTGCTGTTATTCCTTCCTGGTTTTTCTCTCCCTAAATTTTTTCCTCTGGAATCTAGTAAGTAACCAGGTGAATCCAGACAATCCCCAACTTCTTAGTGCCTTTTCTCATGCTCTTGTGCCAGCCAACCCTTCGTCAGTAAACCTCGAACCTCATTCAAACCCTAGTTCCAGAATGCTGAAACCGGAAATCTTGCCTTTGAGTTTACAAAGGGGCTATCGTTCCAATTGCTCTTTTAATCCTCCCAAAATTTCCAGAATATCCTCCTTCACTCATAAACCCTAGATGTGCAAAAATATTGCCAAGTCCTATGCAATATTTCTCATCTAGAATTAATTCCTTCGTCTGCCTTTCTAAGGAATTAAATCCAGGAAAATATCTATCCATATCCAGAGATCATCAAAACTTGTGTATATATTCTTTGTGATCATATTGAGCCCTCATCAAAATATTGACCATAATTAAATAGGGGAAATTGCATTTTCCTATCTAAAGCCAATATTCCAATTTGGGGCCTTTCCAAAGGAACTACCATCTTGGTAGATAGGAAACATCCAAAATAATTTGCGGAGCTTCTTATATCCATATATTCTCCATTTCCATCAAAATATCAAGTCCCACAATTCACAATTTGAGCACAACATCCCTTTGCAAATTCTGTCCAGATTTCCTGTTTGCAAAGGAAGTGCTTGATTACTTGATCTCCTTGGGCTGAAATTTTACAGGGTGATTCATTATGATAAATTACCTTTGTAATACAAAAATCAGACCATTCCATCTATCCAATTTTTCTTAGCAAATTTGCCAAGTTTCTGTTCAGATTGGAGCACTGTGAAGGAAGTAACATTTCTACTTATGAAAATGGTATGAAATTTTTACGGTGACTCCATATGCCTAAATAATTGATATCCTCCAAATGTGAGCCATTTCCATATAGCCATTTGACCCCAACTTCCTCATCTTCATTTCTGGTCAGTGGACAAGGTTACAAAGGAAGTACCCCTAGACTTCTTTTTATATGCTGTAATTTTTCCAAGACACTCACTATAGTGGTCAACCTCAGCCCAATATCAAGCAAATAGGTGCATTGTGATGCCCATTACACAGCACAAACAGGTTGCTGCCAGCTGGTGTTTGACCTAGGTGTAGTCACACCAGAGATGACCTTTCTTTCTTGAGGGGTAAAGTCATCTCAGTGAAACGTGGAGAAGACCCTAGACACCTTTTGGCGTCGAGTAGGGCGTGGCAACGCCGTGGACACGCGGTGAACACAGCCAGAGCGTGCCAAAACCGCGTCCTGTGCATTGGAATGGACGGGAGCGCGTCTCCAGCGAGCTCCAGCTTGTCCAGGAGCGTCGGAGAGCTTCCCAGCGCGTGCATGAACCCTTTGGAGTCCTATCCCCTTCGCCCCGTAGCCCGTGGCTGCTTCTACCGACCTCCGATGCTCCACCGGAGTGCCACCACGACACCGGCCGTCTCGGAGCTTCGGCCGCCATCGCGTAGCCCTTCCCGCTGCTATAAATAGCACATTCCCGAGTCCCTCTGTCCACCAGCAAGCCCAGATCCCTCCCTCTAGAACCTCGGAACTCTTCCCTCCCCGCAACCGCGGCAATGACCGCCGCCGATCCCCCTCGATCCACCCCGCGCCCTGGCCCTCCCCTCTCCCTTCTCTCTGCGCCCGAGACCTCCTCTATGGACTTATGATCCGCCTCCGCTCTCATTTTATCCGGGGAGGTGCTGCCAGAGTGGCCTCGCTGCCGGCCAATGGCCGCCGTACCTTGGTCAGTGGTGACGGCGCTGTGGCCAGCCTCCGGCGATCCCGCGACCATCCCCGGGCGAGGTGAGGAACGGCGGTGCCCCTGCGCGAGCCGGCTAGCCTTGGGTAGCAGCAAGGCAAGGGCTACGCCAACGACCGAGCACCCCTGCGCTCGCCTCTCTCTCCGTTCGCGAGGAAGAAGACAGCCCAGGGAGGAGGAGAGAGAAAGTCAACCTGAGGCCCACGTATAAGTGAGTAGCGGCTGGGTCCAGCCGGTTAAGTGGAGGCGTATTCCATACAATGCGCTTTCGCTTGCAGAAGACGAAATACAAAAAATACGCCTTCGCTTTCCAGTCGGCGGCCGAACCATTTATTTAATGAACGTTCGTCAGTTAAGAGCTGAAGCGAACACTATTTTGTCCGCTTTTATGCCTAACGCATGAACGTCCATTCTCCGCGACCGTAACACCGATTGAGGTAAAACCAACGCCCACTTCTTCGTCTCGTCGAGCCCGTTTCGATGGTAGCCTTTCCATATTGTTTTCACATAGTGTAAATAACCATTTGCCCCTTGCCCTCCGATCGAGCCTTCCGAGAGACAACTGTTTTCCGCGAATTCTTCCGTGAGGTGATCGCACTTCCTCCCGGTGTATTCGTCGACCCCCCTCCAGGCAAACCAACCTCTTATCATGAGCTCTGAACTTGCATGGTGACTTTGCTTGCACCCTGTGCGTTTGTCTGTATCACCTGTTAGTTTGCATTTGCATACATCTGTAGTAACACCGGTACTAGATATTAGCATTACTTTTCATCTAATGCCATGTCTTATTTTCATATTGCCATGCTAATAATAATATTGTTATTAACATTGACATGGTAGTACTACGCTTCGATTTCATGTCATGATGTGGTTGGATTAAGAGATTACTGTCTATGATTATTTTGGGTTTCATCCAGTAGTTTGTGGATATGCTGAGTTGAATTAATAAATGCAACCTACCCAGTTGATCTAGAGTCACCTGTACAGGCTTGACCGTGCAACCACATTTGCCGGTATGGGACGACCTTGACTTGGCCTCACCGTGTGATTGTTCATCGGTACCTCCAAAGAGGGAGGGTTATGCGCGTGTGCTACCTAATCAGGTAGGCGACGATAATCCTGTGAGCCCAGTTGTTGTTTGTTTGTGCCGGCGTCCCTGTTTGGGACAATTTTGTTTGGCCACGACGGTGGTAGGTGTCATTAGGACACACGGGCCACCCAAGGCAAGCCTCCGAGGGAGGATGAGTAACAGTGCTACGATGAAAGAGTCACGGGTCAGGTAGGTTTCGTTGAAGCAACGCTGTTCCACCCGAGTGGGATCACGAGGCCAGATGCTTCATGGTGTGGGTAAAGTGTGCAACCTCTATAGAGTGAAAAATCTATTTGAATAGCCGTATCCACGGTATTGGACAACCCGTCTAGACCTCACTAGGTGGTCAACCATAACAGTGATAATAATGAGGGAAGAACTCATCTTGTGTAGACATCAGAGGATGTCAGGGATATGGTATGCTAGCCATGGAATGGCTATGAGGTGAATGGTCAGATGACCGCATGACGGTATGTTAGCCATGGGATGGCTATGAGATGACTGGTCGGATGACCACATGATGGTATGTTAGCCATGGGATGGCTATATGATAAGTGGCCGGATGACCACATGATGTGGATTAGATTGGATCAGCATTAAGTTGGATCATGAGTATTTCGAGGGTTGTGGGACAACCCTGTAAGAGCGTAAGTTGGTATTCGGTAACAGTAAGTACTTTTAGCACCTAGCGTGATTAATTCCATGCTGTGTTATATAGATCATATGCCTCTTTCATGTTATGTCATGCTTGTTCCATGTTTTCCTGTTAATTCCATGCCATGCTTAGAATAATTATTATATAAGCATAGGGCTTGCTTTGCCATCTGCTTGTTTGGATGCTACGTATTTGGTTGTCTCACGAGTACATTCAAAGTACTCACCTGGCCTTGCACGTGGCCAGTTGCAGGAGAAGATCTGTCATGCTAGATCATAACCCAGCCAGTCCTGCAAGTTATGGAGCCCAGCTAGAGACGTCATTGCCTCTGAACCAAGACCCTAGCCGCCATCTAGATAGCCTTGGAGCTATGTAATATTGTTGCAAGCAACAGTATTGTAACACTCCATTATATTTAGTAAAGCCATTTTGTGCCTGGAATTACTGTATCATGTCTTTGACATGCGCCAGGTCTTATCTTGGGGCTGGCATGTGTCGACCCTCTATCGGGGTGCCATAAGACTTGGTATCAGAGCCAGGCTGACTATAGGTTACCCTAGCCCCAAACCAACCTTAGGTTTAATCGGTAGTGAGCCCAGTAGATTTGACCTGTCTTTGGCATCCGACATGGCCCCTGTGGATCAACAGGCGGCACAGTCGTAATGGACGTGACCCTACCCAGTTGTCCGCCCACCTAGCCACTTTAGATTGGACCGCGACCCTACTCAGTTGTCAGCCGTGCTGGCGTATCTTCTTCCCGGCACGAGAAGGATCCACGCCATGCTGGCATGTCCTAACCCGACTGTCTATTTAACCCCTCCCATTTGTGAGCCGCAACCACCCCCCTTTAGTAAGCTAGATCCTTGCAAGAGACCCAGGCTAGTATCCTCAAGCCAGCAGCCATGGCCAGTTCTTCCAAAACACCAGCCAGCGCCAGTTCTTCCAAAACACCCACTTTCCATAGCCGAACCTTGGCTGAAGGATATCTCGGCTTTCTGCCCATCCTTTCGAGGATGCTCACTCAATCCCTTGGCTGTAGTAGACCTCTGGTGTATCTGGTATTCCAATTAGAACCCGTTCCCCACCTTTGCCAATTTTATGCGAAGGCGCATCTCCATAAAGCTCCAACAGTGGAGGGGGAGCCCATGAATTTTCGGGGCAAATCCATGCCCAATCCCACGTTGGCTGTCCAGATAGCTGCCGCAGAAGCTATCACCCGTCTTTGTTCCTAGTTTCCTCAAGTAGCGGAGATGCCGGAGTTCTGCTATTTTCCCTCTGTGTCACACACAGGCTGCGATTTCTCCAGCGCAGCTAGAGACGCCGACCCAGCTATAGCTCGACTAGTCCAGTTCATTGCTGCCCAGGGACTACTGCTCGGCGGCATTATTAGAGAGTTCAAAGCCCTTGACCAAGACACCACTCGGGTGGTTATATGAGCATACTGTGCGTCCCGTGAAGCTGCATCGCAGGCCACCCATTCTTTGTTGCCAAACCCAGTGCCACCTTCGCAGCTAGTACCACCCTCGCAATCTGTGAACCTCTATCGACCAGTCAACCTCCACCCAAATTCTATTCAAGGAGCTATCCGGCGACTTCGTCGTCGGGATGTGTTCCGTCAAGACCCCATTGCAGCTCCAGCAGTTGAGCCCCAACTCATCGAAGTGTCCGATGATGAAGACGAAAGTTGGCTCAGACTTCGTCCTCCAGGAGAGCCCCAGCAAAAATAGGCCCATCTATGGCTTTAGTAGTGAGCGAAGCCAGAAGATGTCGCGAGTATGTGTGTTACGCAGACTGTTCTCCGCCTGCGTCTAGGTATAGGACTCTTTAGTGCGGAGTGAGTTGTTGTTGTTAGCTACCTAGTAAGTCTGTGTGTTGTTGTATGATTGTACTTCTTGTACTGCTTGTGCTTGTGTGCTGTGTATGCCTGTTTACTCTGTGTACTTGGTTTATCTGACACTCTATTAAGCAGAAACATTTAACAGAGCTAGCAGTGCATCCTTAACAATATTTTAGTAAGTAGAGCACTTACACCTAACAACATTAGACTCGCCCAGAGTCCCTAATAAAATGCGAGCTGGTGTAAGTGTATGTCACGCTCAAGATGTGATCCTATCCTTATTTTGGCATGAGGGCCTTGATAGTGAAAGAAGCGCATCTCGTCGTGTTGCAAGAATGGATATCATTACAAGTACATGTACAGAAGAGATGAGTATATGGAATTGGCCTAAACTCATCACAAGCTACATCAATATCACATCAATACAACAATATATTCAAACATCATATAAAAGAGCAGGGTCTGACTACGAACGAAAACAAACGACAAAATGACATCCATCCTTGCTATCCCAGGCTGCCACCTAGAACCCATCCGAGATTCATAATGAAGAAAAAAAGAACTCCATATCAAACAAACATTGCTCTCACGTCAAATCATTGCATTACCTGTACCTGAAAATGTTGTTGTAGTAATCTGTGAGCCACATGGACTCAACAATCTCATTTCCAAGGGTATCAAGACTATTAAACCTTAATGGGTGAGGTATGGTTAAGTGGTGAGGCTGCAACAAGCGACTAAACATTTGTTTGAGTGGCTAACTTACGATTACAGGCAGTAAAATATGGTGGTCTACGAAAGACAGACGTGAGCTAGTAATGATCACTAAGTGACCCTAAACACCTACTTACGTCAAACATAACCCCATGGTGTTCCCTCTCGAATAAGGACTCACGAGAAGAGACAATCATGGTTACGCACACAGTTGGTGTATTTTATTAGAGTTTACTTCAAGTTTACTATGATTGGGTGTTAAACAAAGTTTCCAAGTTTGCCACATAACCGCGGGCATGACTTTCCGAAAGATTTAACCCTGCAGGGGTGCTCCAACTCATCCATCACAAATTAACCACGCGCCACGGGAATAACCTCGACCATGGATCTCGTGATCATCCTAGGCAATTCCATAGGAAATCCGACACCTCGAGATAGCCGGAAGAAGAACAGAGTTCCTCACGCAAGACATTTGAGAAAGGTAAAACAAATCCAACAAGGCCTCCCGATGTGTCGACGATCCCGATAGGAGCCACATATCTCATTTTCAGGGCATGGCGGATAAGCTAGTGTACGGTGGCCTGATAGAAATCACCCAAGTTGCCCTAGGGTGGCCCCGCACAATGCTCTAGTTTGCACCAATACTCATGAGAAGCACTGGCCCGGGTTGTTGATTAATTATCCGCGGGTGCCGGTAGGTCCCTATGCAATTTTATAAGTTATTAGGCAAATGTAGTACCAATGTTGGGCCTTGCCAGACAAGCTTTATCCTAAAACGAAAATCAAGGGGGTCCTCATAACAACCCCGAGCATGTTAGGAGCGCTCAATTATGGAACATAACACTGGTTCACAAGTAACTAGGGCGGCAATAGTGAAACAAAACACCGAGCAAAAGGCCAAGCCTTTCACCCTTTACCAAGTGTATAAGTGCATTAAATTAAATAGCAATAATATTGTGATAACAAAAGAATTTCCAAGTTGTCACATGGAAACAATTGCACCTGTAGCTAAAAATGCTATAAGAAGGGCTGAGCAAGCGGTAACATAGCCAAACAAAGGTTTGCTGGGAAGGTGGAGGGTTAGAGGTTTTCATGGCAATGTTGGGAGGCTTGTCAAACAAGTGGTAGGTAGCGAGACATAGCGATAGAAAACGAGACATCTAGCATGGCAATGATAGTAATGGTACCCAGGGAAATGTTTCATCTTGCCTGAGATCCCGCTCGGAAGAAGAACGAGTCCATGAAGATGACGATCCAACGTAGTCGAACGAATCCTCACACTCTGAACACTTTCGGAACTCTATCGAGAAGGAACAATCCGAAACAACAATCAACACATGATACACCACAACATATGCATGATATGATGCAGAAACCAATATGATGGATGTCCATTTAATTATGCAAGGCATGGCATGGCAAGAACAATAAACAACTACTACACATTAAGTGAAGTTCAATATGCAGCAAGTTGCATATTGACGAAACTCCACGATCAAATATTTAGTTGAGTCTCGTTTATTAACTCAACAACATTAAATGTTGTTAAACATGGCAAGAGGTGAAGCAATAACAAACTACATCACCTAGGCACTTTAAGTGAGGCCGGAAGCAATAAATAACAATTCCGAAACGACCTCATATGCATATTTTAAGTTTGGACCAGATCTGAACTAACCATATTTTGTAGTTTTTAAACAGCAAAATAAATTTCACCATGTGATTCTACATATTTTCTGGTCAAGTTACATATATAAAACATTTGCATCGGAGCAACGGTTTAAAAGTCATGAAATAAATCATTTTAACATGGCATTTACGCAAATTGCATGAAAACAGCCACTTAGACATTTTAAACACATGTGGGAGTTTGATATTGTGAATCTACATGAAATTCTAAGCACGTTTCATATATATTTTATTTTCATCCGATGCATGGTTGAAAAGTTATTAATGCATGAAGTTTAGGGATTTTTCTGCAATTTTATAATTCACTGGATAATTAGCAAAATTTGCATGATTGAAAAAAAACGTTCATGGGCCGAATCTGGTGGAGCTACATAGCAACACTGCACCTGGGCGAGGGATAGGGCGGTTGGGGGATAGCTCACCTAGTGGGCTCGACCCAGGACGAGGGAGGCTGGGGCTGGGCCGGCTCGAGCGGCAGTTGCGGCCCACCACACAAACTAGCGCCGTGCGGGCGAGCGGGGAGGCGGTCGCTCCCGAAGACAGAGCAGCCAACCATGGCAGCCGCATGTCAATGACGCTGACGTCGGTGGTCGACGCCATGGGGAGGCCGGCGAATGACGGGAACAGACAGATCTAGATATAGGGCTTCGGATCCGGGTGGTGGCGCACTCGCTGGTCGCCGGCGAAGCAGAACGGCGACGGCCATGGCCGTTTAGCTCCTGTCGATGGAAGGAAAGGGAGAGGGAGGTTAGAGAGAGGAGGATAAGAAGACCGCGGAGAGGAGCTTCGGCGGACAACCTGCCAGTGGAGTCCGACGCAGCGGCGGCGCGTTCTGGCCGACGAGGCGGCAGTGGGCGGCGACATCTCCGTGGGAAGGCGCTCGGGAGGAGCGAGGCTGGCTCAGGCGCCTCGGGCGCTCGCGAGCGGGCAACGGCCCAGTTCGGGCCCGGGGCAGGCTGCGATGGGCTCGGGCGGGCCTGCGCGAGGTGGGAGGCGGCTGGGAGGTGGGAGGAGGTGCGCCAAGTTGCGGCTAGGGTTAGGAGGGTGTGGATTTTGAGGCAGGGTAGGCTAGGGGTGTTTATATAGGAAATGGGGGGCTAGGTTAGGGATTTTAGCCCGTTTTCGGACCCTCCGATCGTGATCAGACGGCTGCGGTCGCGGGGTAGGCTAGGTGGATTGGTGTTGGGCTATGAAGAGGGGTTTGGGACAAGATGAGAGGGAAGAGTGAGGCCCATGACATGTTTTGAAATACCGAAAACGTCTGCGATAATAAACCGATGATCGCGCTACTACAGTTGACCGTTTGGGTATCAAACAAACTCAGAACGCGACGAAATTTGGCAGGCGGCCTACCTACACTATAATAAGACCGCACGCGAGGTTTCGACCCAATCCGGGAATATTTTTAGTGCGCCTTTTAAAACATTTTAAATGGTGCTATGGGCACGGACATGTGTGGTTGGTCTCGAAATGGGCAACGGCGAGAACGGAGAGAACCGGCGATTACGAACGGATGCAAGTTTGCAAACTCATGTTGAAAAAATTCTAATGCTATGCAGATGATGTGAATGATACGATGATGAATGTGACAACCATACGAAACACATGACGAGAATGGAAATAAAAGTGGAATCTTCTGGAGCATCGGTCCTGGGCTGTTACAACTCTCCTCCACTACACGAGGATCTCATCTCGAGATCTAGAATGAGAAGGGGAAGAGAAAGAGCAAGAGGTAAAACTTAGTTGCTTCTTTTACAAACGAGTGAAACCCATGAAACATGAAGGTTGACAAGAGATGAAGAACGACATGAGAAACAAGCAAGAATTCAAAAGAAATTTTGGCAGCACTTCGGTAGGATAGAGGGACAAAATTTATAAGAAGGAAATAACTTGAACATAGAACACAACACTCCGGTAAAATGAATAAGAAAGAAAGAACATGATCTTGACAAGGCAAGATGATAGATTGAAGAGAGCAACATCACAAGGCCTCCGTAACAAGAGAATAGAAACTAGATCATTGGAAAGAAATGAACGGAGAAGAAAATAACAACTTCTACCACCATTGAACTTGAGAAGCATCCATGGAAGGAAGGATAGAACAAGCTGATGGAGAATCAACAACGAAAAGAATAGCTTGTTATAGGCTTATGGAAAACATCTCAAAATTATGAGGTGACAACCTGCCACAACAGAAACAATTGATTGATTGAGAGGAACAAGATATGCAAAGCTTCTTTCACCAAGAGCTAGAGGAGACACTTGAATCATTTATGACACCATGATAGCAACAATCCTTAGGAAATGCTTTAGGTGAAATCCAACCCAACATAACTCCGAGAAAACAAGATGGGTTTACTTCTATTATTCTTGACAATTTTCCTTCGAGACTTCTCATAATCAAGAATTAATAATACCATCTCAAAAGACAATGGAGAAGGAATTGAACTTAGAAATCCAAGATAAAGAACACTTGAGCATCAACAACAAGAATCTTGAAGAACACTCGAGAAGAATTACATCTTTAACAAACAACCATGAAGAACCTCTAGAAATGAGAGGATGATAGAATAAAATTGAAGGATGCAAAAGACAAGATTGAGGCCTTGCTATGAATTAGATGAAGCTTGGCAACAAGATACTTGAGAAAACTAGGATCTCCAGAAAAGGAAAGATGAAAACACTTGAACCCAGAATTGATATCATGCACAACTCCAGAAGAAGGATTGAAATCACTTGATGAAACAAGAATAAGATTTATGTTCCGCTTATCCTTCATCAAGTTAAATTGATGATGAACAACATATTTGGCATACCACTTATTCTTTTGCAAAACATAGGAAAGATAGATAGAGCACAAACTTGAAGAAGTCTTGAACGAGACACCAATAGGAATTGGAAATGAATCAACATACTATGAATTAATGGAATAACATGATAATGAAGAGAGCATGATCCACCTAATAGAAAACTTGAACGAAGCACCGGAATAATTGAGAGACGAACGAAGAACAACAATTGAGAAGAATTTGAGAACGAAAGCTGAAAGCCGAGAACAAAGAAATCTTCTAAAATGATGGCCTTCGAGAGTATCGAGAAATGAAAACAACTCTGAATGCATTGGATAGATATGGGAGAAATTTCTCATGAACGGAAACAATTTGAGATGATAGCAGGAAGCTGAAAGCATGGATATCCAAAAATGGATCAAGATTAAGAGAAACTATCCTTCGGTCTTCAACACAGAGAATGATGACGAGAAAACAACACCATGAATTACTAAGATACTCCGGAAGAACGAATAAGAAAAGGTCGAGCCAATGATGAAAATGATTTATAAGCGATCTTCGAGAAGGAATATGGCTGATGGAATTCATTCTTACGTCATATTAGAAGAGAACTTGAGAACATCTCCGAAAAAGATTAGAAGAGATAGGTAAGATCCTAGGGAAACACCTGTGGGTTATGGGCCCACTCAAAGAAAACTCCGTTGAAACGATTGATTAAAAAGAGAGATTGCACGGGTACAAATTAAGAACTTGATGATATGAGAGCCTTGAACTAATTTACAAGGATATGAATGGGAATGAAATTCTTCTGAGATATCTTTAGCACACCGGATAGAATAGAGGGAGACGAAAAACAAGAGATACTTGGATAGAATTTCCGACATGGGGAAGCATTTAGCGATTAAAAGGATATGAAGAACACCGAGAGCTTGAATTGATTGCGCCGGGAATGAAAACAAGAGCAAAGAATGATGAACTTGAAGCACTTGAGGATCTTCATAAAGAATCACTGGATACGATACAAAAGAAAAGATATAGCGGAAGCATCACATGAATAGAAAAGACACTTGGATGAGAATTTAATCACTGGAGAAAAAGGGCGGGAGGGTGGGGAAAACAAAGAAAACTTGGGACGGATGAAAAGAACTCATGAAAGAAACATATGAAATCACCACTTGGCATCGAAGAACCTCGAATTACCATATACAAAACAAAACAAAGGATGGGGCTTATGAAACAAGCCAGAACAAATTCATGACAGAGATTTCATCGGATATTTTCATGGTAAGGTTCGCACGGGCTCAATCGTACATTGGATTGTGATATGTCTCCGTCGTATCTATAATTTTTTATTGTTTCATGCCAATATTATAGAACTTTCACATATTTTTGGTAACTTTTTATATGATTTATTGGACTAACCTATTAATCCAGTGCCCAGTGCTAGTTCCTGTTTTTTGCATGTTTTTTGTATCATGGAAAATGCATATCAAACGAAGTCCAAATGCAACAAAATTTCACAGAGAATTATGTTGGAATATTTTTGATTTTTGGGAGTTGGAATCACCGCAAACGGAGGCCCGAGGTGCGCACAACCCACCAGGGCGCAGTCTTGGAGCCAGGCGTGGCATGGTGGGTTGTGCTCACCTTGTACGTCGGTTGGGTCTCTACTTCGGGCGTAGAGAAGCTTATATCCATAAAAAAATTGTGTTAAAATATCAATTCAATCGGAGTTACGGATCTCTAGGAATATAAGAAACGGTTTTCGGCCACATCTAGGAACGCGAAACAGAAGAGAACAGAGAGGGAGATCCAATCTCGGAGGGGCTCCCACCTCTCCTCCGCCATAGGAGACCATGGACCAGAGGGGGAATTCTCCTCCCCATCTAGGGGGGATTCCAAGGAAGAAGAAGAAGTAGGGGGGGCTCTCTCCCACTCGCTCCCGGTGGCGCCAGAGTGCCGCCGGGGCAACGATTGAGACGGCGATCTACATCAACAATCTTGCTACCGTCAACACCAACTCTCTCCCCCTCTATGCAGCGGTGTAACACCTCTTCTCCCCACTGTAATATCTACTTAAACATGGTGCTCAACTCCATATATTATTTCCCAATGATCTATGGTTATCCTATGATGTTTGAGTAGATCCATTTTGTCCTGTGGGTTAATCGTGATCTTGGTTGGTATGATTGTATATTTTATTTATGGTGCTGTCCTACGGTGCCCTCCATCTCGCACAAACGTGAGGGCCCTGCTGTAGGGTGTTGCAATATGTTCATGGTTCACTTATGGTGGGTTGCGATAGTGACAAAAGCTTAAACCCGAGTAAGTGGGGTATGACGTATGGGAGTAAAGAGGACTTGATACTTAATGCTATGGTTGGGTTTCATGACCTTAATGATCTTCAGTAGTTGCGGATGCTTGCTAGGGGCCCAATCATAAGTGCATATGATCCAACTAGAGAAAGTATGTTAGCTCATGCCTCTCCCTCATATAAAATTACAAGAATGATTACCGGTACTTGTTATCGATTGCCTTGGGACAAATAAATTTCTTGTTAACACAAACCCTTTTTACTAAACACCTAACTTTTATTATCCTGCAAAGTACTTCTAGTTTTATTCTTGCAAAATAGTTCTAGAATCACTCCAAAAAAATAGTTTCATACTTGTCTTAGGTAAAGGAAACGTCAAGTGTGCATAGAGTTGTATCAGTGGTCGATAGAACTTGAGGGAATATTTGTTCTTCCTTTAGATCCTTGTTGGGTTCGACACTATTATTTATCGAAGAAGGCTACAAACGATCCCCTATACTTGTGTCTAATCAAGACCTTTTTCTAGCGCCATTGTCGGGGAGTTATAGCGCGGGGTGAATATTCTCGTGTGTGCTTGTTTGCTTTATCACTAAGTAGTTTTTATTTCCTGTTCTAAGTTGTTCTCTATCTTTAGTTATGGATATGGAACACGAAAGACCAAAAAATTAGTTGTACCTGCTACTCATGGAGATGGGGAACCTCCTAAAACCCTCGATGCTCGTTATGTGAAAGATATTATGCACTACTTTGATAATCCTGAGAAAACCCCATTAAACTATATAATGGGAGTAACGTTGGATCAACATGAATACTTTAGGTATTATCTCTTGACTCATAAAGGGAAACTGTTATGGGAACAAATTCATATATTAAAGTGGTATGCTTGGAATCTATGCTCTAGATATGATTATAGTTGTTGCTCTAGGATGAATACTCCACATCTTCCTTTTCATGCAAATTTAATGACAATGAAACCTTAGCTTCTTATGGTAATGGTATATATGATTATTATGATGTGGAACGAACTGAAGAATTTGTTGCTTTTAAGGGTGCTTGTGAAATCGAATCTTTGTTTAAAAAGTTTGAAGATTTTGATGATTCAGTTTATAGACTTGAAAATCTTGCTATCCTTAAATATTTCTATGATAATTATAAATACAATTACGATATTGATGTGTTTATTGAGAAAGTCTCCGCTGTCCAAGAAGAGACTAATATTTTGTAGGAGTCTATGGAAGATGAAATTGATCAAACTGCGAGCCCATTGGATGAAAAAGATGACGAGGAGAGCGAAGAACAAACGGACGAAGAGCAGATTAGCTACCCATGCCCACCTTCTAATGGTAGTAACTCTTCAACTCATACATTATTTAATGCCCCTTCGTTCTTACCGAAGGATGAATGCTATGATAATGGCTATGATCCCATTGATTCATTTGAAATATCCCTTTCTGATGAACTTGATGCTAGTTATGCTTGTGGCCAAGATGCCAATATGAATTATGGTTATGTAGATGAAATTTCTATAGTTACTTATGTTAAGAATGAAGTTGCTGCTATTGCACCCACACATGATAGTCCTATTATCTTTTTGAATTCTCCCAACTACACTATACCGGGGAAGTTTGCTCTAATTAAGGATTATATTGATGGGTTGCCTTTTATTATTTTGCATGATAATTTTGATGAATATAATATGCATGTGCTTGATGATGCTACTTGCAATTATTATGATAGAGGAACTACATCTCCGCCTCTTTATGTTTCCAACACGATAAAATTGCAAGAAACTGCTTATACTATGCATTGGCCTTTACTTGATGTGCATGAATTGTTCTTGTATGACATGCCGATGCATAGGAAGAGAGTTAGACTTCATCATTGCTTGATATATGTTGCGTTGTGCTCACTACTAAATGCTAAAACATTGTTGATTCAAATTGGCTTTGATATACCTTGGGATCCGGGTGGATCCATTACTTGAGCACTTTATGCCTAGCTTAATGGCTTTAAAGAAAGCGCTGCCAGGGAGACAACCCGGAAGTTTTAGAGAGTCATTTACTTCTGTTGAGTGCTTTTAAGTTTAAAAACAAAAAATATAGAGGGGAACTTAACTTTTTTTCAAAAAGAGAAGCGATTGAAAGGTGATGCATTGCGGTAGTGAGGGTTGACCTTGAACACTTGTGTTCATGCTCATGGAAACAATGTAGATTTTTTCATGAATATTCTCACAAAAATAATTATCCCCTTGTAAAATTCCATTGTATTATAAAAATAATGTACCAAGGTTTTCCTTTAGGTTGATTAGATTGCTTGTTGGTTTGTGCGGTGCAAAACAGAAACTTTGGCTGTAGTGCGCGATTTCTAATTTTTTACTGGAACATCAAATGGTTCTAAAACTTTTTGTAATGTCTTTACTAATTTTTATTTTTTCCTAATTTTTCGGAATTTTTAGAGTTACAGAATTATGGTGGATGTTCAAATCTTTACAGACTGTCTTGTTTTCACAGATTGCTGTTATAGCTTCATTATTTGCGTATGTTTGAATTCTTGTTGAAGCCTCCTTGACTTGGAGCCATATAATTGTGATAGCATACAGTGGTTAATGTTTGTTTATAATTATACAATAATGTTATAGCAGTACATGATGGGATTTCATTGCCATATTCACTAACCTCGCCACTAAATGTTCGGTTAAGTTTTGTGTGGATGAAGTGTTCGAAGATCGAGGAGGTCTTGATGTGAGGAGAAGGAGGAGAGGCAAGAGCTCAAGCTTGGGGATTCCCAAGGCACCCCAAGTAAATATTCAAGTATACTCAAGCGTCTAAGCTTGGGTATTCCCCGGAAGGCATCCCATCTTTCTTCAATAAGTATTGGTATGTTTTCAGATTCGTTTCATTCACATGATATCCGTAATTTCTTGGAGCGTCTTTTGTGTTTATTTTTCACTTTTCTTTTATGCATCATGATAGTATGAGATAGTCCATGGTTGATTTATAGAATTCTCATTGCACTTCACTTATATCTTTTGAGTATGGCTTTATAGAATGCTTCATGTGCTTCACTTATATCATTTGAAGTTTGGATTGCCTGTTTCTCTTCACATAGAAAACCGTTATTTGTAGAATGATCTTTTGCTTCACTTATACTTATTAGAGAATGGTCTTTTTTAGAATAAATTAAAACTCTCTTGCTTCACTTATATCTATTTAAAGAGTCAACATGAATTGGTCAATTGCATGGTTAGTCATAAAATCCTACATACAACTTATGGATCACTGAATATGATATGTTTGATTCCTTGCAATAGTTTTGTGATATAGAGATGGAATATGTGGGAGGTACTAGTAAATGATTTTGGTTAGTAAAAATATTGTTTTTAAGGTTTGTGATTCCCAAAGCATGCACGTATAGTCTCTCATTATGCTATGAAGTTGGAGCATGATTTATTATTGATTGTCTTCCTTTGCGTAGAGGTCAGGATCGCACGATGGTTAACTCCTACCAACCCTTCCCCTAGGGGCATGCGTAGTAGTACTTTGCTTCGAGGGCTAATAAACTTTTGCAATAAGTATATGGGTTGTTTATGACTAATGTGAGTCCATGGATTATACGCACTCTTATCTTTCCGCAATTTGCCAGCTTGTACGGTACCGTGCATTGCCCTTTCTCACCTCGAGAGTCGGTGCAAATTCCGTCGATGCATCCAAACCCTGTGATATGATAGCTCTATCATACATAAGCCTTATTATATCTTCCTCAAAACAGCCACCATACCTACCTATTATGGCCCTTCCATATCCATTCCGAGATATATTACCATGCAACTTCCACCGCTTCCATTTTGATGACTTGAGCATTCATTGTCATATTGCTTTGCATGATCATAGTAGTTGTGGCTCAGCCACCATTCATCATTTTCCATACATGTTACGCTAGATCATTGCACATCCTGGTATTGCTAGAGGCATTCATATAGAGTCATACTTTGTCATAGGTATCGAGTTGTAATTTTTATTTCTTTTGAGTTATAAGTAAATAGAAGTGTGATGATCATCATTATTCATTATTAGAGCGTGTCCCAGTGAGGAAAGGATGATGGAGACTAGGTTTCCCCCACAAGTCGGGATGAGACTCCGGATAATGAGAGAGAAAAATGAAAAATAAAAAGAAAATAATGAAAAAAATAAAAGGAAAAAAGGAAAAGAAAGAAAGAAATAAAAAGAAAAAAGAAGAAGAAAAAAATAATAAAAAGAGAGAAGGGGCATGCTAGTTCCACACTTGTGCTTCAAAGTAGCACCATGTTTTTCATATAGAGAGTCTCCTATGTTGTCACTTTCATATACTAGTGGGAATTTTTCATTATATGATTAGATGCACACCCACTTAGTTTCATATTGAGATTTCATACACTTATAGCTCGTAGTGGATTCGTTGCATGGCAATCCCTACTCCTCGCATTGATATCAGTTGATGGGCATCTCCATAGCCCGTTGGTTAGCCGCATCAATGTGAGACTTTCTTACTTTTTTGTCTTTTCTATATTGACCCCTATCATCATACTCCATTCCACCTATATGCTATATCCATGGCTTGCGCTCATGTACTGCGTGAGGGTTGAAAAAGCTGAAGCGCGTTAAAAAGTATGAACCAATTGCTTCGCTGACACCAGGGTAGTACATGATAAATACTTTGTGTAAAGAAGACAGAGCATGACAAGACTATATGATTTTGTTGGGATAGCTTTCTTTAGCATTGATATTTTGAAAGACATGATTGTTTGTTGGGATGCCTGAGTATTGATGTCTTTATGTCAAATTATAGACTATTGCTTTGAATCACTTATGTCTTAATATTCATGCCATGATTAGATATATGATCAAGTTTATGCTAGGTAGCATTCCACATCAAAAAATATCTTTTTTATCATTTACCTACACGAGGACGAGCATGAATTAAGCTTGGGGATGCTGATATGTCTTTGTCATATCTATAATTTTTGATAGTTTCATGCCAATATTATACAACTTTCACATATTTTTGGCAACTTTTTATACGATTTATTGGAATAACCTATTGATCCAGTGCCTAGTGCTAGTTCCTGTTTTTTGCATGTTTTTTGTATCGCAAAAAACCCATATAAAATGAAGTCCAAATGCAATAAAATTTCACGGAGAATTATTTTGGAATATTTTTTATTTTTGGGAGTTGGAATCACCGCAAACAGAGGCCCGAGGTGGGCACAACCCACCAGGGCACGGTCCCGGAGCCAGGCGTGGCGTGGTGGGTTGTGCTCACCTCGTACGTCGGTTGGGTCTCTACTTTGGGCACAATGAAGCTTATATCCAGAAAAATGGTGTTAAAATCTTAGCGCAATCGGAGTTACGGATCTCCGGGAATATAAGAAACGGTTTTTGGCCAGATCCAGGAACGCGAAAGAAAAGAGAACAGAGAGGGAGATCCAATCTCGGAGGGGCTCGCGCCCTTCTGCCACAATAGGAGACCATGGACCAGAGGGGGAATTCTGTTCCCCATCTAGGGGGAGGCCAAGTAAGAAGAATAAGTAGGGGGGCTCTCTCCCCCTTGCTCCCGGTGGCGCCGGAGTGCCGTCGAGGCAACGATTGAGACGACGAGCTACATCAACAATCTTGCTACCGTCAACACCAACTCTCTCCCCCTCTATGCAGCGATGTAACACCTCTTCTCCCCGCTGTAATATCTACTTAAACATGGTGCTCAACTCCATATATTATTTCCCAATGATCTATGGTTATCCTATGATGTTTGATTAGATCCGTTTTGTCCTGTGGGTTAATCCTGATCTTGGTTGGTATGATTGTATATTTTATTTATGGTGCTGTCCTACAGTGCCCTCCATATCACGCAAATGTGAGGGTCCCTGATGTAGGGTGTTGCAATATGTTCATGGTTCTCTTATGGTGAGTTGCGAGAGTGACACAAGCTTAAACCCGAGTAAGTGGGGTATGACGTATGGGAGTAAAGAGGACTTGATACTTAATGCTATGGTTGGGTTTCACGACCTTAATGATCTTTAGTAGTTGCGGATGCTTGCTAGGGGTCCAATCATAAGTGCATATGATCCAAGTAGTGAAAGTATGTTAGCTCATGCCTCTCCCTCATATAAAATTACAAGAATGATTACCGGTACTTGTTATCGATTGCCTAGGGACAAATAACTTTCTGGTTGACACAAACCCTTTTACTAAACACCTAACTTTTACTATCCTGCAAAGTACTTATAGTTTTATTCTTGCAAAATAGTTCTAGCATCACTCCAACCAAATAGTTTCATACTTGTCTTAGGTAAAGCAAACATCAAGTGTGCATAGAGTTGTATCGGTGGTCAATAGAACTTGAGGGAATATTTGTTCTACCTATATCTCCTCGTTGGGTTCGACACTCTTATTTGTCAAAGAAGTCTACAAACGACCCCCTATACTTGTGGGTTATCATATTGTCATATTGAAATGACGCTTGAATATGCTCCCTAGGCGTAGCGAACTACAAGGCTTGACGAAGCATAAATTGATACTGTCCTCTGTAAGAAATACCGTGAGCAAACGAATCCACTAGATGTTGAACCCCAACCTCACATCATTATCTGTTGGAAGATAACCTAGGTAACTACTTGAATTCCCACCTAAGAACTCCCAAATCTTTCTTGGTTATGCAATCAGGTGTTGTGGATACAAGGAGGAAAATATCTCACACAACTAACAAGCCCTACACCCCAATTGTATCCATCCTTCAACACATAACCAGAGGCTCCAGAACTTCATCTATCTCGGATCCTCGAAAACATAAAGATACCAACCATGGCGGTACCCCGGACGCCTCCACAGTACTGGGTGACTCCGACCTTATCTTGCCACGAGAAGTAGTGAAGAAATTTCGAACATCCTCCGTCCTGAGATACTAAGAAAACGGAACGATAACAATGTGTCAAGAATCCCTTGGAGCTTAACTCCCCAGAAGAAATCAAGTTAGAAAGGAGGCAGCAAGACAGAACTCCATAACATCGGCATCATATAGTTTCCAAAATACCCGCTTGATCCTAATTTTTTTTGAGTGAGAAGAGTGTAGAATCAAAATTCCTAAGTTGTAATTCCTCACCAGAGCATAGAAGAGGAGTACAAAGAATCCTACTCTCCGATATAACTGGACTCAAAATAGTTTTTTACTAGACTCGACTCAGCCAAGTTCGATCAGTCAAGGGGGCTCCTAGGTCAGTATAGGCTCTGATACCAACTTGTCACGCCCAAGAAGCGATCCTATCCTTATTTTGGCACGAGGGACTCGACGGGGATAGAAGCGCATCTCGTCGTGTTGCAAGAATGGATATCATTACAAGTACATGTACATAAGAGATGAGTATATGGAATTAGCTTACACTTGCCACAAGCTACATCAATATCACATCAATACGTCAACATATTCAAACATCATACAGAAGAGCAGTGACCCTGAACACCTACTTATGTCAAACATAACCCCATCATGTTCTCTCTCGGATAAGGACTCATGAGAAGATACAGTCACAGTTACGCACATAGTTGGTGTATTTTATTAGAGTTTACTTCAGGTTTACTATGACCGGGTGTTAAATAAAGTTTTCAAGTTTGCCACATAACTGTGGGCACGACTTTCCGAAAGATTTAACCCTGCAGGGGTGCTCCAACTCATCCATCACAAATTAACCACACGCCACGGGAATAACCTCGACCATGAATCTCGTGATCATCCTAGGCAATTCCAAAGGAAATCCGACACCTCGAGATAGCCCAAAGAAGATCAGAGTTCCTCACGCAAGACATTCGAGAAAGGTAAAACAAATCCAGCAAGGTCTCCCGGCGTGTCGACGACCCCGATAGGAGTCACGTATCTCATTCTCAAGACACGGCGGATATGCTAGTGTACGGTGGCCTGATAGAAATCGCCCAAGTTGCCCTGGGGTGGCCCCAGACAGTGCTCTAGTTTGGACCAACACTCATGAGGAACATTGGCCCGGGTTGTTGATTAATTATTCGCGGGTGCCAGCGAGTCCCTATGCAATATTACTAGTTATTAGGCAAATGTAGTACCAATGTTGGGCCTTGCTAGACAAGCTTTATCCTAAAACAAAAATCAAGGGGGTCCCCATAACAACCCCGAGCATGTTAGGAGCGCTCAATTATGGAACATAACACCGGTTCACAAGTAACAAGGGCGGCAAGAGTGGAACAAAACACCGAATAAAAGGCCAAGCCTTTCACCCTTTACCAAGTGTATAAGTGCATTAAATTAAATAGCAACAATATTGTGATAACAAAAGAATGTCCATGTTGTCACATGGAAGCAATTGCACTTGCAGCTAGAAACGCTATAAGAAGGGCTGAGCAAGCAGTAACATAGCCAAACAAAGGTTTGTTGGGAAGGTGGAGGGTTAGAGGCTTTCATGGCAATGTTGGGAGGCTTGTCAAACAAGTGGTAGGTAGCGATACATAGCGATAGAAAATGAGACATCTAGCATGGCAATGATAGTAATGGTATCCAGGGAAATGTGTCATCTTGCCTGAGATCCCGCTCGGAATAAGAACGAGTCCATGAAGAAGACGATCCAACATAGTCGAACGAATCCTCACACTCCGAATGCTTTCGGAACTCTATTGAGAAGGAACAATCCGAAACAACAATCAACACATTATACACCACAACATATGCATGATATTATGCACAAACCAATATGATGCATGCCCATTTAATTATGCAAGGCATGGCATGGCAAGAACAACAAACAACTACTACACATTAAGTGAAGTTCAATATGCAACGAGTTGCGTATTGACGAAACTCCACGATCAAATATTTAGTTGAGTCTCGTTTATTTACTCGGCAACATTAAATGTTGTTAAACATGGCAAGAGGTGAAGCAATAACAAACTACATCACCTAGGCACTTTAAATGAGGCCGGAAGCAACGAATAACAATTCCGGAACGACCTCATATGCATATTTTATGTTTGGACCAGATCTGAACTAACCATATTTAATATTTGTTAAACATCGAAATAAATGTCACCATGTGATTCTACACAATTTTCCGGTCAAGTTACATATATAAAACATTTGCATCGGAGCTACGGTTTAAAAGTTATGAAATAAATCATTTTAACATGGCATTTATGCAAATGGCATGAAAACAACCACTTACACATTTTAAACACACGCGGGAGTTGGATATTGTGAATCTACACAAAATTCTAAGCACATTTCATATATATTTTATTCTCATCCGATGCGCGGTTGAAAAGTTATTAATGCATGAAGATTAGGGTTTTTTCTGCAATTTAATTATTCACTGGATAATTAGCAAAATACGCAGGATTAAAAAAACGTTCATGGGCCGAATCTGGTGGCGCAACATAGCAACACTGTGCCTGGGCGAGGGATCGGGCGGCTGGGGGATAGCTCACCTAGTGGGCTCGGCCCAGGACGAGGGAGGTTGGGGCTGGGCCGACTCGGGCGACGGTTGCGGCCCACCGCGCAGACGAGCGCCGCGCGGGCGATCGGGGAGGCGGTCGATCCCGAAGATAGAGCAGCCAACCATGGTGGCCGCAGATCAACGATGCTGACGACGACGGTCAACAGCATGGGGAGGCCGGCTCATGACGGGAACGGGCGGATCTGTAGATGGGGCTCCGAATCTGGGCGGTGGCACACTCACTGGTTGCCGGCGAAGCAGAACGGCAACAGCCATGGCTGTTTAGCTCCTGTCCATGGAAGGAAAGGGAGAGGGAGGTTAGATAGAGGAGGAGAAGAAGATCACGACGAGGAGCTTCGGCGGACAACCTGCTGGCGGAGTCCGACGGAGCGGCGGCGCGTTCCGGCCGATGGGGCGGCGACGGGTGGTGGCATCTCCATGGGGAGGCGCTCGGGAGGAGTGGGGCTGCAGGGTTGGCTCAAGTGCCTCGGGCGCTTGCGAGCGGCGGCGGCTCAGTTTGGGCCCGGGGCAGGCTGCGATGGCATCGGGCGGGCCTGCGCGAGGTGGGAGGCGGCTGGGAGGTGGGAGGAGGTGCGCCAAGTGGCGGCTAGGGTTAGGAGGTCGCGGATTTCGAGGCAGGGTAGGCTAGGGGTGTTTATATAGGAAACGGGGGGCTAGGTTAGGGATTTTAGCCCATTTTTGGACCCTTCGATCGCGATCGGACGACTCTGATCATGGGGTAGGCTAGGTGGGTTGGTGTTGGGCTGTGAAGAGGGGTTTGGGCCAAGATGTGAGGGAAGAGTGAGGCCCGTGACATGTTTTGAAATACCGAAAACGTCTGCGATAATAAACCGATGATCATGCTACTACGGTTGACCGTTCGGGTATCAAATGAACTCGGAACGCGACGAAATTTGGCAGACGGCCTACCTATACTATAATAAGACTGCACGCCAGGTTTCGACCCAATCCGGTAATATTTTTAGCGTGCCTTCTAAAACATTTTTAAACGATGTCGCGTGCGCGTGCATGTGTGGTTGGTCTCGAAATGGGCAAGGCTAGAATGGAGAGAACCAGGGACTACGAATGGATGCAAGTTTGCAAACTCATGTTGAAAAAATGCCGATGTTGTGCAGATGATGTGAATGATGCGATGGTGAATGCGACAACCAGACGAAACACATGACGAGAATGGAAATAAAAGGGGAATCTTCTGGAGCGTCGGTCCCGGGCTATTACAGTGTATGTATACCAGAAGTACATACGCCCACTAGCATTAAAACACCTCAGCGTAATCTACTTGATATGTTTCTTCCTTCTGCCTGCATTTTGCTATGATATGCATTTTGCATCTGCTTGCATACTAGTCTTAATAGATTGCATACGTCTCATGTGAGGAAGGTCTGCATGCCAAGTTCTTTCTCTTGAGTACAGTCGCAGCGGTACTCGGGCAGAATGCAAAGTCCCCTATCCATACCTATTCGTGCTTGCTTCATTTGCCAGTTTTTTTCTGAACCCAGTGTTCTGGAGAACCAGCCCTATCCCATGATGCCTTGGTCCCAAAACTTTACCCAGAACCCTGTTACAATCTTGGAGAAATTCTGAGGAATTTTATTGCAGCATAAACTAATACAACCCTTCCAGTCCAAGACCTAAACCCTAACTAGACCCCCACCCATTGCGGATGTCGATCAACAAGGAGCAACCAGCAGTGTGGTCTCCACACTGGTAGAGCTCCGCTGACCGCACCACGCTAACCCCAGACCCAGTGGCACCTCTGTCACCATCTTGTGTGATGTTGACATGCAGCCCGTTGCTGCCGCAGCCCGCGTTTATTCCGCCAGCATGAGACGACGTAGATGACCCCCAGCCACCCCTCTAGCAGTAGCATCACGACGATCATCAAGGATCATCGCGCACAGCAGTAGCGAGCCGCCAACCAATGTCGTCAGTAGACCAGTCAGGAGGATCATGATCAACTTCGATCCCATGCCCACCATTATCGCTTTGCCTCGTGCTCTTGCAACCAAAAGGAGAAGCAAAATAAGAAGAATAAGTGAGGGACGATGCAAGGTGGAAGAGAGAAGAGAACCCGCGGTCATTTTTATAGACCCTCCCAATGTACGATGAGCAAGGCCCGGGGGAACCGCGCATCACTCGATCACCAGCGTCCAGGAGGCGAATCCGTGAGCAGTGTCGACCGGCATTGGCCCACGATGGGAGTGCTCTCTCCATTTGCCTCGTGCATGCCACGCACTATCGTCGTAGGATGCTTTATGCCCCAGGAGCTAGGCGTGCGCAGAGCCTAGCCACACTCGGGACAACAAGAGAGAGAGAGAGCCATTGGCCAGAGAAAGAAGGAGGCTGCCAGTGGGCCCTAGGCCCACCTGTCAGTGAGAGAGTCCACTGTTTATTGAGGTTCCCCGAGCATTTTCGGAAAAAGGAAATTCTGCTTTTTTTTAAATGACACGTCTACTTAGCGGCCCCTACATGTGGAGTAAATCCCGCGATATCCGTATCTCAATCTGGGTGTACCAGTTTTTGGTACTCTTAACTCGGCTAGTTTCAACCATAGGGTTAAGAACTAACCCAAAGGTTTAGGAGGCATAAGTTTTGTTTTAAGCTAACCCTAGGGATCTCGAGGACGAGATTCTCTTAACGAGGGAAGGTTTGTAACACTCCAAAAATCGGGCTATCGATGTTTGTGATATTATTCCTTTCTAGCTTTTCTCTCCCTAAAAATTTTCCTCTGGAATCTGGTAAGTAACCAGGCGAATCCAGACAATCCCCAACTTCTCAGTGCCTTTCCCATGCTCTTGTGCCAGCCAACCCTTCGTTAGTAAACCCCGAACCTCATTCAAACCCTAGTTGCAAAATGCTGGAACTGGAAATCGTGCCTTTGTGTTTACAAAGGGGCTATCATTTCCATTACTATTTTAATCCTCCCAAAATTTCCAGAAGATCCTCCTTCACTCATAAACCCTAGATGTGCAAAAATATTGCCAAGTCCTTTGCAATATTTCTCATCTAGAATCAATTCCTTTTTCTGCCTTTCCGAGCAATTAAATTCAGGAAATATCTATCCATATCCATAGGCCATCAAAACTTGTGGATATATTCTTTGTGATCATATTGAGATCTCATAAAAATATTGGCCATAATTAAATAGGGGAAATTGCATTTTCCTATTTAAAGCCAATATTCCAATTTGGGGCCTTTCCAAAGGAACTACCATCTTGGTAGCTAGGAAACATCCCAAATAATTTGTGGAGCTTCTTATATCCATATATTCTCCATTTCCATCAAAAGATCATGTCCCACAATTCAAAATTTGAGCACAACATCCCTTTGCAAATTCTGTCCAGATTTCCTGTTTGCAAAGGAAGTGCCTGATTCCTTGATCTCCTTGGTCTAAAATTTTACAGGGTGATTCATTATGATAAATTACCCTTTTCCTCCATATATCCAATGTTTCTCAGAAAATTTGCCAAGTTTCTGTTCAGATTGGAGCACTGTGAAGGAAGTACCATTTCTACTTATGAAAATGGTATTCAATTTTTACAATGCCTCCATATGCCTAAATAATCGATCTCCTCCAAATTTGAGCCATTTCCATATAGCCATTTGACCCCAGCTTCCTCATCTTCATTTCTGGTCAGTGGGCAAGGTTACAAAGGGAGTACCCCTAGACTTATTTTTTGTGCTTAATGTTTGCCAAGACACTCACTCTAGTGAGTGGTCAACCTCAGCCAAAGATCAGGCCAAGAGGTGCACTCTGATGGCCATTGCACAACAGAAATAGGTTGCTGCTAGCTGGTGTTTGAACTAGGTGTAATTACACCAGAGATGACCTTTCTTGATTTAGGGGTCAAGTCATCTCATTGAAGCATGCAGAAGACCCTAGACACCTTTTGGCGTCGAGCAGGGCGTGGCAACACCGTGGCCACACGGTGACCACGGGCAGAGCATGCCAAAACTGTGCCCTGTGCATTGGAGTGGATGGGAGCGCGTCTCCAGCAAGCTCCAGCTTGTCCAGGAGCGTCAGAGAGCTTCCCAATGCATGCATGAAGCCTCTGGAGTCCTCTCCCATTCGTCCCATATCCCGTGGCTGCTTTTGCCGACCTTCGATGCTCCACCGGAGTGCCGCCATGACGCCGGTCGGCTTAGAGCTTTGGCCGCCGTCGCGTAGCCCTCCATCCTGCTATAAATAGCGCATACCCGAGACCCTCCCGTCCACCAGCAAGCCCAGCCCCCTCCCTCTAGAGCCTCAGAGCTCTTCCCTCCCCGCAACCGTGGCAATGGCCGCCGCCGACCTATCACATCCCTAGTTGGTTTAGTTAGGTCAGCATGTGTGTGCATCATGTTTTCACTTTTGCATCAACTTGAAATGGGGATTAACAGAAACCCCAAACACCTCACCTAAATCAAACAAATTCAATAGTTGTGAAAAACCAACAAATCCAAAATGCCCATAAAAAATGTCCCCTATGTCTGATAAATGTGAACATCAATATATCAGGGTCATTCTAAATATTCGAATATTTATAGCATTTCGAAAATAAATATTAAAACTGTTGAAAATGCCAAATAAAGCATTATGATTATTTTAGTATTCAAAATATTCTCAAACATTTTATGGAAGTTTGAAATATTGAAACTAAGTTCCATAAAATATTTGGGATATTTTATGCCTGGCATTTCTGCCTAAATAAAAATAAATAAAACAATTGTAAGAAAATAAAACAGAAACTGGAATTATAAAAAAAAGAGGAAGCCCACCTAGGCCGGCCCATCTGGCCTAGCACCGTCGTCATCCTCCTGGCGGCCAGGAGGACGAGTGAGTGCCCGCCGTACACGCGCGCCGAAGCTGCCACGCAGCTCCCTGCGTGCCTGCATCCCCTATCGCGCTGGCGAGCAGATGAGGACGCGTTATCGTCCCCATCGCTCTCTCTCTTGCTCATTCTCCCCCTGCCTCCTCCCTCTCCTCTGCTCCGCCATGGCCAACGGCCCCGCTCGCTCGCTGCCGTAGTTGGAGCCGCTCCCGCGCCTCCCTGAGCCCGTCAGAAGCTCCGCCTCGTCGTCCCCGTCCTCTGCGTCGAGCCACGCGCCGCCAGAAGCCCTGGAGCGACGATCTCGATCCCTTCTTCCTCCTAAGGTCCGAGCTCCACTACCGTCGATTCGTCGCCTTCGATCCCTCCCCGAGCATGCTCTCGTCGGCTCCGAGCCCATAGTGAGCCCCCGGTCCTTTCCTCTCTCTTTCTCGGCCGTTTCCCCCTCTGTAGGCCCCGGTTCCGTCGATACCCGAAATGCCCCACCGCATGAGCACGTTGCCGGCGTTGCTCCGATGACCAGCTGGTCCTTCTGAGGCCACCACCGAGCTCGTGGGGCCGCGTAGAGTCCGTAGGTGCCAAGCTCCGGCCATGTTGCACCTTAGTTCGAGTAGCCCGTGGTTGCCCGAGCTCGTCGCCGGCATCGATCCCGGCCGTCTCAGCCTATGAGAGGTGTCGAGATGGACGTACGCGTGAGCCTAGGCTCACCTGGTGCCTTCCGCCGGCGAAATGGTCGCCGGAGGAGGAAACCCGACCCCTCCGCTATCTCTGGAGTCACCGTCGGCTCAACGCCGGTGAGTCTGGCCGGCGTTGACCACGGGGGTTTGACCCCTAGGTCACTGGCAAGTGGGGCCGGGTCAGGGTTAGTTAGGATTAGTTTAAAATATCTAATTAATTAATTTAATTAATTTAATGACCCACTAACAATGGGCCCTATCCTAATTAATTAGTAATTAGTGGTTTCAATAATTTCTATTAGAGGCTAGGTCACTAACCAGTGGACCCCACTAGTCAGGTTTGACCTGTCAATGGTCTGTTGACCAGCTGATGTCAAGATGATGGCATGCTAATGCAATAAATAATTTCCTGAATTAAATTAATTATAGAAACTATTTAAAACTTAGAAAATTCATATAAATTAATTTGTAACTTAGATTGAAATAATTTATATATGAAAATTTATCAGAAAAATCCGATGAATCCAATGGTGATGTTATCATGCATGTTAGAGAAACCTATGTAGATGAACATTGACATTTACTAATAGGTTAACATATGGAATATGAAATGGAGAACAATTTTGAACCTATATTCAAAATTACTTCATTTAACTTGGATAGTAGTTGCATTAGCTCATCCATACATGTTGCCATATCATGATCATGCATCATATTGTTGCACTTGCCGTGTATTGATTGCTACTTATATGCATTGCGGTAGGCCCGGCTTCTGAGGATACCATCGAGTATTCCAATGAAGGAGAATACCTTCCCGCTTCCCAGCAAGGCAAGCAACCCCATTAATAATTCTGATAACAACCCATTCTCTCGCTCCTGTCTTATTTATTGCATTAGGACAAACGTTTAATTGTCTGTCATGAATGGTAGATAAACCCATTCCTTTGTATGACCTGTCATTGTCACAGTAAATAGCTAAACCTTACAACCTAGCATACTTGCTAGATGCTTGAGCCATGTTGTGCTTTACCTACTTTGCCTGGTATGCTTGCTATGCTTAGAGTTGTGTCAGGTCTGATTCATCTGGGTGATGAACTGGAGTGAAACAATATTGTTCTAATGTGATAAGCTTCATGATGAACCCGATTTGGTAAAGGTAGCGATGAGAGTCTATGTAGGAGCACATAGCGGGTTGTCTCATTGGGACCATTCTTAGGAACTGAGTTCCGTGTTTGTGATCCAAGGCTAGTTACTACCACACGTTGGGATACTTAATTGACCCTCTTGACTTATCAATCGCTTAGGTCTTGGTCCAGGTGTTGCAAGTAGTTCCTGGTGTTTATAGCATGCTGCAGGCCGTGCATAGTGCTGACCCTAGGGGTGGGTTACAACGCGGTAGGCAGTGGCACGGTGTACCAAGGGTCACTCGAATGGTGGGCTTGGGAACCCTGCGCACATCATTTGGGGACGTAGCGGAAACTTCGGCCGGACTTCCGTGCGGGTTCAGTCTCAAATTGGCGATAGCCTGGACTAGAGGTCTTGTGTGATTGACGGTCGTGGCCGACTCCCTCGCTGGGCTTCTGCTTGAAGGTTGCCGAGGTGCATGGTTTTATGAGCACACAACGATAAGTAGCGAGAGTGTGTGTGAAGAAGTACACCCCTACAGGGTATGAATCTGTTCCAATAGCCGCGTCCTCGGAGATGGACTACTTGGAGAACTTATGCTATTCATAGATAATTTAATGGATGCTCATAAAAGTCTCAAGACAAGTGTGAGTACCGTGGATGGCACTCTCGTAGGAGACGGAACTGAATCCATGGTGGTGTATTGATGTGGAGTTAGTGGACTCGTGTGCGGTATCTAAAATTTGAACAAAGAGTTAAAATTGTGTAGTATAGGTTAGCCATGAGTCAAAGCTGGCATTGCTGCATAAACTCCACCACACTCCTTGTTGATACATGAGCATGAATAGTCTAGGTATGCTTTAAAGACTTGCTGAGTACATTTGTACTCATGTTTGCTTAATAAATGTTGCAGATGAGACTCACGACCCATTAGGTGGGTTCTATCTAGATGTCGACGATGCTGAATAGCTGGTGTCCGAGCTACGACCTTATGCCCTGTGGCAGGCTGTAGATAGTCAGGCCATGTGCCTTTTTATCCTTTCAACTATCTATTTTCACACAACTTTATGCTTCCGCTTGGTTTGTATGAACTTGCTTGTATGACTTGAGTGTCGGGTCATGTGACCCCTACCTGTAAGAACATATTATGCAAGGCTCTTTTGAGCCTCTTAAATAAAAGTTGTGTTGTTGTATGGTTATGTTGTGATGCCATAGTTTTATCTATGCATATCGGGCATGTCGTGCGTACGTGTGACGTGCAACGGTATGTATGGGATCCGACACCTAGTCACGTGCCTTTATTAGTACTCTTTATGGGAAACTGCCTCTTTGTGCTTCCACCGAGCCTTGGTAGCTTGCTACTGCTCCGGACACATTGATTGACCGGCATGTATCCTTCTTTGCTGCTGTGTCTGTCCCTTCGGGGAAATGTCTCGCAGTGTAATGGAGTCCCTGTAGCCTACTACGACTCGTCTACGTGCAGTGGTGACATTTATGTCCCACGACATAATGGAGTCCTTGTAGCTTGCTATGACTCGTCTACACACGCTTGAGACCGACACCTGCATTGTTGGGTTACGTATGCCTGTTTCCGTATGGATGTGCCACTTGGGTTCTATGACTAGTCATGTTGGCTCGGGTTCTCTATCGTTTGAATGCTAGTGACATATTCACATACGTGAGCCAAAAGGCTTAAACGGTCCCGGCTAAGGTAAGGCTACAGCCGTGGGGTTACCGTGCGTGAGGCCGCAAAGTGATGTGATGTGTTACAGGCTGGATTCTTATGACTTAGGATCGGGGTCCCGACATGACCCCCCTCGATCCACCCCGCGCCCTGGCCCTCCCCTCTCCCTTCCATCTACGCCCGAGACCTCCTCTATGGCCTACTGAGGTGCCTCCGCTCTCATTTTATCTGGGGAGGTGCTGCCAGAGTGGCCTCACTGCCGACCAATGGCCGTCGTACCTTTGTCAGTGGTGATGGCGCCACGGGTCACCTCCGGCGATCCCACGACCATCCCCAGGCGCGGTGAGGAGCAGTGGTTCCCCCGCGCGAGCCGTCCGACCTTGGGGAGCAGCTAGGCGACGGCTATGCCGGTGACCGAGCACCCCTGCACTCGCCTATGTCTCCGTTCGCGAGGAAGAAGACAACCCAGGGAGGAGGAGAGAGAAAGTCAACCTGGGGCCCATGTGTAAGTGAGTAGTGGCTGGGTCTTGTCGGTTAAGTGGAAGCGTATTCCATACAATACACTTTCGCTTGCCGAAGATGTAATCTAGAAAATACGCCTTCGCTTTCCAGCCGGTGGCCGAAGCATTTATTTAATGAACGTTCATCAGTTAAGAGCTGAAGTGAACACTATTCTGTCCGCTTATCTGCCTAACGCATGAACGTCCATTTCTCCGCAATCGTAACCCCGATTGATGTAAAACCAACGCCCACTTCTTTGTCTCACCGAGCCCGTTCTGATGGTACCCTTTCCATGTTATTTTTACATAATGGAAATAATCATTTTTCCCTTGCCCTCCGATTGAGCCTTGCGAGAGAGAAGTGTTTCCGGCGAATTCTTCTGCGAGGTGATCGCACTTCCTCCCGATGTATTCATCGACCCCCCAGGCAAGCCAACCTCTTATAATGAGCTTTGAACTTGCGTGATGACTTTGCTTGCATCCTGTGTGTTTGTTCGTATCACCTATTAGTCTGCATTTGCATACATTTGTGGTAACACCAGTACTAGATATTAGCATTACTTTTCATCTAGTGCCATGTCTTATTTTCATATTGCCATGCTAATAATAATATTGTTATTAACATTGACATGTTAGTACTATGGTTCGATCTCATGCCATGATGTGGTTGGACTAAGAGATTACTGTCTATGATTATTTTGGGTTTCATCCGACAGTTTGTGGATATGCTGAGTTGAATTAATAAATGCAACCTAGCCGGTTGATCTAGAGTCACCTGTCCGGGCTTGACCGTGCAACCACATTTGCCGGTATTGGATGGCCTTGACTTGGCCTGACTACGTGATCATTCACCAGTACCTCCAAAGAGGGAGGGTTATGCGCGCGTGCTACCCAGATCAGGTAGGCGACGATAATCCTATGAGCCAAGTTGTTGTTTGTTTGTGCCGGCGTCCCCTTTTGGGACAGTTTAGTAGTCCCCGTTTGGGACAGTTTTGTTTGGCCACAATGGTGGAAGGTTTCATGAGGACACAGGGGCCACCCAAGGCAAGCCTTCGGGGGAGGATGAGTGCTGGTGGTACGATGAAAGAGTCATGGGTTAGGCAGGTTTCGTTGAAGCAACGTTGGTCCACCCGAGTGGGATCACGAGGCTAGATGCTTCATGGTGTGGGTAAAGTGCGCAACCTCTATAGAGTGAAAAATCTATTCGAATAGCCGTGTCCGTGGTATTGGATAGCCCGTCTAGACATCACTAGGTGGTCAACCATAACAGTGATAATAATGAGGGAAGAACTCATCTTGTGTAGACATCAGAGGATGTCAGGGATATGGTATGCTAGCCATGGAATGGCTATGAGGTGAATGGTCGCATGACCACATGATGGTATGTTAGCCATGGGATGGCTATGAGATGAGTGGTCGAATGACCACATGATGGTATGTTAGCCAAGGGATGGCTATATGATAAGTGGTCGGATGACCACATGATGTGGATTAGATTTGGATCAGCATTAAGTTGGATCATGAGTATTTCGAGGGTTGTGGGACAACCCCATAAGAGCGTAAGCTGGTATTCGGTAACAGTACGTACTTTAAGCACCTAGTGTGATTAATTCCATGTTGTGTTATGTAGATCATATGCCTAATTCATGTTATGCCATGCTTGTTCCATGTTTTCCTGTTAATTCCATGCCATGCTTAGAATAATTATTATATAAGCATAGGGCTTGCTTTCCAATCTGCTTGTTTGGATGCTATGTATTTGGTTGTCTTGCGAGTACATTCAAAGTACTCACCTGGCCTTGCACATGGCCAGTTGCAGGAGAAGATCTGTCGTGCTAGATCGTAACCCAGCCAATCCTGCGAGTTATGGAACCCAGCCAGAGACGTCGTTGCCGCTGAACCAAGACCCTAGCCGCCATCTAGATAGCCTTGAAGATATGTAATATTGTTGCAAGCAACAGTATTGTAACACTCCATTATATTTAATAAAGCCATTTGTGCCTGGAATTTCTGTATCATGTCCTTGATGTGCGCCAGGTCTTATCCTGGAGCTGGCGTGCGTCGGCCCTCTATTTTATCAGCAGGGTACTCATCGACAAATTCAAGGCCCTCTATAACTTTGGCGGTGTAATACATCTCACGCTTTCCTGACCTAGCTACTATGTTGTGTAGAAGCTGAATTTCAACGCTTAGTGCACTCAACTTGTGTTGTAGCAACATTGGCTCACTGGGCTTAAACATTCTCATGAAGCACCGACTGACAGAAACATTCACCACATCTTCTCCCGGTGCCTTTGTGGTGGTAGGTTCATTGGCTGGTTTCTTCTTTCACTTTCTGCCCTTTTTACAACGCTGAGCTGAGGAGTCCATAGAAGATGGTTCCCTGGAATGCATTTGTTGGTTTTGCTAAAATCTGGTGTGCAATTATGAGTCATGATTGATAAAAAATGAAAGAAAAATTCGATATGACCTTTGCTATAAAATATGATATAACAGTGCAAGAAATTCAATACTACAATGGATCCTAGTTAATTGAATTTTTTTGACAAGACCTTTGCTGACAAGAGGACATAACGAGTGCCAGAAATTCAGCGAACCGGAAATGAATCGATGTTTCACCAAAACATTGGCACTCATGTCGATACCTGCAAATATAAGCCAATGATAATACAATGGATCCTAGTTCAAAAATGAAAGAAATATTCGACATGACCTTTGCTAACAAGAGGACATAACGAATGCCAGAAATTCGGTGAAACAGAAATGAATCGACGTTTTGCCAAAACATTGGCACTGATGTCCATACGTGCAAATATAAGCCAACAATACTGCAATGGATCCTAGATAGTGTTGGGGAACGTTGCATGGGAAACAAAAAATTTCCTACACACATGCAGATCTATCCATGGTGATGAGAATCTACGACAGGGAGAGTGGATCTACGTACCCTTGTAGATCGCTAAGCAGGAAGCGTTAAGAAACGCGGTTGGTGTAGTCGAACGTCTTCGCGATCCAAATTGCCGAGCGTCCCGCGATCTCATCACGATCCGTCCCGCGATCCAATCACGATCCGTCCCGCGAATTCATCACGATCCGACCCGCGAACTCATCATCATCCATCCCGCAAACTCATCATGATCTGTCCTGCAAACTCATCACGATCCGTCTCGCGATCTTGATCACGGTCCTTTCGATCTAGCGCCGAACGGACGGCACCTCCGCGTTCAGCACACGTACAACTTGATGACGATCTCCGCCGTCTTGATCCAGCAAGAGGGAGCAGAGAGGAACAAGAGTTCTCCGGCAGAGTGCTAACACTCCGGCGATGGTGGTGGAGTTATTCCGGCAGGGCTTCGCCTAAGCGCTACAGAAAATCGATCTAGAGGAGAAAATATGCACTAGAGGAACGGGTAGCGCGTGGCTGAAAATTCTGTGCCACACCCTAAAATCCTCTAGTATATATACGAGGAGAGGATGAGGAGGCTTGGCTGCCAAAGAGGCAGCCCTTGGGTCCGCCGAACCTAGTGGGATTGGAGGATTCCTCCTCCAATCCTAGTAGGACTAGGACTACTCCTTATTTTTGCCTTTTTTTGCCTTTTTCCACCTTTTTCTCTTTGGGCTTTTCTTCCGAGCTGCATGGGCCTTGTGTGGGACTTTCACCAGTCCACAAAGGGCTGGTATTTACTCTTCCACAGCCTATGAAGCCTCTTGGGTCGAAATACCCCTCCCGGTGGTCTCCCGGTACACTACCGGCACTCCCGGTACACTACCGATGAGCCCGAAACTTTTCCGGCGACCAAAACAGGACTTCCTATATATGAATCTTTACCTCCGAACCATTCTGGAGATCCTCGTGACGTCCGGGATCTCATCCGGGACTCCGAACGACCTTCGGTCACCACCATACATAACTCTGTACTACCGAAACGTCACCAAACCTTAAGTGTGCAAACCCTGCGGGTTCGAGAACTATGTAAACATGACCGAGACACCTCTACGGTCAATAACCAATAGCGGGACCTGGATGCCCATATTGGTTCCTACATATTCTACGAAGATCTTTATCGGTCGAACCTCTATGTCAAGGATTCAGTTAATCCCGTATGATGTTCCCTTTGTTCTTCGGTATGTTACTTGCCCGAGATTCAATCGTCGGTATCTGTATACCTAGTTCAACCTCGTTACCAGCAAGTCTCTTTACTCGTTCTGTAATACAAGATACTGTGGCTAACACTTAGTCACATTGCTTGCAAGGCTTATTGTGATGTTGTATTACCGAGTGGGCCCTGAGATACCTCTCCGTCACATGGAGTAACAAATTTCAGTCTTGATCCATGCCAACCCAACAGACACCTTCGGAGATACCTGTAATGCACCTTTATAGTCACCCAGTTACGTCGCGATGTTTGATACACACAAGGCACTCCTACGGTGTCCGTGAGTTGCATGATCTCATGGTCAAAGGAACATATACTTGACATGCAGAAAACAGTAGCAATAAACTGACACGATCATATGCTACGTTTGTAGTTTGGGTCTTGTCCATCACACCATTCTCCTAATGATGTGATCCCGTTATCAAATGACATTTCATGTCCATGGTTAGGAAACCTTAACCATCTTTGATCAACGAGCTAGTCTATTAGAGGCATACTAGGGACATGGTTTTGTCTATGTATCCACACATGCATCTAAGTCTCCGATCAATACAATTATCGCATGGATAATAAATGATTATCATGAACAAGGAAATATGATAATAAATAATTTATTATTGCCTCTAGGGCATATTTCCAACAGTCTCCCAGTTGCACTGGAGCGAATAATCTAGTTCACATCACCATGTGATTTGCATTGTTATGAATCTAACACCCAATGAGTTCTGGGGCTTGATCATGCTTTGCATGTGAGAGAGGTCTTATAGTCAACGGGTCTGCGACATTCAGATCCGTGTGTACTTTGCAAATTTCTATGTCAAACCGTAAACACTGCTACCACACTCCACCTGGTACTATTCGAAATGGCTCCTCCACTATACGTATCCAGATTGCTACTACGAGTCATCTGGATTGGTGTTAAAGCTTGCATCGACGTAATTCTTTACGGCGAACTCTTTATCACCTCCATAATCGAGAAACATCTCCTTAGTCTTTTAGTTACTAAGGATAATCTTGACCGCTGTCCAGTGCTCCATTCCAGGATCACTTTGAAACCTTTCGGCCATACTTATGGCAAGGCTGACATCGGGTCTTGTGCACAACATTGCATACATGATAGAGCCTATGGCTGAAGCATAGGGGATGACACTCATCTTTTCTCTATCTTCTGCAGTCACTGGGCATTGAGTCTTACTCAACTTCACACCTTACAAATCAGGCGGGAACTCTTTCTCTGACTGATCCATTTTGAATTCTTTCAAAAACTTTGTCAAGGTATGTACTTATTGAAAAGTCTCATCAAGCTTCTTGATCTATCTCTATAGATCTTGATGCTCAACAATTAGGTAGCTTTATCCAGGTCTTCCTTTGAAAAACTCTTTTTCAAACAACCGTTTATGCTTTCCAGAAATTCTACATCATTTCCGATCAACAATATGTCAACCACATATGCTTACCAGAAACTCTATAGTGCTCCCACTCACTTTATTGTAAATACAAGTTTCTCATAAACTTTGTATAGACTCAAAAACTTTGATCACCTTATCAAAGTGTATATTCAAACTCCGAGATGCTTGCTTCAGTTCATACAAGGTTCACTGAAGCTTGCACACCTTTTAGCATCCTTAGGACTGACAAAACCTTCTGGTTGTATCTCATACAACCTTTCCTTAAGGAAGGAAACGATGTTTTGGTATCCATCTGCCAGATTTCATAATTGAAAAATGCAGCAACTGCTAACATAATTCCAACAGACTTTAGCATCGCTAAGAGTGAGAAAGTCTCATCACAATCAACTCCTTGAACTTGGCAGAAACTTCTTTGCGACAAGTCGAGCTTTATAAATGGTGACATTCACCATCAGCGTCTGTCTTCATCTTAAAGATCCATTTGTACTCGATGACCTGCCGTCCAATGAGCAAGTCTACCAAAGTCTATACTTGGTTTTCATACATGGATCCTTTCTCGGATTTTATGGCCTCTAACCATTTGTCGGAATCCAGGCCCATCATCGCTTCTCCACAGCCCGTAGGTTCATCGTTGTCCAACAACATGACCTCCAAGACAGGGTTGCCGTACCGCTCAGGAGCAGTACACATCCTTGTTGACCTATGAGGTTCGATAGTAACTTGATCCGAAGCTTCACAATCATCATCATTTACTTCCTCTTCAACTAACGTAGGCTTCACAGAAAACAACTTCCTACGATGCGCTACTCTCTGGTTGAACAAAGGTTCAACAACCTCATCAAGTTCTATCTTCCTCCCACTCAATTCTTTCGAGAGAAACTTTTTCTCGAGAAAGGACCCAGTTTTAGCAACAAACACTTTATGCTTGGATCTGAGATAGAAGGTTTACCGAAATGTTCTTAGGGTATTCTATGAAGATGCATTTGTCCGCTTTGGGTTCGAGCTCATTAGGTGAAAACATTTTCCACACAAGCGTCGCAGCCCCAAACATTAAGAAATGACAGCTTGGGTTTCTATCAAACCCTAATTCACACGGTGTCATCTCAACGGATTCAGATGGTTCCCTTTTTAAAGTGAATGTAGTTGTCTCTAATGCATAACCCCAAAATTATAGTAGCAAAACGATAAGAGACATCATAGCATGCAGCATATCCAATAGAGTACGACTATGACATTCGGACACACCATCACACTATGGTGTTCCAGGTGGCGTGAGTTGTGAAACAACTTTCACATTGTCTAAAGTTGTATGCCAAACTCGTAACTCAGATATTCACCTCCACGATCATATCACAGACATTTTTATCTACTTGTCACGATGATCTTAAACTTCACTCTAAATTTGCTTGAACCTCTCAAACGATCCAGACTTGTGTTTCATTAAGTAAATATACACTATATCTACTCAAATCATTGGTGAAAGTAAGAAAATAACGATATCCACCGCACGCTACAAGACTCATTGGATTGCATACATCAACATGTATCATTTCCAATAAATCACTTACCCACTCCATCCATCTGGAAACGGGGTCCTTAGTCATCTTGCCCAAGAGGCATGGTTCGCATGTCTCAACCGATTCGAAATCGAATGAGTCCAAAGATCCATCAGCATGGAGTTTCTTCATGCACTTTATACCAATATGACATTTAGCGGCAGTGCCAGAAGTATGTGGTACTATCATTATTAACTTTGTATCTTTTTGGCATCAATGTTATGAACATGTGTATTACTACGATCAAGATTCAACAAACCATTCTCACTGGGTGCATGACCATTGAAGGTATTATTCATGTAAACAGAACAACCATTATTCTCTAACTTAAATGAATAACCGTGTTGCAATAAATACGATCTAATCACGTTCATGCTCAACGCAAAACACCAAATAACATTTATTTAGGTTTGTCTCTAATCCCGAAGGTAGAGAGAGCGTGCGATGTTGATCACATCAACCTTGGAAACATTTCCAACACACATCGTCACCTCACCCTTAGCTAGTGCTCCATTTGTAGCTTTTATTTCGAGTTACTAACGTTTAGCAATCGAACCGGTATCCAATACCCAAGTGCTTCTAGGAGTACTCGCAAGGTACACATCATTAAAACATATATCAAATATACTTTTGTTGATGTTGCTAGCCTATCTTATCTACCAAGTATCTAGGGTTGTTCCGCTTCAGTGACCGCCCTCCTCATTATCGAAGCACTTAGTCTCGGGTTTGGTTTCAACTTTGGGTTGCTTCACTGGAGTAGCAACTGACTTGCTATCCATGAATTTCCCCTCCTTGCTCTTGCCCTTCTCGAAACTAGTGGTTTGACTAACCATCAACACTTGATGCTCCTTCTTGATTACTACCTTCGCGGTGTCAAACATTGCGAATAGCTCAGGGATCATTATTTCTATCCCTGGCATTTTATAGTTCATCACCAAGTTCTAGTAGCTTAGTGACAGTGACTTGGAGAACTATATATATCACTATCTTATCCGAAAGATCAACTCCCACTCGATTCAAGCGATTGTAGCACCCAGACAATCTGAGCACATGCTCAATGATTGAGATATTATCCTTCATCTTGCAGGCAAAGAATCTTGTTGGAGATCTCATATCTCGAAACACGGGCACGAGCCTGAGATCCTAATTTCAGATCTTAGAACATCTCATATGTTCCGTGACGTTCAAAATGTTTCGGAGCCTCAATTCTAAGCCGTAATGCATGACGCACTAAACTATCAAGTAGTCATCAGAATGTGCCTGTCAGATGTTCACAACATCTACAAACGACGTTAGAGGGGTTGGTGCACCGAGCGGTGCATTAAGGACATAAGCCTTGTGTGTAGCAATGAGGACAATCCTCAGATCAAGGAGCCAGTCCACAATATTGCTACCATCAACTTTCAACTCTATTTCTCTAGGAACATATAAAAATTCAAGGGAGCTACAACATGAGCTAGTAATCTACAACATAATTTTGCAAAGACACTACTGACTATCTTCATGATAATGAGTTCAACTAATCATATTACTTAAGAACTCCCACACAAATTGACATCCCTCCGGTCATCCGAGTGATACATGATCCAAATTCACCAACTCAAGTCCGATCATCACGTGAGTTGAGGTGGTTACAATGGTGAACATCATCATGTTGATCATATCTACTATATGACTCATGTTCGACCTTTCGGTCTCTTGTGTTCCGAGGCCATGTCTGTACATGCTAGGCTCGTCAAGTTTAACCCGAGTGTTCTGCATGTGCAACACTGGCTTGCACCCTTTGTATGTGAACGTAGAGTCTATCACACACGATCATCACGTGGTGTCTCGACACGAAGAACTTTCGCAACGGTGCACAGTTGGGGAGAACACAATTTATCTTGAAATTAAGTGAGGGATCACCTTATAATGCTACCGTCGTCCAAAGCAAAACAAGTTGCATGATATGGCCATGCAAATCATAAGTGACATGATATGGCCATGAACTTGTGCTTTTGATCTCCATCTTGAAAGCACTGGCATGATCTCCATCGTCACCGGCATGACACCATGATCTCCATCAACGTGTCGCCATCGAGGTTGTCACGCCCATAATGCTTCTACTACTATTGCTACTGTTTAGCGATAAAGTAAAGCATTACATAGCGCTTAATGATTGACACGTAGGTCATACAATAATTAAAGACAACCCTATGGCTCCTGCCGGTTGCCGTACTCATCGACATGCAAGTGGTGATAATCTATACATCACATGATCATCTCATACATCACATATACCACATCATGTAATTGGCCATATCACATCACAACATACCCTGCAAAAACAAGTTAGACGTCCTCTAATTGTTGTTGCATGTTTTACGTGGCTGCTATGGGTATCTAGCAAGAACAATTCTCATCTACGCAAAAACCACAACGGTGATACACTAGTTGCTTTTCAACCTTCTCAAGGACCGCCTTTGTCGAATCCGATCCAACTAAAGTGAGAGAAACTGGCACCGGCAAGCCATCTATGCAACAAGTTGCGGTCGAGGGAACCGGTCTCTCGTAAACGTACGAGTAATGTTGGTCCGGGCCGCTTCATCTCACAATACCGCTGAACCAAAATACGACCAAGGGAGGAAGCAATCTAAGCATCAACGCCCACAAACCTTTTGTGTTCTACTCGAGATCTCATCTACACATAGACCTAGATCATGATGCCACTATTGGGGAACGTTGCATGGGAAACAAAAATTTTCCTACGCACATGCAGATCTATCCATGGTGATGAGCATCTACGAGAGGGAGAGTGGATCTACGTACCCTTGTAGATCGCTAAGCGGGAAGTGTTAAGAAATGCGGTTGGTGTAGTCGAACGTCTTCGCGATCCAAATCGCCGAGCGTCCCGCGATCTCATCACGATCCGTCCCGCGATCCAATCACGATCCGTCCCGCGAACTCATCACGATCCGCCCCGCGAACTCATCACGATCTGTCCCACGAACTCATCATGATCCGTCCCGCGAACTCATCATGATCCGTCTCGCGATGTTGATCACGGTCCTTCCGATCTAGCGCCGAACGGACGACACCTCCGCGTTCAGCACACGTACAGCTTGATGACGCTCTCCGCCGTCTTGATCCAGCAAGAGGGAACGGAGAGGAACAAGAGTTCTCCGGCAGCGTGACGGCGCTTCGGCGATGGTGGTGGAGCTATTCCGGCAGGGCTTCGCCTAAGCACTGCAGAAAATCGATCTAGAGGAGAAACTATGCACTAGAGGAACGGGTAGCACGTGGCTGAAAATTCTGTGCCAAAACCCTAAAATCCTCTAGTATATATAGGAGGAGAGGAGGAGGAGGCTTGGCTGCCAAAGAGGCAGCCCTTGGGTCGGCCGAACCTAGTGGGATTGGAGGATTCCTCCTCCAATCCTAGTAGGACTAGGACTCCTCCTTATTTTTGCCTTTTTTTGCCTTTTTCCACCTTTTTCTCTTTGGGCTTTTCTTCCCATCTGCATGGGCCTTGTGTGGGACTTCCACCAGCCCACAAAGGGCTGGTATTTACTCTTCCACAGCCCATGAAGCCTTTTGGGTCGAAATACCCCTCCCGGTGGTCTCCTGGTACACTACCGACACTCCCGGTACACTACCGATGAGCCCGAAACTTTTCCGGCGACCAAAACAGGACTTCCTATATATGAATCTTTACCTCCGGACCATTCCTTAGCTCCTCGTGACGTCCGGGATCTCATCCAGGACTCCGAATAACCTTCGGTCACCACCATACATAACTCTATACTACCGAAACGTCACCAAACCTTAAGTGTGCAGACCCTGCGGGTTCGAGAACTATGTAGACATGACCGAGAAACCTCTACGGTCAATAACCAATAGCAGGACCTGGATGCCCATATTGGTTCCTACATATTCTACGAAGATCTTTATCGGTCGAACCTCTGTGTCAAGGATTCAGTTAATCCCGTATGATGTTCCCTTTGTTCTTCGGTATGTTACTTGCCCGAGATTCGATCATCGGTATCCGTATACCTAGTTCAACCTAATTACCAACAAGTCTCTTTACTCGTTCTGTAATACAAGATCCCGTGGCTACACTTAGTCACATTGCTTGCAAGGCTTATTGTGATGTTGTATTATCGAGTGGGCCCTGAGATACCTCTCCGTCACACGGAGTAACAAATCCCAGTCTTGATCCATGCCAACCCAACAGACACCTTCGGAGATACCTGTAATGCACCTTTATAGTCACCCAGTTACATTGCGACATTTGATACACACAAGGAACTCCTCCGGTGTCCGTGAGTTGCATGATCTCATGGTCAAAGGAACATGTACTTGACATGCAGAAAACAGTAGCAATAAACTGACACGATCATATGCTACATTTGTAGTTTGGGTCTTGTCCATCACACCATTCTCCTAATGATGTGATCCCGTTATTAAATGACATTTCATGTCCATGGTTAGGAAACCTTAACCATCTTGATCGACGAGCTAGTCTATTAGAGGCATACTAGGGATATGGTTTTGTCTATGTATCCACACATGCATCTAAGTCTCCGATCAATACAATTATAGCATGGATAATAAACGATTATCATGAACAAGGAAATATGATAATAACTAATTTATTATTGCCTCTAGGGCATATTTCCAACAGATAGAAGATGAAATAAAAATTTGACATGACCTTTGCTAACAAGAGGACATAACGAGTGCCAAAAATTCAGGGAAACGGAAAAGAATTGATGTTTTGCCAAATCATTGACACTCATGTCATAATGTACAAGTATAAGTCAACCACACTAGAAGGGTTCCTACACATAAATTTACCAAATATTTCTAAACTACTAGTATTTATTTACCCTAAACACAGATCTAACCATCATACAAAAGAGCACTAAGAAATATTGTCATGTATTTCTAAACTACTAGTATTTACTAGGAACAAATCTGGCAATGCATACCGGAGAGTGAAAAGCTTGGAGTTCGAATGCAGCCCAAGGTCTTTGATGTTGGTGCGGGAGCTCAGTGGAGCTCAGTGGTGCCGGTGGCGACGGAGGCGATGAGCTGCCTCATCCAGTGTTGGAGGAGGAGGCCATGTGTCGTGGTTTTATCACGGCAGATGTCCTCATGCAAGGACTTAGGTGTGTGGCCATCACCGCTAGGTAGCGACTCAAAGGGGTTAAACGGGAACGGGAGGCGAGTTTACCCATGTTCGGCCCCTCCGATGGAGGTAATAGCCTACGTCTTGCTTTGTGTCTATACTTATGGTGATCTCGATTACAAGGGTGCGGAATCTCTGACCTAGCTTTCGAGGGTGTCTAACATAAGTCTTTCGGTCCTATGGGTTCGACTTTATATGCAGGTCAAGACTCTAGGGTTTATAACAGAGTATGAGTCATATTATGACTCGTAACCTATGACGTCTCTAACACGCCTTGCCACTCAAGCAAGGAATCTTCCGGCGCCTTCTGCCCTATGGGCTTTGAGTCGCCATCTCCCCACGCTTCGGCTGTCCTGCGGCTTACTAGGTAACCGCCTTGCTTGTCTTGTCTTCTTGGCAAAACTGTAACAACCCAAAAATCGGGTTATCGATTTTTGTGCTGTTTTTCCTTCCTAGATTTTCTCTCCCTAAATTTTTCCTCCGGAATCTGGTAAGTAACCAGGTGAATCCAGACAATCCCCAAATTCTCATTGCCTTGCCCATGCTCTTGTGCCATCCAACCCTTCGTTAGTAAGCCCTGAATCTCATTCAAACCCTAGTTCTGAATATTGGAACTAGAAATCCTGCCTTTGTGTTTACAAAGGAGCTATCATTTCCCTTGCTCTGTTAACCCTCCCAAAATTTCCAGAAGATCCTCCTTCATCCATAAACCCTAGATGTGCAAAAATATTGCCAAGTCATCTGCAATATTTCTCATCTAGAATTAATTCCTTTCTCTGTCTTTCCGAGGAATTTAATCCAGGAAAATATTTATCCATCTCTAGTGGTCATGAAAACTTGTGGAGATATCATTTATGATTATAGTGAGCTCTCATAAACATATTGGCCATAATTAAATAGGGGAAATTGCCTTTTCTTATTTAAAGCCAATATTCCAATTTGGGGCCTTTCCAAAGGAACTACCATTTTGGTAGCTAGGAAAAATCCCAAATAATTTGTGGAGATTCTAATATCCATATCTTCTCCATTTAAATCATAATATCAAGCTCCACAATTCAAATTTTGAGTACCACATCCTTTTGCAAATCATGTCCAAATTTCCTGTTTGCAAAGTAAGTGCTTGATTCCTTGGTCTCCTTGGGCTGAAATTTTTCAGGGTGATTCATTATGATAAATTACCCTTATCCTCCAAAAATCAGCTCATTCCATCTAGCCAACCTTCCTCAGCAAATTTTCCAAGTTTCTGTCTATATTGGAGCACTGTGAAGGAAGTATCATTTTTATTTGTGCAAATGGTTTGAAACTTTTACACTATCTCCATTTGCCTAAATCATTGATGTCCTCCAAATTTGGGTCATGTTACTCTAGTCATTTTTCCTCAACAACCTCATCTTCATTTCTGATCAGTGGGCAAGGTTACAAAGGAAGTACCCTCTATATTTATTCATTAGTGCTGAGGCTTTGCCAAGATGATGACCTTAGTAGATGATTGGCCCCTTACCAAGATCAGGTCAAGAGATGCATTGTGGTCATCACAGGTCGTATCGAACACATTGTTGTCAGCTGTTGTTTGACCCAGAAGTAGTCACGCTAGAGCTGCTTGAGGGGTCAAGTCGAAACAGGGAAGATGGAGAAGACCCCATACATGTTTTGGCCTCGAGCAGGGCGTGGCAAGGCCCTGGCCACGTGGTGAGCACGGGCAGAGCGTGCCAAAATCGCGCCCTGTCCGCCAGAGCCTTCGGGAGCTCTCCCTGGCACGCCATGGCTTGTCCGGGAGCGTCAGAGAGCTCTCCAGTGCGTGCGTGAACCCTCTGGAGTCCTCTCACCCTCGTCTCCTAGCTTCTAGCCAGCCCCGTCGTCCTGTTGCAATGCGGCCACGGCGCCGCCATCTCGAAGCTTCGGCCGCCGTCGCGAGAGCCCTTCCCCGAGCTATTTAAGCAAGTTCTCGAGCCCTCCCGAGCGCCAGAAAGCCCATCCCCGCCTCCAATCGAGCCTCGGAGCTCCCTTCCCTCCCCAATGGCCGGAGCGCCACCGCCGGACCCCCATGGCAATGTCAGCTCCAGAGCCCTCCCCCTATCCTCTACTTATGGTTAGAGCATTCCATAGATCCCCGCAGGCCGCCACCGTACTCCACTCTGCCGGAGAAGCTGGCCTGGCTTGCTTCAACCGCGCCCACGCAGGTCGTCCGCTGTGGGACGGGCAACCGCCGCCTCGGCCCTCCCGGGCCTGCAGCTAATTCCCCGGGCGCGGCGAGAAGCGGAGGAGCCCCTGCTCCCGCCGGCCGGCCCCCCTCGCGGCGGAGCAGCGGCAGCCACGCCGGCCGGCGCTCTCCCCTGCCTCTGTCTCTGCTTCGGTCGGGGGAGAAGAAGGCGATCCAGAGAGAGAGGGAGGAAGGAGATAGGGTGCCCCCCCCCCCTCGTCAGGGACTACGCGTTGACCCGAACCGGTTCGCTGACTGGATTAAGTGAAAGCGCCTTTCGAAAAGTGCGCTTTCTTGCTGTGAAGGCATATTCCTCTACGGTCTAGGGCACAAGTGCGCTTTTGCATTTCTGAAGGCGTATTACAGGAGAATACATTTTCAGCCTAGCCGTCGGCTGTATCTATGAAGTTTTGAGCATTCGTCCGTTAAGAGCTAAAGTGGACAGGTTTTTGTCTGCTTCTATATCGGGGTAAAACCGACGCCCACTTCTTCGTCTCGTTGAGCCCGTTTCGATGGTATCCTTTTCATATTGTTTTCACACAATGGAAATAACCATTTTGCCCTTGCCCTCCGATCGAGTCTTCCAAGAGAGAACTGTTTTTGGCGAATTCTTCTGTGAGGTGATCGCACTTATTCCCGCAAGCCAACCTCTTATCATGAGCTATGAACTTGCATGATGACTTTGCTTGCACCCTGTGTATTTGTCTGTATCACCTGTTAGTCTATATTTGCATATCTGTGGTAACACCGCTACTAGATTTTAGCATTACTTTTAATCTAATGCCATGTGTTATTTTCATATTGCCATGCTAATAATAATAATGTTATTAACATCGACATGTTAGTACTAGGTTCGATCTCATGCCATGATGTGGTTGGATTAAGAGATTACTGTCTATGATTATTTTGGGTTTATGATGAGTTGAATTAATAAATGCAACCTAACCGGTTGATCTAGAGTCACTTGTTCGGGCTTATTCGTGCAACCATATTTGCCTGTATGGGACGGCCCTGACTTCGTCTGATCGCGTGCTCTTTCATCGATACCACCAAAGAGGGAAGGTTGTGTGCGCGTGCTATACTGACCTGGTAGGCGGCGATAACCTTGTGAGCCAGTTGAGTTGTATGGGTACCCGTCCCCGTTTGGGACAATTTAGTTTGGTCCCCGTTAGAGACAGTTTAGTTTGGCCACGGCGGTGGCAGGTGTCATGAGGACACAGGGGCCACCCAGGGCAGGCCTTCGAGGGAGGATGAATGCTAGTGGTACGATGACAGAGTCATGGGTTAGGCATGTTTCATTGGAGCAATGCTGGTCCACCCGAGTGGGATCACGAGGCCAGATGCTTCATGGTGTCAGTAAAGTGCGCAACCTCTGCAGAGTGAAAAATCTATTCGAATAGCCGTGTCCATGGTATTGGACAGCCCGTCCAGACCTCACTAGGTGGTCAACTATAACAGTGATAATAATGAGGGAAGAACTCATCTTGTGTAGACATCAGAGGATGTCAGGAATATGATATGTTAGCCAAGGGATGGCTATATGATAAGTGGCCGGATGACCACATGATGTGGATTGGATTTGGATCAGTATTACGTTGGATGATGAGTATTTCGAGGGTTGTGGGATGATTTGTCTCTAACGTATCTATAATTTTTGATTGTTCCATGCTATTATATTATCTGTTTTGTATGTTTTATATGCATTAATATGTTATTTTATATTATTTTTGAGACTAACCTATTAATCTAGACCCAAGTGCGAGTTTCTGTTTTTTCCTTGTTTTTGAGTTTCATAGATAAGGAATATTAAACGGAATCTAAACGGAATAAAACCTTCGGAATGATTTTTTTTGGAATAAAAGGAAGCCACGAGACTTGAGAACCAAGGCAGACGAGATGCCATGGGGCCACAAGCCCGTTTGCCGCGACCAAGGGGGTACCCCACACCGGGCAGGCTTATGGGCCCTTGGCAATTCTCTTAGCCCTAATCTTCGGCCTATAAATTCCCAAATATTCCATCATTATCATAACGAGCCACGAAAACACTTTTCCGCCGCCAGAAGCCTTCGTTCCCGAGAGATCCAATCTTCGAACCTTTTCCGATAGTCTGCCAGAGGGGGATTCGATCATGGAGGGCATCTATATCAATTCCATGACCCCTCCAATGATGCGTGAGTAGTTCACCACAAACCTACGGTCCATAGCTTGTAGCTAGATGGCTTCTTCTCTCTCTCTTTGCTTCTCAATACCATGTTCTTCATGATCTTCATGGAGATCCATCCGATGTAATACTCTTTTGCGGTGTGTTTGTCAAGATCCGATGAATTGTGGGTTTATGTTCAGATTATCCATGAATATTTTTGAGTCTTTCCTGAATTCTTATATGCATGATTTCATATCTTTGCAAGTCTCTTCGAGTTATTGGTTTGGTTTGGCCAACTAGATTGGTAATTCTTGCAATAGGAGAAGTGCTTAGTTTTGGCTTCAATCTTGCGGTGTCCTCACCCAGTGACAAAGTAGGGGTAGCGAGGCACGTATTGTATTGTTGCCATCAAGGGTAAAAAGATGGGGTTTTCATCATATTGCTTGAGTTTATCCCTCTACATCATGTCATCTTACTTAATGCGTTACTCTGTTCTTCATGAACTTAATACTCTAGATGCAGGCAGGAGTCGGTCGATATGTGGAGTAGTAGTAGTAGATGCAGAATCGTTTCGGTCTACTTGTCACGGACATGATGCCTATATGCATAATCATTGCCTTGGATATCTTCATAATTATTCGCTTTTCCATCAATTGCTCGACAGTAATTTATTCACCCATCGTAATACTTGCCATCATGAGAGAAGCCATCTAGTGAAACCTATGGCCCCTGGGTCTATTTTTCATATTATATTTTCAGATCTAAAACAAAAAGTACCAAAAATACTTGCCGCCATATTTTTTTACTTTTAGTTTTACTTTCCGTTCAAGCATCCTATTATATCTATCTCTATTAGATCTCATCCTTGCAAGTAACCGTGAAGGGATTGACAACCCCTTTATAGCGTTGGGTGCAAGAGTTTGATTCCTTGTGCAGGTACATCTATTGGCGGCTCTATCACACCCTATGATTGTAGCACATTGTTATGTTTGGGTTTATAAAATTTGGAGCCAACTAAAATTTTTTCAAGGTGCTTGAGCTTGTTAGCTATGCTGTTTGCTTGCTTGATGATTGTGTTATTTGGCACTACTAGGTTCTATTCCACTTCATATTCATCTTACTTGTTCCAAACCTCTTGCCTAATGATCATGCCATGTGAATAGTGCCCAAAACTATTTTTATCAAATTTTGTTTTAACCAAAAATGATTTATTTAAATTAAGTTTCCAAAACCTCCTGAAATGAGGTTTGCACTGCAAATCCTTAAATTGGGTGGATTATTATTTTCCAAAAGCTTTATTTCAAACCCACTATATATAAGACTTCCCAAAACCACAAAATATTATTTTGAGGATTATTTTCACATTTTATTTAAAGGCTTTTTCTTAAGGCCAGAAATGGTTTTTCCTAGGGAAAAATTATTTAAATGCTTTGAAAATATTTGAGAAAATTTAGAGAAACTCAGTGGACATATATTTTCCATATATACATGTCTCAACACAAGAGCATGATCAGATCATAGGCAAAACCCCTGAAAACCCTTTCTGTTCAAATCAAACTTTTGGAATATTTCTATAAGAAATATTCTCAATAAATTCCACTTCTGCCTGCCTGCCTTTGTCCTCCTCGCCAGCGCGACGGGGATAAGCTCCCCATAGTCGTCCCCATTGCTCCCTCTCTCTCTCGCCCGCCTCTTTTCCTCTCCCCTCTCTGCTTCGCCATGGCCGAGCCCTGCTCGAGCTCGCCGCCGTCGCATTAGCCACTCCCCCTCGCCCTTGAGCCCCCCAATCGATCCGCCTAGCTTTCCTCTTCCTCCTCGCCGAGCCGTGCACCGCCAGGAGCTCCCCATCGCCATCTTCGCGTCGTCTTCAACCTCTGGCCGCCAGAAATCAAGTGGAGCTCGCCGCTACTCCAGGCCCTCACCGAGACCGCTCTTGACGTCTCTGCGACCGCCGTGAGCCCCTGAGTCTTTTCCCCCTCTCTCCCCCTGCGATTGCGTGCTCTAGCGTCAGATTCCATCGAGGTCCGAATGCCCCCGCCGCTCGAGCTCGACGTCGGCCATGTTCCGGTGACCAGCTGGTCCATCTGAGGCCTCCGTCTTGTTCGTGAGGCTGTGTAGAGTCCGTAGGGGCCAAGTAGAGCTCATGTTGCGCCCTGGTTCGACGAGCCCGTGCTCGCCTGAGCTCCGGCCGCCGCCCAGCTCATCGCCGGCGTCGATTCCGACCATCTCGGCTCCTGGGAGGGGTCGGAATGGACGCGCGTGTGTGTGCTGAGTCGTTTGGTGCCCTCTGCCGTCCTTTTGGTCGCCGGAGGAGGGTTTCCGAAGCCCTCCGCCGTGTCTGGAGCCACCGGCGGCTCAACGCCGGTGGGTCTTGCCGGAGTTGACCACGTGGTTTGACCCCCTGAGTCACTGGCAGGTGGGGCCAGGCCCTGTCAAGTCAAAGTTAATTAATTATTTTAATTAACCTAATTAGTCACTGACAGTGGGCCTAGTTTTTGTTAATTAATTAGGATTTAGTTTTAATTAGTTAGTTAAGTGTCTGAGTCACTAACATGTGGCCCCCACATGTCAGGTTTGACTCTGGCCCGGTGAGCTGACCAGCTGACGTCATAATGATGTCATGCTGATGCAATAAAAGCAATTTCTAGTTTAAAATAAATTCCAGAAATTATTCAAAACTTCAGAAATTCATATAAATTAATCTGTAAATCATATGAAAATAATTTATATATGAAAATTTATCAGAAAATCCAATGAATCCAATGGTGCTATTGTCATGCATGTTAGAACAATCTAAGTAGGTGGACATGGAAATTTACTAATAGGTTAATATATGGAATTTGAAATGCAGAACAATTCCGAACCTATATTCAAACCCATTTCAAATCAACATGAACACTAGTTGCATTAGCTCATCCATACATGCTATCATGCCATGATCATGCATCTTATTGTTGCACTTGCGTGTGTTGATTGTTTCTTATCTGCATTGCGGTTGGCCCTGCTTCTGAGGATACCCCCGAGTATCCCGACGAAGGAGAGAACCTTTCCGCTACCCAGCAAGACAAGCAACCCCTTTGATCATTCTGATAATATCCCACCCTCTCGCTCCTGCTCTTGTTTATTGCATTAGGACAACCGATCACATGTCAGTCATACACGGTAGATGATCCTATTCTATTGCATAACCTAACATTGTCACAGTAAATAGCTAAACCTTGCAACCTAGCATACTTGGTAGATGCTTGTGCCATGATGTGCTTAGCTTACTTTGCCTGCTATGCTTGCTATGCTTAGAGTTGTGTCAGGTCGGATTCATCTGGGTGATGAACTGAGTGAAACAATGTTGCCTGATGTGATGATGTTATGATGAACTCGATTTGGTAAAGGTAGCGATGAGAGGCTATGTAGGAGTACATAGCGGGTTGTCTCATTGGGACCGTTCTTAGGAACTGAGTTCCGTGTTTGTGATCCAAGATTAGTTACTACCACACGTTGGGATACTTAATTGACCCTCTCGACTTATCATTCTCTTAGTCCTTAGTCTAGGAGTTGCAAGTAGTTTCTGGTGTTTATAGCATGCTGGAGGCCGTGCGTAGCACTGACCCTAGGGGTGGGTTATGACGCGATAGGCAGTGGCACGGTGTACCAAGGGACACCCGGATGGTGGGCTTGGGAACCCTGCGCACTTTGTTTGGGGCCGTACCGGAAACTTCGGCCGGACTTCCGTGCGGGTTCAGTCTCAAATAGGTGATAGCCTGGACTAGAGGTCTTATGTGATTGATGGTCGTGGCCGACTCCCTCGCTGGGCATCCGCTTGAAGGTTGCCGAGGTGCATGGTTTATGAGCACACAACGATAAGTGGCGAGAGCATGTGTGAAGAAGTACACCCCCTGCAGGGTATGAAACTATTTGAATAGCCGTGTCCTTGGATATGGACTACTTGGAGAACTTATGCTATTCATAGATAATCAAATGGATACTCATAAAAATATCAAGGCAAGTGTGAGTACCGTGGATGGCACTTTCCCAGGAGGGAAGTGAATCCATGGTGGTGTATTGTTATGGAGTTAGTGGACTCGTGTGCGATATCCAAAATGTAAACAAAGAGTTAAAATGAGTAGTGTAGGTTAGCCATGAGTCAAAGATGGCATTGCTGCATAAACTCCACCACTCCCTTTGTTGATACATGAGCATGAATAGACTAGGTCTATTTTAAAGACTTGCTGAGTATGTTTGTACTCACGTTTGCTTAATAAATGTTGCAGATGACACCCAGGACCCATTAGGTGGGTTCTTTCTAGACGTTGACGATGCCGAATAGCTGGTGTCCCAGCTACGACCTATGCCCTGTGGCGGGCTATAGATAGTCATGCCATGTGCCTTTTTATCCTTTCATCTGTCTGTACTCAGATAGCTTATGCTTCCGCTTGGTTTGTATGAACATGTTTGTATGACTTGAGTGTCGGGTCATGTGACCCCTATCTATAAGAACATATTATGCAAGGCTCATCTGAGCCTCTTAAATAAAAGTCATGTTGTTGTATAGTTATGTTGTGATGCCATGGTTGTATCTATGCATATCGGGCATGTCGTGCGTACGTGTGATGTGCAACGGTATGTATGGGATCCGACACCTAGTTGTGTGCCTTTAGTAGTACTCTTTACGGGAAAATGCCTCTTTGTGCCTCCACCGAGCCATGGTAGCTTGCTACTGCTCCGGACACATTGATTGACCAACATGTATCCTTCTTTGCTGCTGTGTCTGTCCCTTTAGGGAAATGTCTCGTGGTGTAATGAAGTCCCTGTAGCCTGCTACGACTCATCTACGTGCAGTGATGGCATTCGTGTCTCACGACGTAATGGAGACCCTGTAGCTTGCTATGACTCGTCTACACACGCTTGAGGCCGACACCTGCATTGCTGGGTTATGTATGCCTGTTTCCGTACGAATGTGCCGCTTGGGTTCTATGACTAGTCATGTCGGCCCGGGTACTTTGTCGTTTGGTTGCCAGCGACACGTTCACATACGTGAGCCAATAGACGCAAACGGTCCCGGCGAAGGTAAGGCTGCAGCCGTGGAACTTACCGTGTGCGTGGCTGCAAAGTGATGTGACATGTTACAGTCTGGATTCTTATGACTTAGGATCGGGGTCCCGACAGCGCGTTAGGTTCAAACTGGCCGCGCGCGCCCGCAACTTAGGTGGGCCGGCCTCGCTGGTTGGCCCAGTGCGGCTGGGCACTTAGCCCAGGGCACAATACCCCCTTTTCTTTTCCTTTTTATTCTGTGGACTTTCCAAAAATCCCACAGAACCCAAAATAATTCCTATGACAATACTTCTTCCACCAAAAATCTTAGAATATTCCATAGAATATATTAGTGCCATTTGTAAAAATGTTTGAAAATATTTTTAGTACTGTTTTATTTTAAAACCTATATTTGGGCACCTTTTTGCCTTTGTTAATTTATTTCGAAAATATTTTTAACAACAAAACCCTAGGAGAATATTTTTAGTATGACACTGGGTATTTATCAGAATAGATTAGCATTTTTATTAAGTAGTTGAGTGCTCTATTTTTTGTGTGTTGCTTATTTTTATCGCTTTATTTCGCGATGATAGATTGCACGGTTGACGAAGAAGTTGAACTCAATGACTTTAAAGACCCTCGAGACTTTGTTGAGCCAGGCAAGCAGCCCTTTGACCATGAGGAGAAACCATTTTTATTGCATGTCATATAACACTTTACTTTCACATATTGGATCATGTGATGTGGTGTTCCCCTTTTGGTGGGATACCCCCGTTACTCTTACCACTGAGACTTGCATCGTGCATGACCCTACCACCTTATGAGGGTTGTGTGGGTGGGAGTAGTTAGGTTGCTAATAGATGCTACACAAATGGGATGGGACTTATGCATAGTGATGGAAAGAAAGTGATGATTTCAAAGACTTTTTGAAAACCCCATCGGGTGCCACTAACGCCCGAGGGAGATGATGAGAAGATGGGTGACCACTTGAGAAAGAAATGGTGTGCCGGGGCAAGTTGAGTATGTGTTTTCGAAAACGGATTAGATTTAAGGTCTGCTGACCGTCCCAACCTTACATGCGCAACCACAATACCCCTTATGGGATGGGGCTTTGTTGATTACCTTGGTGGGTACTGGCAAGGAGCCCGCATTACTAGTGGCGGGAGTGGCGTGGTCCCTCTCGATACGGGGTCGTACCGGTATGTATGATCATGCGCTATCTTCACAGGCACCGGGCATACCGTTGGTCCCCTCATGGATGGTACGGTTTAGAGTGAGGCTCGTGTGAAGTACATCATGAGGGCTGGGTACCAATCGAGTGGACTCTTTGTTTAGTATCGCTAAGGGAAAGCCAATGTTCGGGTGCTTACCTCAGGTATGTTATATACCGCGAGTCGTGGATGACACGGAAGTTCCCCCGAGTCTTGTGGGTAAAGTGTGCAACCTCTGTAGAGTGTAAAACTATTCGAATAGCCGCGTCCGCGGTCATGACAGTTGGAGGTCCTTCTTAAACTACGTCCGGATGTTTTCGTGAAACTTTGTGTGAGTATGGATGTGATGGTGACAAGAGGTCACATGAGCTGAGTCCGATGACTTAGCAAGGGAATTAAACTAAGTCCGATGGCTTAGTATGATGAATGAACATGAGATGTTCTACCCCTACTTATGGTGATGTCTGTAACTTGTTCACATGGATATGTGTTAACTGTTGATGCATGCTTACTAGTTACTTGATCATGTCATTTGCATGAAAAATTAGCTTTCCGCAAACTTACCTACTTAGTGCTTTATCATGCATCATTGTTACCTTGTTCCACAACTTGGGTTGCTTGCGAGTACATTCAAAGTACTCATTGGCTTGCCACTGGTTATTTAATTGGCCAGGCATGGAGGAATAGTAGTATGTTGAAGAGTTCGTTGGAGACGAACATGCGAACTAGGACGCTTCCCAGTTAGAATGCCCGTAGGTTAAGGGAGATGGCATGGGTTCACACTTTTGACCAAGATTTTTGCTGCTTGTTCTATTTTAAGTGTTTGGCCCGTGTGGCCCTATCTATGTAAGACTAAGACCTTCATGGTCATTAATTGTGTAAGACATTAAGTGTGGATGTAAGACTCTTGTTATTCCGCTTCTGTGTGTTCAGTGAGCATTGATCTCTGGGATCACTATACACGTGCATTCAGTGATCTCGACTTATGAGTCAGGGTCCCCACAGAGCTGGTATCAGAGCCATCCTGACTGTAGGAAGCCCTTAGTTAGCATGGACATTAGACAATATAAAAGTCGTTTTCAAAACTACACCTAGCATTGGAACTTAGGAATTCTGCACCTTTTACCTCTCCTATGCTTCACACAACACTTTGCTGATTCTCCTCCTTTCAAACCTTTGTTGATGGCCATCGTACCCGAAGCCTTCCTGACATCCGACTTTCCCTTACTCCTTGGAGATAGCCTAGAGAAGTGCCAGTTTCGCCAAACACCCATTTTCGTCTACCATAAGGACTAGGTCGATGTCGTCACGAAGGAGTACCATGTGGATGTGGTTGTGAAGGCAAACGAATCCCTGACTAGTTGGTTCTTTGAAGGACCATGGATGGAGACCATGATACTCGTAGTCGAGACAACTGCATGCAAGGCACTCCTACACCTTCGAGATATCATTCCAGAGATGGCTGATGAGCCAGCTACTCGCTACCTTCCCTTCAGGAAGGATGACTTTGGCGAGAGTTGGACGCTGATTCCGACCAAGGAAGATGGCACACCACTCAGGTTCCAGACCTATTTCAGCCTCTCTGCCGATAGTCTGGTTCACAACTTGATGAAGGAGTCTGTGAAGCTCCGCGAGGAACTTCACCACACCCGAGGGCTACTTCGGCAAGCAAAGACGAAGCCAGACAAGATCAAGAAGGATGGAGCCCCCGAGGGACGACCAAATGTTGTTTATCGAGGAGGAGTACCCCCAGCTAGTGATGCACCTATGCGTAGTCGTTGCATGAGTGCGAAGGACTATCGTGATCTCTTCACCGACTTGGCTGCAAAGCGTCATGGGGATGGACCTCCTCGTTCCCCGACCCCTTTGACCGGGAACGATGCCCGTTCAGATGATGAACAGGAGGAAGACCCAGAGGAGCGTGACTACGAAACCGAGCACTCCACCACCTGAGTCTGAGAACCCCTAGGGTAGGATCAGTCATGTATCCCTCATGCGAAGTCGAGTCCGTGTAATGGTTCATATGAAACCATGTGTGCTTGTGGTTTGTTTTGTTGTTTTTGTTCCGATGCAAGTCGCACTTTTGCCTTAGGCAACATGTAAGCGACTCCATCATCTATTTTAATAGAGGCTGTTGGTCTTTCGACCTTTGTTTTATCATACTTGCACTTGATCGACCCCCTTAGGCGCGATTTTCCGTTATTCGCTTATCCTCTTGTCAATCCTAGTTATTTGACTTGGCTGCTCCAAACATGATGGTGACTGCTACCCGCAATAGCTCCTTCACCAACCCTGAAGCCGGCAACTCGAGCCAGCAACAGGGAGCTGGTGGGGCCGCTCACACTGGAGGACACCAGGAGTAGCCACAAGGCGACATTCCCCCGCCACCACCTCCACCGGAGAACATGACCATATCTCAGTTTCTCCATGTCCTCTGGGAGAAGCGCCAATCCAACAATGCTGCTATCCAACAGATGGCTCAAGCCCTTGTGAACAACCAACAACAAGGAAGGAACGTCAATGGCCGCTCCATGCTGTCAGTTCATGAGGAACTCGGCCCCAACCTCCACCGAGACTGCTGAACCGTTGGATCCTGATGATTGGATCCATACCATCGTGGACCTCCTTGCACTGGTCAATTGCAATGAGGATCGTGAGAAGGTGCTTTATGCATCTCACTGCCTCGGAGGTACCGCCCGAGCTTGGTGGGATGGATTCAAGGTCATGCAAGGAGAACGTGTGATCACGTGGAATGACTTCAAGGAACGATTCCGCACTATCCACATTCCTTCTGGGATCATGGCTATCAAGAAGAGAGAATTCCGAGCGCTGAAGCAAGGAAGTGGCTCTATCAAGGAGTACCTGTAGAAGTTCAACCTGCTGTCAAGGTATGCACCTGAAGATGTCAACACAGAGGCTGCCAAGAAGGAATGCTTCATGGAAGGACTTCAACAGATCCTACAGTATCAGCTCATCATCTGCGACTGTCGTACCGTCTTGGACCTGGTGAACAAGGACCTCATGCTGGAAGACAAGCGTCATGCCATCGACAACACTAGCAAGTGCAAGATGATCAGCAAGGGAAGCTCAAGCAACCAGAAGCCTCGCCCCTGGCAGCCAGCCCCAGCCAAGCCAACCTATCAGCCACAGCAGGCTAGACCTCCTACACCTCGTCTGAGCTACCAGCCTCAGTAGTATGCCAATCCCAGGCCAGCCTACAACAACAACCCCAATAACAACAACGATGTCAGAAACTTCAACAACAACCCTGGACAAGTCGCTTGCTTTGGATGTGGTCAGCCAGGACACATCTCTAGGCTGTGTCCCAACAAGAAGCCAGATGCACCGCGCCCCAATGCGCTAGCTCAAGGTCAAGCCCGTGGAGCACCACCAAGGAACCCCGCTCCCCGCAACCAGCCAAACAATGGCAATGGTCGTGTGAATCACGTTACCGTAGAGTAAGCCCAGGATGACCCGGACGTCATACTGGGTACGTTCCTCATCAACTCAACCCCAACAACAGTATTGTTTGATTGTGGAGCTTCGCATTCTTTTGTCACCCAAAAGTTTGCACTAGAGAGTGGCATGAAGCCTACACCCCTGGATAGCCGTATGTTGATACAAACCTCGGGATCAGTTATGAAGTCTGGGATAGGTTGTAAGGGAGTTGAGATTAACATCAACGGGGTAGACTTCCTAGCCGACCTTATCATCCTGAAGTCAGAAGGCTTGGATGTGATCCTAGGCATGGATTTGTTAACCAAGCACCAAGGCATGCTAGACTGTGCCAAAAGGATTGTCACCATGACCAATAGCCAAGGAGTGGAAGTCAAGTTTGTTCCCAACCCTGCCTCCACTCAAGCCCCTCAGGCTAACTATCTGTTGGGAGTTGAGTCGGATCAAGTGCCAGTGGTATGTGAATACCCAGATGTGTTCCTTGATGAGCTGTCCGGAATGCCTCCTGACCGCGACATTGAGTTCATCATTGAGCTTATGCCCGGATAGAGGCCCATCTATAATAAGGCCTACAGGATAGGATCCGAAGAGTTGGCTGAGTTGAAGAAGCAACTAGCAGAGCAGCTCAGAAAAGGATTTATTCACCCTAGTTCCTCTCCTCGGGGATCGCCTGTTCTGTTTGTGTCGAAGAGGGACGGGACTATCAGACTCTGTGTCGATTTCTGTTCTCTCAATGAAGTCACCATAAATAACAAGTACCCACTCCCCAAGATTGAAGACCTATTTGATCAGTTGAACGGAGCTAAGGTGTTCTCCAAGATCGATCTCAGGTCTGGGTACTACCAGTAGAAGATTAGATCCCAAGACATTCCAAAGACGACATTTGTAACCCGGTATGGCATGTATGAATACACGGTCATGTCCTTCGGGTTAACTAATGCCCTTGCCTACTTCATGTACCTCATGAATAAAGTCTTCATGGAGTACTTGGACAAGTTCATTGTCGTCTTCATTGATAACATACTCTTCTTCTCCAGGTCTGAAGAAGAACATGAGGAACACTTGAGATTGGTCCTAGAAAAGCTTCGAGTGCACCAACTTTATGCCAAGTTCAGCAAGTGTGAATTCTGGCTGCATGAAGTTGGATTCTTGGGTCATGTGTTGACTGCAGAAGGATTATCAGTGGATCCTATCAAGATTGAAGCCGTGACTGGATAGCAAACCCCAACCACCGTAAAGGAAGTCAAGAGCTTCCTCGGACTCGCAGGATATTACCACAAGTTCGTGGAAGGGTTCTCAAGCATTGCCCAACCCATGACCTAGATTTTGAAGAAGGACAAGAAGTTTGAATGGACAACTAAGTGCGAGGAAAGCTTCCAGGAGCTCAAGAAGGGATTGACCACAACCCCTATCTTGGCCACCCCTGATATTCACAAGGAGTTTGTGATTTATTATGATGCATCAAGAACCGGACTTGGAGGTGTTCTGATGCAAGATGGCAGAGTTGTAGCATAGCTATCTAGATAGCTATGCCCGCATGAAGAGAACTACGCAACTCATGATCTCGAGTTGGTAGCTGTGGTTCATGTCTTGAAGACATGGCGACATTACCTTCTTGGGAAGCAACGTAAGATATTCACAAACCACAAGAGTTTGAAGTATATCTTCACTCAAAGGGAGTTGAACATGAGGCAGCAAAGATGGTTGGAATTGATCAAGGATTACGACCTCAGTGTTCAGTACCACCCCGGAAAGGCAAATGTGGTAGCAGACGCCTTAAGCACAAAGGCGGTTCCTTGAATGCTATGATTAAGGAAAGGCTACCCGCCTTGTATGAAGAACTTGAGAGCTTCGTCTTGGAACTAGTTGCACCAGGATTCCTCGCCAACCTCGTAGCAAAGCCTACCCTAATGGATGATATCAAGGAAACCCAGAAGGGACATGAGAGCATTGAAGACATCAAGAGGAAGATCAAGACAAGCAAGGCCCCAGGATTCTCGGTGCATGAACAAGGAGTTGTATGGTTCGGGACTCGCATTTGCGTACCCAACAAAGAAGAGCTCAAGAACCTGATCTTGCAAGAAGCTCATGACACTCCCTACTCCATCCATCCTGGAGGAACCAAGATGTATCAAGAGCTCATGGCAAGATTCTGGTGGCATGACATGAAACGGGAGATAGGCACGTTCGTGGCTAACTATGACATATGCCAGAGGGTTAAGGCTGAGCATCAGCGACCCGCTGGACTACTGCAACCCCTAAAAGTGCCTGAATGGAAGTGGGATAAAGTCGGGATGGATTTCATCACCAGTTTACCAAGGTCAAGCAAGGGACACGATTCCATTTGGGTCATTGTCGACCACCTGACCAAGGTAGCCCATTTCATTCCTGTCAAGACCACCTATGACGGTAACAAGTTAGCCAACCTCTACATCGAGTGTATCGTGAGACTTCACGGAGTTCCAAGGGAGATTGTGTCAGATCAAGGCACCCGGTTCACCTCAAGATTTTAGAAGATGTTTCAAGAAGCCATGGGGACCAAGCTCTCCTTCAGCACTGCTTTTCACCCACAGACCGGCGGGCAAACGGAACGAGTGAATCAGATACTCGAAGATATGCTCTGCGCTTGTGTTTTGGCGTACAGAGCCAAGTGGGTGAATTGCCTGCCCTTCGACGAGTTCTCATACAATAACAGCTATCAGTCGAGTCTTCAGATGGCACCATTTGAGGTGTTGTATGGATGCAAGTGTCGTACTCCCCTCAACTGGTCAGATACCGGAGAAGGATTTACTTTTGGACCAGACATCCTCCGCGAAGCTGAAGAGCAAGTTCAACTTGTCCCAGAGCGCCTTGAGACCACCAACTCAAGACAGAAGAGCCACGCCGACTCTCACCGTCGAGAACTGAACCTCAATGTCGGAGATTATGTCTACCTCCATGTCACGCCTCTCAAAGGAACCGAGCGTTTCCACGTCAAAGGGAAGCTTGCACCAAGATTCATCGGCCCTTCAAGATCACCGCAAGACGAGGAGAAGTTGCCTATCAACTGGAGTTACCTCCCGAACTGTCGGATGTGCACAACGTCTTTCATGTGTCACAACTCCGGAAGTGTTTGCAAGTTCCCAACCGCCCCGACCTCTACAAGGATATCGACCATCAAGCCATCGATCTTCAGCCAGATCTCGCTTATTGTGAGAGGCCAGTTCGCATTTTGGATGAAGCCGAGCGCTGCACCCGAAACGCACCATCAAGTACTTCAAGGTCTAGTGGAGCAACCACACTGAAGCAGAAGCAACCTGGGACCATGAAGATTATCTTAGATCGGAGTTCCCGTACCTTTTTAGTGCTTAGCCTAGGAATCTCGAGGATGAGATTCTTATAAGGGGGGAAGGTCTACCACACCCTATGATTGTAGCACATTGTTATGTTTGGGTTTATAAAATTTGGAGACAACTAAAACTTTTTCAGGGAGCTTGTGCTTGTTTGCTATGTTGTTTGCTTGCTTGATGATTGTGTTATTTGGCACTACTAGGTTCTATTACACTTCATATTCATCTTCCTTTTTCCAAACCTCTTGCCTAATGATCATGTCATGTGAATAGTGCCCAAAACTATTTTTATCAAATTTTGTTTCAACCAAAAATGATTTATTTAAATTAAGTTTCCAAACCCCCCTGAAATGAGGTTTGAACTGCAAATCCTCAAATTGGGTGGATTATTCTTTTCCAAAAGCTTTATTTCAAACCCACTATATATAAGACTTCCCAAAACCACAAAATATTATTTTTAAGGATTATTTTCACATTTTATTTAAAGGCTTTTTCTTAAGGCCATAAATGTTTTTTCCTAGGGAAAAATTATTTAAATGCTTTGAAAATATTTGAGAAAATTTAGAGAAACTCATTGGACATATATTTTACATATATATGAGTCTCATCACAAGGGCATGACCATATCATAGGAAAACCCCCTCAAAACCCTTTCTGTTCAAATCAAACTTTTGGAATATTTATATAAGAAATATTCTCAATAAATTCCAGGAAGTCAACACTATCATAGGTGATGATCTTGCAAAGTTTCATCTCAATCGAAGTTTGTTTGATTCATGAAACCATTCCAAAACCATTCCTGTTCAGAATCAAATTTGAGCAACTATACATTGTGAAGTGTCTCCCCTTGGCCTCAAACTTTGTGGGCATGCTCTAATGGCCAAATAGTGATGATACACTAAGTGGTGCATCAAGGGTAAAAGCCTAGCATCAATGGATCTATAGAAATGTGATTCTGCTAATTTCTAGGGTTTATCAAATCTCCATTGTTAACTTCTTCCTCTTAAGCTCAAACTTGGTGAATCCCCTCACTTCTACCTAGCCTTTGTCCCTGGTAAATATCTCAATGAGGTGGAACCATCTTCTTGCCCAAAACACCATCAAACACCTTCTGGTGAAATGGTAAAACCAGCATTTCCACCCCTTTCCCATTTACCCTTGGCCCCAAATTTCTACCACAACCTCCGGGGGATGCATTTCACCTCTAGTATCTCTCCCTGGCGAGGTCTCTACAGGGAAGTGGGGTAAACCCCCATTTCTACCCTTGTTTCACCTTGGCAGAAGCTTTTTTCTTTCCCTTTCTTTTCTCCCTAGCCATGCTTAGCCTCTAAGGCATCCAAAGGGCATCTCTGGACCCTCCAGTGGCTAGTGGACAAGGTGGGGCACCCCGGAGCGCGTAGGCCACGACAATGCCGGCCATACGCATGCTCTAGAGCGTGCTACAGTGCGCTCCCGCATTGTAGTCGCCGCCCAATGGCCGGCCCCGACAACCTTGGGCCTCCCTCACGTGTCCCCCAAGACGCCCTCGGCGTCCGTGACACGCTAAGATGTCGGCCCCCTTCTCTCTCTCCCTCCTCCGACCTCCTCTCACACGCGCCGCGGCCTCCCAAACCGGCCAACCATGGGGCTCACACGCATGCACTCCCCTGCCCCTCTCTCCTCTCCCTCTGATCGTGGGCGACGCCCAGGAGCGCCTCTGACCCATTCTCTCCCTCCCCCGAGCCCTCCATTGAGCGCCACGACCTCGCCGGCGCACGAACCCTCGATGGACTCGCGTTCCCCTATAAGAGGGGCCTTCCCTCGAGCTCTCTCCCCTTCTCTGTCCCCCTCTCCTCCTATATCGTCCACCTGTAGAGCCCCAGCTCCTCCCCGTGCTCGTAGCACTCGGGATCGACCGGAGATCACCGCGGCGTCGCCACCATCGATCTCCCGGTAGCGGCCTCCTCCGTCCCTCCTTCTGCTCCAGCTGGTTCTCCCTCGCCACGCTGATGCATTCCCCTCTTCTTCCCGTCCTTTTTGCAGCACGAGACGGCCCCAGTGACCCCCTCCCAAAGCTCCTCCACCGCGGGACCTCGTTGTCGGCAACTCACGCCTCCCTATCGACCATCTCCAGCACCTCCCAATCGGCAGCAGCCTCCTGGGTCCATCCCCACTCTCGGATCCCCTCGTCGTGCCTTCCTTCTCTCTAGCTGACGCTCGGGCCCGCTGTCGGTGTGCACCCTCCCCTCCTGTCCAGAGGAAGGAGATGACATGTGACCCCCACCTGTCATCCCCACGGCCCTCTCCCTCTCCTTCTCTCTCGCTCATGTTGGGGCCCGCGTGTCAGGTTCAAACCTGGCCGCGCGCGCGCCCGCAACTCAGCTAGGCCGCCCTGGCCGGTTGGCGTAGTGCGGCTGGGCACGTAGCCTAGGGCACTATACCCCCTTTTCTTTTCCTTTTTCTTTTTCTATGGACTTTGCAAAAATCCCACAGAACCCAAAATAATTCCTATGACAATATTTCTTCCACCAAAAATCTTAGAATATTCCATAGAATATATTAGTGCCATTTACAAAAATGTTTGAAAATATTTTTAGTACTGTTTTATTTTAGAACCTATATTTGGGCACCTTTTTTCCTCTGTTAATTTATTTCCAAAATATTTTTAACAACCAAACCCTAGGAGAATAGTTTTTAGCATGACATTGGGTATTTATTAGAATATATTATCATTGTTAATAAGTAGTTGAGTGCTCTGTTTTTTTTTGTGTTGCTTATTTTTATCGCTTTATTTCACGACGATAGATTGCGCGGTTGACGAAGAAGTTCGACCCGAAGACTTCGAAGACCCCGGAGACTTTGCTGAGCCAGGCAAGCAACCCTTTGAACATGATGAGAAACCATTTTTATTGCATGTCATATAGCACTTTACTTTCATCATATTTGATCATGTGATGTGATGTTCCCCTTTGGGTGGGACACCTCCTTTACTCTTACCATTGAGACTTGCATCGTGCATGACCCTACCACCTTATGAGGGTTGTGCGGGTGGGAGTAGTTAGGTTGCTAATAGATTCTACACAAATGGGATGGGACTTATGCATAGTGATGGCAAGAAAGTGATGATTTCAAAGACTTTTCGAAAACCCCGTCGGGTGCCACTAATGCTCGAGGGAGATGATGAGAAGAGGGGTGACCACTTGAGAAAGAAGTGGTGTGCCGGGGCAAGTTGAGTATGTGTTTTCAAAAATGGATTAGATTTAAGGTCTGTTGACCGTCCCAACCTTACATGTGCAACCACAATACCCCTTATGGGATGGGGCTTTGTTGATTACCTTGGAGGGTACTGGAAAGGAGCCCGCATTACTAGTGGCAGGAGTGGCGTGGTCACTCTCGATACGGGGTTGTATCGGTATGTACGATCATGCGCTGTCTTCACATGCACCGGGCACAGCGTTGGTCCCCTCATGGATGGTACGGTTTAGAGCGAGGCTCATCTGAAGTACATCATGAGGGCTAGGTACTTCTTAAACTACGTACGGATGTTTTCGTGAAACTTGGTGTGAGTATGGATGTGATGGTGACAAGAGGTCACATGAGCTAAGTCCGATGACTTAGCAAGGGAATTAAATTAAGTCCGATGGCTTAGCATGATGAATGAACATGAGATGTTCTACCCCTACTTATGGTGATGTACGTAACTTGTACACATGGACATATGTTAACTGTTGATGCATGCTTACTAGTTACTTGATCATGTCATTTGCAGACAAAATTAGCTTTCCGCAAACTTACCTACTTAGTGCTATATCATGCATCACTATTACCTTGTTCCACAACTTGGGTTGCTTGCAAGTACATTCAAAGTACTCATTGGCTTGCCACTAGTTATTTAATTGGCCAGGCATGGAGGAACAAGAGTATGTTGAAGAGTTCGTTGGAGATGAACATGGGAACTAGGACGCTTCCCAGTCAGAATGCCTGTAGGTTAAGGCAGATGGCATGGGTTCACGCTTTCTACCAAGATTTCCGCTGCTTGTTCTATTTTAAGTGTTTGGCCCGTGTGGCCCTATCTATGTAAGATTAAAACCTTCATGGTCATTAATTGTGTAAGACATGAAGTGTGGATGTAAGACTCTTGTTATTCAGCTTTTGTGTGTCCAGTGAGCATTGATCTCTGGGATCACTGTACACGTGCATTTGGTGATCTCGACTTATGAGTGCCGGTATCAGAGCCATTCTGACTGTAGGAAGCCCTTAGTTAGCATGGACGTTAGACAGTGTAAAAGTTGTTTTCAAAACTACACTTAGCATTGGAACTTAGGAATTCTGCACCATTTACCTCTCCTATGCTTCACACAACACTTTGCTGATTCTCCTCCTTTCAAACCTTTGTAGATGACCGTCGTACCCGAAGCCTGCCTGACATCCGGCTTTCCCTTACTCCTTGGGGATAGCCTGGAGAAGTGCCAGTTTCACCAACCACCCATTTTCCTCTACCACGAGCACTGGGTCGATGCCGTCATGAAGGAGTAACAGTAAGTACTTTAAGCACCTACTGTGATTAATTCCATGCTGTGTTATGTAGATGATATGCCTCATGTTATGCCATGCTTGTTCGATGTTTTCCTATTAATTCCATGCTATGCTTAGAATAGTTATTATATAAGCATAGGGCTTGCTTTGTCATCTGCTTGTTGGATGCTATGAATTTGGTTGTCTTGCGAGTACATTCAAATTACTCACCTGGCCTTGCATGTGGCCAGTTGCAGGAGAAGCTCCATCGTGCTAGATCATAATCCAGCCGGTCCTGTGAGTTATGGAGCCTAGCCAGAGACGTCAATGCCGTCGAAGCAAGACCTTAGCTGCAATCTAGATAGCGTTGGAGCTATGTAATATTGTTGTAAGCAAAAATGTTGTAATACTCCATTATAATTAATAAAGCCATTTTATGCCTGGAATTGCTGTATCATGTCTTTGTCGTGCGCCAGGTCTTATCCTGGGGCTGGCGTGCATCAGCCCTCTATCGGGGTGCCACAACAACCCATCTTGAATACGTTACCAAAGCCGCCATTACATTAACCTGACCCAATAGGGCGAGTTATACCGCGGGGTTATATCCCCGACATTAGGCCCCGGATTGATTTGAATCCATTCATGCCAATTTCTCTTACGTTCTCTTGACGGCTTATCATTTGCTTGCATCTATGTTATTCACGGCCAAAGTAACGACTCGCAATATTTCTAGACTTGTTACCATTCCAGCGCCTGTCTATCAGTGATGTCATCCTTGCTGACCGTTTCCCTTTAGAGTCATCATAATGAATCTTTTGAAAAGTGTGCTAAATCCAGGTTGATACGAAAATCAAGGCACACTTCTAGCCACCAATTTACCGCAGACGCTTCGCCTTTCGCAACGTCATTTTGTTTCCCCTCCTTATAAATAAGTCCATTGAACCCGTGTGATAACTTTCCTGCCATCTTCCTCCCCGGCCGAATGCCGCCGGAGCTTTGGCGGCATCATTGGTGTCTTCAGCTCTGCCACCAACATCCCCAAGTCTTCTTGCAATCGCTGGAGCGAGCATGACCATCTCCATTTTTGTTGCAAAAAGATCTGGTACGAACCTCTTTCATTAGGGTTTGATTCATCCAACGTTCATACCAAGTTCATTCACGTTCGTCCGATATGTAGTTTGTAGATCCACGCACTCGATATTCCTTCATGTTGCATAGTTTTAGTATGGTCTCCGCCTTGTTTTCCTCATTTGTAGATCTAAAACGAACCACCAAGGCTATATTTTGAATGCCGTAGTTTTGGTCTTTCCGTCAGTGAGAACACTTATTTCCTTGTCTTTTCCTCATTTAATTAGATCCATCCAAAATAAAGCTTTCGTAGAAACCTGTTTGTGAACCAATATGTTTGCTAAGTCTTGTGTAGATATGTCTTCGACCTCCTTCGATTTTTCCGGCTCAAAATAGAAAATTAGTATAGGCGACTTAGAATTCGCATCAGCTCATGTTTCTAGTTTCTCTTGCGTTGTCCTATAACTCGCCATGGCTCCGAAGAACTCGGAAGTCTGTAACTGAGCCAAGACAAAAGAATCTAAACTCACCTTAGATAACCTCATGGATCAAGGTTTCTTGCGGCTCAAAAAGTCATAGAGTGGCGAGCTCCCAAAGAAGAGTCATACCCACAGCCGTGCCAAGGAGAAGTTGTTGTTTTTACTGATCATCTGCGTAGAGGTTTCTGACTCCCGACTCAAAGTTCTATAGGGATCTTTTGTAGTTTTCAAACTCAGTCCTCAAGATGTTGGTCCAAATTCCATGACCAATATATGTCAATTCCAAGTGTTATGCGAGGTATATCTCCAGATCGAGCCGTCCATGACCCTTTTTGGGAAATTTTCCATCTCAATCGTCAGACTGAGGTGAAGAATGGTGCCACCTATGAACTTGGTGGGGTTACCATTCAGAAGAGGAAGAACAATGCATTTCCTGGATCAAAACTGGTGAGTCATCCAAAATGATGGAACAAGACCTGGATTTACTGCAAGAATACTGCACCTGAGGGAGAAAAACCCCTGCCGGGTTTCAGATTGGAAAGACTCAGCAACAAAGTAAAGTTTTTGGGTTGGCCAATAAATGAAGAGAGGGATCCATTAGAGCCTCTTCTACAAAATTGAGAGCTCTGACCGCACATGGGTTAACTGGAATCGATCTGATTCATTGCTGGTTAAAGTGACGGATTCAACCTATTAGTGTGAGGGGCGGCTTGAATTGTGATTACTCAGGCGAATCATCTATCCTCAGCGTTTCTCTCGTGAGGATCTAACCCAACGACACTCTTAATAAAGAAACCTAGATGTTCTTTTCCGACTCAAAAGAACAGTGTAGTGTTACTGACCTGGGTCCATTTTATCTGCTCAACCCGCCTCCTGTGGTATTGAATATTTTTGTTGTCTTTTATTAATTTACTTTGATCCGCCATCTCTTACCGCATGCTTTTCCAGGAGAATTCTATTTTCTGGAACATCACACGTCAAGCCCCTGTTTCTTCATCGGGTAGAAAAGATAATCCGACACATGTGTCATCTTCTAGAGAAGAATCCGAGGTAGAACTCGATTCCCTTGGCCGCCTATTTATTGAACTTCTTGACACGCCTTCTTACAAGGATGCCTCGGAATCTTGCCAAGCCGGTGAAACTGTGGTAACTCCTATATTCTCCAGTTCAGAAACGTCTGTTTCCAGAAAAACAAGACAAATTGTCTAGAAGGTTAAGTTGACACACCCAGATGCTCACTTGCCTCCCAATTTTATTTTGAAGAAAGCACCATTTGTTGGATCATCAAAATGGAAGACCCGGAGTGGTTCGGGCGACTTAAACCATGATTCGTTTGATGCACCATCGGCTCACAAACCACGCTTCGAGGTGCCTCATAGTCCAACCAATTCTCATACTAGAGATAGCTTGTTTAAGCAACATCCTAGTCCTTCGAATTCAATTTATCAGGCCCGCCCTTCATCTTCGGACGACTCAACTGCAACACAATTTCCTACTTTCAACGTCAACCATGGGTAAGCTCGTGAACTTGCACTTGTTGACTCATGCTGTTTTTAAACCCCAAGCTATATTTTCGTTAGCATAATAGTTAACCTTTGCAATTGTAGGGACAAGGCCACTTCGTCAAGGAGGGCTGGCGGGTCATCTTTTGGCATTGTAAACCAAAACATGTCATCCCCCTACTGGTGAAAACAACAAGGACTGACCCCTTTGTAGAGAAACACATATATGTGAATGCCGAGGCGACAATCGATGCCGAGACACCTAGACTAGATGAGACGGCTTTCATGGATATACCACCTGAAACCCAGGACGCACAGATGAGCCATCTACCTAGCAGCCAAGCCCGGCTCGTCCTTCCAGCCCAGTCAGTCCTTTGGATGATCCCAAGGCGCTAGCAGAAGAAATCCTTCCGGATGTTATCATTGTGAAGGAGAGTTTTCAAGTTCCCATTGCTTCCACTTCCTTGGCTAAAATTGTGGCTAAGGATGAACCGGTTAATTTGGACAAGGGGAAAGCAAAGCTGGAGCTTCCAGAATTGTCTGCACTTGGTATTGAAGATTTACACCAGAAAAACTTGATCCAATGTCTGAGAGCCGGGAAATTGAAGTAAGCATGATAAATTCTATGAAGGAGAAGTGATGTAACCTCTTTTTTACCAGTATCTTTGTATTGTCATTAGCCTCCGAGGACAAGTTTATTGAGATAAGATGGGTCATGAAATAACTATTCTGTAGTTGTATCCCCCAAGGGCTGGCTCATCTGCTTGAGATGGGTTGGGTCTTTGCTTAATACTGTTTGAAGAATTCAACCTGGATCCCCCAAGGGCCGACTCATCTTCTTGAGATGAGTCAGGTCTTTGCATAATACACTTTGAAGAATTGACCTATAGCCCCCAAGGTCCGGCTCAACTTCTTGGGATGAGTCGGGTCTTCTTTATATCTTGGAACAATTCGACCTGTAGCCCCCAAGGGCCGGCTCATCCTCTTGAGATGAGTCGGGTCTTCTTCATATTTTAGTTTTGAAAAAACTGATATGCATTAGCCCCCAAGTGTCAAGGATATTGCTTGCAGTCTGCGTGGGACTTGATAGGAAGAGTAATTTGTCATAAGGCGGTTTAAAGCTATTGTATGAATACTTGCTGATACTGTTTGTACATCTGCCAGGAATATGTTGAAGATGCTGAGTCAGTTGCTGTGAAACTGTAGAAATGGATTGAACAAGAAAGAAGTTAAAAACTGAAGCTAAGCTCAAGTCGTCTCATTTTGAGGATTCTACACGTCAGGCAAAAGAACGTCTAGAACAAGCCGTAAAGCTGTTTGAAGTAGAAAAGGCCATGCTTGTAAGTCGTGCAGAAAAAGCAGAACAAATATTTGATCCATTGAAGGAAAATATGCCATTCTTGTGAAATAGATCAATGAAATGGTGGCAGCAATCTTTGGTATGTGCTCTATTTCTTTTTTGTAGTGCACTGGCTTGTGATTGGATGTCGGGTCACTATCTATCTCTTTTCTTGCAGTGTGGAAACACCATAATCTTATAGAGCTTCCTATTGTGAAATTGAAAGCCATGTTCACATATGTAGAGCAACTGTTCACCGGATCCATGTACTCCATCAGGGAGTGAAAAATCTAAAGCATCCGCCAAGAAGCATAAAGGACATGTTGAAGCATCTTTCTACTGTGCCCCAATGGGTGACAGAGACCCATAAATCAGGAGCTCGAGGAGGGAAAAACATGGCACTGGCTCGAGCAAAAGCATATTTGCTTGGATTGGATATGGAGATGTTAAAGGGCGGCTTCCTCGAGTTGAAACTCAATGGCTCCTCATTCACTCATTCAGACTCTATGAGGTGCATCACAGAGACACATCCTTTGGTGACTCTGATAGCTGAAGAAATTGACCTCGTGAACTATCATGCTGCATATACCAATGACAATAAGCATATTAACCCTCCCGAGGATGACCCAGCTGAGTTGGTTCCCCCCTGACGTAAGAGATCTTTTGCCCCTGATGTTGACACATCATCTCATATTGAGGGAATACCAGATTTTGAATCATTGAACTCAATTCAATGGCACAGAAGGGCCAACAGGCTGACGAGGATGATGAGCCGGCGGGTGCTAATCCAAAGGCGGATGATAGGGAAAAGTATGAAGGCATCCCTAAAAATGAATGAGTCTTCATACTGACTTAGCCCCCAAATAATGTAGAAAAACTTGAGTATTCTGAAGCTCCATTGTGGGCCTGTAATAGTGGTAGTCTGAAAACTTTCTCGATATCCTTGGTCATGCCATCATGCATGTGTGCACCTTTGTTGGTGCAGAACTCCAATCTCTTGAGCTTGTTACTTTTATATGATTGTGACACTCGTTTCACTTCCCTTGTATTTATCTGTTGTTGTGCTCAATGACTTTACTGATTGAGATAGAGAAAACAGGTCAATAAATAAGCCAGCAAAAGAACTTAGTTTTCAAAACTCAAGTCTGTTGAATCTTTCTTCAATAGTATTGACAATATAGGACTTGAAACTAGCCATGCTATGACTGTAGTTGTTAACCCGGTTAGTCAGCTATGAGCCAGAGCAAGGACAATATCGTGCCTAAAATTTTACATTGTGATAAAAACCACATGCATTTTATTAGTAAGTCGACTCAATGAGACTCGGCCAAAAAGGAGACTGGCTTTCGAGGCTCAAGTCTTGCTTCAGTGAAGAGGGTACGTTAACCCATGGTTTATCCTAGCTCTTTGCATGTCTGCTCTCTCGTGACTCAGACCAATGTTTGAACTTTAAGAAATCCAGGGTCCAAAAGAGGATTGACTTTTTAAGAGTACATGGGGTCACCTGATCGGAGCTGCATCAAGCATACATGCAGGTTTAACCATGTATTGTGGCATTTTTTGCCAGGAGAAAAGGGTGAGAAAGCTAAACTCGATGAGTTGGAAGCCCGTAGGTGACCTATGTTTCAAACAATAGAGACTCATGCTCAGTATATATGCTGAAATGACAGAGACCTCGAGTTCCGAGGGTGTCGTCTTTATTATATTTGAAAGTAAATAAGTATATACAGAATGTGTTGGGGGGATTACATAAACAGAGCCGTCGACTCTTCTAAGTAGAATATGGCCGCATGTGAGCGATGTTCCAGGGTCGGGTTGTCCCCTTATCAGAAGTGTATGATCCTTCCCGTAAGTCCCCCAGATAGTATGTGTTGGAAATATGCCCTAGAGGCAATAATAAATTAGTTATTATCATATTTCCTTGTTCATGATAATCGTTTATTATCCATGCTATAATTGTATTGATTGGAGACTTAGATGCATGTGTGGATACATAGACAAAACCATGTCCCTAGTATGCCTCTAATAGACTAGCTCGTTGATCAAAAGATGGTTAAGGTTTCCTAGCCATGGACATGAGATGTCATTTGACAACGGGGTCACATCATTAGGAGAATGATGTGATGGACAAGACCCAAATTGCAAACGTAGCATATGATCGTGTCAGTTTATTGCTACTGTTTTCCGCATGTCAAGTATGTGTTCCTATGACCATGAGATCATGCAACTCATAGATATCGGAGGAGTGCCTTGTGTGTATCAAACGTCGCAACGTAACTGGGTGACTATAAAGGTGCTCTACAGGTATCTCCGATGGTGTCTGTTGAGTTGGCATGGATCGAGACTGGGATTTGTTACTCCGTGTGACAGAGAGGTATCTCGGGGCCCACTCGATAATGCAACATCACAATAAGCCTTGCAAGCAATGTGACTAATTGTTAGTTGCGGGATCTTGTATTACGGAACGAGTAAAGAGACTTGCCGGTAACGAGGTTGAACTAGGTATGGAGATACCGACGATCGAATCTCGGGCAAGTAACATACCGAAGAACAAAGGGAACGTTATACGGGATTAACTGAATCCTAGACATAGAGGTTCGACCGATAAAGATCTTCGTAGAATATGTAGGAACCAATGTGGACGTCCAGGTCCCGCCATTGTTTATTGACCGTAGAGGTGTCTCGGTCATGTCTACATAGTTCTCGAACCCGCAGGGTTTGCACACTTAAAGTTCGGTGACGTTTCGGTAGTGTAGAGTTATGTATGGTGGTGACCGAAGTTTTTTCGGAGTCCCGGATGAGATCCCGGACATCACGAGGAGCTCTGTAATGGTCCGGAGGTAAAGATTCATATATAGGAAGTCCCAGTTTGGTTTCCGGAAAAGTTTCGGGCTCATCGGTAGTGTACCGGGAGTGCCGGTAGTGTACCGGGAGGCCTCCGGGAGGGGTATTTCGACCCCAAGAGGTCCATGGGCTGTGGGAGGATAATAACCAGACCTTAGTGGGCTGGGAAAACATCCACAAAGGCCCATGGCTCAGGAGAGGAAGTCCTAAAGCAAAAAGTGGAAAATCAGCCAATAGGAGGCAATCCTACTCCAACTAGGATTGGAGGTGAAGTAGGATTGCTTCCCACCTGCTATTTCGGCCGACCCAAAGGCCTTGGCTGCCTCTCCTCTCCTCCTATATATACTAGTGGACTGGGTGGTTTTTGGACAGAATTTCCGGCCACGTGCTACCCGTTACACCGGTGCATAGTTTCTCCTCTAGATCGGTTTTCTGCAGCGCTTAGGCGAAGCCCTGCCGGAATTGCTCCACCACCATCACCGGAGCGCCGTCATGCTGCCGGTGAACTCTCACTCCTCTCCACCTCCTCTCGATGAATCGAGACGGTGGAGATCGTCATCAAGCTGCACGTGTGCTGAACGCGGAGGTGCCGTCCGTTCGGCGCTAGATCGGAAGGACCGTGATTGAGATCGCGAGACGGTTCGTGATGTGATCACGGAACGGATCGTGATGAGTTCGCGGGACAGATCGTGATCAAGATCGTGAGACGGATCGTGATGAGTTTGCGGGACGGATCATGATGTGTTCGCGGGACGGTTCGTGATTGGATCGCGGGACGCTCGGCGATTTGGATCGCGAAGAAGTTCGACTACACCAACCGCGTTTCTTAACGCTTCCCGCTTAGCGATCTACAAGGGTACGTAGATCCACTCTCCCTCTCGTATATGCTCATCACCATGGATAGGTTTGCGTGTGCGTAGGAAATTTTTTGTTTCCCATGCGACGTTCCCCAACAGTGGCATCATGAGCTAGGTTGATGGTTCGATGAGATCTCGAGTAGAACACAAAAGGTTTGTGGGTGTTGATGCTTAGATTGCTTCCTCCCTTGGTCGGATTTTGGTTCAGCGGGATTGTGAGATGAAGCGGCCTGGACCAACATTACTCGTACGCTTACGAGAGACCGGTTCCCTCGACGCAACTTGTTGCTTAGATGGCATGCGGGTGACAGTTTCTCTCACTTTAGTTGGATTGGATCCGACAAAGGCAGTCCTTGAGAAGGTTGAAGAGCAATCTATGTATCACCGTTGTGGTCTATGCATAGGTGAGAATCGTTCTTGCTAGATACCCATAGCAGCCACGTAAGACATGCAACAACAATTAGAGGACGTCTAACTTGTTTTTGCAGGGTATGTTGTGATGTGATATGGCCAATTACATGATGAGATATATGTGATGTATGAGATGATCATGTGATGTATAGAATTTCACGACTTGCATGTCGTTGAGTACTGCAACCGGCAGGAGCCATAGGGTTGTCTTTAATTATTGTATGACCTGCGTGTCAATCATTAAGCGCTATGTAATGCTTTACTTTATCGCTAAGCGGTAGCAATAGAAGTAGAAGCAGGGCTGGCGCCACAACCCCAATGGCAACACATTGATGGAGATCAAGATGATGGAGATCATGGTGTTGTGCCGGTGACGATGGAGATCATGCCGGTGTTTCGAAGATGGAGATCTTAAACACAAGTTCATGGCCATATCATGTCACTTATGAATTGCATGAGATGTTAATCCTTTTATGCACCTTGTTTTGCTTAGTACGGCGGTAGCATTATAAGGTGATCCCTCACTTGAATTTCAAGATGAACCGTGTTTTCCCCGAGTGTGCATCGTTGCGAAAGTTCGTCGTGTTGAGACACCACGTGATGATCGGGTGTGATAGACTCTACGTTCACATACAACGGGTGCAAGCCAGATTTGCACGCGCAGAACACTCGGGTTAAACTTGACGAGCCTAGCATGTACAGACATGGCCTCGAAACACAAGAGACCGAAAGGTCGAGCATGAGTCATATAGTGGATATGATCAACATAATGATGTTCACCATTGAAGCCACCTTAACTCACGTGATGATCGGACTTGAGTTGGTGAATTTGGATCATGTATCAGTCGAATGACCCGAGGGATGTCAATTTGAGTGGGAGTTCTTAAGTAATATGATTAATTGAACTCATTATCATGAACATAGTCAATAGTGTCTTTGCAAATTATGTTGTAGATTACTAGCTCGCGTTGTAGCTCCCTTAAATTTTTATATGTTCCTAGAGAAATAGAGTTGAAAGATGTTGGTAGGAATATTGCGGACTGGGTCCGTGATCTGAGGATTGTCCTCATTGCTGCACAGAAAGCTTATGTCCTTAATGCACCGCTCGGTGCGCCACCCCCTCTAGCGTCGTCTATAGATGTTGTGAACATCTGACAGGCACGTTTCAATGACTACTTGATAGTTTAGTGCGTCATGCATTACGGCTTAGAATTGAGGCTCCGAAACGTTTTGAACGTCACGGAACATATGAGATGTTCTAGGAGCAGAGATTGTGATCTCAGGCTCGTGCCTGTGTTGCGAGATATGAGATCTCCAACAAGATTCTTTGCCTGTAAGATGAAGGAGAATAGCTCAATCGTTAAGCATGTACTCAGATTGTCTGGGTACTACAATCGCTTGAATCAAGTGGGAGTTGATCTTCCAGATAAGATAGTGATTGATATAGTTCTCCAAGTCACTGTCACTAAAGCTACTAGAACTTAGTGATGAACTATAATACACCAGGGATAGAAGTATTGATCCCCGAGCTGTTCGCGATGTTTGACACCGCAAAAGGTAGAAATCAAGAAGGAGCGTCAAGTATTGATGGTTAATCAAACCACTAGTTTCGAAAAGGGTAAGAGCAAGGAGGGAAACTTCATGGATAGCAAGTCAGTTGCTGCTCCAGTGAAGCAACCCAAAGTTGAACTCAAACCCGAGACTAAGTGATTCTATTATGAGGTGAGAGGTCGCTGAAGCGGAACAACCCTAGATACTTGGTAGATAAGAAGGCTGGCAACATCGATAGAAGTATATTTGATATACGAGTTATTGATGTGTACCTTGCTAGTACTCCTAGTAGCACCTGGGTTTTGGATACCGGTTCGGTTGCTAAATGTTAGTAACTCGAAATAAAAGCTACGGAATAAACGGAGAACTAGCTAAGGGTGAGGTGACGATGTGTGTTGGAAATGTTTCCAAGGTTGATGTGATCAACATCGCACGCTCTCTCTACCTTCAGGATTAGTGACGAACCTTAATAAATGTTATTTGGTGTTTTGCGTTGAGCATGAACATGATTAGATCATGTTTGTTGCAATACGGTTATTCATTTAAGTCAGAGAATAATAGTTATTCTGTTTACATGAATAATACCTTCAATGGTCATGCACCCAGTGAGAATGGTTTGTTGAAATCTTGATCGTAGTAATACACATGTTCATAACATTGATGTCAAAAGATACAAAGTTAAATAATGATAGTACCACATACTTGTGGCACTGCCGCAAAATGTCATATTGGTATAAAGCGCATGAAGAAACTCCATGGTGATGGATATTTGGACTCATTCGATTTCGAATCGGTTGAGACATGCGAACCATGCCTCTTGGGCAAGATGACTAAAGGACCCCGTTGGATGGAGCGGGCAAGTGATTCATTGGAAATGATACATGTCGATGTATGCAATCTAGTGAGTCTTGTAGCGTGCAGTGGATATCGTTATTTTCTTACCTTCACTGATGATTTGAGTAGATATAGTGTATATTTACTTAATGAAACACAAGTCTGAATCGTTTGAAAGGTTCAAGCAAATTCAGAGTCAAGTTTAAAGATCATCGTGACAAGAAGATAAAAATGACTGCGATATGATCGTGGAGGTGAATATCTGAGTCACGAGTTTGGCATACAACTTAAGACAATGTGAAAGTTGTTTCACAACTAAACGCCACCTGGAACACCATAGTGTGATGGTGTGTCCAAATATCATAGTTATGCTCTATTGGACATGGTGCGTGCTATGATATCTCTTGTCGTTTTACTACTATAATTTTGGGGTTATGCATTAGAGACAACTACATTCACTTTAAATAGGGCACCATCTAAATCCGTTGAGATGACACCATGTGAATTATGGTTTGATAGAAACCTAAGCTGTCATTTCTTAATACTTGGGGCTGCGACACTTGTGTGGAAAATGTTTTCACCTAATGAGGTCGAACCCAAGGCGGACAAATGCATCTTCATAGAATACCCTAAGATCAGTTGGGTGAACTTTCTATCTCAGATCCAAGTGCAAAGTGTTTGTTACTAAAATGGATCCTTTCTCGAGGAAAAGTTTTTCTCGAAAGAATTAAGTGGGAGGAAGATAGAACTTGATGAGGTTGTTAAAACTTTGTTCAACCAGAGAGTAGCGCAGCGTAGGATGTTGTTTCTGTGAAGCCTACGTTAGTTGAAGAGGAAGTTAATGATGATGATCATGAAGCTTCAGGATCAAGTTACTATCGAACTTCGTAGGTCGACAAGGATGTGTACTGCTCCTAAGCGGTACGACAACCCTGTCTTGGAGGTCATGTTGTTGGACAAACGATGAACCTACGAGCTATGGAGAAGCGATGATGGGCTCGGATTCCGACAAATGGTTGGAGTCCATGAAATCCAAGATAGGATCCATGTATGAAAACCAAGTGTAGACTTTGGTAGACTTGCTCATTAGACGGCAGGTCGTTGAGTACAAATGGATCTTTAAAATACAGACAGACACTGATGGTGAATGTCACTATTTGTAAAGCTCGACTTGTTGCAAAGATGTTTGTGACAAGTTCAAGGAGTTGACTACGATGAGACTTTCTCACTCGTAGTGGTGCTGAAGTCTGTTGGAATTATGTTAGCAGTTGCTGTGTTTTCAATTATGAAATCTGGCAGATGGATGTAAAAACATCGTTTCCTTAACGGTTTACTTGAGGAAAGGTTGTATGTGATACAACTAGAAGGTTTTGTCAGGCCTAAGGATGCTAAAAGGTGTGCAAGCTTCGGTGATCCTTCCATGGACTGAAGCAAGCATCTCGGAGTTGGAATATACGCTTTGATGAGGTGATCAAAGTTTTGATGTTTATACAAAGTTTACGAGAAACTTGTATTTGCAATAAAGTGAGTGGGAGCACTATAGAATTTCTGATAAGTATATGTGGATGACATATTGTTGATCAGAAATAATGTAGAGTTTCTGGAAAGCATAAAACGGTCATTTGGAAAGTGATTTTCAAAGGAAGATCTAGATGAAGCTACCTAATTGTTGAGCATCAAAATCTATGGAGATAGATCAAGATGCTCGATGAGACTTTCAATGAGTGCATACCTTGACAAGATTTTGAAAGAGTTCAAAATGGATCAGTCAGAGAAAGAGTTCTCGCCTGATTTGTAAGGTGTGAAAGTTGAGTGAGACTCAAAGCTCGACAATGGCAGAAGAAAGAGAAAGGACGAACGTCGTCCCCTATGCCTTAGCCATAGGATCTATATTATGCCATGTTGTGTACCGCACCTGTGTGTGCCTTGCCATGAGTCCGTCAGGGGGTACAAGAGTGAACATGGAGTGGATCACTGGACAGCGGTCAAGATTATCCTTAGTAACTAAGAGACTGAGGAGATGTTTCTCGATTATGGAGGTGATAAAGAGTTCGTCGTAAGGAGTTACGTCGATACAAGCTTTAACACTAATCCGGATGACTCGTAGTAGCAATCTGGATACGTATAGTGGAGCAACCATTTGGAATAGTACCGAGCGGAGTGTGGTAGCAGTGTTTACAGTTTGACATAGGTATTTGCAAAGTGCACACAGATCTGAATGTTACAGACCCGTTGACTATAAGACCTCTCTCACATGCAAAGCATGATCGAGCCCCAGAACTTGTTGGGTGTTAGATTCATAACAATGCGAATCACATGGTGATGTGAACTAGATTATTGACTCTAGTGCAAGTGGGAGACTATTGGAAATATGCCCTAGAGGCAATAATAAATTAGTTATTATCATATTTCCTTGTTCATGATAATCGTTTATTATCCATGCTATAATTGTATTGATCGGAGACTTAGATGCATGTGTGGATACATAGACAAAACCATGTCCCTAGTATGCCTCTAATAGACTAGCTCGTTGATCAACAGATGGTTAAGGATTCCTAGCCATGGACATGAGATGTCATTTGATAACGGGGTCACATCATTAGGAGAATGATGTGATGGAAAAGACCCAAACTGCAAACGTAGCATATGATCATGTCAGTTTATTGCTACTGTTTTCCGCATGTCAAGTATGTGTTCCTATGACCATGAGATCATGCAACTCACAGATATCGGAGGAGTGCCTTGTGTGTATCAAACGTCGCAACGTAACTGGGTGACTATAAAGGTGCTCTACAGGTATCTCCGATGGTGTCTGTTGAGTTGGCATGGATCGAGACTGGGATTTGTTACTCCGTGTGACGGAGAGGTATCTCGAGGCCCACTCGGTAATGCAACATCACAATAAGCCTTGCAAGAAATGTGACTAATTGTTAGTTGTGGGATCTTGTATTACGGAACGAGTAAAGATACTTGCCGGTAACGAGGTTGAACTAGGTATGGAGATACCGATGATCGAATCTCGGGCAAGTAACATACCGAAGAACAAAGGGAACGTTATACGGGATTAACTGAATCCTTGACATAGAGGTTCGACCTATAAAGATCTTCGTAGAATATGTAGGAACCAATGTGGACGTCCAGGTCCCGCCATTGTTTATTGACCGTAGAGGTGTCTCGGTCATGTCTACATAGTTCTCGAACCCGCAGGGTCTGCACACTTAAAGTTCGGTGACATTTTGATAGTGTAGAGTTAAGTATGGTGGTGAACGAAGTTTGTTCGGAGTCCCGGATGAGATCCCGGACGTCAAGAGGAGCTCCGTAATGGTCCGGAGGTAAAGATTCATATATAGGAAGTCCCAGTTTGGTTTCCGGAAAAGTTTCGGGCTCATCGGTAGTGTACCGGGAGTGCCGGTAGTGTACCGGGAGGCCTCCGGGAGGGGTATTTCGACCCCAAGAGGTCCATGGGCTGTGGGAGGATAATAACCAGCCCTTAGTGGGCTGGGAAAACAGCCACAAAGGCCCATGGCGCAGGAGAGAAAGTCCTAAAGCAAAAAGTGGAAAATCAGCCAATAGGAGGTAATCCTACTCCAACTAGGATTGGAGGTGAAGTAGGATTGCTTCCCACCTCCTATTTCGGCCGACCCAAAGGCCTTGGCTGCCTCTCCTCTCCTCCTATATATACTAGTGGATTGGGTGGTTTTTGGACATTATTTCCGGCCACGTGCTACCCGTTACACCGGTGCATAGTTTCTCCTCTAGATCGGTTTTCTGCAGCGCTTAGGCGAAGCCCTGCCGGAATTGCTCCACCACCATCACCGGAGCACCGTCATGCTGCCGGTGAACTCTCTCTCCTCTCCACCTCCTCTCACTGAATCGAGATGGTGGAGATCGTCATCAAGCTGCACGTGTGCTGAACGCGGAGGTGCCGTCCGTTCGGCGCTAGATCGGAAGGACCGTGATCGAGATCGTGAGACGGTTCGTGATGTGATCACGGAACGGATCGTGATGAGTTCGCGGGATAGATCGTGATGAAGATCGTGAGACGGATCGTGATGAGTTCGCGGGACGGGTCATGATGTGTTCGCGGGACAGTTCGTGATTGGATCGCGGGACGCTCGGCGATTTAGATCGCGAAGAAGTTCGACTACACCAACCGCGTTTCTTAACGCTTCCCGCTTAGCGATCTACAAGGGTACGTAGATCCACTCTCCCTCTCGTAGATTCTCATCACCATGGATAGGTTTGCGTGTGCGTAGGAATTTTTTTGTTTCCCATTCGACATTTCCCAACAGTATGACCCGTTGTTAAGGTTTCTACTAGCAACAAAAGGACCCTCCCAAGGTGGAGAAAGTTTATGCATGCCTGTCTGATCTTGAATCAGATGTAACACTAAGTCGCTTTCTTGAAAACTACGGCTTCAGACTCTACCACTATGATAGCAACGTAGGTCTTGCTGATAAATGGCAGATCTAGATGCTGCTAAATCATGCTCTTCTTCCAAGGCATCTAGGGAGTCTTGTCATGCTAGCTCATTGTTTGTCTCAACATAAGCAGCAACCCGAGGTGAGTCATGGCAAATATCACTTGGTAGAACCTCCTTGGCTCCGTACACCAAGAAGAGAGGTGTGTGTCCAGTGGATCTATTTGGGGTCGTGCAAATACTCCAAAGCACGGTGAGGAGTTCTTCAACCCAACAACCTAGAGTGCACTCAAGTGGTACCATAAGATGATGTTTGATCCCTCTGAGTATTTCCTGATTAGCTCGTTCGGCTTGTCAATTGGACCATGGATGTGCCACCGCTGCCAGGTTAAGCTGGATGTGCTCTCGTTGACAAAACTGCTCCATGGCTCCCTTAGGCAAGTTGGTACCATTATTAGTGATCATGCTGTGAGGGTAGACAAAACGGAAAATCAACTTTTTTCAAAAACTTGACCGCAGTCTCTGCATCACAGCTACTAACTGACTCTGCTTCAACCCACTTGGTAAATTTATCATCCGCCACCAAGAGGTGGGTCTTCTTGTCAGAAGACGACTTGAACGGACCAACCATGTCAAGCCCCCACACTGAAAACGGCCAAGTAATGGGAATCATACGCAAGTCTTGAGCCGGCACATGGGCCTGTCGACCAAACTTCTGGCACCCATCACACTTGTGCACAATTTCTTCTGCACCCGCATGAGCCGTTAGCCCATAAAACCCATGCCGAAAAGCTTTTGCCACCAGGGATCGTGAGCCGGCATGATATCCATAGTTGCCAGCATGGATATCAATAAGAATATCCTAACCTTCCACAAGGGAAATGTCGTCGTTTTCTCACGACAGATGCCATGGGTAGGCTTATCGAAGGTGGTTGGGACTGGAGGACGCCGACGGGCTCCCGGAGCGGGATTAGGCACAAGCGGCGAGGGATGCACGATGTACCCAGGTCTGGGGCCCTCTGTGGGAGGTAATACCCCTAGTCCTTCTTGGTCTAGGTTGATAGACAAGGGTGGTTGCAATGGTGCTCCTGGAGCTGTTGTCTAGAGGTGGAGGAAGGGGCATCCGACTCCTTCTCCTTCACTACATGAGTGGATATGGGAGGAAAAGGTCCTGTATGTGTGAATGTCTCCGTCCCTTATGCATGGGGGGGTTCAGGGGGTTTTATAGGCCAACCCCCTGGCTTACAATATCCCTAAAGTACTGGGGGGACCCGGCTGGCAGCTCTCCGGCTGGCCAGGGGGTCCACCCACTGAGCCGTCTCGTCGCCCGTAGGGCCCACCGGCTGCACGGTCCCATCGCCCACGGGGGCTTGCCAGTTGGCTCCGCGATTGGTCTGTGCTCACCTGCCATGACACAGGTTGCCCAAGCGGTGTCGCCTTATGCTAGCCGGCCGAGGTCTCCGGTACGGCCGGCAGCGCTATAGCCACACGGAGGTAGGTAATGGAGTGGGATGAGGCATGCCGACACTGTTGCCCCGATCGGTCGTGGTCAGCCAAGGTCAGCTGTACGACTGGCTGGTCTTTAGCCATGCGCGCCCGCGTGTCAGCGGTCACTATAGCCATGTTGGGGGTCCGTCGTGGGGGTCTTGTCTTGTTGCCGTTCCTGTGCGCAGAGAGATTGGACGGGGCCCTGCTCACTCGAGGGTCAACGGAAGAGCCGCCTTGGAGGCAGCCGACCATGGCCTAGCCAGCCAGGGCCGAACCGGCTCCTTGGTCAGCCAACCATGAGCCAGCCGGCAATGAGCCTCCCGGTTGCACGCCAATCGGCCGTGAGGCAGCCGACAATGTCATTTTTCATGAAGTGGGGGAGAAAACCCCGTAGCTTTGGCCTACCTAGGGGTAATAACACCGTCAGTAGTCCCTGAAGGTAGCGGGGGCCCATGTCTGCTAGACGAGGGGGAGACGGCGGCTTCCCTCACGCGGCGCTCGCCTTCTGCATGGAGCCAAACAGTCGACCGAGCCAGCAGTTGCCCCCGATGCCTCGGGTTCCGTTGCACCGCTCAAGGTCCCGTGCCGGCCCACGGCACGCCACGCGGAGTGTAATGATGCCATGGGGCCCGCGCTCATGGGCAGACGGGACATGGCCCTGGGCCTAGCTCACTAGGCCGCGGGCGTAGCCCAGTAGGCATCGGGCTGCAGGCCGAGATGTTCTACGCCTAGGTGCAGTGGTTGTAGCCCGAGGCGCCCACGCACGTGCAGGTTTCCCGGGGGAGTGGGCGCAGTTAATCCCCACCTCCCCTGGGTGTCTCCCCCTTACTTAAAGGGGACGGGCGAGAGGTGGACGAAGCCGTGCTCCCCCTGCCCTCTTCGTCTTCTTTCCCTTTGCCTTCTTTGTTTCTCCTTGCGTTGCCGTGCGCTCGCTCACCACTTTGTTCGCTCATAACCTCGCACTGTCCCAACACGGTGATGGCCGACGGCCCCTCTGGAAGCTGGGCTGGTTCCGTCGTCACGTAGGAGAGCATCATGGAGCTCCGCCACGCCCGTATGCTGCCATCGGAGGAACACGTGGTCACGCATGCACCGGGTGACGAGGTGGTGACCGAGTCGCAGGTGGGGGAGCACGTCGTCTTTGCCTACCACTTCTCGCGTGGCTTCGGCCTACCGGTTAGTCTCTTCTTTCGTATTCTGATGGATACCTTTGATCTCCAACCGCACCACCTCGGCCCCAATGCCATTCTCTACATCGCGGGCTTCATGACCCTGTGCGAGGGTTATCTTGGGATGCTTCCCTATGTGGAACTCTTCAAGAAGCTCTTCTACCTTAAGGGGTTGAAGAACGACGAGGAGATGTACGCCTGCGGGGGCCCAGTGGTGTGCTGCCGTGGCTCGCGTTTTCCCCACTTCAACCTCATCGAATTTATCAAAGGGTGGAACCAGACGTTCTTCTTTGTGAAGAATGCCAACCCGCAACAGGACTACATCCGGCTGCCGGCGTTCGTCAATGCCCCATCCACCAGAGTGAACTGGTCGGGATCCGCTCCGTGCGGAGCCGCGCTTGAAGAGCTGGGCCAGCTCCTGGCCATGAGGAGCGGGGAAGGGTTGGTCGCTTCCGACCTGGTGGCTGCCTTCATCGCACGTCGGGTGCTGCCTCTCTAGCTGAGGCCGCATCGGATCTTCAATATGTCCGGCCGCCGAGACCCCTGCCAGCTGTTGACTATTGAGCTGATGCCGGCTCGAGTTGCGGAGCGGGTGTACGCCATCATGACCTTCAGGCTCGCGTCGAGGACTTAGTCCATTGTCAAGGAGCCATACGAACAACACAACCCGTCACCCCTGGTATGCCCCGTTGAGGTGATCTTTCTTTCTCCTTGGATCCTTCCGGCCGGCCCCGATCTCACTTGTTGTGCTGACCACAACTTTCGTTCGAAAGAACATGTTGGATGGTCCGCACCCCCAGATCTTCCATAAGGAGCGCGCCAAGTCCGACTCCGAGGACTATGAACTGGGAGGCGGACCTGAAGAGGGGGTTGACTCCTCGGGGGAGGCTGAGGCGGCGGGTGACACAAGAGCCGACGGGTCCAGAGTGGCTGGTGAGTTCCCGTACGGCCCCAGAATCAAAGATTGGACCGATGATGACGATGATGATGATGACGATGTCCGGATCTTGAACGCACCTCTCCTCATAATTCAGCAGGGCTCGCGCGGGCGGAATGAGGAGCATCCGGCGCGCGCCCCGACGACTGGGACCTCTAGCCGCGGGAAGAGGCCAATTGAGGTGAAGGCGGTGGCCCAGCCACCGGCTCGCAAGCGAGCGAAGGCGGTCGCGTCGAAGCCGCCGGTGCACACCAAGCGGGCCCTTCCCGTTGTCACCAGGTAAGTGTTTCGTTTCTTGTGTGAGTTTCTCTCAGTGAGTCATGTGCCGTCAGGCGTTTGAGTATTTGCTTGCTCCATAGACCCCATCAAGCTCCACAATCTGGAGTTGGCAGCAGACCCAGTGGAGGCGGCCAGCCGGCTCGTGCAGGTGGCTGTGTGAGGAGAAGAGGAGGCTCGCGGAACTGCGAGCCTCGAAGTTGGGAGTCCAAGGCAGACCCTCTCGCTCTAGGGATTCGAGCGGCAGGAGGCGGAGAGGTGTGCAGACCTCGCGCGGGCGTCGGACTCGGCGGCGGAGTCGACTCGTATGTCGAGGCCTCCATAGAGCGAGCCGCAAGGAGCGGTTACGGAGGCGGTCGCACCTTTGTCCATGGCAAAAACTGTCCGGCCGGGGGGGGGCAGCCATCGAGCCGGCCCACGAGGAGCCTCGGCTGGTGGAGCCAGTGGTGGCGTTGTTGGTCGCCGAGCCGTCCCCGGTCAGCATGCCGGAGGCCCTGGTGGCACCAGATATGGCACAGGAGGTGCCGGCCATGGAGACGGAGGTGCCGACCACCATGATCATCGTGCCGAGCCGGCTGGGGGAGGAGGCAGCGATGGCGCCAAAAGCGGGATAGCCGGGAGCCGGTTCCTGCACCCTTGTCGTTCTCATCCGCCCCCCCGGCAGTTGGTACCACGGCAAATGCCTGAATGGCCGGCGAGGAGAGCCGGTCACGGAGGTCCATGCTGGACGTGATCTAGGACTGGGAGGCGCTGGCTCGCGTCCCCGCCATCCTGCCTCTGCCGGCTGGCGGCCCGGTCCCGGCACTTGGGGAGCTGGGTGGCGTCCTAGCGTGGTGCCGGGAGGAGCTGGCCAGGTTTGCGGAGGCAGCCGACAACGCCCTGCAGCATGTCGAGATAAACTTTGTTCGTCTTTGTCGAATTTTTCAGTTGGGGCACGCGAGCGCACCCACTGAGTATAACCCTCGAGATGCGGGCCGGCTGACTTGCTGCGGGGCAGCCGGGCCAGATCTCCTTTTGAACACTTTTGATTGCTTTTGTTTTTTAGTGGGGGCGCGCGAGCGCACCGACTGGATGTAGCCTCCGAGATGCAGGCTAGCTGACCGGTTGCGGGGCTTTCGGGCCAGATCACCTTTTCCATGCTATCTTTAAATCTGGTTTCCTGGAGCAGGTGGGGAATGCCCGACAGCAGGAGCTTTTTAATGAAGCGGTGGCCATCCACAACCGCGACAAGCATGACTTCTACCAGCTGGAGGAGGAGCTGAAGAGGACCCAAGGTACGCTTGATCCAGTGGGGGCGTGTAGCCCCCGAGAGTCGAGCCGACTGCTCGGTAGCTGGGCCGGGTCTTGTGCGTTTTTAGTAACCATCGCTGGTTTTGTTTTGAAGTGGAGTAGAATGCCCTTCGGGAGGACAAGGACGGGGTGGTCTCCATGCAGGACTGGCTGGCGCAGAGCATCTAGGCGATCACCTCAAAAAGGGACCGACAGGCCGGCCTACTAGTGGACGGGCAGGCGGCCCAAGAGCGCCTGAGGCTGGACGTGGAACGGGAGGTGGCAGCCAGGGAGGATGCCGCGAAGCAGGCGGCTAATGCCGCCTAGCAGACCACCGCTCCCCAAGGCAAGGTGACCTACCTCGAGAAGATGCTTGAGGCGCGCGGGGCTGAGCTAGCCCAGGCAGAGGCGACGCTGGAGAGGGAGCAGGACTCGTCGCTGCACTTTGCCCTCGAACCGGACGATTCCTTTGAGCGTAAGTCTCGATTTTCCTTTTCAGCCGACTGCGTTTTTCTTGCCCTTGAGTTGTTTTTATAGATTCCTCTTCTCTTTTCCAGAGCGCTTCCCGGTGACCCAGCGCCGTGCTGAGCGAGCCATGGAAGAACACCAGGAGTATCTACCGGAGTGCAGGCGCGAACTTCTGGAGAACGCCAACTGGGATATGCCGGCGCTTGGGCTGGCCATGGAGAACTGGCTGTTCCACCTTCAGCGCAGCATGGAGCGGCTAAAGACAGCCGGCAAGGAGGTGATCACCACTTTATGGCCGGGCCATGGGGCCCTGGACAGCCGCGTGGCGCTGTGGCTAGAGAACGCCGTGGCCCGGCTGAAAACCAGGAAGGCGTCGGCGGCCTGAGCCGGCACGCAGATGACACTCTGGTTCATCACGTCATGGTACCATGGTGTCGACCTGGACTGGTTGGCCACCATGCGGGACATGCTGAAGGAGAAGCGAGTGGCTCGTGAAAGCACCCTTGTCTGTTGGGCCAAGAAGCTTGCCTCGTATGTCGACCTGGACGAACTTCTGCTGGCTCTCAGCGAGGATGGCAAGCCGGTCGCCGAGGACTCCTTCGACATCGCCCAAGGCCCGAAGGACGAGGAGGTCACTGACAAGAGCATCGCCTCCAGCACCGGTGGCAGCGCCGAGGCCACGGAGACCAGGGAAGTGGATCCGAAGGCCGCAACTTCTTCCGGGCGAAACGTTGAGCCGGCTGGCGATGCGCCGGCAGCCTGAGCCACCCTGCGCATTTTGCTTGTTTTTCCCTTTGCCGTAGTGCTGTTTTTAAGACACATTTCCACCCACTAGGGGTGTATTGTAATGAACCTATGGCCGGTGGTCTTTATCGTTTTCACTTGTGCTTTTGGTTGTTGCAATGCTGTTTTATGCGTGTCGGCTCGTCCTTACACCTTTTTTGCCTTATTAGTTCCGTCTGCTCAAACCCTTGTCCCCCTCGGTTTCGGCCCCGCTAGCCCGCCAGCCGGGAGCTGGTCTATAGCTGGGGCAGGCCATCCGCCTCGAGGGAGTTGGTTGTGAGTTTGGAAACTGCGAGAGTTTTTTGGTAAGGCAAGTGATAGAGGCGAGAAAGTGCTCTAGTTAGACCTAGCCGGCAATCAATTTTTCATGTGTGCTAAGTTTCGCCGTCCCAAGGACCTGTCAGCCATACAGCCGGGAGCCGGTCTGTAGCTAGGAGGGGTGGGATGGCTTCTTTAGTTCACATTACTTGATCAGTTTTGGGGGAGGATGCCTAGGGCCAACCGGCGAACCCCCAGGACCGGGAGCCGGGTCCGGGAGCTGGTGAATCGTGCAAACTTTGGAAGAAAACGAAAGGGGCATGTCCCAAGAGCCGTCTTGGGGCACCCGTTGCATTCATGAGCCCAAAAGGGGAGGGGTGCATACATACACTAGTCCTTAGCAATAAAACGGGAGGAGGAGCACCGTGTTCCACAAGCGCTCCGTCTCCTCGCCGAAGGCGTCTCTCTTGCGCTTCTGCGGCTTCTGGGCGTCTATCAAGTAGTACGCATTGTTTTCCAGTTCTCTGGTGATGATGACAGGCCTTCCCACGAGAAGGACAACTTGTGCTGGCTGGCAGTTCGTTGGATCCGCCTCAACACCAAGTCTCCTTCGCGAAAAGATACCGGCCGGATCCGCTTGCCGTGGTAGTGCCGAAGCTTCTGCTGGTAGATGGCCGTCCGGCTCAGAACCAACTCATGTGCTTCTTCGAGTAGGTCGACACCGTCTTCCCTTGCCTCCGTCGCATTCTTCTCCGTATACAGGGCGACCCGAGGCGAATCGAACTCGATGTCGGCGGGGATGATTGCCTCGAACCCGTATATGAGAAACAAAGGGGTGTAGCCGGTCGACCGGTTAGGCATGGTCCTGAGGCTCCAAAGGATAGCCGGCAGCTCGTCGATCTAGCAGCCGGCTGACCTGACCAGTGGTGCCACGAGCCGGGGCTTGATGCCAGACAAGATCAGGCCGTTTGCCCTCTCGACCTCTCCGTTCGACTGTGGATGAGCGACGGATGCCAGGTCGAGCCAGATGCCCTGCTTGGCACAGAAACACGCTAGCACACCCTTGGCAAAGTTTGTGCCGTTGTCGGTGATGATGTAGTGGGGGACGCTGTAGCAGACCGTAATGTCTTCGATGAATTGGACGGCAATGGGGCTATCCAGCTTTTTTATCGGCCTGGCTTCGATCCACTTGGTGAACTTGTCAACGGATACCAACAAATGTGTCATGCTGCCTCGAGCGGTCTTGAAGGGGCCCACCATGTCCAGCCCTCAGATGGCAAAAGGCCACGAGAGGGGGATGGTCTGAAGGGCCATAGCCGGCAGGTGGCTCTATGTGCCAAAGCGCTGGCAACCTTCGCACTTGTCGACCAGCCGCTTGGCCTCCTCCAAGGCCGTCGGCCAGTAGAAGCCATGGTGGAATGCCTTGGCCACTAGGGTCCTGGAGGCGGCATGGTGCCCCACTCGCCTTGGTGGATGTCGAGGAGGATCTCCCATCCCTTCTCTGGCTCGACGCATCGTTGGAAGACGCCGGTAGTGTTGCGATGAACCAGCTCATGGTTGATGATGATGTAGGTCAGAGGTCAGCATTGAATCTGCCTTGACATGGCTTCGTTAGGGGGGATCTCACCGCGTAGGAGGAACGCCAGGATGGGTTGGTGAAAGCACAACATGCTCCCTTGGTGGTTTTGATAATTCATGACAACATACATTGTCTCTTGGACTAACACCTCTATCTAGTGTATTTCAGATAATAGTCCATGGAGAGTTGAGTTGGCAAAAGGATTGTGAAGATTGTGGAATCACCGCAAGATTCAAGGAAATAGGTTGGCCAAGCTTCAAGCAAGAGGACTCTACATTTTCCATTTGTGAGAAATCACTTTGAGTCTATAGGAAAGCCATACTATTAAATGGGGTAAAGTTTTGATGGTGAACAATATGCTCAAACGTGCACAAGTGACAATCACCAAAACATCCACATACTCTCCTACCAAAGTCCATCCTAAGCCAAACATGCAAATCGGTGCAACCAACATTCCTATCCTGGTGCCAACGAGTTCCAAACCCTAGACAGACTCAGCCAAACCCTAACACTTCGGTGTAGCCGGCACTGCACTCGGTGCCACCGAGTTGGGTTGCCAACTTTCTGTTACGCAAGATCTCATTTTCGGTCCGACCGAGAATGGTGAATCGGCGTCACCGAGTTTGGTAAATCTGACTGTTTGTCACCTTGTCAGTGCAACCGAGAATTGTATATCGGTCCTTCCAAGATTCAAAAGTTGCCACTTTTAGTCACTTTGGTACCACCGAGATTTACACATCGTGTTCACCAAGTCAAACTTATTGTGTGTAACTGTTGGATTTTTGGGGATGCCTATATATACCCCTTCACCACCACCCACTTGAAAGAGAAGCACTCATAACTATTCCATACCTATCCTACTCAGTTTTCTGAGAGAGAACCACCTACCCTTGTGTTGAGGTCAAGATCTTCCACTCCAACCATATGGATCTTTAGTTCTAGCCTCCCCAAGTTGCTTTCCACCAATCCCATCTCTTCTACCAAGCCAAATCTATGAGAGAGATTGTGTGTTGAGGAGTCTATCATCTTGAAGCACAAGAGCAAGGAGTTCATCGTCATTACCGAGCCTATTACCTTTTGGAGGGTGGTGCCTTCTAGATTTGTTAGGTGTCGCTTGGGAGCCTCCTACTTTGTGTTGTGGAGTGAACCAAAAAGTTTGTAAGGGAAAGGAGATCGCCTTCTTTGTGAAGATCTACCCATAGTGAGGCTAGTCCTTCATGGACGATAGCCGTATGGAATTGTCAAGGTTGCTACTTCGTGGACCCTTATGGATGGAGCACTCCTTGGACTCCCGTGACCGTTACCCTCCGTGGGTTGAAGACTCCATAAACATGGACATACGATAGCACCACCTATCGGAACCACAGGAAAAATCTTTGTGTCTCCTATTGAGTTTGATCTTCCTATCCCATCTCTTTACTTACATGTGAAATGTCTTTACTTTCCGCTACCATATTTGTAGACATGCATGTGTAGGGCTATTAGACTTCCTAGACTTGTTAAAACTATTAAAATATGCCAACCGAACAACTTGGGAAAAGGTTAGGTTTTAAATTACTGCTAGTAGTCTATTCACCCCCTCTAGACACGCCTCTGTCAATCTTACAAGTAGTATCATAGCTTTCGTCTCCATTGCTTTGGTTTAATTACCGTGGAGGAAGATGGATGTGTCCAGAGTAGAGAGTTTGAGTTGTAGAGTGCCCATTCTTGATGGAGAGTACTATAGTTAATGGAAGAATGCCATGATTGATCTATTCAATAGATTCCATTTGACTAAATATATTGAAAATCCCTATGTGCTCCCCATTGATGAATTGCATTCCACACACGAAGAGTAAATTAACATGCTTGGTAACGTAAGAACTGTCAATCTTATTGTTAGAGGTTTACCAAGATTCGTGCTTTCTCAAATGAAGAACTTTGCATGTGCTTATACCTTATGGACTGATTTGGAGAAACGATATCCAAATCTTTGCCTAGGAAATCTTGATGAAATTCTCCATAAAATTGTCACCTTTCACAAAACGAAGCCTAGTGATCCAAACTTTGATAAATGCCTATTTGAGCTTCGTGATCTTATGCGTGCTAAAGGAGATGTCACCACTATCAACAACATTATCTTTGAAGCCATTCGCATTCATAAACTTGAGCATTGTCATGATCACTATTCTAATGAATCTCTTGTTCTTTATGATGAGGATTTCCCACTGGATGATGACAATGTGGAACATGACTATCTTGGAGAAGATGAGTTGTTTGACATCAAGTATGAGAAGATCATGAAGAATCTGAGTCTTATGGCAAACTTTAGAGATTACATGTCTGGAGGAAAAGAGTGGATTCTTGACAGCGGATGTATGGATCATATGACCGGTGATAGAGACATGTTCCAAGAGATCACGCCTAATCAAGGTCCGCGACGGTATGTGACCTTTGGAGACAACTCTAAGGGTAAGGTACTTGGCCTTGGCAAGGTGGCCATATCCCATGATATCTCTCTTCAAAATGTTATGCTTGTTGAATCCCTTGGCTACAATCTTCTTTCCATATCTAGACTTGCCGACTTTGGTTTTAATGTTTTATTCACGAAATCGATTGCCAAGTGTTACGTCATGATAATCATAAAATTGTCTTTACTGGTTTCCGTCGAGGTGATCTATACATTGTTGATTTCACTTAAAGATCCAAGCCTCACACTTGTTTAATTGCAAAATCTTCTAAAGGTTGGCTTTGGCATAGAAGACTTGGACATGTAGGCATGCGAAATCTAGATAAGCTAATCAAAGGTGATCATATACTTGGTGTTAAAGATGTTATCTTTGACAAAGATAGACTTTGTAGTCCTTGTCAAGATGGGAAGCAAGCGGGTGGAAGTCATCTAGTTAAGAATATCATGACTACTAGGAGACCACTCGAGTTACTTCACATGGATCTTTTTGGTCCCAATGCTTACAAGAGTCTTGGTGAAAATTCCTATGGTCTAGTTATAGTTGATGATTTTTCCAGATTTACATGGGTATTCTTTCTTGATGATAAGTCGCAGGTTCAAAAGATCTTCAAGAACTTCGCTCGCAAAGCGCAAAATCAGTTTGAAGTGAAGATCAAGAAGGTTCAAAGCGATAACGGATCAGAGTTCAAGAACACCCATGTGGATACCTTTCTTGACTAAGAAGGTGTCTCACATGAGTTCTCGGCTACATACACACCTCAACAAAATGGAGTTGTTGAGAGGAAGAACCAGGCGCTCATTGAGATGGCAAGAACGGTGCTTGACGAATACAAGACGCCAAGACACTTTTCGGCAGAAGCTGTTGAAACAGCATGTCATGCCACAAACCAACTTTACTTGCACAAGATTCTCAGTAAAATGGTATACGAGCTACTCACTGGTAACAAACTCCAAGTCGGATACTTTTGGGTATTTGGCTCAAAGTGCTACATTGTTGATATGCATCGTTGTACTAAATTTGCTCCTAAATCTCACGAAGGATTCCTACTTGGTTACAGGTCGAACTCTCACACTTACCGTGTCTACAACAACTTCACTCGAAAAGTTGAAGAGACGGTAGATGTGAAGTTTGATGAATCTAATGGTTCGCAAGCTGAACAATTGCCAAATGATGTAGGTGGTAAGGATCCTTCGGAATCCATACTAGATCTATCCATCGACAAAATTCGTCCCATGGAGGTGAACGAAAGTACTTCATCAACTCAAGTGGAAGCCCCTACTTCACATCAAGGTGAACCTCAATACGACATGGAGGTGTCCATGAGCGGTACACGTCAAGATGATGAAGAGGAGGAAGTCCTTCATGAAGATCCACCACAACCACCTTCACCACCACCTCAAGGGAACAACACCTTGAACAACAATGAAGATGAACGAGATGATAATGAAGAAGAAGAAGCTCCACCATCCAGCACTCGGAAGCTGACTTGTGTTCGAGCTCAAGTGACCAAGAACCATCCCCTAAACCAAATCTTTGGTGATATATAAACAGGGAGAATCACTCTCTCTAAAACCCGTCTAGCTATCTTCTCTGAGCATTATTCCTTCATCTCTAGCATTTAGCCTTTAAATGTAGAACAAGCTCTTGAAGACACGGATTGGGTGAACGCAATGCATGAAGAGCTACAAAACTTCGAGAGGATCGAAGTGTGGACACTCGTGGAGATGCCGGAAGACAAGCACAACATCACCGGAACCAAATGGGTGTTTCGAAACAAACATGACGAAGATGGTCAAGTTGTACACAACAAGGCTCGTCTCCTAGATCAAGGATATACGCAAGTCGAAGGTATGGACTACGGTGAGACCTATGCCCCGTTGCTAGACTTGAAGATATTCATATTCTTCTTGGCTATGCTAATCACCAGGATATCATGCTTTATCAAATGGACATCAAAAGTGCATTTTTAAATGGTGAAATAGAGGAAGAAGTCTATGTTAAGCAACCACCTGGTTTTGTGAATCCTAAGAAACCTAATCATGTTTACAAGCTTCGAAAAGCTCTTTATGGTCTTGAGCAAGACCCTATGGCTTGGTATAAATGCTTAACGAAGTCTCTCATCGAAAAAGGTTTTGAAATTGGTAAAATTGATGCAACCTTGTTCACTAAGAGAGTTAATGGAGAATTATTTGTATGCCAAATTTATGCGGATGCTATTATCTTTGCTTCCACTAATTGTCGTTGTTTTCTCATGGGGGGTCTCGGGAGACGACAAATGTCGTAGGTAGGCTTATCGAGGTGAGAGCAAGGCTGTCATGGATGATCCGGGATGGGTATGCGAATAGCACACAGTGGTTTACCCAGGTTCAGGGCTCTCCAGAGAGATAATACCCCTACTCCTGCATATTTGTATATCTGTGGTATATCTGGTACATGGTCACTCCTAGAGCTGTGTGGGGAGGGAGCCATGAGGCTTCTTGCCTCATGTGTGTGTATGTGTGAGCACGTGAGAATGGAACCTCCTCTATGTGGTGGGCATGAGGCCTTTATATAGGCATTAGTGGGTAGCTTGGGATGTAAGCTACAATGAGTAGCTTACATCCCAAGTAGCTCGAGGGGTAAGCTACCATGGGTAGCTTACATGTCAAGCTATATGCAGCTGGTGAACTAAGTTATGTCTGTCCCCTGGTGCACTCTATAAGTCAATGTCTAGGGGACAGGTTACACCGTAGATAGTACTGTGCGATGCGCGTACAGTGCACTACTGCTCGCCACTAGTGCACCTCCACGGATATGGCCGTATGGTCCATGCGTGTATGATGGGACATCGTAGTTGGCTCCAGGTTGCCAGCTGGTGGGTGCAAACGGCTGGTCAGAGCAGCCAGCCGTGGGTATGAGTCAGACCTGCTGGCCCGGGTGGGCGTGCACCCCGTCCGACTCACCGTCTTTGGGGTACCCGGGGGTCATCCCCCTGACAGTAGCCTCCGAGCCTTCAGGCGACTCGTAGAGTCGGGCGGAGGGTTTTCGTAGTCATTGTCGTTGTTGTTGCAGAAGTTGTCGATGACGGTTGATTGCGGGTTGCTGACGACACGGCTTGCTTCCAGCAGGGGCGCGCTAGCGCACCCACTGGGTGTAGCCTCCGAGCCTCCAGGTGACTCGAGGAGTCCGATGGAGGGTCTTTGCTATTGCTGAAGTAGACGGTGGCGTCGAGGATGCCGGGCGCGGATGCGGAGTCCGCGGGCTAAAGGGCGCGAGGCAATGCCGGGGGCAAACGCGGAGTCCACCGGCCGGCGGTTTCCAACGGGGGCGCACCAGCGCACCCGCTGGGTGTAGCCTCCAAGCCTCCGGGCGACTCGAGGAGTCGGGTGGAGGGTCTTTGCTATTGCTGAAGCAGGCGATGGTGTCAAAGATGTCGGGCGCACACGCGGGTACTACCACTGAAGGGCGCGAGGCACTGCCACAGGCGGACGCGGGGTCCGTCAGCTGATGGGCGTGGAGCCCTGCCAAGGGCGGATGCGGGGTCCACCGGCTGATGGGCGTGGAGCCCTGCCAAGGGTGGATGCAGGGTCCGCCGGCTGTCGAGCGCGAGGTGTTGCCGAGCACGGACGCGAGGTCTGCCGTTCGATGGGCGTGGAGCCCTGCCGAGGGCAGACGCGGGGTCCACCGACTGTCGAGCATGGGACACTGCCGGGCATGGACGGAGGGTCCCCCGACTGATGGGTGTAGAGCCCTGCCGAAGGCGGCCATGGGGTCCACTGGTTGTCTAGCACGAGGCGCTGCCGGGCGCGGACGGAGGGTCCGCCGGCTGATGGGCGCAGAGCCCTGCCGAAGGCAGACATGGGGTCCGTCGGCTGATGGGCGTGAGGAGCTGCCGGGCGCAGAAGAGGGGTCCGCCGGCCGATGGGCATGGAGCCCTGCCGAGGCGGACGCGGGGACCTCCGGCTATCGAGCGCGAGGCACTGCCGGGCGTGGACCCGTGGTCCGCCGGCTGATGGGCGTGGAGCCCTATCGAGGGTGGAAGCGGGGTCCATCGGCTGTCGAGCGTGAGGCCCCACCGGATGCGGACGCGGGGTCCGCCGGCCGATGGGTGCGGGGCTGTGGGGACCCCGACTCATAAGTCGTTATCTCCAAATGTACGTGCATATTGATCCCAAAGATCAATGCTCACCTAACACACAGAAACTGAATAACAAGAGTCTTACATCCACTACATAACGATTCACTCAATATGGCCTCCATGGCCAAGTCTTCACATGATTGCAGCGGAAATCCTCAACGAAAGCGCGAACCCATGCCGTCAGCCTTAACCCTACAGGCATTCTGACTGGGAAGCGTCCTAGCTTGCATGCCCGTCACCAAGGTAATCTTCATCGTAACCTGTTCTTTCATGCCTAGCCAATAAAATAACCAGTGGCAAGCCAATGAGTACTTTGAATGTACTCGCAAGCAACCCATGTTTGGAACCAGGAAATAACGATGCATGATATCGCACTAATAGGTAAGTTTTGCAGAAAGCTAGTTTTGAGTGCAATGACATGATCAAGTACTTAAGTAAGCATGCATCAACCATGAACAAGTATTCATAGGAACACGTCACAGTCATCATCATAAGCAGGGGGGTTGGACGTCTCATGTTCAACCATCACACCAAGTCCTTAGACTTGTCTCATGTACCGTCTGAACATCTCATGTTCTGTCATCATGCCAAGTCATCTGACTCGGCTCAAATATCATCCCGGTGACCACACACACACCAAGTTTGCGAAAACATCTGGACGTGGCATAAGCAGCACCACCCAACTGTCCTTGACCGTGGATACGGTTATTCGAATAGTTTTATGTAGAGGTTGCATACTTTACCCGCAAGACTCGGGGAACTTCCGTGTCATCCACGACTCGCAGTATATAACATACCCGAGGTAAGCACCCGAACAATGCCTTTCCCCTAGTGATACTAAACAAAGAGTCCACTCGATTGGTACCCAGCCCTCACGATGTACATCACACAAGCCTCGCTCCAGATCGTACCATCCATGAGGGGACCAATGGTGTACCCGGTGCCTGTGCAGACAATGCATGATCATACATACTAGTACGACCCTGTATCGAGATTGGCAACGCCACTCCTACCACTAGTAATGCGGGATCCTTGCTAGTACCCACAAAGGTAATCAACAAAGCCCCTTCCCATATAGGGGTAGAGTGGTTGTACATGTAAGGTTGGGACGGTCGGCAAATCTTAAACCCTCCATTTTCGAAAACACACACTCACTTATTCTGGTACACCACTCCTTTCTCAAGTGGTTACCCAACTCATCATAATCTCCCTCGGGCATTAGTGGCACCCGACGGGGTTTTCTAAAAGTCTTTGAAAGCATTTTGTTTCCATCACCATGCATATTCCCGATCCCACTTGCATAGCATCCACTAGCATCCTATCTACACCCACCCGCATGACCCTCATAAGGTGGTAGGTATATGAGTTCTCCAAGTAGTCAATATCCGGGGACGCGGCTATTTGAATAGATTCATACCCTGCATGAGTGTACTTCTTCACACAAGCTCGCCACTTATCGATGTGTGCACTTAAAGAGGCACCTCGACAACCTTCAAGCAGAAGTCTAGCGAGGGAGTCGGCCACGACCATCAATCACACAAGACCTCTAGTCCAGTCTATCGCCTATTTGAGACTGAACCCGCACGGAAGACCAATCAAAGTTTACGCTACGCCCCAAATGATGTGCGCAAGGTTCCCAAGCCCACCATTCGGGTGACCCTTTGTACACCGTGCCACTGCCTACCGCGTCGTAGCCCAACCCTAGGGTCAGCACTACACACGGCCTCCAGCATAGCTACAAACACCAGAAACTAAATGCAACTCCTGGACCAAGGACTAGGCAGTTGATAAGTCGAGAGGGTCAATTAAGTATCCCATCATGTGGTAGTAACTGGTCTTGGATCACAAACACGAAACTCAGTTCCTAAGAACGGTCCCAAGGAGACAATCCACTATGTACTCCTGCATGGCCTCTCATCGCTACCTTTACCAAATCGGGTTCATCATTTAGCTCATCACATCAGGACAACACTGTTTCACTCCAGTTCATCCCCCAGGTGAATCCGACCTGACCCAACTCTAAGCATAGCAAGCATAGCAAGCAAAGTAGGTAAATCACATCATGGCTCAAGCATCGACTAGGTATGCTAGGTTGCAAGGTTTAGCTATTTACTGTGACAATGACATGTCATGCAGAGGAATGGGTTCAGCTACAAAAAATGACAGACAATTGAGCGTCTGTCCTAATGCAATAAACAAGAGCAGGAGCGAGAGAATGGGATGATATCGGAATGATCAATGGGGTTGCTTGCCTTGCTGGGGAGAGGGAAGGTACCCTCTTTCGACGGGATACTCGTGGGTATCCTTGGGAGTAGGACCTACCGCGATACAGGTAAGTAACAATCAATACACGACAAGTGTAGTAACATGATGCATGATCATGACATGGCAACATGCTTGGATGAGCTAATGCATCTATCATTAGAGTTAGATGGAGTGGATTTGAATATAGGTTCAAAATCGTTCTCCATATGATATTCCATACATTGTCCTATTGCAAAATGTAAATGTTTTCCTATTTATTTTGCTTTAACATGCATGATAATAGTACCAATGGATCCTTTGGATTTTTCTAATAAATTTTCATATATAAATTATTTTAATCCGAGTTACAAATTAATTTATATGATTTTTCTAAGATTTTAGCATTTTCTGGAATTAAATTAAATCAGAATTTTTTCCTGCGTTAGCATGACGTCAGCATGCCACCTCGTCGTTGCCACGTCAATCCTGACCAGTGGGATCCACTGGTGAGTGACCCAGGCACTAACATGGATTAAATTAGTTGCTAATCACTAATGATTAGGGTTGGGCCCACCTGTTAGTGGGTCATCAGGTTAATTAAACTATTTAATTAATTGTAACCTAATCTCAAACTAACAAGGCTGGGCCCCACCTGCCAGTGACTAGGGGGTCAAACCCCATGGACAAACCGGGCAGGGCCACCGGTGTTGAGCCGCCGGCGACACCAGGGACAAGGGAGGGTGTCGGGATTCACCCTTGGGCGACCTAAACGTCAGCGGAGAGGCTCTTTCGAGCGCCCACACTCGCGCGCTTCCAACGGGGCACATCCCAGAGGCAGAGATGGCCCGGAACGAGGCCGACGATGAGCTCGGCGGCTGACAAAGCTCGGCCATGCACGGGCTCGACGCCACAGGGCACGGGGCAAAGGGGGGCAAGGGGGAAGAGGCCAGTAGCTCACAGCGGATCGGAGGACGATGTCGGCAAGCTCAGGGAGGGTTTGACGGCGACGATCTCCGGTGGCCAAAGAGGAAGAGGAGGTCGGGGTCGATGCTGGGGGGCCTCCAGGCTCGACTCCTTTGGCGAAGAGCTTCAACAAGACACAGCGGGGCTTTTGGGTGGCTTAGAGGGAAGCAGGAGCAGCTAGAGCGATGGTGCTACAATGGCAGGGCATCGGTGGCCATGGCGGATGGAGGGAGAGGAGAAGAAAAGGGGCGAAATGGGAGAGGGGGCGATCCAGATGCCTTTGGGGACTTATCCCCGTCGCGCTGGCGAGGAGGAGGCAGGTAGGGAGCTGCATGGCAGCTCCGGTGCGAGCGCACGGCGACCACGCGCTCGGCCTCCTGGCCGCCAGGAGGACGAAGGTGATGCTGGTCCAGGTGGTCCCGCCTGGAGCTGGGCCTCAGTCGAGCTTCTCCCTTTTTCATTTTTTTCTTCTGTTTTTAAATATTCCTGTCCTTTGTGTTTTATTTGTTTTGGCACAAACCCTAACTCAAGAATTGTTGAATTAACTCACATAGTTTAGTTTGAATATTTCAAAGCTCCACACGTATTTTCAGCAATTTTTGAAAGACTAAATTAATTATAATGCTTCATTTAGCAATTTCAGTAGCATTATTATTTATTTTAAAAATTCTATATATGTTTTGGAAATTAAAATGTCCCCCTAATATGTTGTTGCCAACATTTATCAAACATGGGGGGGGGGTATTTCTTATGGGCATTTTGGATTTGTTGAAAAATCACAACATTTTAATTGGCTTATTTCAGGTGAGGTGATGAGGTTTCTGTTGATTCCCATTTCAACGTGATGCAAAATTAAAACATGAAGCACACACATGCTAGCACAGAGCTGGACTAACTAGGGATGTGACAACTCACCCCCACTCAAAAGAATCTCGTCCCGAGATTTGGAAGTCGTCGGGAAGAGCGCGGGGTACTCTAGTCGAAGATGGTCTTCCCTTTCCCATGTGCCTTCCTTCTCGAAACGGTGTGACCATTGAACCTTGAGAAACTTGATGTTTCGATGTCAAGTGGTACGCTCAGCTTGATCAATAATACAAATAGGGTATTCTCGATATGTAAGGTTGTCTTGGAGATCAAGCGTTTCGTGGTCTACTTCACGGACAGGGTCCGAGAAGCAACGCCTGAGTTGCGAGACGTGGAAGACATCATGAACCTTGGAAAGATGTGGTGGAAGTTCCAATTGGTAGGCAACTTCTCCTCGTTTAGCAAGAATGTCGCCAAGTTTTCATGGCATAGACTAGAGCTGCAAGCTCAAGATCATGTGTTGCATAATTATCCTCATGTGGACGCAACTATCGAGATGCGTATGCAATCACATGACATTCTTGCATGAGAATGCAACCTAATCCTTGTCGCGAGGCATCACAATAGATAACAAAGACCTACCAGTACAGGAGCAAAGGTCAGGCGTCTTTTCAGTTCCTAAAAACTATGCTTGCATTGTGGGGTCCACTCAAATTTTTTATCTTTCTTGAGGAGATCAGTGAGAGGCTTCACAACCTTGGAGAAGTTCTCGACAAAGCAGCGGCAATAGCTCGCTAAGCCAAGGAAACTCTGAATTTTCTTAACCGATTCAGGTTGTGTGCAATCAAGGACGACCTGAACTCTCTCGGGATTGACAGCAATACCTTGACTAGAGATCACGTGGCCTAGGTAGGTCACTTCTGGTAACAAAAATTCACACTTGGACAATTTTGCATACACACAATGCTCTCGAAGTTTCATCAATACCAGCTGAGGGAGTCCTAGATTAAGTGGTCCTCGGATAGCCGACCCATTGTTCATGGGCCGGACTGTATGGGCTGCAAGGTAGGCATCGGATGATCGAGGACTACCTGCGCCAGTACGGAAGCTTCATGGAGCCATGACGTGTTCTCCAAGTTATTAGTTGTAGTTAGGCAAGTTATCTCTTCGGCACATAACCGACCATGTGTAAGCCAAGGAGATCCTCGACATCTATATAAGTCGGAGGGTTTTAGGGCGTCGGGACAGAACAACTCCTGTAGGGTTAGGCATACAATCTTGAGGTAGATCAACTCTGTAACCCCTTACACCATCAACACAATCAAGCAGGATGTAGGGTTTTACCTCCATTGGAGGGCCCGAACCTGGGTAAACTCGTGTTCCCTTCGTCTCCTGTTACCATCGATCCTAGTCTCACAGTTCGGGACCCCCTACCCAAGATCCGCCGGTTTTGACACCGACATTGGTGCTTTCATTGAGAGTTCCTCTGTGGGCACCGAAGGAATCAATGGATCGCCCCATCGCAAGTAGCGAGATCTGTATCGAGGGGACTCTCGCCCCTGATCAGAATTTCTGTGGCAACGACATCTCGTCGCACGCCAGCCTGGTCAGCCATCCGGGTCAGATTGGAAGGTTTCCCCCCAATCAGTGTATTAAGTTCAGAACCCTAGAGTTCGTGGCTGATTCACGAGAAACACTCATTCTAATGGAACCCTCAACCTTCAAAGGAAAACATGTAAATCTAAATGCTTCGACGTCCAACGCATTAGGTCCCACGGTGGAACGGAACATGGATCCACTTCGGCATAAGTCACACCGCTTGACGAATCCACTTGTATCAACGACACACATCCTGCCATCGCCTCGTTCTTAAACGAGTTGTTCGATCAGATGAAAGCTATGCGTATATCGGATGACTAGGTTCCAATCTATGATCGGCTCGGGATCAGACCCGATGATAGGGAGATTCATGTCCCTCCGGTCACCCACCTTGTCACCACTGTCGAGTGTCCAGCCGTGGATTCTGCCTGATAGCCGGAATTGAATACCGTCTATACCCCTGTCCACAATCTTCAAGACCCCGTCGGAGAATCATAGCCAGGAAATCGCTTTAAAGACGGACCATCACCGGTCCAAGATCCGTCGCATGACTTGGAAACTGCACTTCCGAGCACTCGTTGCGACAAGGAACAAAAAAAATTCCCACCCACTGTCACATCCGTAACTAGCTTTCTTAGGACACCATGTGTGTCCATCATGTTTCACTTGTTGCATCAATTTGAAATGGGGATTAACAGAAACCCCAAACCCTCATTTGAATCAAACGAATTTAAAGATTGTGAAAAACCAACAAATCCAAAATGCCCATAAAAAATGTCCCCTATGTCTGATAAATGTGGAGATGAATATATCAGGGGTCATTCTAAATATTTGAATATTTATAGCATTTCAAAAATAAATATAAAAACTGCTGAAAATGCCAAATAAAGCATTAAAAATATTTCAGTTTTCAAAATATTCTGAAAGTTTTTATAGAAGTTTGAAATATTCAAACTAATTTCTATAAAATATTTGGGATATTATAACTAACATTTGTGCCTAAAAAATAAATAAAACAAATGTCAGAAAAAAATAAAAGCAGAGAAAAATTAAAAAAGGAAAAAGGAAAGAGGCCCAGGGAGGCTGGCCCCGCAGCCCAGCTGGCCTAGCCAGCCCCACCGTCTTCAACCTCCTGCCAGTAGGCAGGAGGGCGTGTGCCCATGGCGTGCCGGCATATGCGTGACCACCTCTTGCTTGCCGCCGAGGCTAGAGGCCGCTAGGAGCGCCAGCGCGACGCCCCAGACCCCCTCGAGCTGATCTTTCTCCCCCTGTTGCTCTCTCTCGCTCTCCCCCCTCTCCTCTGCTCTCTCCTCGCCGGACTGAATCCGCCGGCGATTCGTCATCCTCCGCGCGTCCCTGACCATGCCACGGAGCCAGAAGCCCCTCCGGTGAGGCCCCGGTTCTATCCCCCTAGCCCCGTCGCCGTTCTCCTCCTCTAGCCCCGCCAGTCACTGGAACAGAGAGGAGCTCGCTGCCGGCCATGGCGTAGCCATGGCCACAGCGGCCGCAGCTCGCGCCTGACCATGGGCCCGTACTCATAGCGCTCTCGGGAGCCCGTAGCCGCCCCTAGCTCCTCCTCCCGCAGCCTGTACCGCCACTGCCGCCTTCGCCCGAGCTCCGGCCACCGCGACCGAGCTCGCCGCCGTCAGCTCCGGCCGCCCCTTGCCTCCTTGTGTGTCCCACGCGATGCGGACGGGCTCAAGCTGCGCCCCAATGGTCTCAGCTCGCCCGGAGACCCCCTGTGGCGCGTTTTCGGCAAGCCTCCGCCGTCGGTTTGGTCGCCGCTGGACAAACTCCGGAGGGGCCGACGTGGCGGCCGTTAGCGCTATCCCTGTGCATAATCAGCCCCGCAGAGGCTGACAATGGGCCCCGCAAGCGGGTCAAACCCCAGTCAGCGTGGGATTTGACCCTGTTTAGCGGTGGGTCGCTGGCGAGTGGGTCCCGCTGGTCACTTTGACCTAGACCGGTCGTTTGATCAGGATGACGTTAGCCTGACGCGATAATGCATTTATGTATTTAAATAAATTCTATAAAATACTAAAAACTTAGAAAAATCATATAAATTAATCTGTAAGTGAGATGAAAATAATTTATATATGAAAATTTATCAGAAAAATCCAATGAATCCAATGGTGCTGTTATCATGCATGTTAGAGTAACCTATGTAGATGAACATTGATATTTACTAATAGGTTAACATATGAAATATGAAATGGAGAATGATTTTGAACCTATATTCAAAATTACTACATTGAACTTGGACAGTAGTTGCATTAGCTCATCTATACATGTTGCCATGTCATGATCATGCATCATATTGTTGCACATGCCGTGTATTGATTGCTATTTATCTACATTATGGTAGGCCCTGCTTCTGAGGATACCTCCGAATATTCCAACGAAGGAGAAAACCTTTCCGCTACCCAGCAAGGCAAACAACCCCTTTGATCATTTTGATAACATCCCACTCCCTCGCTCCTCCTCTTGTTTATTGCATTAGGGCAAACGTTCACTTGTCTGTCATACGCGGTATATGAACCATTCCTTTGCATGACCTGTCATTGTCACAATAAATAGCTAAACCATGCAACCTAGCATACCTGGTAGATGCTTGTGCCATGATGTGCTTTGCTTACTTTGCCTGCCGTGCTTGCTATGCTTAGAGTTGTGTTAGGTTTGATTCATCTGGGTGATGAACTGGAGTGAAACAATGTTGTCTGATGTGATAAGCTTATGATGAACCCGATTCGGTATGGTAGCGATGAGAGGCTATGTAGGAGTACATAGTGGGTTGTCTCATTGGGACTGTTCTTAGGAACTGAGTTCCATGTTTGTGATCCAAGACTAGTTACAACCACACATTGGGTTCCGGTAACTCGACCCCTCTCGACTTATCAATCGCTTAGTCCTTGGTCCAGGAGTTGCAAGTAGTTTCTGGTGTTTATAGCATGCTGGAGGCCGTGCGTAGCGCTGACCCTAGGGGTGGGTTATGACGCGGCAGGCAGTGGTACGGTGTATAAAGGGTCACCTGAATGGTGGGCTTGGGAACCCTACGCACATCGTTTGGGGCCGTAGCGGAAACTTCGGCCGGACTTCCGTGCAGGTTTAGTCTCAAATAGGCGATAACCTGGACTAGAGGTCTTGTGTGATTGATGGTCGTGGCCGACTCCCTCGCTGGGCTTCCGCTTGAAGGTTTCCGAGGTGCATGGTTTTATGAGCACACAACGATAAGTGGCGAGAGCGTGTATGAAGTACACCCCTGCAAGGTATGAAACTATTCGAATAGCCGCGTCCTCGGATATGGACTACTTGGAGAACTTATGCTGTTCATAGATAAATAAATGGATACTCATAAAAATATCAAGACAAGTGTGAGTACCGTGGATGGCACTCTCCTAGGAGGGGGAAGTGAATCCATGGTGGTGTTTTGATGTGGAGTTAGTGGACTCATGTGCGATATCTAAAATCTTAACAAAGAGTTAAAATTGTGTAGTATAGGTTAGCCATGAGTCAAAGCTGGCATTGCTGCATAAACTCCACCACTCCCCTTGTTGATACATGAGCATGAATAGTCTAGGTATGTTTTAAAGACTTGTTGAGTATGATTGTACTCACGTTTTCTTAATAAATGTTGCAGATGAGACTCAGGACCCATCAGGTGGGTTCTATCTAGATGTCGATGATGCCGAATAGCTGGTGTCCCAGCTACGACCTTATGCCCTGTGGCAGGCTATAGATAGTAAGGCCATGTGCCTTTTTACCCTTTCAACTATCTGTACTCAGACAGCTTTATGCTTCCGCTTGGTTTGTATGAACTTGCTTGTATGACTTGAGTGTCAGGTCATGTGACCCCTACCTATAAGAATATATTATGCAAGGCTCGTTTGAGCCTCTTAAATAAAAGTTGTGTTAATGTATGGTTATGTTGTGATGCCATAGTTGTATCTACGCATATTGGACATGTCGTGCGTACGTGTGACGTGCAACGGTATGTATGGGATCCGACACCTAGTCATGTGCCTTTAGTAGTACTCTTTGCGGGAAACTACCTCTTTGTGCTTCCATCGAGCGTTGGTAGCTTGCTACTACTCCGGACACATTGATTGACCAACATGTATCCTTCTTTGCTGTTGTGTCTGTCCCTTCGGGGAAATGTCTCGCAGTGTAATGGGGTCCCTGTAGCCTGCTACGACTCGTCTACACACGCTTGAGGACGACACCTACATTGTTGGGTTTCGTATGCCTATTTCCGTATGGATGTGCCACTTAGGTTCTATGACTAGTCATGTCGGCCCAGTTTCTCTGTCATTTGATTGCCAGTGACATGTTCACATACGTGAGTCAAAAGACGCAAACGGTCCTGGCTAAGGTAAGGCTGCAGCCATGGAGCTTACAGTGCGTGAGGCCGCAAAGTGATGTGATATGTTATAGTTTGGATTCATATGACTTAGGATCGGGGTCCCAACACCCACCGCCCAAGATGACTATCCAAGTACTATGCCAAAGCCCATGTCTTCGGACTTTCGGGACATCAAGCAAATACAAGGAGAATCAGTCCACCACTTTTGGGCAAGACTCCTACTTGATAGGAGCATAGTAAAAGGTCTTAGTGACCAAGACGTAATGGCAATTTTCATTAGCAATTGCCATGATGAAGGGATTCTTAATGCCCTGGCCCGCCGATGCATAAATGAATTTTCGGAGTTATCCGAATTGGTACAGAAGTATTGTGCCATGGAGAGGTTCTGGCAATCCGATCGGTTGTTCTCAGAACCAAAATTCTCCGAACACCCTAGAGGAGTTCGAAGAAAGAGGGTACCTCCAAATCGGCCAGCCAGGTACGAACGCGTCAAAAAAATAAACAAGTCCCTTTCTAGGACCGGCACCGTCCTTGACGGACTTTTAGATAAACCTTGCCCCCATTCATTCCGTGTTGTTGAACACAAACCGTACTCATAGCCTTCGAGCTTGCTGGGTCGTCAGGGAAGTCGCAAAAAGTGGTGAGGCCATCCTCGACACACCGTCATCGGACAGGCGTTCCCCTTTGCCAGATGGATTCGAAGATGAAGTCCTGACGGTCTATGAGATCTTCCCCTCGAGGAACAGGCATAAAAGTTCTCTTAGGGAGCATGAGCAGGTCTACCACTTAGCTGTTACTAGCCCATGGGCAAACGTACTGATTACTTTTGGGGACACTGACCAGCCGCCCATCTTTCCCAGTCATTCACTAGCCTCTGTAGTGTTGAATCCCATCGTTGATGGATACAAACTACATAAGGTGCTCATGGACGACGGCAGTGGTCTAAACCTCATCTACGAGGCCACTCTAGAGAAAATGCAGTTCAACCGATCTCGCATCGAACATAGCAACACAACCTTCCGGGGAATTATCACAGGGAAAGAGGCAAATTGTTTCAGATGTATCATCCTGGACATTGTGTTCGGCACGCCCGAAAATTACAGATCCGAAGAAGTCCTCTTTCACATCATTCCCTTCCCTAGTAGCTATCATGCCCTATTAGGACGCGACGCCTTTACAAAGTTCCAAGCTATACCCCATTATGGGTACATGAAACTCAGAATGCTAGGACCAAATGGAGTGATCACGCTCGCCAGTGATCTGAATATAGCCCTTTGGGACGAAAACAAAACGACAATGCTCGCCCTCGAGGCACTAGCAGAGACTTTTGTCGCTGAGGAGTTGACCTCTCTACGGTTGACAGTCAATAGGGACGATGTGATCCTTAGCAAAAGGCCCAAGTCCATGTCCTTTAAACCCGCAGAGGAAATCGTCAAATTTCATGTGCATCCAACAAACCCCAAGAAAATAGCGTCCATCAGAGCCAAGCTCGATCCCCTTATGGACGAAGCATTGCGGAATTTCCTCCGCGAAAATTGGGACATTTTCGCTTGGCATCCTTCCGATATGCCCTCTATCCCACGTCGGCTCGCCGAACACAGCTTGAACATTATTCCAGGCTTTAATCCCATGAAACAGACCCTGTGCCGCTTCTCCGAACCCACACTGCAAGCCATGGGTGAAGAATTAGAAAAATTAATCGAGGCTGGATTTATTCGGGACATCAAACACCCCGAGTGGCTAGCAAACCTGGTGATGGTACCTAAGGAAGACAAATCTTGGTGGCTATGTGTGGATTTCAAAGACCTCAACAAAGCATACCCCAAGGACCCTTTTGCCTTACCATGAATAGACTAGATCATTGATGCCACAGCCAGACAAGATTTGTTGTGTTTCCTCGACGCTTAAACCTGGCCATATCCCAAATTAATGGCGAATTTGATGCCAAAAATCCGAAGATGGCAGCATATAGAGACGTTGTCCTCAAGATATCTGCTCGGTTCGAGGGGTTGGAATTGCACCACGTTGCTCGGGACAACAACCAAGCCGCCGATATATTCTCTCGTATGGGAGCCAAGTGTGATCCCGTCCTGAGAAACACCTTCCTGGAGCAGCTCTTCAAGCCCTCCATAGTGTGGTAGGACGACGCAAATGGCACTTGTCTGAAAACATCAGATGAAGTTGTTCCCCTATAAATGAACTAGATGATGGCATCGCTGGCGGCTCAACAAGAATGAGACGCCCTCGGCTCATGAGGTAATGGTAGTAATTGCGTCATGGACAGAGCCCTTCCTTGCTTACCTCCTTCACAACAAACTCCCCGACGATCAAACGAAGGGACATCGCATAGTCCAGCGATCCAAGGCCTACAAAGTACACGAGGGTGAGTTATACAAGAAAAGCACCACTAGAGTATTACAGAGGTGTATATCCGAGGAAGAAGGATGGGAGCTCCTCACTGAAATCCATGCAAGCATGGGTGGGCATCACGTCACTGCAAGATCTCTTGTCAGCAAAGCCTTTCGAGCCGATTTCTTTTGGCCCACATCTTGGACCGACGCCTAGTCACTCGTTCAACATTGCATTGGGTGTCAACTCTTCACAAATCAAAGTCACATGCCCTAAACAGGTCTTCGGACTATCCCGATCACCTGGCCTTTTGCGGTCTGTGGGCTGGACATGGTCGGACCCTCAAAGGGGGAACCAAGAAAAATAAATACCTACTAGTCATGGTTGACAAGTTCACCGAATGGATAGAAGCAAAGCCTGTTAAATCGGCTAAATCTCGACCATTGATTGAATTTATATCTAGCGTAGTACACCATTTTGGTGTCCCACATAGTATAATAACGAACAATGGAAACAACTTCACGGCCCAAGAGGTCAAGGACTGGTACGCAAAAATGGGCATAAAGCTCGATTATGCATCGGTCTATCATATGCAGACCAATGGACAGGTTGAGCAAGCAAACGGTCTCATTATGAGTGGCATCAAGCCACGTTTGGTCCGATTTCTTCACGAGTCTGACTGTCATTGGGTGGAGGAACTCGACTCTTGTAACAACCCGAGGCCGATGCTCTAGAAGATTCCCCTTTTGTTTCCATTCTCGTTGTGTGATTCGTTTGGTTGTCACATTCATCATTGCATCATCGCTTCATCTGCATAGCATCGACATTTTGTCAACATGAGTTTTCAAACTTGCATCCGTTCGTAGTTGCCAGTTCTCTCCATTCATGTCGTCAACCTTTCAAATCCAACCACACATGCACGCGCCCGCGGCATCGATAAAAATATTGTTTTTAAAGTGCATACGAAATATCCTCGGATTGAGTCTAATGTTGGCATGCATTCTTATTATATTATAGGTAGACCACCTTCCAAATTTCGTCGCATTCCGAGTTCGTTTGATACCCGAACGGTCAGTCGTAACAGTACCGTCATCGGGTTATTCGTTGGATGTTTTCGGTGTGTCAAAACCCTGTCACAGGCCGCAAACCTCCCTCTCTCCTTGGGACAACTACCTCTTCACAGGCCACCAGCCCATCCTAACCCACATCTCCAACCTCCCAAAACATCCCAAAACTCCCTAACCCTACTCTTTGCCTATAAAACGAGGTCATCCCCTACCAAAATCGTCTCCCCTAGCCTATACCTCAAAATTCACACTGTCCTAGCCCCTCCCACCTCCCAGCAGCCGCTGCTCCTCGTGTTCAGTGCTGGATCAGCCCACCGTCGCCACATGGCGCGCCACAAGCCAGCCCAGGCGCCGCAGCCCCGCCTTAGGCCACTGTGCAGCCACCATGTAAGCGCCCATGCCGCTAGCCTACTCCCAGAAGCCGTAGAGCCTGCCAGGGCCCAATCCAAGCCCGCCCGAGCCCATCGGGGCCCAGGCCAGCCCGCGTGCGCTGCCACCGAACCCTAGCGCTGCCCGTCTGCCTCGTCGCCGCACCTCGCCTCATCGGACCCCGGTGCCGCTTGCCCTAGCGCGTCACCGCCCGCGTAGCACCCCACCAGCAGCCCCGCACCTCGTTGTCGTGCCAGATCGAGTGTCGCCGTCGGTGCCTGCAACGTGCCAGCTCGCCGGAGTGCTCGCTTGCAGCCTGGCCTCCTTCTGTAGCTCGCTGGAGCGCCGCCCTCGCCTTCTCGTCACCGCACGTCCTCGCTGGCGACGTTCTCCTTGCGGCCATGGCCTCGAGCCTCCTCCAGCCACCGAGATGGCCTCGACCCAGATCACGTTAGTCGCCGATCCAAACAGCACCTGTACCCCGTTGTCCCGATCGGGATCGTCCCATCCATTTTTCCCCGAGGTAACGAAAATCCTCCATGTCCTTTTATTGCATTTGTAAATATTTTCACGATGCCATATTAAACTGCATTTAGTTTTCAAACCATGCATCAGACAGAGATGAAATATATATATATATGTAAAATGATCTGCTCTTCGTGCTCTTGGTGATAGTGTCAGTTGCATAAGCACTAGGAATCATTGGCATGCTCAATAATCTATTACAAAAGTGCATTCCATCGTAATCGTTAAAATTGTTATTTGTTCAACTTGCGTAGATGGTTACATCAAATCCTTAGGTCTTTGGTCCAGACCTTTAGTACCGGTTGGTCCACAGACCGGTACTAAAGGCCCACCACGTGGCTGCGTGCGTGGGCTGGTGGTGGAGGACCTTTAGTACCGGTTGGTGATACCAACCGGTACTAAGTGTTCTGTTTTTTTGTTTTAGCTTTTAATTAGGTTTTAGTTTTCCTCTCTATTTATTGTGTTTTCCATTGATTTTAAATTTATTTTACGGTGCTACATACTGTAAACATTACACAAGTTGATGCATATATATGTAATATAATATACAATATCTCATACACAGTATATATACAAATGGAATTACACATCCGTATATATTCTGGACTAATAAATTAAGGCCCAAAACCCGGCCAGGACTAGCTAGCTTGTGCTCCAGATGAAATCTCAGTTTTCTACTACTGATTTGCTGGCATTATTGAGGCGGCGGTAAGTAATAGTGCTCACCGTTTACATCAATGACATGTCGAAGAAGAAATGCTGCAAATTCCTCTTGAAGTGCTACAAAGCGTTTCTCGGGTGAGAGTTTCGACATCATCTGCCAAACCTGTAGTTATCTTTGACGTGCTCCTCTGCGGCATATACGGCCTTCGGTCTAGATGCGAATGTTCTCGCAGAGGAAGTATCCACATAAATTTGTCCCCTGTGGCTGCTTCGCGCACTTTGCAAAAGAATATAATTCAATAAGATAATTAATAATCAGGCATGATAATGGTATTGAAACAATATGAGTTTACTAAGAAGCATTTATGTGTTTAATAACCTGGTATTTGAAACAATACGAATTTATTTGGTCAAAACTATATGTGTTTACTAAGAAGCAGGTCCTTGCGAGGAAGAAAATGGAAAAAGACTAGGTTAAATTAACAGCACTCATCGTGGAGCTAGAGGAGCCAGTAGGTCTTTGTGACATGCCAACAATTGACCCTCCTAATACGAACAGAAAGAAGGGTAGGACAATAAAGAATTTTTCTGAGTGGATAGAGAAAGAGCCTTCAGTGAATTGGTCCTTGCTGCATGACACCCATGGAGCTAGGTATGGCCACATGACAACCAATTTTGCAGAGGTGTATAACCTTCTACTCATAGGGAATAGAGCATTGCCACTCACAGCTATTGTGGAGGATGTATTCCATGGCACTTTGAAATATTTCAGAGAAAGGCACGAGTTAGCAAAGAAGCATATTGCAGTTAATCAGAACACACCTTATTGTAGCCGTGTCATGGAGTACATGGCTTAGAAGATAAAGAAAGAAAAAAGAGACACTTTCACACTCATAGGTAATCAAGAAAGTAGGTATGAGGTTCAGCTTCCTACTGATGGTTTTGGTTCTGCAAAATGAGGTGAAGACGAACGAGGTTGAAATTGGAACGGAATTTTATCCAACTTGTGAGTGTACATGCAACAAACCGCAGTTGTTGCACCGGCCTTGCTCACATGTGTTGGCTGCGTATGGCTAGATTGAGTTGGACGCTATCTCCTTCGTGTCCTCGTACTATTAAAAATAGGCACTACTCAATGTCTCGACAGGTGAGATGACAAGGTTTAGAGTCGTCGGCAATTTCAACAAGGTAAATGATGGTGAGAGAGTATACATCCCGGATCCTGGACTTCGGCGAACAAGCAGGGGCAGACGTAAGGTAAAGCGCATCCGAAATGATATGGACCAATCTGAAGTTGGTGGAGCAATCAGACAATGTTTGCTATGCGCGGCTTATGGGCATAGGATGAAATATTGCCCCGACCTGAACAAAGACGATGCTTCCACATCGACGAGTGCTTCCACATCGACGACTGCGACAACAGTAGCAAGAGGTGGTCGTGGTAGTCATGGTGGACGTGGTAGTCGAGGCCGAAGGGGCGGACGAGGAATAAATAACTCAGAAGCTATATAATGTGTCGGCCTATGTTTTAATTTGTAATATGTCTGTACTATGTTTTAATCTGTAATATGTCGGACTATGTTTTTATTTGTAATATGCAAACACCTATGTTTTATTTTGTCATAAGTGTGGACAATGTTTTAACGTGTAATATGATAGACTATGTTTTATTCTGTAATATGTGTGGACTATGTTGTAATTGCAGATATGACTTCGTATTCGTTGCTTAATGGTAATATCGATAGAGGGCACCGAGGCGCACTTATGGAATCGGGCACGAACTTAGACGTGTTGATGACTCGCACCCCAAAGTCTAACTGGATGATACACCCTTTATTGGTTGATAGGTATGTGTCGGTATAATGACTTACTATGTTTGACATCCTTTTGATAGCCGCTAACTGATGCTGCATTCTATTTATTTTGTAGGTTAAGTTGGGCTGGACTTCTACCCTTGGCACGGCTGGTTGAGGATATATTGGATGAGTGGGTTGATCATCCAGAATTGGATGAGGCAGGTGAACCAATGCAGTTGCACAAGAGGCAAGTCACACGTTTCTCTTACGAAAGGTCACTCCTTACCTGCTTAGTAGATAGATGGAGACCAAAGACACATACGTTTCACTTTTCCTAGGAAGAGATGGCGCCTACTTTACATAATGTGTCTTACTTGTTGGGATTACCTCTGGCCGGTGTTGCCATAGGTCCTTTAGAGGCAGAAACTGGTTGACTAGCATCTATGCATGCCCGTTTTCTGGCTGTGGTGCCAATTACTATGGTGCTAGACAACGATCATCGCGGACCTCTTTTTAGGTGGTTGAGCCAGTTTCAGATTGTCTCCTTAGGATTTCTGGATTGAGCACTAGAGATTGGCATTATTGGATGACCAAGGACAAGTTGGTGTTCAACATGACGGTTGAGGAGATGGCTCTTCATAGGGTGATGAGACAGTTCGGTCTATGCCAAGAGCCTGACATTCCTATTATTCCATACTTACCAGATCAGGTGCACAAGTAAGTAATACTACTTTAGTTCTCATGTCTGCATTCGGCATATAACTAATCATGTAACGTGCATTTTAATCTCAGGTACAATGGCGTAGGAGGAAACAAGTCCTAGGCTTCTTGGCTTCACGACATTAGCCCTTACATCGACGAATAGACTACTACGCCGACAAATATCTGGGATGAAGTTCGGACCTTTGACTAGGACAAAAGTTCGGGTTGTATCTGCAGCATTACCGGCATAGCACGACGATCTACTTGGTTCCATCATAAGCTCCTGATCATATCGAAGCCCCTCTCACTAGCGATCTGTTCCCAACTGCCTCAATTGTGGGAACCAGACACCACACGATATGTGCTATGGTTCTCACATGTTAAGTTTTCCCTTAACTTGAACATATACAATTGGTTAACTCTCTGTGTATAGGGTGAATTCACATCCGAGGCGCTAGAGGAGGTTACCTCTTTAGTGCAATGCTTTGAGAGAGGAGAAAATATCCCACCGTGAGAGCAAGTCACATGGTTGAAGGGTCTTCAAGGGAAGCTACGCGGGATTTACGTAGTTGTTAAATGTAGACGATCTTTGGATGTTGCTAACACTCGTGCAGCACATCGTCCGCCACGCCCCTGTTTGCAGTGTTCAGAACCTTGCACCTCTGTGCACCATTCGGAACCTCGACCCTCTATGCAACGTTCGGAACCTGGAACTTCACAACCAGGGAGCTCTTCCTGGCAGCAGGCACCTCCTTCGCAACCAGGGATCTCCTCCTGGAAGCAGGCACCTCCTTCGCAACCAGGGATCTCTTCCTTGCAGCAGACACCTCCTTCACAACCAGGGAGCTCCTCCTGGCAGTAGACACCTCCTTTACAACCAAAGAGCTATTTCTACTAGCAGCCACCTCCTTCACAACCTGGGGCTCTTCTTGGCTTCATTAGATGGACCTAGGTAACACTACTTTGTACATTCTTTGAAAAAATTTAGGCTCGTAAATCAATTTTACATGTTTTACTTTACTGCAGTCGACAGTCAGTCGCAAGCATTCATGACTTCAGTCCAGTCACCCATGTTTCCTGGTCCTGGTTCGTACTTACCCGGCGATGGCGACGACGATGACCGAGGTGCAAACACCTATGATTTCTCGGAGACAGTTCTTGTCACTCCACCACCACCATCGACGCAGGAGACATAAACACTGACGGATGAGGTGGTTTATGGTCGTGGTCATCGTGACACTCGTCCACCGCCTCACTGCTTATCGCCTTCCGGTCCTCGTCCGAGGAAGCCCGAGATTCGTCACCGTCTCCAGCAGTGATATAGTTATCTATGTATGAGACATGACTATCTAATTATGTATGAGACATATGTCTATTTTATGTATGGGACATATTCATGTATGAGACATATTCATGTACGAGACATATTCATGTTCTATTTTAGTGGTCAATTGGTTTAGAAGGATAATACTTGTACTGCAAACTAAATGCATCCAACTGAATTAAACAATACAACTGAATTAAACAGTATAACTGAATTAAACGTTACAACTTAATTAAAACAGTACAACTGAATTAAACCATACAACTTAATTAAATAGTACAATTGAAATTAAACAGTACTACATGAATGCATCATCATCATCCTCCATCGATGCAGATCTCTTGCCCTTTGTTGATGCAGAACTCTTGCCCTTCGACGATGCGGTAGTCTTGACCTTGGTGCTCGGCATGAAGACGTCCTCTTCGTCCTCCGTCGATGCAGATCTCTTGCCCTTCGTCGATGTAGAACTCTTGCCCTTTGAGGATGTGGTAGTCTTGACCTTGGTGCTCGGCATGAAGAGGTCATCTTCGTCCTCACTATCTTTTGAGCATAAATCTGAACTATTCACAACAATCCTAAGGTAAGCTTCAACCTTATGTAGTTGCTTCTGCCATCTGCCATGCAACCTGAGAAGTTCTTTTCGTATCTCCTCAAAAGTTCTACAAGGCCACCCACTCCTAGCTAATGAGTAAGCCAACTCATTTATTATGGTGTCATACTGATGAGTTCCTCCCATGGAACTACTCTATCATCCATCTTGAAATTGGTGGCTAGTCGGAGAACACGATCGGACATACCAGAGTGAAAACTACGATCAAAACGATAATGAGGATGAGACATCTCCACGAAAGGATGGCGGGAACGAAAGGGAAAAGAAGGGCCTGCTGACCCACCTTACTGCGGATGTGGTTATATAGGTTCACAAGAGAAGATGGAGGGAGAGAAAGGCGGGAAATAAAATGGCAAGAGAGAAAGGCAGGAAAGAAAATGATGAGAGAGAAAGGCGGTAAAGAAAATGGAGGTTGAGAATGGCGGGAAAGAAAGTGGCAGGAGAGAATGATGGTAGAGAATGGCGACAAAAAAAGTGGTGGTAGAGTATGGCGGGAAAGAAAATGGTAGGATAGTAGGGAGGGAAAAGAAAATGGGGGAATAGTAGGGCGAGACAGTACGATCACTGTGGCAGATGGCTGAAAACAATAGATAGCTCTTCCTCATGCTCTTTGAAGGTTATGAGCACCAAATTGTTGATTTCAATAGACGATGCCAGAAGAAAATTACCGAAACCTTCCTTATTCAACACCATTCTACCATCCAAGCCAATAAACTAGGAACAAGGAATGCTCACAGATATATCATCATCTTCAGAATCCAAAGTAATTTCAAGAGTTAAAGAACCAGTCCTAGGAATTGACACAAATTCCTTCAAACTCCTCACAACCATGCTAGGAATAACCTGACAAAAAACATCTTATATGATATTCAGCTTAGAAATTTAAAACAGTATGCTAGAGCAAAAAACAAATAAATAAAAAAAATACCCAAAATCAAAGCTCACCATATGTTGAGAAATAACATTCATGAAATCCATCCTATAAACAAAAGAAGTACACAATATGTAGTTGTCATCAAAGAGCTGTCGCGACATGACATACATTTGATGATAATTTAGAGTGACACCACGACTATAAAAATGGCCGTCAACAAGTTCTCTCTGAGTTTCACTCAGATTCTCAAGAGCTACAAAAAATAATTTCACAAACTAAGCAGAACAGCAAAACGTATAAGCTGAAACAAAATTGAAAATCAGTGAAACAAATAACTTACCAACACAGGGTAAAGGGAACAACATAACACCATCTCAATGAAAATCGACACCAATCATAGTTCCATAGTGCTCAAGCCTAGGCAGTCATCATGTCACGATGACGGAGACCATAATCATTCACAAGTTCCTCCCACGAAGAACCATGGAATTTACTGCTCATCCGACCATGTCTAAACAGAACATGGTATAAGTTACCATCACTGTTGTGAAGAGCAAGATCAATATCTGTGTCACCCCTCCGAATAGCTAAAGCTCTGCACTCCTCAATGTACCGAGCAAGATGTGATCTAACACTGCACAGAACATACTATAACAAAAATGGAAGCAAACATCATAATCATGTAAACAAAGGCATTCGAATCATTCCAACCAAAACAACATCAACCATATGCCACAGTGAGATAAAAAAGATATATAATCTTACAACATGCCTTGAACATCGACGATACACCACCACAATGAATACAGACACACCGAAATCAAAGGAAGAACAAGGGCCACCTGGAGCTCTACAAAATGGGCAAGCCATTTACCTGCAAACAAACGGTGACCAATAAGAACTCAATCCACAACCGAGTTGAAATTTGACATTTGATTGAGTTGGAAGCAGAAAAAATAATACCGTAGGCATGTGAAGAGAGCCCTGATCTATTGTTTGCGCGGGTTGGATACGAAAATGGGCGGACGAGCGAAAAGATCGACGCGGCGGTGAAAGAACGAGAGAGCAACGGGAGTGGGAGGTCGAGCTGGGGAGCCTGGAGGACGGGGGAGGATGAAAGGAGTGGTCAGAGAAGAAAGAAATGAGTGGTCGGCCTTATCCAGGGGCTCATCGGCCGCCTAGAAGCCGACCAGGCCTCTTCGGCCAGCCAGAGGCCGACATGCCACTCTTCAGCCTGCTAGAGCCCGACGGGCCTCTCTTCGGCCTGGGGGTGGCCGACAGGCCCCTCTTCGGCCTGCCAGTGGCCGACAGGTCTCTCTTCGGCCCACTAGAGGCCGACGGGATACTATTTTTGATTTTTTTCATTTTGGGCATACGGTTTTTGAATTTGATAGAAAATTGGTCGTACTTTTGAAAAAAAAATCGAAGCAGAGAGCCCTCTCCCCGTCCCTTCTCCACTCGCTTCCACCAATCCACCACACACACAGTGTCACCGGCTCCTCTAGAAGCAAAATGCCCTTAAGTATTCGTAGCGGTACGTCCAAGTATGCAATAGACAAGACATGTTGTGTGTGATCCTTTCTTTTTTGCTGGATAACGAGACCACAGCTGGGCGCTGGATCACGAAGTTGAAATTATAGATCGGCACGACCCTTGCCAGGTTCAAATTGTTGCCACGGATCCATTCAATACCAACCTTTTGTACCCCAACATTTTTTTCTAGAGGGAAAGGGCTTGTAGTCCCGGCTCCATTGCATACCAATAACCACAAGGTCAGGTACATTTTTATTATAGGGTAAAGACGCCGAGGAATCATCACACTTGCTGCCTCAGCCAGAAAGGAGCACACACTCGAAAACTACAGAAAATAAGGTTACGCTACAACACTATAGCAGGAACAATGACATGAAGCAAGAAGAGGCACCAAACGCACCTCAGGGGGTGTCATGAAGGACCTGATTTGGATGCATACCTAGCCACCACCATGCCACTGCGTGACGCAGATCTGCGCTCCCGACTTCATCCTCGCGCCCGCATGCGGATGAGGGGGAACTACAATTCCCTCTCCCCTTCGTCTATGAGGCGTTTCCGGAGAAGCTACGCTTGATCCACTCGGTGCCGCCGAAGGTGCTGATGGAGACGCGAAAACAGCGATGGGAGGAGAGGGCAACACGAATCATAGATGATTCCCTCTCATGATCGTTGTTCGAGAAGAATTGAGGAGAAGCGAAGAAGAATACAAAGGATGAACGAGATCTGTTCCTGAGATACAAGAAGGAGAAGTATGCATTGACTTGGAAAGCTCATACAAATCGAGAGGTGAAGAAGCTAGCACAAAGAATATATTTCGAGGGCACGACATCAGATGGGGAGAGGATGCCACCGTTCTTGTCCTCTCCTGCTCCGAAGCCGTACCCTCGAAATAAATCCATCCGTGCTAGATTCATCATCTCTCGATCTACGTGAGCTTTGCAAGTCAACGGATACAACTATTTTTTGTATCTCATGAAGGGATATCGTTCCACCTTCGCATTCCGCTCCGCTTCTCCCCACTTACACTCGAACAACGACCACGAGAGGGAATTATCGATGAGCCGCGTTGTCCTCTCCTCCCATTGCTGCTTCTGCATCTCCATCAGCACCTCCGACGGCAGCGAGTAGATCAAGCACAACTTCTTCGGGAACGCCTCATAGACGAAGGGGAGAGGGAATTGTTGTCCCCCCCCCCCCCCCCCCGCCCCCCGCCTGCGCGCGTGAGGATGATGCTGGGCGGGTAGATCCACGTCGATGCGGTGGCATGATGGCGGCTAATGGGATGCACATGTGGGAAGGTGGCGGCGACTAGGGATGCGGCGGGGCGGCGATGCGGGTTCGCTAGATCACGGTCGCAAGAGCACATGTATCTCTCTCGTTACCCATTGGGCTCATTTTTCACTTAGATGTGCTTCCACCCATTAGGCTCATTTGTCGCTTAGATGTGCTTCCATCTGTGAGGCTTGTCCGGAAGGATGCGACTGAAGGCCAACAGATTAGCGGAAGAACAGCGACTCTGCATCACAGAAGGTAAGAAATAAGTTGATTAAAAGGCAACATTCTTGCAAACGTATGTATGCAATTGACTGAAGGCCGGTCGATGCGCTGCGGTTCGTCGCTTGGATCTCAGCTCTCCAGCGCAAGCACCCCACCCCGGCCGTGTCCTCTTTGTTGTGTGTTTCATGGATGAAACAAGAACAACACGCGTGGCTGTATATTTGTTTCGATCTATGACGGATCTGTACTCCTCGGGCGGACGCGCTACTGCTAGTGCCAGGTCCGATCTCGCTCGAGTAGCCGGCCAGGAAGGTACGTGAACGTCGAGCAGGCAACGTTGCTTCGTTCTCGATGGAGTTACAGCGGGTCACTGTGGATACTTACGGGATAGCAGCAGGTCGATTTGTAGATAATTGTACTTATCATGTGCTTTCTTGTGATTGTAAACGTAATCACATTCTAGTTCGGCTGATTCATATTGCCTTCCATAATTAGAATAACTGATGTTGTTTATGATGTTATGCATTATATATCTTCCCTCCAGTTTAATTCTAGCTGCTTAACTTGCATATTTTACAACTGGCCCAAAGACGCACACTATTTTATGGATATTTACATTGGTTTCTCATCCTAATTCAGTGGTGAAAACAGTTTCCCAATTTTTCTTTCCTTGCTCATTAATATATATATTTTGTTGTAATGATTTTCATGACAATCCAGATGATCATGTCAGTTTTGGTTGCTACATACGTATGATATATATGCAGATGCAATATTTAATGAGCCTGATTTTTTCTTTCTATTGTAGTGGATCCATGACTGAAACATTATGCATCATGTGCCTATCTTGTTTTGTGGAAACAAACCGGACGAAGTGATGTCCAACTCAGAAAAAAGTAAGTGATGTGAAATTTCTAGTTGCATTGTTATTTGCACTACCATGCAATGATATTCCAATATTAATTAAGCATGTCTTTAAGAAAGTTTACCATGCCATTTTCTATTAGAGTACTCAGATCCAAGCTAGACATATAGCTAGCCTCTCCTAATCTTCCTGTAAAAAACACTCTCTCCTAATCTTCCCCTGCTTTCAGTTTCTTCCGTGGGATTTATAGGAGTTCTCATCTAATCTGATATTTCGGTGATCAATGTCGGTCACATGTATTTTGTCTACCCCTGATACTCTAATTTCCTAAAACCCAGTATTTCTTTTTTACATTGCATCTGACTAATACCCATGAGATTCCCTTTTCATTTCAAAAATTTGTGCTCTCCTTCCTGTTATGTCACTGTTAAGTCTTCGGTTCACGTGACACATGCATGGCCAACTTAAGTGCTCAACTGCCACGTCTAGCGGGAAACGGAGAGGGACACCAAGATTATATGGGTACCAATGGTTGTGGGGCGATGGATCCTCCTCCTCCTCCGTCTGTTGCCCCATCTCGCCTGGCATGAGATTTAGTACCTCGGAAGGGAGACCCATCTGTTCGTTCGCAGACTGATAAGCACATTTCATATTCATAATTTGGCGGACAAATATACCATTTATTATGATCGGACCATCATTTCTTGCTATGAATTACTGCATATTTGAATGAAAGTCATGTAACGGGATCATTTACTTGTCATTCGTTTATTTTGCAGAAAAGTGCGCAAAAGGCATTATTATCTACAAGATTGTACCTACTACAGCCAGCCACGTTTTTTTTAGAAAAGGAGGATTACTTTTGGCCTCTGCATCATGATGATGCATACAGCCCCTTTATTAACTGGAAAAATAAATAGTTTGCGAACAGCCAGCCATGTATCCCAGAGAAAATAACTAGGAACAAGGTAGAGGTGGCGGTAAACCAGAGATTCTAACCATTTCTCACTTCCCCACAAGATGTCCTCAGCAGTTGCTCTCCTTCGAATAACGCAACGAGGGAAGTTGAGACTTGAGAGGCTGCTGCTGTTTTGCTGCTAGGAGGAGGCTGAGCAAGAAGGCAAAGAGAGCGAGGAACGAGGCGAGGTGATGAGGTAGCTGCTGCTATCATCTGCGGGGAGGAGGTGGTGCTATTTATAGAGCCACGGCTGGGCTTGGCTTTGGTCGGTAGGTGTGCAGAATGGAAAGAAAGCAAGGCAGTGAGCATGGTCACTAGTGCAGTGCAGGTATCTTATTCTTAGGTAGATGAGAATGAGATGCATCACCGGCCGGAACAGAGAGAGACGTGACGGCCAACGGAGATACTCTACTTTTGTTTTTTCACCCCCTTCTCCGATCCTCCTTTTTTCTTCTGACCCGTCTCCAGCCAGCCAGCTAGAGCCCATTATCGCACGGAACAAGTCCTGTTCATTCTTGGTGCGACCTGTGCGCTTTACTTTACTCACATTATGATTGGCATTCCGCGTTAGTAGGTACCATGTATGCTTAGTGATGCTTAGCCGTGATGCATTAGTATGCTCCATAGTATGTAGCTGTCGTAAAAGAACTTCCTTGATTGAATTTGGAGTATTATTCCCTTTCCACGTGTACTGTTTCATGGCCGTGGGCGTGCGCCCACTAGGTAGCTTTATTCGATTCGCTTTGAAGGTTGTTGGGTTAAGGAAGCTAGGCATCTACTCCCACTAAAAAATAATGAGATATGCCTATGGCCTCGGCAGAACATGCATCTCAGGGGGCAGGCACGAGTGCTTTTCTTCTCACCAGCATATCTTCTCTTTGGGTTCAGTGGTGCACAGCCCAAGCATCAGCCTGGGTCCGGCCACAGGATGAGCGGGGAGTCTCGTACGGCTTCTCCCAGCTTCACCTTGACAGCATCTGAGCAAAGCACTTCCCACATGGAAAGAATGTTGGCAGCTTTCCACACCTCCAACATGGTAGCGCTGTTATTGCTCCACACAAAATCGTCTTTCAAAAGTTGCTCCAGTGTACTGTTCTTGTTCCATGCGTGCTCCCAACATGGCTTGCCATAAGCCATATCCCTTCTGCAGGAACATATAAGCTTCGTACACTTGATACCGAATCATCCAATCCAAAATTTACTGCCCAGTTCTCATCTTCTTTGTGCTGTTCCTGCTTTTTTGGCGTAGTTACTTCCCAGAGACCAGGCGGCTGGTGACTCGGCGGGCGACTGGGGCGACTAGGTGACCAGGCGGCTGGCCGACTGGCTGGCTGGCCGGCAATCGGCGCTGGCCCCGTCGTTCAGCCCGGACCCAGGGTCTGGCCGGCGAGTGAGGGCCATTTTTAGACGTTGGTGGAGGAGTCGAAGGAGGAGGCCGCCGACGAGTCGGCGTCACCGACGCCTTCAGATGCGCTTTGTGAGGTTTTCTAGGTAAATCATTCTGAGGAATTTGTTGCAGGGTTGGTAGATGAGATCGTTCCTTCGACTGATCCGGCGAGGGAAGGCTTGTCGGCGACTAATACGGTGGAGATCGCGAGACGGGTGGTACATAGACGAACTTCGGCGTCGGCGATCCGTCCATGGCGTGGCCCATTACCGATGGTACATTTATCGAAACCAACTCTTGCTGATTTCATCGATGATTCGTCGTGGAGGATCGTGCAGAAGAGGAACAAGGGAAGGAAGCCGGCGGCAGAGGTGGTGCCGGTGGCATCACCGCGGTCAGGTGACCCCGTTGAGATCCGCAGTTTCAGGCTCGAACGTTTGAATGCGCACTTGGGCTTCGTTGGGCCGGTTTCGGACGAGCCGGTCCTGGACTGTCCGAGGGCTCGGTATGTGGCCCAGCCGATAGTCCAGGACATGGAGAAGGGAACGATGGAGGACTCTCTGCAGATCGAGGCTTCGGCCGATCATGCATCGACAAGACAGACACCGAAACCTGGCTTTCCCTCTATCGGCCAGGGTAGGGCGGCTAGGGTTCAGGCGCCTTCGAGTGCGACGTAGCCGGCGATCATGGCGGGCGCGGCACATCCGGTGGTTAGCCACCACCACGCCAGCAGCTGCAGCCGACGCAGCCGGAGATCATGACGGGACGCGGCACTTCAGGTGGTCAGCCACCACCACGCCAGCAGTCGCAGCCACAACGGGCGGACCAGTAGCATGGTCCCCCGACGAGGCCAGCTAGGCCGACCGCTGCAGGGGGTTAGGATGCCGGCAACCAGGGAACCGACCATGGTCGGGGACCCAATACCGGTGGGCGTGGGGCGGCTCAGTTTAGTGACAACAGGAACAACTCCGGCTACTAGGGCGATGATGGTTATGATGCATACGGATAGGGAATACATCGGGGATCTTCATCAACCGGAGGAGGCCAGGTTGATGGAGGTGGTAGAGGTTTTGATGGACCTCGAGGTACTTTTGTCCATGGAGCCACAGGGCCTTCGAACATGCAACGTAACTGGTATCGGCCATACCGCAACGGCCATGGAAGAGGCAGATGGCCTCCCCCGCCTCCCCCGCCGGCGAACTCATCGGCTGAGAACCCAAATGAGACAGTGACTAGGGAAACGATACCGGCTCCTAATGTGGCAGCAGGCGCTGCTGGACCGGCCGTCACGGGGGCAGCCATGGAAGTGGTCTCCGCGTTAGCGGCGGTCAAGATACCTAACCCCAAGGGGGTGCCAGCTAAGGACGTTGTGTCTGTCAAATCAGATAAGTTTGAGGGTGAAAAGCTGACTAAGTGGGATCGCAAAAAGGAGAAGATGTCGTGTTACCGGTGTGGTGTCCCACGACACTTCGCGGCAGAATGCTTAGTGGAGCTATGTGACCTGTGCCGGAAACCAATGCATGACATGGGTGAGTGCCCGTTTCTCGTGGGGCCAAAACCTGTTGTCACTATTTATGGAGTCTGTTGTTCGGAGCTGATGTTTTTTGAGTCTCCACGATCATCTTCTGTCGCACCTATCCTCGAGAACTCCAGATCGGGAGTGGTGCGTGTGACTCATGGGAGAATGACCACTGAGCAGGTGGCGCAGCAACTTCGAGAGTTGGTGTCAGGAAACTTTCAGTGGGATTTGATGACTCTGGAGGATCACGTGTTTAGGGTGGAATTTCCATCCAAGGAGGATCTATATAGACTCCTGACATTTGGGATGAGTAAGGTTCCGAATAGATCTTGTGTACTTGAATTTGAGCCATGGGCTAGGCATGAACCAGAAGGGAGTCCTCTACTGAAGCTATGGGTACAGTTCACTGGTGTCCCTCAGACAGCTCTTGATGATGTTAGAGTGGCCTGGAGTCTAGGGTCGCTCATTGGTAAGACGAAGAAGGTTGACATGCCTTTTACCAGGTCCAATGGAGTGGCCCGCCTCTTCGTCAGCATCATTAGTATTGAGCATATTCTAGAAACACTGAGATGGACTTATGATGGCAAGAGCTATCTGTTAGATATTGAGATTGAGGAGAACGCCGAGTTTCAGGAACTGGCAAAGCATGTTGATATGGATACCAATGAGGGGAAGGATGGAGATGGCCATCCGATGCCTGAGGCCCCTCCACGTCACGAAACAGATTATGGAAAGGCTAATCGGGCCAAGACTACGCAGTCTAATACCAGTACCGGACGGGTTATTGAGGCGCCGGGCTCACATCAGTTACGGTTCGGATCGTTCGGATCATCTTCCACACCGAGCAAGCTCTGCGGTGTGAGACTGGAATGTGAGGACCCTGAGGAACAACAATTGCCACCGCTCTCGCCACCTCAGTCACCGTAGGGGACCTACGGTTCTCCAGGGAGAGGGAATACCGTGTTCCCTCTGACTACATTGAGTGCATCTGTGGAGATTAGGACGCCAGTGACAGGAGGTTGTTGCGTGTCGACAGAGAGGGTCGCGGCTGAGGGTGTGACCACACCGGGTGTCGCGAATATGCCGGCGTCTGGTGGCTGTCGCGCATCGGCTGACAGGGTGGTATCTACAGACGCTACTTCGTCATGCCGTCGCATTGAGGTGGTGGTTCCTGCCGTGTCGCCCGACCATGGTCTGACGGTCATTGCCACGACTGATGCCATGGGTGGCCAGGCCGGTAGGGTCCTTGGGATCGCTGCGGCATCAGGCCGTCTTAAGCCAGCTGAGAGAGCGGTGGAGGCTGCTACTGTTAATCCCACGGCGACCTACATGCCGGGTCCAGGGAACGCCCTGGCTGACCCGGCCGATGTGGTGCTTGGGACGGCTCTCCAGGACCAGCTGATGGGCATGGAGGCGGGTGCCATGGCTAGAGGAAACACCCCGACTCGTAGCAAGGTGGCGCCGGTGACAGGACGCCATCGGAATACTCCTACCTTGTCTCGTCGGGGTGATGTATCGTCGACGAGTGTTTGTTCGACTGCTACCGGTGGGACGGTCGCTATGGGCGGATGGGGAGTAGGCGACTCTCCTCTGCGGATACCGACCATCGAGGAGGTTGTCGCGTTTGGTGGCATCCCGGACCCGGCAACTGAGCACAGGCAGATGATCCGCCGAATTCAGGAGCAGCCGGATGCAGACGACTTGATGATGGGACGGGCTATGAGAGCAGTCAGGCTTCGTGACATCCAAACCAAGATAGGTATGACCGTAAACACGAGTCTTTCTATTTTGCATTTTACAGATGATGAAATTATGTTGAATGCAAACAAATTAGGAGTGTCTATGGGTAGCAATGCTAAGGAGACTTCTTGATCCATTAATAACCTGTTAGACATAGAGGCTGAGAGAACTATGAATATGTTGCGTGATATTGCTGTTGTTAAACCAATGAATGATGATGATATTAATGAATTAGGGATGGGAGCTATAGAACGCTTATGTGAAGATTTAGTGCCTTCATCTCTAATTAATGAGGAAGAAGATACAACCGATATTATGGATAGAGAAAACCCAATGATACTGACAGAAGGTTCGCACCTAGTAACTAGTTATGTGGACCGTGCTACTCAGGAGGATAAACTAAAGCGAAGTTGGAAAAGGAAAGTGTAGCCGGTGTCGACAGTTCGTCGAATTAAGACTGCAATTTTTTTTATGATGAAAGATGAAAGGAATATTCTGGAATAGCAGAGGTCTTGGTGACTTGGCTAAAAGGAGATTCCTAGCTGAAGCAACTATTGAGCACATGCTCGATTTTATTGCATTAATGGAAATTGGCAGGGATAATTTTACCTCTCAGTTCTTAAATACCATATCTGGGGGTATTGATTTCGACTGGCACTGCCTGCCTCCAAGAGGAAGATTTGGAGGAATCTTACTTGGGGTATGGTGTGAGACTCTAGAGGTCAGGAATGTAGTGTTGGGAGATTTCGCCGTCAAATTCAGAGTGCGCTCCAAAGAAGATGGGTTTCAATGGGTGCTAGTGGCGGTGTACGGGGCGACGCAACCAGAACTCAAAATGGACATTTTGGAAGACCTGGTTCGGGTGGCCGGAAACGAGAGGTTACCCATCCTGGTGGGAGGGAACTTCAACATTATTAGACGAAGAGATGAGAAGAATAATGATAACTTTGATGGCAGATGGTCATTTATGTTTAATACTATCATCGAGAGCCTGGATCTCCAAGAGATTGAGTTCTCGGGCAGAACGTTTACGTGGGCCAACACATTACCAAATCCATCATATGAGAAATTGGATAGGGTTCTGACGAGTGTTGAATGGTAACAAAAATTACCATGCGTAATAGTACGAGCCATGCCTATAATTATATCAGATCACACCCCATTGATTGTGGACTCGGGTGAAGCAACTCATGTGGGTAATAAGAATTCTTTCTCATTCGAAGTGGTCTGGTTTGAAAGAGAGGGATTCATAGACATTGTAGCCAGAGAATGGAACTCTGCTACATGGGGTACATCCAATGTTGATAAATGGCAACACAAAATTAGACACTTGAGACATTTCCTTAGGGGCTCGGCAAAGCATGAGAGTGGTGTCTATAAGCTTAAGAAACAAAGTCTCATCGACTTGATTAATGATCTAGACATTAAAGCTGAAACCGTGTTGTTGGATGCTCATGAGAGGGCATCCAAAGCGGAGGCAGAACAGAACCTAAAAAAACTCCTTAGAGAAGAGGAGCTCAAATGGGCACTCAGAGCAAAAGTACGCCAGGTCATCGAGGGAGATGATAACACACAGTTCTTCCATTTGATTGCAAATGGAAAACATAGAAAGAAGAAAATTTATCAGCTCGAGCAGGATGAGGGTACTATCGTTGGGCATGATAACCTCAAACTTTACATTTCGGAATACTATAAGAAACTTTTCGGTGCTCCTGAGGACAATGCTGTGTCTATGGATGAGCACTTGCGCAGTGATATACCTCAACTCGGGAGGGGCAAGAATGAGATATTGACTGCCCCATTCACGAAGAAAGAGGTGTTTGATGCAATATCGCAGATGAAAAACAATAAGCCACCAGGGCCAGATGGGTTTCTAGCTGAATTCTATAAGCGATGTTGGCATATCATTAAAGGTGACTTAATACCGATGTTTCACGACCTGTTTGATGGGCATTTGCAGCTCCAGCACCTTAACTTTGGGACAATTACATTGTTGCCAAAAAAGGAAGGGGTTGTTCGCATTGAACAATTCAGACCGATATGTCTTCTAAATGTGTCATTCAATTTTTTTACCAAGGTTGGGACTAGTATATTGACGCAGATTGCACATGTAGTGATACAACCTAGTCAATCGGCCTTCATGCCTGGTAGAAATATTTTAGAGGGTGTGGTTGTACTCCACGAGACCCTACATGAAATTCATTCGAAGAAACCGGATGGGATTATCTTCAAAGTGGATTTCGAAAAAGCATATGACAAAGTTAAATGGCCTTTTTTACAACAAGCACTGCGAATGAAAGGTTTTGACGAGCTATGGAGGAAGCAAGTTGAATCCTTTGTGCAGAAAGGTAGTGTTGGAATTAAAGTTAACGATGACATTGGACATTTCTTCCAAACTCACAAGGGTCTCCGGTAGGGAGATCCAATGTCTCCAATACTATTTAATGTTGTTGCGGATATGCTAGCAATTTTAATAGGAAGGGCGAAACAGGAAGGCCTCATAGGTGGACTGGTGCCCCATCTAGTGGACGATGGGTTGTCCATGCTACAATATGCTGATGACACTATCCTTTTCATGGAACACGACATATCAAAGGCAAGAAACATGAAACTTTTACTCTGCCTGTTTGAACAACTATTAGGGTTAAAAATCAACTTCCATAAAAGTGAACTGTTTTGCTTTGGAAGAGCCAAAGAAGCACAGGAGGATTATAAACAACTATTCGGGTGCGATTTGGGTAGTTTGCCTTTTAGTTATTTGCGCTTATCAATTCACCATCGAAAGTTGTCAAACCAAGAATGGAAGCGTGTTGAAGATTGTTTTGAGAAGAAGCTTAGCTGTTGGAAAGGGAAGCTTCTATCTTATGAAGGAAAGCTTATTTTGATCAACTCGGTGTTGACGAGTATGCCCATGTTTCTCCTTTCTTTCTTTGAGATACCAGTTGGGGTACGTCAAAGACTAGACTTCTATCGATCCAGGTTCTTCTGGCAGAGCGATGAGGTGAAGAAAAAATATAGACTTACTAAGTGGGATATTATTTGCCGACCCAGAGACCAGGGAGGTTTGGGGATCGAAAACTTAGAGGTTAAGAATAGATGTTTACTTAGTAAGTGGCTATACAGGTTATCTTTGGAGACTGAAGGAACATGGGCATATGTATTACGTAATAAATATCTACACTCTAAAACATTGGCCCAAGTTAGAGTTCGTCCGACTGATTCTCCATTCTGGAAGGGTTTGATGAAGGTCAAGTCTCAATTCTTTCATAGAACTCGATTCATTGTTGGGAATGGATGTGCTACCGGGTTTTGGGAGGATACATGGCTGGGGGAGACGCCCTTGGCTTTACAATATCTAGCCTTTTACAATATTGTGCAACGTAAGGATGCGTATGTTGCCACAATATTACAATCCGTCCCACTAAATATCCAGTTTCGCCGGACACTGATAGGCCATAGGTGGACAACGTGGCTGCATTTAGTTAATCGCCTTATGGAGGTACAATTATCGGTGGAGCCCGATAGGATTTCGTGGAAGCTCACAGCTTCAGGTTTATTCACAGTCAAATCCATGTACCTTGACCTTATTGATACAACGGAATTATCTAACTCAAAACATGTTTGAAAGGTCAAGGTTCTTTTGAGGATCAAAGTCTTCATGTGGTTTGTTCACAAGAAGGTGATTCTCACTAAGGACAATCTGGCTAAGCGCAATTGGCCAGGAAACACTAAATGTTCCTTCTGTCAACAACTGGAAACAATTAAACACCTTTTTCTCCAATGCCCGCTAGCAAAATTATTATGGCAAACGGTCTGGGTTACCTTTAATATTGCCCCTCCGGATAGCATTGACACGTTATTTGACACATGGCTTAACGGAGTTGAATCTCATATTGCTGCACATATACGCATTGATGTTTGTGCACTACTGTGGGCTATATGGAATTGCAGGAATGATTTGGTTTTTAACAAGGCAACACACGTACATTTCTTGCACGTACTACACAGGGCATCGGCGTTGATCCGTACGTGGTCGTTAGTCACTCCTGCGGAGACCAGGGAGCCTTTGGTTACTGGGTGTGTCCGATGGTTGATGGCAGCGCGGGCTATATTCAACCGGTTTGGATGGCGGTCCACTAATAGAATAGATGGCTAGGCATCTAGGTCTATTTTTGCCGGTTGTGGCTTCTTTCGTTATTCAATATTTGTAACCTCGCTCATTCGGAGCATGCTTGACTCGCACACTATTTGTTTCTCGCAACTTTAATAAAGTGGCCGTATGCATCATGCTGATGCAGAGGTCGGAGGTAATCCTCCTTTTCTAAAACAAAATTACTGCCCTATAATTGTTATATTAGTTTCTTAGTATACACCAACTGCATTTGATTGAAGTTTCTGACAGATGTGATGATATCTCACACATTGCGGTTTAATAATTGCACATAGCTCATACTTTTCTGAATTACATTGGCCATTGTTAGCAGTTTTTTTAACCTTTTTAGGATATCAGAGATTGAATCTGGCATTGCTAGATAATCTCATGTATTTTATTGATTGCATTGGTTATGAGATTGTCTATCACGTAAACAAATGGTATTGCCGGTCTAATTAATGTCAGCAAATAGATATGCAGTCGTCTTGTTAAATGCCTAGATGTTGTTTTCCAATTCAAGTCTTGATGCAACAATGAGACATATACTGCTCTTGTTGCTCATATTTATTTAAGTTCTTGTATCTATTAATTGAAGGAACCCTTTCAAGAAACAAGGCAGATTGCAAAAGGAAGACTATGGCAGACATGCTGCTGGTTCGCGTAGACAAATGTTAGACAAACGGAAACTTGACAGCTAACGTATCTCCGGTACTCTCTCCTAAATAACTCTTTCTTGTTTGGGTACCCTTGTTTCGTTTGATAATTTGTCATATTTTGTTCTTTCTTGTGGCGTGATTCTGCATTTCTCCTACACTGCCCATAAAATGCGTTACTTGCACAAACAACAGAGCATCGGTCATGTTTCCAAATCACTATGGTGAACTGGTTACCTTAATTGTTCAATAATTATACCAACTTGTGGTTGTATGCACAAATTGTGGCTGATTACATGACGGAACACTTTCTTTTCTCCAATTATACTGCACTTTTAGACGAATAAAAATAGGATGCTTGAATATGCTGGGAGTAGCATGACGACTGATTTGGCTTCTACTTCTTTTTGACTTATATAATCGACGGTACTGTCTTCAGTGCTGGGCTGTTACACAGTCATTACCCGGTCTGACTCCATTACCTTGTCTGAACTCCATTACCTGGTCTGACTTATCCCAGACATAAAATTAGGAAAAGGCCAAAAGATGCCTGCCTTTTCACCATGATAATGATTTGTCTTTTCTCCAGTCAATATCCTGAAATGTTATCAACAAATTATTACTGAACTGAAGCATGTTGTTTGCTACTATTTCTTACCAAGTGACCGTACTGTATATTGACTTATCACCAAAATTGCAATGCTATCCAGTAGTCCTTGAACAGAAGTGTTCCCCAAGTATGTCATCACTAAACCTTTTGCCTTGCAGATTCTTTAAATTTAACCAACGACAGAGTTGAAGGTGGCACCTGCGAGACAAGAGCTCATATTTTAGGGGAATTCTGTGACAATTCTGGGCTTGCTCTTTTGGCTGATGCAATTCTCCATGGAAAGGATGAGAAATCCACCGTTTACTTGTGAGTTGTGAGAGATCATGTTCATGTTCTTTCTAAAATGTTAATGCCCTTAACTGTTTAGTTCTGGCATGTTTCGCTTTGTATTCATCAAATCTGGGATATGATTCCGTCTTATCCTTAGCGGAGGCGAGGAGAACCGGGTCCACCTTCGGTCTCTGGCATCAATGATGCCATGAGTAGGCTATATCATGTCATGCGTGCATGCTACGCGCTGGCGAGCGTGGTGGCCGTCGCGATCGGACGGGGACGCCCAACCGAGCCAGTTCGTCTGTCTTCTAGAGAAGGAATCAATCATATCATACGGGAATGGGAGGGAACAAATTGCGTGGAATATAGACAGACACGGATTCCCGTTGGGTTTTCGTAGCAGAAGCCGTAACATTGAGTGAGAAGTGTGCTTGCTTGGCAAACACACATGCTGTGCTGTCTGGCTGTGCAGATTGTTTTTTCGCAGTTTGACGGCAAGATTGGCTGGCCGGAAAGCCGTGCTTTGGCTGAAGTCGCACACGTTTCTGATAACCAGTTATCAGTGCCCTGGTTCCTTTTCTTCAGCAGCTCAAGGCAGAGAGAAGCTAGGGACAGATATAGTATATTTCACCAACTGAGTTGGATACTTGTGCGTCCTCCAGCTTGCCATGCCGTTGTGTAACTGCGTTGGTATGTCAAACCGTCAAAGCATGGGAACCAGCTCCTCTACAGTCGTGTCGAGCTCGGCACCTGCCGTGCCTCCCTAAGCCGTGTTTTAGGTGAGGTGCTTAACAAAATAAACCAAGTTTTTTCTAAACATCGGTGCTTGTTTCTATATGAGGGATGCTTAATTAAGCATCTATGCTATACAAATAGGCATCAGTGCTCTAAAAAACCCGATTTATCTGTCTAGGCATCTTTTCTAAGCACCTTACATTGTGCAAGGCCTTATGGGGTTAGCGGACGCACGCATATGGGTCTTGTCAAAAACCAATCTAACTATCCAGCCCAGCCGTTCGATGCATCACGCACCTAAACAGATTAATTAGTTAACTATAATTAATACAATACATGACTAATGAAAATGAACTCATTTTAGAAAAACAGTTTTACTAAATCTCAATCTTATTTTACATGGAGTGAAATATGTCCTTTTCTATTTTTGATTTCTTATTTTAATCGGTTCGATTGGTACTTTTTATTTTTGTTTATGTGTGCTTTTAAATAATATTTTCTCCATTTCATAATGTAGTGTACATTGCTTTCCCTCATGATATCGTCTGGACACGATTTGAAAGAGCCGGCTACGAGCCGACCAGGGCGTGACACTTGCTATCTCCCTCGCGTTGTCGTCTGGACACACTTTTCTATAGATCGTGAGAGAGGTGGCTACGGAGCCGACCAGGGTGCCAAGTGGCGGAGCTACGTGATAGCCTGCAGGGGCCTTGGCCCCAGACTTGCTAGAAAACAGGAAGGAATTTTTTAAGGGGTGCTTAGATTAGAAAATTTATACTATTTGCCCTCCCCCCTCCCCCAAACATCCAATATTTCTGCTTGCCACCCCCCTTAAGATTCTACCTAGCTCCACCATTGCAGGGCGCGATACTTGTTCTCTTCCTCATGTTGTCTCATGGGTACAAAGACATCGGTGAGGCTGGACATGCAGTTGTAGATGCACGCCGGTTGGCAGGCAAATATAATTACGTGTGGTTGGCTGATGTGATAGAAATAAAAGCACACAAAACAAAAATAAAAGTACCAAACAAATTGATTAAAACAAAAATAGAAGATAGGAAAAGGACATATTCTGCTCCACGTAAAATAAGACTGAGATTTTGTAAAACTATTTTTAAAATGAGTTCATTTTCGTTAGTCATATATTGTATTAACTATAATTAATTCATTAATCTGTTCAGGTGTGTGTGACGCATCGAACGGATGGGCTGGGATGCTATAAATTGGATTTTGGCAAGGCCCTTATGCGTGTGTCTGCTAGCGCCCACCCTGTCGTGCTTAACAACATGGTAGAGGAGCTAGTTTTGTTGGAGACTGTTATCATGTTGCTTAAGTTATGTTCAAACTCTTGCAAAAGATTACATCCACTTCTACTGCTCCAAAGATCATGATATGCAATTGCTTACCCTGTTTCGTTGTCGCATCGGCCTTAGAGATAGTCTGTTCCAAATGTTAGTGCAAGATTTCAACATTCTCTGCTGGAATGTTCGGGGGCTAAATTGTCCGGACAAGAGGGCTACGGTCCACGAGACTATTGCGGTCTCCCAGTGTCACATTGCTTGTCTACAGGAATCTAAATTGACAAATGTCGATCAATTCACCGCCTCTTTTTTTTGGCGGTTTCAGGTTCCAAAGCTCCGCCCAACGGTCGACACTCGGTACACCTTGTGGCATCTAAACCTGGGCATGGACAGCCTGGCCCGACGACCCGGCCCGAAAAAACCGGGCTTCGGGCTTCGGGCTTGTCATTCGGGCTGGGCTCAGCCTTCATTTTCCAGCCGAAAGATAGTTCAAGCTAGGCTCGGGCTTCTCTTTTTAAGAATTTCGGGCCGGGCTTTCAGGCTTCGGGTCGGGCTTACACGTGCAAACAATAAAAAATTGCATTCGGGGCAAGCTTTCGGGCTTCGGGCTGGGCTCGGGCTTGGGATATTTTTTCGGGCTTTGCAAAGCCTGGCCCGAAACCGACTCGACCTGACCAATGAGCAGGTCTAGTGGCATCTTGTTGCTGTGGGATGACTCCGTGCTACAATGCTTTGATGTGATGATTGGTGATTTTTGCCTATCAGCTAAAGTGTCGCTCCTCACCTATGTCGACGTTTTCCGAATCACTAGGGTGTATGGCCCGACGGCCTTGCTATGAAGGATGTTTTTTAAACAGATCTCCTCACACACTGACGGGGAGATAACCCTGGGATAGCCTCACCGACCCTCTACTCCAACTTTCCGAAACAACTATAGGGCAAGCCGCCAGCCCGGCTTCATGCTTGCGGCTACGACGAGCCAGCTAGCTAGAGGCGGGGACCCCTGGCCCCCCTAGCCGGCGACACATCGGATGCCGCGGTCAGAGTACGCGTGGCTATAGTGGGCCCCATCCCATGAGGGGTCAATGCCCGCGTGGCCATAGTGGAGCCAATAGTGCCTCTGACTCTGGCCGAATATGACTGAGCGCCGGTAGTGTCGGCATGCCCTCAACCACTCCATTACCTGCTCTGGCGTGGCTACAGCGTGGCCAGCCATACCACTAACCGTGACCGGCTGCCGCAAGATGATGTCAGAAGGACGGCCCATGCGGCGATGCGACCGGCACGAGGACCTATCACGCGGGCCCCTCTAGCTCCCTACGGGACCCCATAGCTGGCGGGCCCCACCAGCAACAAGACCCCTCAGCCAGGAGCCCCATGGACGGCTAGAGAGGCTGCCAACTGGGGCGCTCCCGACGTGTTCTACTCATATTGTAATCCGAGGGGTTAGCCTAAAATAACCCTGGAGCTCCCCCATGCACGGGGATCTGATCCCTCCTCGCACACACTGACACTCACGTAGAGAGGCTGTTAAGGCAAACTATCTCCTTCTTCCTCCTCTACCCATACAGCTCCAGGAGAACCTTTGTAGCCCTCCCCGGTTCATTAACTAGACCTGCAGGACTAGTGGTATTACCTACCTTGGAAGGCCCCGAACCTTGGTACATCGCGTGTCACGCACCGTTTGTCCCCGAACCCACTCCTAGAGTCCACTGGCGTCCATCGGCCCCAACCACTCTCGATAAGCCTACCCATGGCATCTATCGTGACAAAACGACGAAAGTTGGCACCTACCATGGGGCCGAACGTGGCGTCGGTCGGAGTCATACTCCGGGCAGGAACCCTCACTGACTCCGTTGGGCGTCCCACGTCTGGACTGAGCTGCATGCCCGTGGGGTCTGCCCTCGCGGATGCTACCGCGGCCGCCGGCTGCGTTTCCTCAACCCGAACTGCGTCGATGCTCCGCTCGACGGCAGCAAGCTCTTTGCACTTTTTGTTGTGCTGCGTCTTGACGATGCGGCGATGTTCGACGAGTACCCCAGCGTGTTACTCGACTGCTGCGACCCGCCCCCATGCATGGGTGGGCCTGCCGCAGCCAACGCTTTCAACTACGTGACCTCGCGGAGGTTCTGGTCACCAGCTCCTCCGTGCCATCCGGTCTCGCCAGGGCGAACGTGCTCGCGGCTGGCGCTGCAGCCGGAGCTGGCGTCTCTGACCCCATCGACTCCATGCTTCGGCGTTTGACCACCCCCATCCACCAACCGTTAACCCAGCTATGGCCACGGCCGAGCTGGGCGCGGGTCGCCAGCAGCTGCTCGCCACGGCTACCTCCCTCGCTACCGCGAAGCATCGGATGGAGTCCGGGCAGCGCGAGTACAACTCCGCCTACAGCCTCACCCCGGCTGGCAACCAGCCCAGCCGACGTGACGACGTCCGCGGCCGCGGCCGTGTAGTCTCCGAAATCATCGGTGACCGGCTGCCCACCTACGATATGCCCGCGACCAACATGAGGGTCGCCTAGGTGGCCTACGCCGACCTAGCCGGTTTGAAGGGCGACGAGCGCGTCCAGTAGGACAAGCACATCCAGGACCTCATCAACACGCCAATGAGCAGCAGGCCCGCATCGACCGTGCCAAACTCGGCTCCGAGATCCCGCTTCCTGATGAAGACGGCACACCGGCTGCCGGCCAGCCCCGGTCGGCTCAACAGCCATCTTCCCCTCGCAGCTCCGCTCGCCGCGGCGGAGGCTCCCGCAGCATATGTTCCCATCGTGGGAATGAGGCACCGACTGTCACTAGCCGATGCGTCGACACACCATACGGAGACGGCCAACACCCACACGCGCACACCCTGCCCTCGCGGCGGGAGCGCACGCCTTCACCTGTCCCGTCGGTCCGCCCCGAGCTAGTGGCTCGCCTTGGCCCGCGCGTCCCCCGGAGCGAGAAGGACGCTCGCACCCACATCAACCGACTTGCGTAGTGGAGGGATCGATTGGCCCGACATGTTTTGCCCCTTGGATCCGCAATGAGCCCTTCCCAACCGGCTTCATGCTCCCCCGTGACACCCCAAAGTACAACGGCTCCATCAAGCCAGTGGACTGGCTGAGCGACTACACCACCGTAGTCAGCATCGCCAGGGGGAACAAGCGCGTAGCCATGCACTACGCCCCCTCATGTTGATCGGCTCGGCCCTGATGTGTCTCAACAGTCTGTCGACCGGCAGCATCAACACATGGACGGACTTCGAGGCAACCTTTGTCCGCAACTTCACTGGCACCTACAAGTGGCGATGTCGTCCCCGCGAGCTGGCCATGTGCGTCCAGGGCCTGGACGAGGCCCTCTACGACTAACACACCCGATGGACCGAGCTCCACAACTCCTGCGAGGGTGTGCACGAGGTGCAGACCATTCAGTACTTCACCGAGGGCTGCCGCGACGGCACTCATCTCAAGCACAAGCTTTTGTGCTTTGAGCCGGCTACCCTAGTGAACCTCATGGCCAAGGCAGATAAGTACGCCACCTCTCCCGACTACGCCATGCAGGTCAAGGCCGCCACGCGTGCCAAGCTGACCCCACTGTCTGCCACATCGCGGCCGACTGTCGATAGCCGGCAGCAGCAGAACGGCAAGCGCAAAGTCGACTAGCCGGATCCTCGCTACGGGAGCTGGCAGGTCGCCACAATTGAAGAAGAGCAGCCGGCTGCCCAGGCTCCCAGCCAGCATCGCCATAACGGCAAGGCAGTCTGGCAGCCCAAGCTCACCTTCGAGCAAATGCTCGACATGCCCTGCAAAAATCACTCAGGAGCCAAGCTGTCTACGCATACGCTCTGGCAATGCAATTTCTCGTAGCGGTTGGCCCGGGGCGAGGGCCTTCCGACTCCCCCGTCGCCGCCTCCTCATGCGCCGGCCCCGGCTCCGCCTCTGGTCCCGCGCGACGGCCGCCTACACGATCAGTTCCCCGACCAGGACAGGACTTACGTCGTCTTCACCAACGAGGAGACGGACAAGCACACACAATGCTGGCTCCAGCGCGAGGTGATGCCACCATGCCTTCGACCCCTAGTTCATCCATTGGTCCGAGAAGCCGGTCACCTGGAGCCGGGCAGATCACCCGGCGGTGAAGCCAAGCCTGGGAAGCTACGCCCTTGTCCTCTACCCTACCATCGTCTCTGCAAGACGCACCTGCCTCTTCTCGCGGGTACTGGTCGACGGTAGTAGCAGCATCAACATTCTCTATCGCGTCACGATGGTCAGGCTCGGGCTCAAGGAGACGGACTTGCAGCCAAGATGGATGGTCTTCCACGGCATCGTCTCGGGACAGTCTTGCACCTCCATCTGCAAGATCCGGTTCGATGTCCTCTTCGGCGACAACCACCACTTCTGTTGCGAACCGATATGGTTCGAGGTGGCGGACCTAAGCAGCCCCTACCATGCGCTGCTTGAGCGGCCGACGCTCGTAAAATTCATGGCGGTTCCCCACTATGCCTACCTCAATCTCAAGATGTCATGCCCCAAGGGCATCATCAACGTCGCCGCAACTACAATACATCAAACGAGTGCGCCGCAACGGTAGCCGGCTGGCCGAAGCTCTAGTTATCACGGAGGAGAGGCGGCAGCTCGACCGACTCGTGGCACAGGCCGCCGAGCAGCCGGCAATGCCGGCTCCCCCATCTCAGACGGCCGTCGAGGCATCTTTCCAGTTGTCCAAGGACACCAGGCAGGTGCCGCTCGACCCGGCTAACCCCAAGAAGTGCGTCACCATTGGCACCAACCTCAGCAGCAAATAGGAAAGCAAGCTCGTCGACTTCCTCTGTGAGAATTGGGACATATTTGCATGGTCTCCCAAGGACATGTCTGGTGTTTCGAGGAAGTACACTGAGAAGAAACTTCACATGCGACCGGATACGAAGCCAGTCAAGCAAACCCTACGCTGTTTCTCCGAGGAGAAGCGGTGTACTGTAGGCGAGGAGATAGCCTGGCTGCTCGCAGCCGACTTTATGATGGAAGTATTCCACCCGGACTGGCCGGCCAACCCAGTCCTAGTGCTGAAGAAAAACAAGACTTGGCGCATGTGTATCGACTACACGATCCTGAACAAGGCATGTCCCAAGGACCCGTTCGCCCTACTATGAATCGATCAAGTCATCGACTCCATGGCCGGCTGCGATCTGCTGTCCTTCATGGATGCCTACTTAGCTACCACAAGATCAAGCTGGACCTCACCGACCGGCTGAAGACCTCCTTCATCATCCCCTTCAGGGCATACTGCTACATCACCATGTCCTTCGGCTTGAAGAATGCAAGTGCGACCTTCCAACGCTGCATGCAGATGTGCCTCCCGCCCCAGATCGGCAGGAACGTCCATGTCTACATTGATGACATCATCGTCAAAACAAAGAAGCACCTCAGCCTTCTCGACGACCTCCGGGAGACCTTTGCCAACCTACGTGAGTACAAGGTCAAGCTCAACCTAGAGAAGTGCGTCTTCGGCGTCCTAGTCGGCCAGCTCCTGGATTTCTTCATGTCTGCTCGCGACATCGAAGCTAACCTAGAGAAGATCGGGGCGATCGAGCGCATGCCCAAGCCGACCCGGCTCGGTGATGTCTAGAAGTTCACTGGTTGCCTCGCCTTACTCAGTTGGTTCGTCAGCCGGCTGGGAAAGAAGGCCCTACCCCTATACGGGCTCCTGCAGAAGACGGCTTTGGTCGAGCCGGACCACGACTCCACGAGGAGGCCGGTCAAGTTCGAGTGGACCGACCAGGCGGACAAGGCCTTCCATGGACTCAAACAGGCTCTCACTAGCACGCCCATCCTGGCCGTGCCGGCTGAGAAGGAGCCCTTGCTCGCCTACATCGCGTCAACCACATGCGTCACCAGTGTCGTCCTGATGGTGGAGCGGTCGGAGGAAGGCAAGGCGCTGTCGATCCAGTGCCCCGTCTACTACCTCAGCGAGGTCCTCTCCATCTCCAAGCAAAACTATCCCCACTACCAGAAGATGTGCTACAGCATATACTTTGCCGCCCAGAAGATCAAGAAGTACTTCCAGGAGAATGTCATCACCGTGGTGAGCACGACACGGTTGGGCGAAATCATGAGCGGCCAGGACGCCATCGGACGGATAGGCAAGTGGGCAATCGCCCTTGCCGACTACGAGATACGATACGAGCCGCGCACCGCCATCAAGTTGCAGGCGATGGCCGACTTCCTCGTCGACTGGGTCGAGACCCAGTTCGTGCCACTGAAAGCACATTTGCTCCCTTGGTGGTTTTGGTAATTAACAACAACATATAAGTCATTGAACTAATGTTTCCACCAAGTATATTTCAGGAAATGTTCAATGATAGGATTGGCAAAAGGAGATTGTCAAGAAACCCCAAGATGCAAGGAAATAGGTTGGCCAAGCTTCAAGCAAGATGGCTCTACATTTTATATTTGTGAGAAAGAACTTTGAGTCCATAGGAAATCCAATACTATTAAAAGGGGGTAAGGTTTTGTTGTTGAACAATATGCTCAAACGTGCACAAGTGATAGTCACCAAAAACATCCACAAACTCTCCCACCAAATTCTGTTCTATACCTATGTGACAGCCCAAGTGCTTCCCCTACCCTTTTTGGGCGTGTACCTATGTGAACCTTGTTGTCATGAGTTTAATGATGAGTTTGAGCCTTGTCATGCCATGTCTTGTTCATGCATTCATGCATCATGCATCATATCATTCATCATGCCATGCCTTGTTTGTGATGTGACCTTGTTGTGGTTGGGTGTGTTCTTGTGTTGTGTGATGTGGTTTGAGGGTATGTGGTGCAACACTCCTTCTCCTTTCCCCTCTCTTTTCCTTTTCAACAAACCCAAACTATTACCTTTATTCCCTTGTCATTTTATCAACAGAATTAACTTGCAATTAAATTGTTTAAAAATGTTCAAGAGGTAGCCTAGTATGTTTTAATATTGTGTGTGTGCTTCTTTTGTGGTTTTGGACTATATGTATTTGGGGTTTCAGATAGCAAGGGGTTGTTGTCTTATAAGCTATTTAAATTAGTTGCTCTAAAATCAACTAAGCTATTTTTATAAAAATAGGCCTTAATTCGTGTATGCAAAAGTATTTTGGTTTTGAAAAAAAATCCTTTTATATCCTCAGGGTATTTTATTTTGTTGGGTGGCTGTTTTCTTTAAAGGTTAAAAAAACTGTTGTGTACTGTTTTCTGTGTGTGAGAGGCAGAAGAGTGCTGGGCCTTGTTTTCTCCCTGGTGGCCCATCGGCTAGCGAAGCCGGCCCAGCCGTCACTAGCGGCAGCCTGCCCCGTTAGCCGTTAGCTCCTTTTTGTTAGAGAACGCGTGAGAGAGACAGCATGAACGTCGAGCTGGCATGAACATCGAGCAACGCCATGAGCTCCCCTCCCTCATATAAGTGCAGCGCCAAGCCTATGGTTCCCTCTTTCCTCCTTGCCGCCGCCTTCTCCTCCTCTTCCTCCTTCTTCCCCTCAGGTGAGGTTCAGAGAGAGGCAAGGTTCAGAGAGGGGTGTGTTTCAGAGATTTGTCGTCGCCGGTTGTCGTTGACATTGTTCCCGGCCTGCCACGTCTTCTTCCTCGTCGAGCCGATGGTGAGCCGGTCCACGGACGCCCCTGCGCCCGTTCCCGATGCTAGGGCGTGGTGAGAACCCCTGCAGCGCCGCCCAGTCATCACCATCGGAGTGATCGGCTGCTCGTCGCCCCTCTCTGTAAGAGCCCAGCCATCCGTTCCCCCTCACGTTGCCGTCGCGTAGCGCATAGGTCGCCGCCATGCGAATCGCCGCCGCGCTCCTGCTCGATCTCGAGGGGCTCTGTTGCTGGTGCCTCCTCCGCATCAGAGTGCGGGAATGGAGTCTCTGTACTCCCCGCGTGCCCGGCGTCCCTTCTGTCGCTCCGCTAGCCCTCCCAATCACCGGATTTGGTCGCCGTCGCGGTCCTTTGTCGCCGGCGTCGTCAGTTTTGTCAGTTAACACCTGCGGGTGTTACTAGATATTCAGCCACCTTCCTTTGGTTAGTAGTGCGTCGATAGCATAGTGGCAACCGGCTCGGGAGTGAGACCTGAGGTCTGGGGTTCTACCCTCATACCCCCCCTTTGTGTTTTTTTTCTTTTCTTTGTTTTCTTTTGTTTCTCTTATGATGTGAGTATATATGTGTGTGAGGTAGTGATACATGCATGCATATGTGCACATATGCACTTGTGCATATGTGTGTGCATATATGTGTGTGTGGTGATCAACCACACACATAGGTGATTGTATGTGCAATATGCACTTGTACATATTTGTCATGTGATGTGTATGTGTGTATGTGCATGCTATGTATGTATGTGTGTGTGTGTGTGTGACAAGTGGGCTCTTACCCCACTTGTCATACACTAAATTATTGTGTGACTGTTGTAGATTGTGATGTTTAGATCTTTTCCATTTATAGCAATATTACCAATCTGGACATGTTCAAATATGCTCATGTGCATTATAAGTAAGTTTTCACTTATAAGAGAGGTGGCTGTTTTGCTAGTATAGTTTGTGGCATGATGCTACATGTGACTATATGAGTATGATACATGATTTTGGGGTAGAAAGACCCAAGAAATCCATTGGTCCAATTAGATTTCACTTTTTATTAAGTTTATAAAACTGTCATTTTTTTCTGTGATGCTACTTTGTCATTTTCAGCGTTAGTTGGGGACTTAGTCCTCAACGTTATCAGCGCATATGCCCCACAAGTAGGCCACAATGAGAACACCAAGAGGGAGTTCTGGGAAGGCCTGGAGGACTTGGTTAGGAGTGTACCGATCGGCGAGAGGCTCTTCATAGGAGGAGACCTCAATGGCCACGTGGGCACAACTAACACATGTTTTGAAGGGGTGCATGGGGGATTTGGCTATGGCATCAGGAATCAAGAAGGAGAAGATGTCTTAAGCTTTGCGTTAGCCTATGACATGATCGTAGCTAACACCTTCTTTAAGAAGAGAGAATCACATCTAGTGACTTACAGTAGTGGGCAGCACTCTAGCCAGATTGATTTCATCCTCTTGAGAAGAGAAGACAGGCGTGCATGCCTAGACTGTAAGGTGATACCTGGAGAGAGTGTTGTCCCCCAGCATAAGCTTGTGGTTGTTGACCTCCGTTTTCGGATTCGTGTCCAGCGGGACAAGCGTGCCAAAGTCGCTAGAACTAAGTGGTGGAAGCTCAAGGGGGAGGTAGCTCAGGTGTTCAAGGAGAGGGTCATTAAGGAGGGCCCTTGGGAGGAAGGAGGTGATGCAGACAACATGTGGATGAAGATGGCGACTTGCATTCGTAAGGTGGCCTCAGAGGAGTTTGGAGTGTCCAGGGGAAGTAGAAGAGAAGCTAAAGATACCTGGTGGTGGAATGATGTTGTCCAGAAGGCAATCAAGGAGAAGAAAGATTGTTTCAAACGCCTATATCTGGATAGGAGTGCAGACAACATAGAGAAGTACCAGATGGCAAAGAAGGCCGCAAAGCGAGCTGTGAGTGAAGCAAGGGGTCGGGCGTATGAGGACCTCTACCAAAGGTTAGACACGAAGGAAGGCGAAAGGGACATCTATAAGATGGCCAAGAGCCGAGAGAGGAAGACGAGGGATGTTGACCAAATCAAGTGCATCAAGGACGAAGCAGATCAACTCCTGGTGAAGAACGAGGAGATTAAGCATAGATGGCGGGAGTACTTTGACAAGTTGTTCAATGGGGAGAGTGAGAGCTCTACCATTGATCTGGATGACTCCTTTGATGATACTAGCAGGCGTTTTGTGAGGCGAATCCAGGAGTCGGAGGTCAAGGAGGCTTTAAAGAGGATGAAAGGAGGCAAGGCGATGGGCCCTGATTGTATCCCCATTGAGGTGTGGAGAGGCCTCGGGGACATAGCGATAGTATGGCTAACCAAACTTTTCAACCTCATTTTTCGGGCAAACAAGATGCCAGAAGAATGGAGACGGAGTATATTAGTACCAATCTTCAAGAACAAGGGGAATGTTCAGAGTTGTACTAATTACCGTGGAATTAAGCTGATGAGTCATACAATGAAGCTATGGGAGAGAGTCATTGAGCACCGTGTAAGAAGAATGACAAGCGTGACCAAAAATCAGTTTGGTTTCATGCCTGGGAGATCGACCATGGAAGCCATTTTCTTGGTACGACAACTTATGGAGAGATATAGGGAGCAAAAGAAGGACCTGCATATGGTGTTCATTGACTTGGAGAAGGCCTATGATAAGATTCCACGGAATGTTATGTGGTGGGCCTTGGAGAAACACAAAGTCCCAACAAAGTACATTACCCTCATCAAGGACATGTATGATAATGTTGTGACAAGTGTTCGAACAAGTGATGGCGACACTAACGACTTCCCAATTAAGATAGGACTGCATCAAGGGTCAGCTTTGAGCCCCTACCTTTTTGCCTTGGTGATGGATGAGGTCACAAGGGATATACAAGGAGATATCCCATGGTGTATGCTCTTTGCGGACGATGTGGTGCTAGTCGATGAGAGCCGGACGGGGGTTAACAGGAAGTTGGAGTTGTGGAGGCAAACCTTGGAATCAAAAGGTTTTAGACTTAGTAGGACTAAAACCGAGTACATGAGGTGCGCTTTCAGTACTACTAGGAACGAGGAGGGGGAGGATGTTAGCCTTGATGGGCAAGTGGTGCCTCAGAAGGACACCTTTCGATATTTGGGGTCAATGTTGCAGAAGGATGGGGATATCGATGAAGATGTGAACCATCGAATTAAAGCCGGATGGATGAAGTGGCGCCAAGCTTCTGGCATTCTTTGTGACAAGAGGGTGCCACAAAAGCTAAAAGGCAAGTTCTATAGGACGGCAGTTCGACCCGCAATGTTGTATGGCGCTGAGTGTTGGCCGACTAAAAGGCGACATGTGCAACAGTTAGGTGTGGCGGAGATGCGCATGTTGAGATGGATGTGTGGCCACACAAGGAAGGACCGCATCCGGAATGATGATATACGAGATAAAGTTGGGGTAGCGCCAATTGAAGAGAAGCTTGTTCAACATCGTCTGAGATGGTTTGGGCATATTCAGCGCAGACCTCCAGAAGCCCCAGTGCACAGCGGCCGGCTTAAGCATGCTGATAATGTCAAAAGAGGCCGGGGTAGACCGAACTTGACATGGGAAGAGTCCGTAAAGAGAGATCTGAAGGACTGGAGCATCACCAAAGAACTAGCCATGGACAGGGGTGCGTGGAAGCTTGCTATCCATGTGCCAGAACCATGAGTTGGTCGCGAGATCTTATGGGTTTCACCTCTAGCCTACCCCAACTTGTTTGGGACTAAAGGCTTTGTTGTTGTTGTTGTTGTTGTTGTTGTTGTTGCTACTTTGTCATTTTCGCATGAATTAATCCATGCTTGCTTTGGGGCATGTGCCAACATGGAAGTGCTAGTGTTTTATGCCTTTTATGCCATGGTATTTTTGCTTGACATGAGAATCACCCAAATAAGTGGGAAACTTGCTGCAAATTAGCTAACTTAATGTTACTGTTTTCACCATGCTAAATATTTTTGTGTGAGAATCTGTTGATATTTTTATGCCATGAAGAGTGGTTGCTATCTTGAGATATGTTGTGATTTAGCTCATGCACAGTGCTAGTGTTTTGAAGTAGATGTTTTCTACTACCATCTTGTTAAATTTCATGCCATGAGGTGGTCTCTAAAACCTTTAACTTCTGTTGTCAACATGCCACCAGATTAACTCAGATTCCAGAAAACTGTTATTTTCACTAAGTCCCAGAAATCTGTTTCATCATGCCAACTTGTAAGCTTCATGATTATTGATGTGTGCCTCCTTTCCAGATTGTGTAGTTGGATAAGTTGATAAGAATGTTATATATTTTCTGTCAATACCTTGTTTGTGGTTGTAGGATTCCTGTAGCTCAAGTTATTGGCTGTGAAAGTTGCTATGTTGCTGTTTGTGGCAGATTGTTGGTTTTAGTGTTTTGTGAGTTGTGGGAGCTATACTCCATGGAATTGCTTGATATTTGGCTTTATTGTGGTTGGTTTTTCATTGCCTAACCAGTGGATACCTTGGAATGCCAAGAAATATCCCATGGCCTTGTGGTCTTGTGTTTTGTCTTCGTATCTTACCGGGAGCGTAGCTTGAGAACCGTAACTCCGTTTCTTATGTTCTTCATATGCATTTTTATAGTTTTTGCATAATGCATCCATATTTGCCATGTTAATGCATGTCTAAATAACTTAACATAAGGTTCTGTCCAGATTCATTAATAACCAATCCTTTGCATGTGAAACATGACTAGTTAGGATTGCCATGTTAAAACTCTTCACCTAAGCATGCATCATTCTTGCTTGTGCATTGCACCATGGTTGTTTGTTTATTCTTGCTGTTTCTTTTGGGTAGACGAGAATGTTAAACCTGAGTACGAAGAGCTAGGCGAGTACAACTACGAGGATCCCGCTACTTGTTCCACTAAAGAAGCAACAGGTAAGATGATCGTACCCGGATCCCGATACTATTTTCGCTTGCTAGTTGTCTCGCTCTTATTGTTACAATTGTGCTACCTACCACTTGAATGTCAGGCTCCTAATTTCCATGATATCCTCTAAGCCTCCACATTCTAGCAAAACTTTGCTTGGCTAAGTTACCGCTGCTTAGCCCCTCTTATAGCGTTCTTAGTTGTAGGTGCAGGTTGTTCCTTGTGATAACATGGATTTGGCATATCACAATATTATCTATTATTTAATTTAATGCACATATATATCTTGGTATTGGTGGAAGGCTTGGCCTTTTGCTAGGTGTTTTGTTCCGCTATTACCGGCATAGTTTCTTGTTACCAGTGTTATGTTTTCCATACTTTGCGCTCCTAACATGCTCGGGGTTGTTATGGGGACCCCCTTGTTTATTCGGTTAAGATTAAAACTTGTCAGGCAAGACCGAACTTTGGTACTACATTTTCTTAATAAACTAATAAAATTTTCATAGGGCTTTGCAACCCCGTGGATATATAATTAACCCCCGGGCCAGTGCTCCTCACGAGTTTTGGTCCAAACTGGGCGATGTCCAGTGCCCCCTGGTCACCTGGGGTTTCAGCCAACCCGACGTCTCGTGTTGGGGAACGTCGGATGGGAAACAAAAATTTTCCTATGCACACGCAATCCTATCCATGGTGATGAGCATCTATGAGAGGAAGAGTGGATCTACGTACCCTTGTAGATCGCTAAGCAGGAAGCGTTAAGAAACGCGGTTGGTGTAGTCGAACATCTTCGCGATCCAAATCGCCGAGCGTCCCGCGATCTCATCACGATCCGTCCCGTGATCCAATCATGATCCGTCCCGCGAACACATCATGATCTGTCCCGCGAACTCATCACGATCCGTCTCACGATCTTGATCACGATCTGTCCCATGAACTCATCACGATCCGTTCCGTGATCACATCACGAACCGTCTCGCGATCTCGATCACGGTCCTTCCGATCTAGCGCCGAACGGACGACACCTCCGCGTTCAGCACACGTGCAGCTTGATGACGATCTCCACCGTCTCGATCCAGCGAGAGGAGGTGGAGAGGAGAGAGAGTTCACCGGCAGCGTGACGGCGCTCCGGTGATGGTGGTGGAGCAATTCCGGCAGGGCTTCGCCTAAGCGCTATAGAAAACCGATCTAGAGGAGTAACTATGCACCGGTCGAACGGGTAGCACGTGGCTGGAAATTCTGTCCAAAACCACCCAATCCACTAGTATATATAGGAGGAGAGGAGAGGAGAGGCAGCCACGGCCTTTGGTTTGGCCGAAATAGGAGGTGGGAAGCAATCCTACTTCACCTCCAATCCTAGTTGGAGTAGGATTGCCTCCTATTGGCTGATTTTCCACTTTTTGCTTTAGGACTTTCTCTCCTGCGCCATGGGCCTTTGTGGCTGTTTTCCCAGCCCACTAAGGGCTGGTTATTATTCTCCCACAGCCCATGGACCTCTTGGGGTCGAAATACCCCTCCCGGAGGCCTCCCGGTACACTACCGGCACTCCCGGTACACTACCGATGAGCCTGAAACTTTTCCGGAAACCAAACTGGGACTTCCTATATATGAATATTTACCTCTGGAGCTCCTCGTGATGTCCGGGATCTCATCCGGGACTCCGAACGAACTTCGGTCACCACCATACATAACTCTACACTACCGAAGCGTCACCAAACCTTAAGTGTGCAGACCCTGTGGGTTCGAGAACTATGTAGACATGACCGAGACACCTCTACGGTCAATAACCAATGGCGGGACCTGGACGTCCACATTGGTTCCTATGTATTCTACGAAGATCTTTATCGGTCGAACCTCTATGTCAAGGATTCAGTTAATCCCGTATAACGTTCCCTTTGCTCTTCGGTATGTTACTTGCCCGAGATTCGATCGTCGGTATCTCCATACCTAGTTCAACCTCGTTACCGGCAAGTCTCTTTACTCGTTCCATAATACAAGATCCCGCAACTAACAATTAGTCACATTGCTTGCAAGGCTTATTGTGATGTTGCATTACCGAGTGGGCCCCGAGATACCTCTCCGTCACACGGAGTAACAAATCCCAGTCTCGATCCATGCCAACTCAACAGACACCATCGGAGATACCTGTAGAGCACCTTTATAGTCACCCAGTTACGTTGCGACATTTGATACACACAAGGCACTCCTCCGATATCTATGAGTTGCATGATCTCATGGTCATAGGAACACATACTTGACATGCGGAAAACAGTAGCAATAAGCTGACACGATCATATGCTCCGTTTGCAGTTTGGGTCTTGTCCATCACATCATTCTCCTAATGATGTGACCCCGTTATCAAATGACATCTCATGTCCATGGCTAGGAAACCTTAACCATCTTTTGATCAACGAGCTAGTCTATTAGAGGCATACTAGGGACATGGTTTTGTCTATGTATCCACACATGCATCTAAGTCTCCGATCAATACAATTATAGCATGGATAATAAACGATTATCGTGAACAAGGAAATATGATAATAAATAATTTATTATTGCCTCTAGGGCATATTTCGAACAGTCTCCCACTTGCACTAGAGTCAATAATCTAGTTCACATCACCATGTGATTCGCATTGTTATGAATCTAACACCCAACGAGTTCTGGGGCTCGATTATGCTTTGCATGTGAGAGAGGTCTTATAGTCAACGGGTCTGTAACATTCAGATCCGTGTGCGCTTTGCAAATACCTATGTCAAACTGTAAACACTGCTACCACACTCCGCTCGGTACTATTCCAAATGGCTGCTCCACTATACGTATCCAGATTGCTACTACGAGTCATCCGCATTAGTGTTAAAGCTTGTATCGACGTAACTCCTTACGACGAACTCTTTATCACCTCCATAATCGAGAAACATCTCCTCAGTCTTTTAGTTACTGAGGATAATCTTGACCGCTGCCCAGTGATCCACTCCGTGTTCACTCTTGTACCCCCTGACGGACTCATGGCAAGGCAAACACAGGTGCGGTACACAACATGGCATAATATAGAGCCTATGGCTAAGGCATAGGGGACGACGTTCGTCCTTTCTCTTTCTTCTGCCATTGTCGAGCTTTGAGTCTCACTCAACTTTCACACCTTACAAATCAGGCGAGAACTCTTTCTCTGACTGATCCATTTTGAACTCTTTCAAAATCTTGTCAAGGTATGCACTCATTGAAAGTCTCATCGAGCATCTTGATCTATCTCCATAGATTTTGATGCTCAACAATTAGGTTGCTTCATCCAGGTCTTCCTTTGAAAATCACTTTCCACATGACCGTTTTATGCTTTCCAGAAACTCTACATTATTTCTGATCAACAATATGTCATCCACATATACTTATCAGAAATTCTATAGTGCTCCCACTCACTTTATTGCAAATACAAGTTTCTCGTAAACTTTGTATAAACATCAAAACTTTGATCACCTCATCAAAGCGTATATTCCAACTCCGAGATGCTTGCTTCAGTCCATGGAAGGATCACCGAAGCTTGCACACCTTTTAGCATCCTTAGGCCTGACAAAACCTTCTGGTTGTATCACATACAACCTTTCCTCAAGTAAACCGTTAAGGAAACGATGTTTTGACATCCATTTGCCAGATTTCATAATTGAAAACACAGCAACTGCTAACATAATTCCAACAGACTTTAGCACCACTACGAGTGAGAAAGTCTCATCGTAGTCAACTCCTTGAACTTGTCACAAACATCTTTGCAACAAGTCGAGCTTTACAAATAGTGACATTCACCATCAGTGTCTGTCTTCATTTTAAAGATCCATTTGTACTCAACGACCTGCCGTCCAACGAGCAAGTCTACCAAAGTCTACACTTGGTTTTCATACATGGATCCTATCTCGAATTTCATGGCCTCCAACCATTTGTCGGAATCCGGGCCCATCATCGCTTCTCCATAGCTCGTAGGTTCATCGTTTGTCTAACAACATGACCTCCAAGACAGGGTTGTCGTACCGCTTAGGAGCAGTACACATCCTTGTCAACCTACGAAGTTTGATAGTAACTTGATCCTGAAGCTTCATGATCATCATCATTAACTTCCTCTTCAACTAACGTAGGCTTCACAGAAACAACATCCTACGCTGCGCTACTCTCTGGTTGAACAAAGTTTTAACAACCTCATCAAGTTCTATATTCCTCCCACTTAATTCTTTCGAGAAAAACTTTTCCTTGAGAAAGGATCCGTTTTAGTAACAAACACTTTGCACATGGATCTGAGATAGAAGGTTCACCCAACTGATCTTAGGGTATTCTATGAAGATGCATTTGTCCGCCTTGGGTTCGACCTCATTAGATGAAAACATTTTCCACACAAGTGTCACAGCCCCAAATATTAAGAAATGACAGCTTAGGTTTCTATCAAACCATAATTCACACGGTGTCATCTCAACGGATTTAGATGATGCCCTATTTAAAGTGAATGTAGTTGTCTCTAATGCATAACCCCAAAAATTATAGTAGTAAAACGATAAGAGACATCACAGTATGTACTATATCAATAGAGCATGACTATGATGTTCGGACACACCATCACACCGTGGTGTTCCAGGTGGCGTTAGTAGTGAAACAAATTTCACATTGTCTTAAGTTGTATGCCAAACTCGTAACTCAGATATTCACCTCCACGATCATATCGCGGTCATTTTTATCTTCTTATCATGATGATCTTTAAACTTCACTCTGAATTTGCTTGAACCTTTCAAACGATTCAGACTTGTGTTTCATTAAGTAAATATACACTATATCTACTCAAATCATCAGTGAAGGTAAGAAAATAACGATATCCACTGCACGCTACAAGACTCACCAGATTGCATACATCAACATGTATCATTTCCAATGAATCACTTGCCCGCTCCATCCAACGGGGTCCTTTAGTCATCTTGCCCAAGAGGCATGGTTCGCATGTCTCAACCGATTCGAAATCGAATGAGTCCAAATATCCATCAGCATGGAGTTTCTACATGCGCTTTATACCAATATGACATTTAGCGGCAGTGCCAAAAGTATGTGGTACTATCATTATTAACTTTGTATCTTTTGACATCAATGTTAAACATGTGTACTACTACGATCAAGATTTCAACAAACCATTCTCACTGGGTGCATGACCATTGAAGGTATTATTCATGTAAACAGAGTAACCATTATTCTCTAACTTAAATGAATAACCGTATTGCAATAAACATGATCTAATCATGTTCATGCTCAACGCAAAACACGAAATAACATTTATTTAGGTTCGTCACTAATCCTGAAGGTGGAGAGAGCGTGCGATGTTGATCACATCAACCTTGGAAACACTTCCAACACATATCGTCACCTCACCCTTAGCTAGTTCTCTGTTTATTCCATAGCTTTTATTTCGAGTTACTAACATTTAGCAACCGAACCGGTATCCAATACCCAGGTGCTACTAAGAGTACTAGCAAGGTACACATTAATAACTCGTATATCAAATATACTTCTATCAATGTTGCCAGCCTTTTTATCTACCAAGTATCTAGGGTTGTTTCGCTTCAGCGACCGCTCACCTCATAACAGAAGCACTTAGTCTCGGGTTTGAGTTCATCTTTGGGTTGCTTCACTGGAGCAACAACTGACTTGCTATCCATGAAGTTTCCCTCCTTGTCTTGCCCTTCTCGAAACTAGTGGTTTGCATCAACACTTGACGCTCCTTCTTGATTTCTACCTTCACGGTGTCAAACATCGTGAACAGCTCAGGGATCAACATTTCTTTCCCTGGCATTTTATAGTTCATCACCAAGTTCTAGTAGCTCAGTGACAGTGACTTGGAGAACTACATCAATCACTATCTTATCTGGAAGATCAACTCCCACTCGATTCAAGCGATTGTAGTACACAGACAGTCTGAGCACATGCTCAACGATTGAGCTATTCTCTTTCATCTTGCAGGCAAAGAATCTCGTTGGAGATCCTATATCTCGCAACTCGGGCACGAGTGTGAGATCACAATCTCAGCTCTGAGAACATCTCATATGTTCCGTGACGTTCAAAACGTTTCGGAGCCTCAATTCTAAGCCGTAATGCATGACGCACTAAACTATCAAGTAGTCATCGAAACGTGCCTATCAGATGTTCACAACATCTACAGACGACGCTAGATGGGGTGGCGCACCGAGCGGTGCATTAAGGACATAAGCCTTCTGTGCAGCAATGAGGACAATCCTCAGATCACGGACCCAGTCCGCAATTTTGCTACCAACATCTTTCAATTCTATTTCTCTAGGAACATATAAAAATACAAGGGAGCTACAGCGCGAGCTAGTAATCTACAACATAATTTGCAAAGACACTTTGACTATGTTCATGATAATGAGTTCAATTAATCATATTACTTAAGAACTCCCACTCAAATTGACATCCCTCCGATCATTCGAGTGATACATGATCCAAATTCACCAACTCAAGTCCGATCATCACGTGAGTTGAGGTGGCTGCAATGGTGAACATCATCATGTTAATCATATCTACTATATGACTCATGTTCGACCTTTCGGTGTCTTGTGTTCCGAGGCCATGTCTGTACATGCTAGGATCGTCAAGTTTAACCCGAGTGTTCTGCATGTGCAAGACTGGCTTGCACCCGTTGTATGTGAACGTAGAGTCTATCACACCCGATCATCACGTGGTGTCTCAACACGACGAACTTTCGCAACGGTGCACACTCGGGGAGAACACAATTTATCTTGAAATTAAGTGAGGGATCACCTTATAATGCTACCGTCGTCCTAAGCAAAACAAGGTGCATAAAAAGGATTAACATCACATGCAAACATAAGTGACATGATATGGCCATGAACTTGTGCTTTTGATCTCCATCTAGAAAGCACCGGCATGATCTCCATCGTCACTGGCATGACACCATGATCTCCATCATCTTGATCTCCATCAACGTGTCACCATCGGGGTTGTCACGCCCTGCATGCTTCTACTACTATTGCTACCGTTTAGCGATAAAGTAAAGCATTACATAGCGCTTAATGACTGACACGCAGGTCATACAATAATTAAAGACAACCCTATGGCTCCTGCCGGTTGCCGTATTCATCGACATGCAAGTCGTGATAATCTATACATCACATGATCATCTCATACATCACATATATCACATCATGTTATTGGCCATATCATATCACAACATACCCTGCAAAAACAAGTTAGACGTCCTCTAATTGTTGTTGCATGTTTTACGTGGCTGCTACGGGTATCTAGCAAGAAAAATTCTCACCTACGCATAAACCACAATGGTGATACACTAGTTTGCTTTTCAACCTTCTCAAAGACCGCCTTTGTCGAATCCGATCCAACTAAAGGGAGAGAAACTGTCATCCGCAAGCCATCTAGGCAACAAGTTGCGTCGAGGGAACCGGTCTCTCGTAAGCGACCAAGGGAGGAAGAAATCTAAGCATCAACGCCCACAAACCTTTTGTGTTCTACTCGAGATCTCATCGAACCATCAACCTAGCTCATGATGCCACTCTTGGGGAACGTCGCATGGGAAACAAACCTATCCATGGTGATGAGCATCTATGAGAGGGAGAGTGGATCTACGTACCCTTGTAGATCGCTAAGCGGGAAGCGTTAAGAAACACGGTTGGTGTAGTCGAACATCTTCGCGATCCAAATCGCCGAGCGTCCCGCGATCTCATCACGATCCGTCCCGTGATCCAATCACGATCCGTCCCGCGAACACATCATGATCTATCCCGCGAACTCATCACGATCCGTCTCACGATCTTGATCACGATCTGTCCCGCGAACTCATAATGATCCGTTCCGTGATCACATCAGGAACCGTCTCGCGATCTCGATCACGGTCCTTCCGATCTAGCGCCGAACGGACGACACCTCCGTGTTCAGCACACGTGCAGATTGATGACGATCTCCACCGTCTCGATCCAGCGAGAGGAGGAGGAGAGGAGAGAGAGTTCACCGGCAGCGTGACAGCGCTCCGGTGATGGTGGTGGAGCAATTCCGGCAGGGCTTCGCCTAAGCGCTATAGAAAACCGATCTAGAGGAGTAACTATGCACCGGTCGAACGGGTAGCACGTGGCTGGAAATTCTGTCCAAAACCACCCAATCCACTAGTATATATAGGAGGAGAGGAGAGGAGAGGCAGCCACGGCCTTTGGTTTGGCCGAAATAGGAGGTGGGAAGCAATCCTACTTCACCTCCAATCCTAGTTGGAGTAGGATTGCCTCCTATTGGCTGATTTTCCACTTTTTGCTTTAGGACTTTCTCTCCTGCGCCATGGGCCTTTGTGGCTGTTTTCCCAGCCCACTAAGGGCTGGTTATTATTCTCCCACAGCCCATGGACCTCTTGGGGTCGAAATACCCCTCCCGGAGGCCTCCCGGTACACTACCGGCACTCCCGGTACACTACCGATGAGCCCGAAACTTTTCCAGAAACCAAACTGGGACTTCCTATATATGAATCTTTACCTCCGGACCATTCCGGAGCTCCTCGTGACGTCCGGGATCTCATCCGGGACTCCGAACAAACTTTGGTCACCACCATACATAACTCTACACTACCGAAACATCACCGAACCTTAAGTGTGCAGACCCTACGGTTTCGAGAACTATGTAGACATGACCGAGACACCTCTACGGTCAATAACCAATGGCGGGACCTGGACGTACACATTGGTTCCTACGTATTCTACGAAGATCTTTATCGGTCGAACCTCTATGTCAAGGATTCAGTTAATCCCATATAACGTTCCCTTTGTTCTTCGGTATGTTACTTGCCCGAGATTCGATTGTCGGTATCTCCATACCTAGTTCAACCTCGTTACCGGAAAGTCTCTTTACTCGTTCCGTAATACAAGATCCCGCAACTAACAATTAGTCACATTGCTTGCAAGGCTTATTGTGATGTTGCATTACCGAGTGGGCCCCGAGATACCTCTCCGTCACACGGAGTAACAAATCCCAGTCTCGATCCATGCCAACTCAACAGACACCATCGGAGATACCTGTAGAGCACCTTTATAGTCACCCAGTTACGTTGCGACGTTTGATACACACAAGGCACTCCTCCGATATCTATGAGTTGCATGATCTCATGGTCATAGGAACACATACTTGACATGCGGAAAATAGTAGCAATAAACTGGCACGATCATATGCTACGTTTGCAGTTTGGGTCTTGTCCATCACATCATTCTCCTAATGATGTGACCCCGTTATCAAATGACATCTCATGTCTATGGCTAGGAAACCTTAACCATCTTTTGATCAATGAGCTAGTCTATTAGAGGCATACTAGGGACATGGTTTTGTCTATGTATCCACACATGCATCTAAGTCTCCGATCAATACAATTATAGCATGGATAATAAACGATTATCATGAACAAGGAAATATGATAATAACTAATTTATTATTGCCTCTAGGGCATATTTCCAACATCTTGCCCATCTGGTAGTGCCCTGATACAAAGATTCGTGCGGCTCCTATTGGGATCTAGCCTACCGGGTGGTCTTGCTGGATTTGTTTTACCTTATCGAGTGTCTTGCATGAGGAACTCTGACTTTCTTCGGGCTATCTTGAGGTGTTGGAATTTCTTTGGAGTTGCCTAGGATGATCACGAGATCCGTGGTCGAGGCTATTCCCACGGAGTGTGGTTAATTTGTGATGGACTAGTTGGAGCACCCCTATAGGGTCAAATCTTTCGAGAAGTCATACCCGCGGTTATGTGGCAACTTGGTTATTTCTTTAACACCCGGTTATAGTTAACTTGAAGTAAACTCTAATTAAAATACACCAACTGTGTGAGTAACCGTGATTGTCTCTACTCATAAACATGATCCGAGAGAGAACACGGTGGGGTTATGATTGACGTAAGTAAGTGTTCATGATCTCTTAGAGGTCACTCTAGAATCGATCGTTCATCGTAGGCCACTCAAATTTATCTTCATGTTACGTAAGTTTAGCCACCATAAATGCTTAGTGCTGCTGCAAAACTAAACACATACCCCATCCCAACCTTTAAGCTTGAATAGCCTCGGTACCCGGGCGCATGATTGCTGAGTCCTTATGGCTCACAGATTACTACAACACTCCAAGTACAAGTATAGATGAGTACGTGCAAGATGATCTGACGCAACTCCAGTGGGAGTATGACGAGGAAAGAGGTAGGATGTACGTGACTTACCCGGATGAGTAGAGGACCGTGGTCGTGATCTTTGGGATAGCGAGATAGTATGATTTGCATCTGTTTTATCGTTTGATTTCGTCCGTAGTTGAACTCTGTCTTCATCTTGATGATTTGAACTCTGTGTGGAATTGTAATTTAGTATGGGGCGAGTGTAAGCCAACTCATATACTCATCTCTTCTGTAATGTATGATGTAATGATGCTATATTTGCGAACGACAAGATGCGCCTCTATCCCTTGCGAGGCCCTTGTGCCTTAATATGGATAGGCGCGCATCTTGGCCTTGACAACCTAACACTCAAAATCGGTGCAACCAACTTTCCCACTTTGATGCCACCGATTCCAGAACCTAGACATACTCTAGCCAAACCCTAGCCACTTCCGCGCAACCGATTCCATACCGGTGCCATCGAGTTTAGGTTGCCAACTTTCTGTTACGCAAATTCATATTTTCTGTCATACTGAGAATGTTGGATCGGTGTCACTGAGATTGGAAAAAAAAATTTGACCGTTGGTCACCTTATCGGTGCAACCGAGTTTCCTATATCGGCTTTACCGAGATTCAAAAGTTGCCACGTTTTGGTCACTTCGGTACCACCGAGATTAACACATCGGTGTCACCGAGTTGGTCATTTTGTGTGTAACGGTTGGATTTTTGGGGATGCCTATATATACCCCTTCCCCACCACCTACTCGAAAGAGAAGCACTCAGAACTATTCCATACCTATCCTATCAGATTTTCTGAGAGAGAACCACCTACCCTTGTGTTGAGGTCAAGATCTTCCACTCCAATCAAATGGATCTTCATTTCTAGCCTCCCCAAGTTGCTTTCCACCAATTCCATCTCTTCCAGCATGACAAATCTTTGACAGCGTGATTGGGTGCTGAGGAGTCTATCATCTTGAAGCACAAGAGCAAGGAGTTCATCGTCATTACCGAGCCTATTACCTCTTAGAGGGTGGTGCCTCCAAGATTGGTTAGCTGTCGATTGGGATCCTCCTACTTCGTGTTGTGGAGTGAACCAAGAAGTTTGTAAGGGCAAGGAGATCGCCTACTTTGTGAAGATCTACCCATTGTGAGGCTAGTCCTTCATGGACGGAAGCCGTTATGGAATAGTCAAGGTTGCTACTTCGTGGACCGTTTTGGGTGGAGCCCTTCGTGGACTCTCGCGATCGTTACCCTCCGTGGGTTGAAGACTCCATAAACGTGGATGTACGATAGCACCACCTATCCGAACCACGGGAAAAATCATCGTGTCTACAATTGCGTTTGATCTTCCTACCCTATCCCTTCTATACATGCTTGTTGTTACTTTCCGCAGCTATATACTCTTATACCTGCATGTGTAGGGTGTACTTGACTTGCCATGAAATGCTAAAAATTGTCAACCCTAAAACTTGGTATAGGCAAAACTTTTATTTGGTCAAGTAGTCTAATCACCCCACCCCTCTAGACATACTTTCGGTCCTACATGTGGTATTAGAGGTTTGGTCTCCATTGCTTAGGTCTCACAACCTAGGAGAAGTATGGCGTCTAGTGAGGGAAGTTATCACCATAGAGGTCCATACTTTGATGGCACTAATTTTGTTAGTTGGAAGAACAAAATTAAAATGCATGTTCTTAGGCATAACCCCGCCGTTTGGGCTGTTGTTCGTGTTGGCTTGCAAGGTGAGTTCTTTGCGGATGGACGAAACCGGATCGTGAAGCGACCGCGGATGAGTTGAAGATGTTGCAACTCAATGCTCAAGCATGCGACATTCTCTTCAACTACTGATTCCCCAAAGATTTCAACATAATAAGCCGTCTTGAGAATGCAAAAGAGATTTGGGATACTTTGGTTGATATGCACGAAGGAACCGAGTCCGTGAGAGAATCCAACTTAGATGTTCTTCAAGGTCAGCTTGACAAGTTCAAGATGAAGGATGGTGAAGGAGTCGCAGAGATGTGCTCTAGGCTAGCTCTCATCACCAATGAGATTGCCGACATAGGAAGCAAAGAAATGAGCAACAAATTCATCATCAAGAAGATACTTAGAAATTTGGATGAGAGATACGACACCATGTGCCCATTAATCCAAATGATGCCAAACTACAAAGATCTCAAGCCTACAGAAGTCATTGGAAGGATTGTTGCTCATGAGACACTCAAAGATAAAGAAGAGCTTCATCACAAGTCGAGTGGTGCTTACAAAGCCACAAGTGATGCTCCCGCAACTTCAAGCAACAACCTTGTCACCAATGAAGAGATAAGCCTCATGGTCAAGAAATTCAACAAGTTATACAAGAATAGAGGCAAAGAAAGAAACACCAACTCGAGAAATGAAGAGAAACATTCGTCAAGTCATGACCGCAATTGTTATAATTGTGAGAAGCTCGGACACTACTCAAATGAGTGCACGGCTCCCTACAAAAGAAGAGAAGAGTCACCTCGAAGACGAAGATCAAGAAATGAGTCACCACAAAGAGAGAGAAGGAGTAGAGATGATCGTTATGAACGAAGACACTCAAGGTATCACACCCCGAGTATCTTACTTTTGATAGTGATGAAGATGATTTGCTTTGTGATGATGACTTGCTTTGTGATAAAACTAGTGATGTTGATCAAAATGAACTTGATAATTCTCATGCTAGTCAAGATGAGTCATTTGATGATAAGATGAAAATATAACAACTAACTAAAGAACTAAACACTCTTAAGTTAGCTCATGAATCTACTCTCGAAGATCATAGAGAGCTTGTGCGAACTCATGAGAAGCTACGCTTCGAGAAGCTCAACTTGGAGAAAGAGCATGAGTTTCTCAAAGCTATCAATGACGATCTCCGAAAGAAGACCTCATCTTATCTAGCCAAACGACTACTCTTGTCTACTTTCATGTCTCAAGTTAAAACTAAGCAATCTAGTAACAAAGGCAAGAAAGGTTCTTCATCTAGTATCAACAATATAAATGCTAAACCCAATGATGTTGCTTCTAGTAGTTCTATTGATTCCACTAATGATTATTCTCTTAGACAAGTTACACTTGAGAAAGAAAATGCTTTATTGAAAGGAATTATAGAAAATGGTATCTACAAGAGTCTTGCCGGATGTAAGAAATTTGAGGAAATTATACGCAAGCACGGGGATACCGAAAGAATCGTGGTGTTGGCTACTTCAACGCTAATGGAGTTGAGTGGAAAGAAGGTCAATATCCCAAGCCCAAGTTTCTTCCTCAAAAGGAGAAGTATGAAAATACTCTTCCCAAGGGGAAAGACACTCAAGATGACCTTCCACCACAAGACCACAAGCTCAAGGGCAAGAACAAGCTTCAAGAGGACATTGACTCATATGAAGATGAACCCCTAGCTTTGGTGGAGTGGGTTCCCAAGGCTACTTCAAGCTCAACTACTACTGAGGCTACTTCAACACCAAGGATCCCCATCAACTTGATGTGGGTCCCCAAGAAGAAGAACTAGAAGGTTCTTGAGGGGTGACTCCGCCAATGAAATTCACTCACATCCATTATTGGCAAGAACTTTTTGCACTCAACATCAACTCAATGCAATAGTTCAAGGAGTCACACATTCCCTCAAAGGTAATCACGGGACAAGGTAATCAACTAATAAATGTACATCATAACATATGCTTTGCACTCCATGTCCATATATATCCTTGTATTTGTCTCTTGTATGTTGGGACAAACCCATGTAGGTGAGAAGAGAAAGGAAACAACAAGGATGCTCCCAACTCTTGGTGATCTTCATCAACACTGAGCATCCACAACTACCTCACCAACATGAAGTTTTCATCGACAAAACCCAAGGTTAGTTTATCCCTCTTATGGGGGGATGTCACATTAAGGGGGAGCTTTACTCTAAGAGATGAGTCAAAGCATCTCTTAGTGTGTGACAACATTAAATGCTTTATGACAAAGTGGTAACCCCAAGGCGAGTGAGGGCACCATGCCGCCTCGAGGAACCTGGTGGCTAAGGCTTTTCGCCACAGCTTTTATTGGCCAACTGCTCTTGAGGAGGCGACGCAGCTCATCGACAGGTGTGAAGGGTGCCAGCGCTTCAGCATGCAAAGCCACCTGCCGGTTGCGGTGCTCACGACCATCCCACTGTCATGGCCCTTTGCCTTATGTGGGCTCAACATGGTGGGGCCATTCAAGACCGCTCGAGGCGGCATGACGCATCTGTTGGTAGCCATTGACAAGTTCACAAAGTGGATTAAGACCAGACCCATCAACAAGGTGGACAACCCCACGGCCATCCGGATCATCAAGGACATCATAGTCCACTACGGCGTCCCGCACAACACCATCACTGACAATGCACCAACTTCGCCAAGGGGGCGCTAGCACATTTCTGCGCCAAGCAAGGCATCCGGCTTGACCCGGCATTCGTCGCCCACCCGTAGTCAAACGGCCAGGCCGAGAGGGCGAACGGCCTCATCCTGGTCGGCACATCATCTATTACAAAGGGATTTCATTTTTAATAACTTATTTTAACTCCATACTTTTTGTGTGTTCAATATGCACCATTCAAGGGCACATCATCAATTTTCAACCCTTTCTGACTTCATTTGATATTTTTCATGTATTTAATGATTTATTTTGAGCTAAATGACCCTAAATTTGAAAAGCAGTACAAATGAACTCTAAAAAGGTTGTAACTTGGCATGACATCAAATTTTAAACACATAGCAACTTCTAAAGAGTTGAGAGGGTTACGGCAAAAACTGGACGCACTTCGTGTACAAATTGGATAATCTCTTTCGAAGTATGAGGGTTTCGGATGGAAACTCATCTATTACAAAGGGATTTCATTTTTAATAACTTATTTCAACTCCATACTTTTTGTGTGTTCAATATGCACCATTCAAAGGCACATCATCAATTTTCAACCCTTTCTAACTTCATTTGATATTTTTCATGCATTTAATGATTTATTTTTAGCTAAATGACCCTAAATTTGAAAAGCAGTACAAATTAACTCTGAAAAGGTTGTAACTTGGAATGACATCATAATTTCACCCACATAGCAACTTCTAAAGAGTGTAGAGGGTTACGACAAAACTAGATGCACTTCGTGTACAAATTGGACAATCTCTTTCAAAGTATGAGGGTTCCGGACGGAAACTCATCTATTACAAAGGGATTTCATTTTGAATAACTTATTTTAACTCCATACTTTTTGTGTATTCAATATGCACCATTCAAAGGCACATCATCAATTTTCAACCCTTTCTGACTTCATTTGATATTTTTCATGCATTTAATGATTTATTTTGAGCTAAATGACCCTAAATTGGGAAAGCAGTACAAATGAACTCTGAAAAGGTTGTAACTTGGCATGACATCAAAATTTGAAACACATAGCAACTTCTAAAGAGTTGAGAGGGTTACGGCGAAAACTGGATGCACTTCGTGTACAAATTGGACAATCTCTTTCGAAGTATGAGGGTTTCAGACGGAAACTCATCTATTACAAAGGGATTTCATTTTTGATAACTTATTTTAACTCCATACTTTTTGTGTGTTCAATATGCACCATTCGAAGGCACAACATCAATTTCCAACTCTTTCTAACTTCATTTGATATTTTTCATGCATTTAATGATTTATTTTGAGCTAAATGACCCTAAATTTGAAAAGAAGTACAAATGAACTCTGAAAAGGTTGTAACTTGGCATGACATCATAATTTCACCCACATAGCAACTTATAAAGAGTTGAGAGGATTACGACAAAACTGGATGCACTTCGTGTACAAATTGGAAGATCTCTTTCGAAGTGTGAGGGTTTGGGATGAAAACTCATCTATTACCAAGGGATTTAATTTTTAATAACTTATTTTAACTCCATACTTTTTGTGTGTTCAATATGCACCATTTAAAGGCACATCATCAATTTTCAACCCTTTCTGACTTCATTTGATATTTTTCATGCATTTAATGATTTATTTTGAGCTAAATGAACCTAAATTTGAAAAGCAGTACAAATGAACTCTAAAAAGGTTGTAACTTGGCATGACATCAAAATTTGAAACACATAGCGACTTCTAAAGAGTTGAGAGGGTTACGACACAAACTGGATGCACTTTGTGTACAAATTGGACAATCTCTTTCGAAGTATGATGGTTTCATACAGAAATTCATGTATTACAAATGGATTTCATTTTTAATAACTTATTATAACTCCATACTTTTTTTGTGTTCAATATGCACCATTCAAAGGCACATCATCAATTTTCAACCCTTTCTAACTTCATTTCATATTTTTCATGCATTTAATGATTTATTTTGAGCTAAATGACCCTAAATTTGAAAAGCAGTACAAATGAACTCTGAAAAGATTGTAACTTGGCATGACATCATAATTTCACCCACATAGCAACTTCTAAAGAGTTGAGAGGGTTACGACAAAACTGGATGCACTTCGTGTACAAATTGGACAATCTCTATCGAAGTGCGAGGGTTTGGGACGAAAACTCATCTATTACAAAGGGATTTCATTTTTAATAACTTATTTTAACTCCATACTTTTTGTGTGTTCAATATGCACCATTTAAAGGCACATCATCAATTTTCAACCCTTTGTGACTTCATTTGATATTTTTCATGCATTCAGTGATTTATTTTGAGCTAAATGAACCAAAATTTGAAAAGCAGTACAAATGAACTCTGAAAAGGTTGTAACTTGGCATGACATCAAAATTTGAAACACATAGAAATTTCTAAAGAGTTGAGAGGGTTACGGCACAAACTGGATGCACTTCGTGTATAAATTGGACATTCTCTTTCGAAGTATGATGGTTTAAGACAGAAATTCATCTATTACAAAGGGATTTCATTTTTAATAACTTATTTTAACTCCATACTTTTTGTGTGTTCAATATGCACCATTCAAAGGCACATCATCAATTTTCAATCCTTTCTGACCTCATTTGATATTTTTCATGTATTTAATGATTTATTTTGAGCTAAATGACCCTAAATTTGAAAAGCAGTACAAATGAACTCTGAAAAGGTTGTAACTTGGCATGACATCAAAATTTGAAACACATAGAAACTTCTAAAGAGTTGAGAGGGTTACGACACAAACTGGATGCACTTCGTGTACAAATTGGACATTCTCTTTCGAAGTATGATGGTTTCAGACGGAAATTCATCTATTACAAAGGGATTTCATTTTTAATAACTTATTTTAACTCCATACCTTTTGTGTGTTCAATATGCACCAGTCAAAGGCACATCATCAATTTTCAACCCTTTCTGACCTCATTTGATATTTTTCATGTATTTAATGATTTATTTTGAGCTAAATGACCCTAAATTTGAAAAGCAGTACAAATGAACTCTGAAAAGGTTGTAACTTGGCATGACATAAAAATTTGAAACACATAGCCACTTCTAAAGAGTTGAGAGGGTTCGGCAAAAACTGGATGCACTTCGTGTACAAATTGGATAATCGCTTTCGAAGTATGAGGGTTTCGTACGGAAACTCGTCTATTACAAAGGGATTTCATTTTTAATAACTTATTATAACTCCATACTTTGTGTGTGTTCAATATGCACCAATCAAAGGCACATCATCAATTTTCAACCCTTTCTAACTTCATTTGATATTTTTCATGTATTTAATGATTTATTTTGAGCTAAATGACCCTAAATTTGAAAAGCAGTACAAATGAACTCTAAAAAGGTTGTAACTTGGCATGACATCAAAATTTGAAACACATAGCAACTTGTAAAGAGTTGAGAGGGTTACGGCAAAAACTGGATGCACTTCCTGTACAAATTGGATAATCTCTTTCGAAGTATGAGGGTTTCGGACGGAAACTCATCTATTACAAAGGGATTTCATTTTTAATAACTTATTTTAACTCCATACTTTTTGTGTGTTCAATATGCACCATTCAAAGGCATAGCATCAATTTTCAACGCTTTCTGACTTCATTTCATATTTTTCATGCATTTAATGATTTATTTTGAGCTAAATGACCCTAAATTTGAAAAGCAGTACAAATGAACTCTGAAAAGGTTGTAACTTGGCATGACATCATAATTTCACCCACATAGCAACTTGTAAAGAGTTGAGATGGTTACGACAAAACTGGATGCACTTCGTGTACAAATTGGCCAATCTCTTTCGAAGTATGAGGGTTCCGGACGAAAACTCATCTATTACAAAGGGATTTCATTTTGAATAACTTATTTTAACTCCATACTTTTCGTGTATTCAATATGCACCATTCAAAGGCACATCATCAATTTTCAACCCTTTCTGACTTCATTTGATATTTTTCATGCATTTAATGATTTATTTTGAGCTAAATGACCCTAAATTTGAAAAGAAGTACAAGTGAACTCTGAAACGGTTGTAACTTGGCATGACATCATAATTTCACCCACATAGCAACTTATAAAGAGTTGAGAGGATTACGACAAAACTGGATGCACTTCGTGTACAAATTGGAAGATCTCTTTCGAAGTGTGAGGGTTTGGGACGAAAACTCATCTATTACAAAGGGATTTCATTTTTAATAACTTATTTTAACTCCATACTTTTTGTGTGTTCAATATGCACCATTTAAAGGCACATCATCAATTTTCAACCCTTTCTGACTTCATTTGATATTTTTCATGCATTTAATGATTTATTTTGAGCTAAATGAACCTAAACTTGAAAAGCAGTATAAATGAACTCTGGAAAGGTTGTAACTTGGCATGACATCAAAATTTGAAACACATAGCGACTTCTAAAGAGTTGAGACGGTTACAACAGAACTGGATGCACTTTGTGTACAAATTGGACATTCTCTTTCGAAGTATGATGGTTTCAGACGGAAATTCATCTATTACAAAGGGATTTCATTTTTAATAACTTATTTTAACTCCATACTTTTTGTGTGTTCAATATGCACCATTCAAAGGCACATCATCAATTTTCAACCCTTTCTAACTTCATTTGATATTTTTCATGTATTGAATGATTTGTTTTGAGCTAAATGACCCTAAATTTGAAAAGCAGTACAAATGAACTCTAAAAAGGTTGTAACTTGGCATGACATCAAAATTTGAAACACATAGCAACTTCTAAAGAGTTGAGAGGGTTACGGCAAAAACTGGATGCACTTCGTGTACAAATTGGATAATCTCGTTCGAAGTATGAGGGTTTCGGACGGAAACTCATCTATTACAAAGGGATTTTGTTTTTAATAACTTATTTTAACTCCATACTTTTTGTGTGTTCAATATGCACCATTCAAAGGAACATCATCAATTTTCAACCCTTTCTAACTTCATTTCATATTTTTCATGCATTTAATGATTTATTTTGAGCTAAATGACCCTAAATTTGAAAAGCAGTACAAATGAACTCTGAAAAGGTTGTAACTTGGCATGACATCATAATTTCACCCACATAGCAACTTGTAAAGAGTTGAGAGGGTTACGACAAAACTGGATGCACTTCGTGTACAAATTGGACAATCTCTTTCGAAGTATGAGGGTTCCGGACGAAAACTCATCTATTATAAAGGGATTTCATTTTGAATAACTTATTTTAACTCCATACTTTTCGTGTATTCAATATGCACCATTGAAAGGCACATCATCAATTTTCAACCCTTTCTGACTTCATTTGATATTTTTCATGCATTTAATGATTTATTTTGAGCTAAATGACCCTAAAATTTGAAAAGCAGTACAAATGAACTCTGAAAAGGTTGTAACTTGGCATGACATCATAATTTCACCCACATAGCAACTTATAAAGAGTTGAGAGGATTACGACAAAACTGGATGCACTTCGTGTACAAATTGGAAGATCTCTTTCGAAGTGTGAGGGTTTGGGATGAAAACTCATCTATTACAAAGGGATTTCATTTTTAATAACTTATTTTAACTCCATACTTTTTGTGTGTTCAATATGCACCATTTAAAGGCACATCATCAGTTTTCAACCCTTTCTGACTTCATTTGATATTTTTCATGCATTTAATGATTTATTTTGAGCTAAATGACCCTAAATTTGAAAAGCAGTATAAATGAACTCTGAAAAGGTTGTAACCTGGCATGACATCAAAATTTGAAACACATAGCGACTTCTAAAGAGTTGAGAGGGTTACGGCACAAACTGGATGCACTTTGTGTACAAATTGGACAATCTCTTTCGAAGTATGATGGTTTCAGAAAGAAATTCATTTATTACAAAGTGATTTCATTTTTAATAACTTATTTTAACTCCATACTTTTTGTGTGTTCAATATGCACCATTCAAAGGCACATCATCAATTTTCAACCCTTTCTAACTTCATTTCATATTTTTCATGCATTTAATGATTTATTTTGAGCTAAATGACCCTAAATTTGAAAAGCAGTACAAATGAACTCTGAAAAGATTGTAACTTGGCATGACATCATAATTTCACCCACAGAGCAACTTCTAAAGAGTTGAGAGGGTTACGACAAAACTGGATGCACTTCGTGTACAAATTGGACAATCTCTATCGAAGTGTGAGGGTTTGGGACGAAAACTCATCTATTACAAAGGGATTCATTTTTAATAACTTATTTTAACTCCATACTCTTTGTGTGTTCAATATGCACCATTTAAAGGCACATCATCAATTTTCAACCCTTTGTGACTTCATTTGATATTTTTCATGCATTTAATGATTTATTTTGAGCTAAATGAACCTAAATTTGAAAAGCAGTACAAATGAACTCTGAAAAGGTTGTAACTTGGCATGACATCAAAATTTGAAACACATAGAAACTTCTAAAGAGTTGAGAGGGTTACGGCACAAACTGGATGCACTTCGTGTACAAATTGGACATTCTCTTTTGAAGTATGATGGTTTCAGACGGAAATTCATCTATTACAAAGGGATTTCATTTTTAATAACTTATTTTAACTCCATACTTTTTGTGTGTTCAATATACACCATTCAAAGGCACATCATCAATTTTCAACCCTTTCTGACCTCATTTGATATTTTTCATGCATTTAATGATTTATTTTGAGCTAAATGACCCTAAATTTGAAAAGCAGTACAAATGTACTCTAAAAAGGTTGTAACTTGGCATTACATAAAAATTTGAAACACATAGCCACTTCTAAAGAGTTGAGAGGGTTCGGCAAAAACTGGATGCACTTCGTGTACAAATTGGATAATCTCTTTCGAAGTATGAGGGTTTCGGACGGAAACTCATCTATTACAAAGGGATTTCATTTTTAATAACTTATTGTAACTCCATACTTTTTGTGTGTTCAATATGCACCATTCAAATGCACATCATCAATTTTCAACCCTTTCTAACTTCATTTGTTATTTTTCATGTATTTAATGATTTATTTTGAGCTAAATGACCCTAAATTTGAAAAGCAGTACAAATGAACTCTAAAAAGGTTGTAACTTGGCATGACATCAAAATTTGAAACACATAGCAACTTCTAAAGAGTTGAGAGGGTTAAGGCAAAGACTGGATGCACTTCGTGTACAAATTGGATAATCTCTTTCGAAGTCTGAGGGTTTCGGACGGAAACTCATCTATTACAAAGGGATTTCATTTTTAATAACTTATTTTAACTCCATACTTTTTGTGTGTTCAATATGCACCATTCAAAGGCATAGCATCAATTTTCAACGCTTTCTGACTTCATTTCATATTTTTCATGCATTTAATGATTTATTTTGAGCTAAATGACCCTAAATTTGAAAAGCAGTACAAATGAACTCTGAAAAGGTTGTAACTTGGCATGACATCATAATTTCACCCACATAGCAACTTGTAAAGAGTTGAGATGGTTACGACAAAACTGGATGCACTTCGTGTACAAATTGGCCAATCTCTTTCGAAGTATGAGGGTTCCGGACGAAAACTCATCTATTACAAAGGGATTTCATTTTGAATAACTTATTTTAACTCCATACTTTTCGTGTATTCAATATGCACCATTCAAAGGCACATCATCAATTTTCAACCCTTTCTGACTTCATTTGATATTTTTCATGCATTTAATGATATATTTTGAGCTAAATGACCCTAAATTTGAAAAGCAGTACAAATGAACTCTGAAACGGTTGTAACTTGGCATGACATCATAATTTCACCCACATAGCAACTTATAAAGAGTTGAGAGGATTACGACAAAACTGGATGCACTTCGTGTACAAATTGGAAGATCTCTTTCGAAGTGTGAGGGTTTGAGACGAAAACTCATCTATTACAAAGGCATTTCATTTTTAATAACTTATTTTAACTCCATACTTTTTGTGTGTTCAATATGCACCATTTAAAGGCACATCATCAATTTTCAACCCTTTCTGACTTCATTTGATATTTTTCATGCATTTAATGATTTATTTTGAGCTAAATGAACCTAAATTTGAAAAGCAGTATAAATGAACTCTGAAAAGGTTGTAACTTGGCATGACATCAAAATTTGAAACACATAGCGACTTCTAAAGAGTTGAGAGGGTTACGGCACAAACTGGATGCACTTTGTGTACAAATTGGACAATCTCTTTCGAAGCATGATGGTTTCAGACGGAAATTCATTTATTACAAAGGGATTTCATTTTTAATAACTAATTTTAACTCCATACTTTTTATGTGTTCAATATGCACCATTCAAAGGCACATCATCAATTTTCAACCCTTTCCAACTTCATTTCATATTTTTCATGCATTTAATGATTTATTTTGAGCTAAATGACCCTAAATTTGAAAAGCAGTACAAATGAACTCTGAAAAGATTGTAACTTGGCATGACATCATAATTTCACCCACAGAGCAACTTCTAAAGAGTTGAGAGGGTTACGACAAAACTAGATGCACTTCGTGTACAAATTGGACAATCTGTATCGAAGTGTGAGGGTTTGGGACGAAAACTCATCTATTACAAAGGGATTTCATTTTTAATAACTTATTTTAACTCCATACTTTTTGTGTGTTCAATATGCACCATTTAAAGGCACATCATCAATTTTCAACCCTTTGTGACTTCATTTGATATTTTTCATGCATTTAATGATTTATTTTGAGCTAAATGAACCTAAATTTGAAAAGCAGTACAAATGAACTCTGAAAAGGTTGTAACTTGGCATGACATCAAAATTTGAAACACATAGAAACTTCTAAAGAGTTGAGAGGGTTACGGCACAAACTGGATGCACTTCGTGTACAAATTGGACATTCTCTTTCGAAGTATGATGGTTTCAGACGGAAATTCATCTATTACAAAGGGATTTCATTTTTAATAACTTATTTTAACTCCATACTTTTTGTGTGTTCAATATGCACCATTCAAAGGCACATCATCAATTTTCAACCCTTTCTGACCTCATTTGATATTTTTCATGCATTTAATGATTTATTTTGAGCTAAATGACCCTAAATTTGAAAAGCAGTACAAATGTACTCTGAAAAGGTTGTAACTTGGCATGACATAAAAATTTGAAACACATAGCCACTTCTAAAGAGTTGAGAGGGTTCGGCAAAAACTGGATGCACTTCGTGTACAAATTGGATAATCTCTTTCGAAGTATGAGGGTTTCGGACGGAAACTCATCTATTACAAAGGGATTTCATTTTTAATAACTTATTGTAACTCCATACTTTTTGTGTGTTCAATATGCACCATTCAAAGGCACATCATCAATTTTCAACCCTTTCTAACTTCATTTGATATTTTTCATGTATTTAATGATTTATTTTGAGCTAAATGACCCTAAATTTGAAAAGCAGTACAAATGAACTCTAAAAAGGTTGTAACTTGGCATGACATCAAAATTTGAAACACATAGCAACTTCTAAAGAGTTGAGAGGGTTACGGCAAAAACTCGATGCACTTCGTGTACAAATTGGATAATCTCTTTCGAAGTCTGAGGGTTTCGGACGGAAACTCATCTATTACAAAGGGATTTCATTTTTAATAACTTATTTTAACTCCATACTTTTTGTGTGTTCAATATGCACCATTCAAAGGCATAGCATCAATTTTCAACGCTTTCTGACTTCATTTCATATTTTTCATGCATTTAATGATTTATTTTGAGCTAAATGACCCTAAATTTGAAAAGCAGTACAAATGAACTCTGAAAAGGTTTAACTTGGCATGACATCATAATTTCACCCACATAGCAACTTGTAAAGAGTTGAGATGGTTACGACAAAACTGGATGCACTTCGTGTACAAATTGGCCAATGTCTTTCGAAGTATGAGGGTTCCGGACGAAAACTCATCTATTACAAAGGGATTTCATTTTGAATAACTTATTTTAACTCCATACTTTTCGTGTATTCAATATGCACCATTCAAAGGCACATCATCAATTTTCAACCCTTTCTGACTTCATTTGATATTTTTCATGCATTTAATGATATATTTTGAGCTAAATGACCCTAAATTTGAAAAGCAGTACAAATGAACTCTGAAACGGTTGTAACTTGGCATGACATCATAATTTCACCCACATAGCAACTTATAAAGAGTTGAGAGGATTACGACAAAACTGGATGCACTTCGTGTACAAATTGGAAGATCTCTTTCGAAGTGTGAGGGTTTGAGACGAAAACTCATCTATTACAAAGGGATTTCATTTTTAATAACTTATTTTAACTCCATACTTTTTGTGTGTTCAATATGCACCATTTAAAGGCACATCATCAATTTTCAACCCTTTCTGACTTCATTTGATATTTCTCATGCATTTAATGATTTATTTTGAGCTAAATGAACCTAAATTTGAAAAGCAGTATAAATGAACTCTGAAAAGGTTGTAACTTGGCATGACATCAAAATTTGAAACACATAGCGACTTCTAAAGAGTTGAGAGGGTTACGGCACAAACTGGATGCACTTTGTGTACAAATTGGACAATCTCTTTCGAAGCATGATGGTTTCAGACGGAAATTCATTTATTACAAAGGGATTTCATTTTTAATAACTTATTTTAACTCCATACTTTTTATGTGTTCAATATGCACCATTCAAAGGCACATCATCAATTTTCAACCCTTTCCAACTTCATTTCATATTTTTCATGCATTTAATGATTTATTTTGAGCTAAATGACCCTAAATTTGAAAAGCAGTACAAATGAACTCTGAAAAGATTGTAACTTGGCATGACATCATAATTTCACCCACAGAGCAACTTCTAAAGAGTTGAGAGGGTTACGACAAAACTGGATGCACTTCGTGTACAAATTGGACAATCTGTATCGAAGTGTGAGGGTTTGGGACGAAAACTCATCTATTACAAAGGGATTTCATTTTTAATAACTTATTTTAACTCCATACTTTTTGTGTGTTCAATATGCACCATTTAAAGGCACATCATCAATTTTCAACCCTTTGTGACTTCATTTGATATTTTTCATGCATTTAATGATTTATTTTGAGCTAAATGAACCTAAATTTGAAAAGCAGTACAAATGAACTCTGAAAAGGTTGTAACTTGGCATGACATCAAAATTTGAAACACATAGAAACTTCTAAAGAGTTGAGAGGGTTACGGCACAAACTGGATGCACTTCGTGAAAAAATTGGACATTCTCTTTCGAAGTATGATGGTTTCAGACGGAAATTCTTCTATTACAAAGGGATTTCATTTTTAATAATTTATTTTAACTCCATACTTTTTGTGTGTTCAATATGCACCATTCAAAGGCACATCATCAATTTTCAACCCTTTATGACCTCATTTGATATTTTTCATGTATTTAATGATTTATTTTGAGCTAAATGACCCTAAATTTGAAAAGCAGTACAAATGAACTCTGAAAAGGTTGTAACTTGGCATGACATCAAAATTTGAAACACATAGCCACTTCTAAAGAGTTGAGAGGGTTCGGCAAAAACTGGATGCACTTCGTGTACAAATTGGATAATCTCTTTCGAAGTATGAGGGTTTCAGACGGAAACTCATCTATTACAAAGGGATTTCATTTTTAATAACTTATTGTAACTCCATACTTTTTGTGTGTTCAATATGAACCATTCAAAGGCATAGCATCAATTTTCAACGCTTTCTGACTTCATTTCATATTTTTCATGCATTTAATGATTTATTCTGAGCTAAATGACCCTAAATTTGAAAAGCAGTACAAATGAACTCTGAAAAGGTTGTAACTTCGCATGACATCATAATTTCACCCACATAGCAACTTATAAAGAGTTGAGAGGATTACGACAAAACTGGATGCACTTCGTTTACAAATTGGAAGATCTCTTTCGAAGTGTGAGGGTTTGGGATGAAAACTCATCTATTACAAAGGGATTTAATTTTTAATAACTTATTTTAACTCCATACTTTTTGTGTGTTCAATATGCACCATTTAAAGGCACATCATCAATTTTCAACCCTTTCTGACTTCATTTGATATTTTTCATGCATTTAATGATTTATTTTGAGCTAAATGAACCTAAATTTGAAAAGCAGTATAAATGAACTCTGAAAAGGTTGTAACTTGGCATGACATCAAAATTTGAAACACATAGCGACTTCTAAAGAGTTGAGAGGGTTACGGCACAAACTGGATGCACTTTGTGTACAAATTGGACAATCTCTTTCGAAGCATGATGGTTTCAGACGGAAATTCATTTATTACAAAGGGATTTCATTTTTAATAATAATTTTAACTCCATACTTTTTATGTGTTCAATATGCACCATTCAAAGGCACATCATCAATTTTCAACCCTTTCTAACTTCATTTCATATTTTTCATGCATTTAATGATTTATTTTGAGCTAAATGACCCTAAATTTGAAAAGCAGTACAAATGAACTCTGAAAAGGTTGTAACTTGGCATGACATCATAATTTCACCCACATAGCAACTTGTAAAGAGTTGAGAGGGTTACGACAAAACTGGATGCACTTCGTGTACAAATTGGACAATCTCTTTCGAAGTATGAGGGTTCCGGACGAAAACTCATCTATTACAAAGGGATTTCATTTTGAATAACTTATTTTAACTCCATACTTTTCGTGTATTCAATATGCACCATTCAAAGGCACATCATCAATTTTCAACCCTTTCTGACTTCATTTGATATTTTTCATGCATTTAATGATTTATTTTGAGCTAAATGACCCTAAATTTGAAAAGCAGTACAAATGAACTCTGAAAAGGTTGTAACTTGGCATGACATCATAATTTCACCCACATAGCAACTTATAAAGAGTTGAGAGGATTACGACAAAACTGGATGCACTTCGTGTACAAATTGGAAGATCTCTTTCGAAGTGTGAGGGTTTGGGATGAAAACTCATCTATTACAAAGGGATTTCATTTTTAATAACTTATTTTAACTCCATACTTTTTGTGTGTTCAATATGCACCATTTAAAGGCACATCATCAGTTTTCAACCCTTTCTGACTTCATTTGATATTTTTCATGCATTTAATGATTTATTTTGAGCTAAATGACCCTAAATTTGAAAAGCAGTATAAATGAACTCTGAAAAGGTTGTAACCTGGCATGACATCAAAATTTGAAACACATAGCGACTTCTAAAGAGTTGAGAGGGTTACGGCACAAACTGGATGCACTTTGTGTACAAATTGGACAATCTCTTTCGAAGTATGAGGGTTTCGGACGGAAACTCATCTATTATAAAGGGATTTCATTTTTAATAACTTATTTTAACTCCATACTTTTTGTGTGTTCAATATGCACCATTCAAAGGCACATCATCAATTTTCAACGCTTTCTGACTTCATTTCATATTTTTCATGCATTTAATGATTTATTTTGAGCTAAATGACCCTAAATTTGAAAAGTAGTACAAATGAACTCTGAAAAGGTTGTAACTTGGCATGACATCATAATTTCACCCACATAGCAACTTTAAAGAGTTGAGAGGATTACGGCAAAAACTAGATGCACTTCGTGTACAAATTGGACAATCTCTTTCGAAGTGTGAGTGTTTCAGACGAAAACTCATCTATTACAAAGGGATGTCATTTTTAATAACTTATTTTAACTCCATACTTTTTGTGTGTTCAATATGCACCATTCAAAGGCACATCATCAATTTTAAACCCTTGCTGACTTCATTTGATATTTTTCATGCATTTAATGATTTGTTTTGAGCTAAATGACGCTAAATTTGAAAAAGCAATACAAATGAACTCTGAAAAGGTTGGAACTTGGCATGACATCATAATTTCACCCACATACCAACTTCTAAAGAGTTGAGAGGGTTACGGCAAAAACTGGATGCACTTCGTATACAAATTGGACAATCTCTTTCGAAATATGAGGGTTTCGGACGAAAACTCATCTAGTACAAAGAGATTTCATTTTTCATAACTTATTTTAACTTCATACTCTTTGTGTGTTCAATATGCACCATTCAAAGGCACATCATCAATTTTCAACCCTTTCTAACTTCATTTCATATTTTTCATGCATTTAATGAATTATTTTGAGCTAAATGACCCTAAATTTGAAAAGCAGTCCAAATGAACTCCGAAAAGGTTGTAACTTGGCATGACATCATAATTTCACCCACATAGCAACTTCTAAAGAGTTGAGAGGGTTACGACAAAAACTTGATGCACTTCGTGTACATACTATTACAAAGATACGATGCTAGCAAATGCATGCATATCCTTCACATAGAGAGTGATGACGGTGAAGCCGGTCACATCCCAGAGTGGGGTCTCGCGGTGTAAGACTTTTTCTGCATGTTTGTCCCTTGCTTATGATTGCCCCGTAACCATTGAGAATCTTCATCATTTAACAGGATGCTTGGGTCAGTATTCACTCTGAAGGGAGGGATTTCATGAAACTTTTCATAATCTTCTGACATGTCTGTCTTGTCCTCCACTCCCACAATGTTTCTTTTCCCTGAAAGAACTATGTGGCGCTTTGGCTCATCATATGATGGATTCGCTTCCTTGTCTTTTTTCTCCTCAGTTTGCTAGACATGTCCTTCACATAGAAAACTTGAACCACATCATTGGCTAGGACGAATGAGTCGTCTGTGTACCCAAGATTGTTGAGATCCACTATTGTCATTCCGTACTGCGGGTCTACCTATACCCCGCCTCGAGTATATTTGACCCATTTACACCGAATCAAAGGGACCTTAAGATCAGGTCCATAGTCAAGTTCCCATATCTCCTCTATGTAACCATAATATGTGTCTTGAAAGTTGGTTGCATCATAGCAGACACCACTATTTTGGTTGGTGCTCTTTTTATCTTGGGTGATCGTGTAAAATGTATTCCCATTTATCTCGTACCCTTTTAAAGTCGTTACAGTCGAACTTGGTGTCTTGGCCAACCAGTACAATTCATCTGGAACATCGTTGTCATTGATGAGCTTTGTTTGCAACCAACCGGCAAAAGTCTCCATGTGTTTTCGTTCAATCCAAGGGTCGGACTGCTCCGAGTTTTTGGACCGTACAATATCCTTGTGTTCCTCGATATATGGAGTCACCAAGGTGGAATTTTGTAAAACCGTGTAGTGTCCTTGAGTGAAAGAATGCTCGTCCATATTTATTGCTTCTTTCTTTACTAGTGTGCCTTTTCCACCCAGTCTCCCCTCATGTTGCGATTCAGGAAGACCAATCGACTTAATGTCAGGAACAAAGTCAACACAAAACTCAATAACCTCCTCTGTTCCATATTCCTTGGCGATGCTTCCTTCTGGCCTAGCTTGGTTATGAAAATATTTCTTTAAGACTCCCATGAACCTCTCGAAGGGGAATATATTGTGTAGAAATACAGGACCCATAATGTTAACCTCTTCAACTAGGTGAACTAGCACGTGCGTCATAATATTGAAGAAGGATGGAGGGAACACCAACTCAAAACTGACAAGACATTGGACCAGGTCATTGTGTAACCTTGGTAGGATTTCTGGATCGATTACCTTCTAAGAAATTGCATTAAGGAATGCGCATAGCTTCACAATGGCTAATCAAACATTTTCCGGTAGAAGCCCCCTAAGTGCAACCGGAAGTAATTGCATCATAATCACGTGGCAGTCATGAGACTTTATATTTTGAAAGTTTTTCTCTACCATATTGATTATTCCCTTTATATTTGACGAGAAGCCAGACAGGACCTTGATACTGAGCAGGCATTCAAAAAAGATTTCCTTCTCTTCTTTCGTAAGAGCATAGCTGGCAGGACCTTGATACTGCTTTGGAGGCATGCCGTCTTTTTTGTTAATTCTTTGCTTGTCCTCCCGTGCCTCCGGTGTATCTTTTGTCTTTCCATACACGCCCAAGAAGCCTAGCAGGTTCACACAAAGATTCTTCATCACGTCCATCACGTCGATTGCATTGCGGACCTCTAGCGCTTTCCAATATTCAAGTTCCCAAAATATAGATTTCTTCTTCCACATGGGTGCGTGTCCGTTGGCGTCATTCGGAACAGATGATCCATCAGGGCCCTTTCCAAAGATTACGTGTAAATCCTTAACCATATCAAATATATATTCACCAGTACAGAGGCCAGGCTTCTTACGGTTATCTGGCTCACCTTTGAAATGGTTGCCCGCCTTTCTTAAGATATGCTTGATCAGTAGAAATGGACGATGTCTCATGTACACATTCTTCTTACATTTATCCAAATATATACTTTTAGTATCATCTAAACAATGTGTGCATGCATTGTATCCCTTGTTTGTATGTCCTGAAAGGTTACTAAGAGCAGGCCAATCATTGATGGTTACAAACAGCAACGTTCGTAGGCCAATTTCCTTCTGTTTGTGCGCATCCCACACATGTACACCTGGTTACGCCCCAACCTACGCCCCAACCGGCTCAAGTCTCGAAGGCTACACCCACTGGGTGCGCTTGCACGCCCCCACTAGAAAAAACAAAGGCAAGAAGAAAAGTTAGAGCTACTTACCACAACAGACTTCTCTAGCTGCACCATGTTGGGGACCGTTGCATGGGAAACAAAAAATTCCTACGCACACGCAAGATATATCCATGGTGATGAGCAAATACGAGAGGGAGAGTGGATCTACATACCCTTGTAGATCTCTAAGAGGGAAGCGTTAAGAAACACGGTTGATGTAGTCTAACGTCTTCGCGATCCAAATCGCCGAGCGTCTCGCGATCCAATAACGATTCGTCCCGATCTAGCGCTGAACGGATGGCACCTTCGCATTCAGCACACGTTTGGCTCGATGACGATCTCCGCCTTCTGGATCCAGCAAGAGGGATCGTAGAGGTAGATGAGTTATCCAATAGCGCGATGGCATGGCATCAATGGTGGTGGAACTATTCCAGCAGGGCTTTGCCTAGGCACCGTTGAAATGATCTAGAGGAGACACTACGATCTAGAGGAGATCGAGGGTAGCACGTGGCTGATTTCTATCGTGAAAAAACCCTCAATACCTAGCCGCATGGTCCTCTTTTAGGGCTTCGGGAAGCCTAGTAAGGGCTGGTATACCTCCTCCCACAGCCTGTGTAGCCTCTTGGGTCGAAACACCCCTCCCGATGGTCCCCCGATACCCTCCGACACTCCTGGTACACTATCTATGAGCCCGAAACTTTTCTGGTGACCAAAACAGGACTTCCTATATATGAATATTTACCTTCGGACCATTTCCGAGCTCCTCGTGACGTCCAAGATCTCATATGGGACTCCAAACAAGCTTCGATCGCCACCATACATAACTCTATACTACCAAAACATCAGCGAACCTTAAGTGTGCAAACCCTATGGGTTCGAGAACTATGTAGACATGACCGAGACACGTCTATGGTTAATTACCAATAGCAGTACCTGGATGCCAATATTGGTTCCTACATATTCTACGATGTTCTTTATCGATTGAACCTCTATGTCAAGGATTCAGTTAATCACGTACGATATTCCCTTTGTTCTTCGGTATGTTACTTGCCCGAGATTCGATCGTCGGTATCTCTATACCTACTTCAATCTTGTTACCGGAAAGTCTTTTTACTCGTTCCGAAATACAAGATCCCATGGCTAACACTTTAGTAACATTGATTCCAAGCCTTGTTGTGATGTTGTATTACCGAGTGGGCCCTAAGATACCTATCCGTCACACGGAGTAACAAATCCCAGTCTTGATCCATACCCACTCAACAGACACTCTTGGAGATACCTGTAGAGCACCTTTATAGTCACCCAGCTGCATTGTGATGTTTGATACACACAAGGCACTCCTCCAGTATCAGTGAGTTGCATGATCTCATGGTCATAGGAACCGATACTTGACATGCAAAAACTATATCAATAAACTGACACAATCATATGATATGTTTATAGTTTGGGTCTTGTCCATCACATCATTCTCCCAATGATGTGATCCCGTTACCAAATGACATATCATGTCAATGGCTAGGAAACCTTGACCATCTTTGATCAACGAGCTAGTCTACTAGAGGCATACCAGGGAAAAAGTGTTGTCTATGTATCCACACATGCAATGTGTTTCCAGTCAATACAAGTATAGCATGGATAATAAACAACTATCATGAACAAGGAAATATAATAATAACCATTTTATGATTGCCTCTAGGGCATATTTCCAACAGTCTTCCACTAGCACTAGAGTCAATAATCTAGCTCACATCACTATGTGATTTTCATTGTAATGAATCGAACACCCATACATTTTTGGTGTTGATCATATTTATCCCTTGGAAGAGGTTTAGTCAACGGGTCTACAACATTCAGATCCATGTGCACTTTGCAAATATTTATGTCCTCCTCCTTGATGTACTCGCGGATGGAATTGAAGTGTCTCTTCATGTGTCTAGACCTCTTGTGAAACCTTGGTTCCATGGCCAAGGCAATGGCACCAGTGTTATCACTGAACAAATCCACTGGATTCAATGCATTGGGCACTACTCCAATATCTGTCATGAACTCCTTTATCCAGACACCTTCCTTTGCTGCCTCTTGATATGTCTCCAACGTATCTATAGTTTTTGATTGTTCCATGCTATTATATTATCTATTTTGGATGTGTTATATGCATTATTATGCTATTTTATATTATTTTTCGGACTAACCTGTTAATCCAGAGCCTAGTGCCTGTTTCTGTTTTTCCTTGTCTTTGAATTTCACATATAAGGAATATTAAACGGAGTCCAAACGGAATAAAACCTCCGGAATGATTTTTTCTGGAATAAAAGGAAGCCACGAGACATGAGAACCAAGGAAGAGGAGCTGCCACGGGGCCACAAGCCCGCTTGCCGCAGCCAGGGGGTACCTTGCATCGGGCAGGCTTGTGGGCCCATGGCAATTCCCGTAACCCTAATCGTCGGCCTATAAATTCCCAAATATTCCATCATTATCAGAACGAACCACGAAAACACTTTTCCGCCGCCAGAAGCCTCCGTTCCCGAAAGACCCAATCTTGGAGCTTTCTCCGGTAATATGCCGGAGGGGGACTCGATCATGGAGGGCATCTACATCAACTCCATTGCCCCTCCGATGATGCGTGAGTAGTTCACCACAGACCTACGGGTCTATAGCTAGTAGCTAGATGGCTTGTTCTTCTCTCTCTTTGCTTCTCAATACCATGTTCTTCATGATCTTTATGGAGATCCATCCGATGTAATACTCTTTTGCGGTGTGTTTATCGAGATCCGATGAATTGTGGGTTTATGTTCAGATTATCCATGAATATTATTTGAGTCTTTCCTGAATTCTTATATGCATGATTTCATATCTTTGCAAGTCTCTTCGAGTTATTGGTTTGGTTTGGCCAACTAGATTTGTAATTCTTGGAATAGGAGAAGTGCTTTGTTTTGGGTTCAATCTTGCGGTGTCCTCATCCAGTGACAAAGTAGGGGTAGCAAGGCAGGTATTGTATTGTTTCCATCAAGGGTAAAACTATGGGGTTTTCATCATATTGCTTGAGTTTATCCCTCTACATCATGTCATCTTGCTTAATGCGTTACTCTGTTCTTCATGAACTTAAAACTTTAGATGCAGGCAGGAGTCGCTCGATGTGTGGAGTAATAGTAGTAGATGCAGAATCGTTTCGGTCTACTTGCCACGGACGTGATGCCTATATTCATAATCACTGCCTTGGATACCTTCATAATTATTCGCTTTTCTATCAATTGCTCGATTGCACAAGACATCTAGTGAAACCTACGCCCTCGGGTCTATTTTCCCTATTATATTTTCAGATCTAAAACCAAAAATACCAAAAATACTTGCTGCCATATTTTTACTTTTAGTTTTACTTTCCGTTCAAGCATCCTATCATATCTATCTCTACTAGATCTCATCCTTGCAAATAACCGTGAAGGGATTGACAACCCCTTTATAGTGTTGGGTGCAAGAGTTTGATTCCTTGTGCAGGTACATCTATTGGTGGCTCGCTTGTATCTCCTACTGGATTGATACCTTGGTTCTCGAAATCTGAGGGAAATACTTATCTACTTTGATGCATCAAACCATTTCTCTTCACGGGAAACCAATGCATGCTTGAGAAGTAGCAAGAAGGATTTCTGGCGCCGTTGTCATGGAGATACATAGCAAGTCAAGGGTACCAAGTACCCATCACAAACTCATCCCTTGAATTTACATTATTTTCCATGTGCCTTTCGTTTTCCTCTCCCCCACTTCTAAAACATTTTTCAAAAATATTTGCCTTTTTATTCGCCCTTCTTTTGTTTGCCTTTCGTTTGCTTGTGTTGGCTTGTGCCTTCGATTTGCTTGCATCTTCGCTTGCTAAAAATCTATTGATATGGATCCTCATCCACTTGCTAATCTTTTCAAAATACAAAATTATGATGAACCAATTGCTAGTGAGTTGAGTGTACTTGATTATCTCTAATAATTTTTGCTTGATATTCGTGAATTTGAAAATTGTCATGAAGTGATTCACGATGTTTCCTTGAATGAAAAGCAGGATTGCAATGATATTGTCATAAATTTGCCATGACCACTACTTATTGCAATGATCATGATTGGGGTGATAATGGTTTTTATGATGTTTATAAATTATTTAATACTCATGATGAATGCGATATTGAAAATGGGTTTGGAAGAGTGTCAACTTTAGGCATTATTGATCCCACTATTTTGGAGAGTGTTCAATCTTATGATTTTTTTGATAAAAGTGGGTTTGGAGAGGTCATGACTTTAGTTAATGATAATCCCACTATTTTGGAAGAGTTATATTGTTGAATTCCTTCATGATTCTACAGAAATTTATTATGAGGTATAAACATATGCTGGTAGGAGTTGCAATAATATCAAGTTTCCTCTCTATGTGTTCAAAGTTATGAAGTTATGCTTGTTTTGCCTTCCTATGCTAGTTAATTCTTGTTACCATAAACTTTTTGCTCACAAAATCCCTATGCATAAGTAGTGGGTTAGACTTAAATGTGCTTTTAATTCTATTCATGATGCTCTTTTGCATATCTCAACTACTACTTTTTATGTGAGCGTCATTGAAATCGTTATGCCTAGCTAGGGGCGTTAAACAATAGCGCTTGTTGGGAGGCAACCCATTTTTATTTTGCTTTCAGCTTTTTGATTGTGTTTTTGTGTTTCAATTAGTGTTTGAGCCAAGTAAAACCTTTGGGGTGATCTATGGTTGTTGTTGATTTGATCTTGCTGGAAAAAAGAAACTTTTTCGCTTAGCCAAGGATTTTTCTGACTTTTTCAGAGCGTCAAATTGATCTGAAAGTTTTACACGGGATTGATATACAAATTTCCCTGGTTTTCCTAATTGTTCAGAATTTTTACAGTTCGAGAAGTATTCAAAGTTTATAGATTGCTACAAACTCTTCTGTTTTTGACAGATTCTGTTTTGTATGTGTTGTTTGCTTATTTTCATGTATCTGTGGGTCGTATCGGGAGGTATGAGTCATGAAAAAGTTAGAATATAGTCGGTATTTGTTGGGAGATGTAGTAGTAAATCAAAAAATTTCCTACGATCATCAAGATCTATCCATGGAGAAACCAGCAACGAGATGGGAGAGATTGCATCTTCATACCTTTGAAGATCGCAAAGCGGAAGCGCTACAAGAACGCGGTTGACGGAGTCGTACTCGCAGCGATTGAGATCATGGTGGATTCCGATCTAAGCGCCGAACAACACCACGTCCGCGTTCAACACACGTGTAGCCCGGTGACGTCTCCTACGCCTTGATCCAGCAAGGAGGAAGGAGAGGTTAGGGAAAGGCTCCAATAGCAGCACAACGGCGTGGTGGTGGTGGAGTAGCAAGGTATTCTGGCAGGGCTTCGCCTAAGCGCGGTGGAGGAGGAAGAAGAGAGGTAGGGCTTTGCCCTGAGAGAGAGAGTTCAGAACTGTTCTCAAAAGGCCAAAACCTCAAGTATATATAGGAGGAGGGAGAGGGAGGGCTGCCTTGGCCCCTCCTCCAGAGAGGAGGGCTTCGGCCGAAGTGGGGCTAGAGTCCACCTCCCACAAGGGAGGTGGATCTCCTTTTAAAACCCTTTGCCCCTTATCTCTAGATCTCCAGACGCATGGGCCTTTCTAGAAGGTCTTGGCCAGCCCAATAAGGGCTAGCACACCTCCTCTAAGGGCCCACAAAGTCCTATGGTCGTCACACCCCTCCCGGGGGTCCTCCGGCACCATCCCGGCACTCCCGGTACACTACCGATGAGCCCAAAAACTTTCCAGTGACCAAAATTGGACTTCCTATATATCAATACTTACCTCCGGACCATTCCGGAACTCCTCGTGATGTCCAGGATCTCATCCGGGACTCCGAACAACTTTCGGTAATCACGTATACCATTTCCCTATAACCCTAGCGTCATCGAACCTTAAGTGTGTAGACCCTACGGGTTCGGGAGACACGTGGACATGACCGAGACACTTCTCCGGCCAATAACAAACAATGGGATCTGGATACCCATGTTCGCTCCCACATGCTCCACGATGATCTCATTGGATAAACCACGATGTCGGGGATTCAATCAATCACGTATACAATTCCCTTTGTCTATCGGTATGATACTTGCCCGAGATTCGATCGTCGGTATCTCTATACCTTGTTCAATATCGTTACCAGCAAGTCTCTTTACTCGTTCCGTAATACATCATCCCGTGGCTAACTCCTTAGTCACATTGAGCTCATTATGATGATGTCTTACGAAGTGGGCCTAGAGATACCTCTCCGTCACACGGAGTGACAAATCCCAGTCTCGATTCGTGCCAACCCAAGAGACACCATCAAAGATACCCGTAGTGCACCTTTATAGCCACCTAGTTACGTTGTGACGTTTGGCACACCCAAAGAATTCCTATGGTATCCGGGAGTTGCACAATCTCATGGTCTAAGGAAACGATACTTGCCATTGAAAAGCTTTAGCAAACGAACTACACGATCTTGTGCTAGGCTTAGGATTGGGTCTTGTCCATCACATCATTCTCCTAATGATGTGATCCCGTTATCAATGGCATCCAATGTCCATGGTCATGAAACCGTGACCATCTATTGATCAACGAGCTGGTCAACTAGAGGCTCACTAGGGACATGTTATGGTCTATGTATTCACACATGTATAACGGTTTCCGGTTAACACAATTATATCATGAACAATAGACAATTATCATGAACAAGGAAATACAATAATAACCATTTAGTATTGCCTCTATGGCATATTTCCAACACTCTCCCACTTGCACTAGAGTCAATAATCTAGTTACAATGTGATGAATCGTACACCCATAGCATTCTGGTGTTGATCATGTTTTGCTCGTGACAGAGGTTTAGTCAACGGATCTGCGACATTCAGATCCATATGCACTTTACAAATATCTATATCTCCCTCCTGAATATAATCACGGATGGAGTTGAAGCGGCGCTTGATGTGTCTTGTCTTCTTGTGAAACCTGGGCTCCTTCGCAAGGGCAATAGCTCCAGTGTTGTCATAGAATAGAGTCATTGGGCCCGACGCACTTGGAATTACTCCTAGGTCGGTGATGAACTCCTTCATCCAGACTCCTTCCTTTGCTGCTTCCGAAGCAGCTATGTACTCCGCTTCACATGTAGATGCCGCCACGACGCTTTGCTTGCTGCTACACCAGCTGACCGCCCCTCCGTTCAAAACATACACGTATCCGGTTTGTGACTTGGAGTCGTCCGCATCTATGTCGAAGCTAGCATCGACGTAACCCTTTACGACGAGCTCTTCGGCACCTCCATATACGAGAAACATGTCCTTTGTCCTTTTCAGGTACTTCAGGATATTCTTGACCGCTTTCTAGTGTTCCGCTCCGAGATCACTTTGATACCTCCCTACCAAGCTTATGGCAAGGTTCACATCAGGTCTGGTACACATCATGACATACATAATAGAGCCTATGGCTGAAGCATAGGGGATGACACTCATCTCTTCTCTATCCTTTGCTGTGGTCGGGCATTGAGTCGTACTCAATCTCACACCTTGTAACACAGGCAAGAACCCCTTCTTGGACTGATCCATATTGAACTTCTTCAATATCTTTTAAAGGTATGTGCTTTGTGAAAGACCTATGAGGCGTCTCGATCTATCTCTATAGATCTTAATACCTAATATGTAAGCAGCTTCTCCAAGGTCCTTCATTGAAAAACACTTATTCAAGTAGGCCTTTATACTTTCCAAGAGTTCTATATCATTTCCCATTATCAGTATGTCATCCACATATAATACGAGAAATGCTACAGAGCTCCCACTCACTTTCTTGTAAATACAGGGTTCTCCATAAACCTATACAAACCCAAACACTTTAATCGATTCATTAAAGCGAATGTTCCAACTCCGAGATGCTTGCACCAGCCCATAGATGGAGCGCTGGAGCTTGCATACTTAGTTAGCATCTTTAGGATCGACAAAACCTTCCGGCTGCATCATATACAGTTCTTCCTTGAGGAAGCCATTAAGGAATGCCGTTTTGACGTCCATTTGCCAGATCTCATAATCATAAAATGCGGCAATTTATAACATGATTTTGAAAGACTTCAGCATCGCTACGAGTGAGAAAGTCTCATCGTAGTCAACTCCTTGAACTTGTCAATAACCCTTAGCGACAAGCCGAGCCTTATAGACGGTCACATTACCATCCGCGCCAGCATTCTTCTTAAAGATCCATTTATTTTCAATGGCTCGCTTATCATCAGGCAAGTCCACCGAAGTCCACACTTTTTTCAAATACATGGATCCTATCTCGGATTTCATGGCTTCAAGCCATTTGTTGGAATCCTGGCCCACCATCGCTTCTTCATAGTTCGAAGGCTCACCGTTGTCTAACAACATGATCTCTAGGACAGGTTTGTCGTACCACTCTGGTGCGGAACGTGTCCTAGTGGACCTTCGACGTTCAATAGTAACTTGATCTGAAGTTTCATGATCTTCATCATTAACTTCCTCTCCAGCCGGTGTAGGCTCCACAGAAACAACGTCTTGTGCTGCACTACTCTCCGGTTCGAGTGGAGGTACAGTTACCTCATCAAGTTCTATTTTCCTCCCACTTACTTCTTTCGAGAGAAACTCTTTCTCGAGAAAGGATCCATTCTTGGCAACAAAGACTTTGCCCTCGGATCATAGGTAGAAGGTATACCCAATAGTCTCTTTGGGATATCCTATGAAGACACACATTTCCGCTTTGGGTTCGAGCTTCTCAGGTTGAAGTTTCTTCACATAAGCATCGCATACCCATACTTTTAGAAACGACAACTTAGGTTTCTTTCCAAACCATAATTCATACGGTGTCGTCTCAACGGATTTTGATGGTGCCCTATTTAAAGTGAAAGCGACAGTCTCTAATGCATATCCCCAAAATGATAGCGGTAAGTCGGTAAGAGACATCATAGATCGTACCATATCTAATAGAGTGCGATCATGACGTTCAGACACACCATTTCGCTGAGGTGTGCCAGGCGGCGTGAGTTGTGAAACAATTCCACATTTCCTTAGGTGTGTGCCAAACTCGTGACTTAAATATTCTCCGCCACGATCAGATCATAGGCACTTTATTTTCCTATCACGTTGATTCTCTACCTCACTCTGAAATTCCTTGAACCTTTCAAAAGTTTCAGACTTATGTTTCATTAAGTAGACATACCCATATCTACTCAAGTCATCAGTGAGGGTGAGAACATAACGGTAGCCACCACGAGCCTCGACACTCATTGGACCGCATAGATTGGTATGTATTATTTCCAACAAGTCAGTTTCTCACTCCATTGTTCCGGAGAACGGAGTCTTGGTCATCTTGCCCATGAGGCATGGTTCGCATGTGTCAAATGATTCGAAATCAAGAGACTCCAAAAGTCCCCCAGTATGGAGCTTCTTCATGCATTCGACACCAATATGACCAAGGCGGCAGTGCCACATGCAAGTGGGACTATCGTTATCAACCTTACACTTTTTGGTACTCACACTATGGACATGAGTAACATCCCGTTCGAGCTTCATAAAAATTAAACCATTGACCAGCGGGGCATGACCATAAAACATTTCTCTCATATAAATAGAACAACCATTATTCTCAGATTTAAATGAGTAGCCATCTCGCATCAAGCGACATCCAGATACAATGTTCATGCTCAAAGCTGGTACTAAATAACAATTATTAAGGTTTAACACTAATCCCGAAGGTAGATGTAGGGGTAGCGTGCCGACGGTGATCACATTGACCTTGGAACCATTCCCGACACGCATCGTCACCTCATCCTTTGCCAGCCTCCACTTATTCCGCAGCTCCTGCTTGGAGTTACAAATGTGAGCAACTGCACCGGTATCAAATACCCAGGATCTACTACGAGCGCTGGTTAGGTACACATCAATAACAAGTATATCACATATACCTTTAATGTTGTCGTCCTTCTTATCCGCTAAGTATTTGGGGCAGTTCCGCTTCCAGTGACCGGTACCCTTGCAATAAAAACACTCAGTCTCACGCTTGGGTCCATTCTTGTTCTTCTTCTTCCCGGCAACTTGCTTACTGGGCGCAGCAACAGCTTTGCCGTCCTTCTTGAAGTTCTTCTTACCCTTGCCTTTCTTGAAACTAGTGGTCTTATTTGCCATCAACACTTGATGCTCCTTTCTGATCTCGACCTCTGTTGATTTCAGCATCGAGTACAACTCAGGAATGGACTTCTCCATCCCTTGCATGTTGTATTTCATCACAAAGCTCTTGTAGCTAGGTGGAAGCGACTAGAGGTTTCTGTCAATGACCGAGTCATCCGGGAGATTAACTCCCAGCTGAGTCAAGCGGTTGTGTAGCCCAGACATCTTGAGGATGTGCTCACTGACAGAACTATTCTCCTCCATCTTACAGCTGAAGAACTTGTCGGAGACGTCATATCTCTCGACCCGGGCATGAGCTTGGAAAACCAGTTTCAGCTCTTGGAACATCTCATATGCTCTGTGTTGCTCAAAATGCTTTTGGAGCCCCGGTTCTAAACTGTAAAGCATGCCGCACTGAACAATGGAGTAATCATCGCAGCGAGAATGCCAAGCGTTCGCAACGTCTTGCTCTGCTAGGAGAAGGGGTGGGTCACCTAGTGGTGCATCAAGGACATACAATTTCTTGGAAGCTATGAGGATGATCCTCAAGCCACGGACCCAGTCCGCATAGTTGCTTATATCATCTTTCAGCTTGGTTTTCCCTAGGAACGTGTTGAAATTAAGGGTGACATTCGCATTGGCCATTGGATCTACAATATAGATTGTAAAGATAATTTTAGACTAAGTTCATGATAATTAAGTTCACATAATCAAATTATTTAATGACCTCCCACTTAGATAGACATCTCTCTAGTCATCCAAGTGACACATGATCCATGTAAACTAGCCCGTGTCCGATCATCACGTGAGACGGACTAGTCATCCATGGTGAACATCTCTATGTTGATCGTATCTACCATACGACTCATGTTCGACCTTTCGGTCTTCCGTGTTCCGAGGCCATGGCTGTACATGCTAGGCTCGTCAAGTCAACCTAAGTGTTTCGCGTGTGTGAATCTGGCTTACACCCGTTGTATGCAAACGTTAGAACCTATCACACCCGATCATCACATGGTGCTTCGGAACAACGATCCTAAGCAACGGTGCACAGTTAGGGTGAACACTTTTCTTGAAATTTTAGTGAGAGATCGTCTTATTTACTACCGTCGTTCTATGCAAATAAGATGTAAACATGATAAACATCACATGCAATCAATATAGTGACATGATATGGCCAATATCATCTTGCTCCTTTGATCTCCATCTTCGGGGCACCATGATCATCACTATCACCGGCATGACACCATGATCTCCATCATCATGATCTCCATCATCGTGTCTTCATGAAGTTGTCTCGCCAACTATTACTTCTACTAATAGCTAACGTTTAGCAATAAAGTAAAGTAATTACATGGCGTTTATGATTGACACGCAGGTCATACAATAAAATAAGACAACTCCTATGGCTCCTGCCGGTTGTCATACTCATCGACATGCAAGTCGTGAATCCTATTACAAGAACATGATCAATCTCATACATCACAATGCATCACATCACATCCTTTGTCCATATCACATCACAAGGCATATGCTACAAAAACAAGTTAGATGTCCTCTAATTTGTAGTTGCAAGTTTTTACGTGGCCGCTATAGGTTACTAGCAAGAACGTTTCTTACCTACACCAAAACCACAACGTGATATGCCAATTGCTATTTACCCTTCATAAGGACCCTTTTCATCGAATCCAATCCGACTAAGGTGGGAGAGACAGACACCCGCTAGCCACCTTATGAAACAAGTGCATGTCAGGCGGTGGAACCAGTCTCACATAAGCGTATGTGTAAAGTCGGTCCGGGCCGCTTCATCCCACAATACCGCCAAATCAAGATAATACTAGTAGTGGTAAGAAAATTAACAAAATCGACGCCCACAACTGCTTTGTGTTCTACTCATGCATAGATTTTACGCATAGACCTAACTCTGATACCACTGTTGGGAGACGTAGTAGTAAATCAAAAAAATTCCTACGATCACCAGATCTATCCATGGAGAAACCAGCAACGATATGGGAGATATTGCATCTTCATACCTTTGAATATCGCTAAGCGGAAGCATTACAAGAAGGCGGTTGGTGGAGTCGTACTCGCAGTGATTCAGATCGCGGTGGATTCCGATCTAAGCGCCGAACAACGGCGCGTCCGCGTTCAACACACGTGCAGCCCGGTGACGTCTCCTACGCCTTGATCCAGAAAGGAGGAAGGAGAGGTTAAGTAAAGGCTCCAACATAAGCACGACGGCGTGGTGGTGGTGGAGTAGCAAGGTATTCCGGCAGGGCTTCGCCTAAGCGCTGCGGAGGAGGAAGAAGAGAGGTAGGGCTTTGCCGTGAGAGAGAGAGAGTTCAGAACTGTTCTCAAAATGCCAAAACCTCAAGTATATAAAGGAGGAAGGAGAGGGAGGGCTGCCTTGTCCCCTCCTCCAAAGAGGAGGTCTTCGGCCGAAGTGGGGATAGAGTCCACCTCCCACAAGTGAGGTGGATCTCCTCCTTTTAAAACCCTTTGCCCTTTATCTCTAGATCTCCAGCCGCATGGGCCTTTCTAGAAGGTCTTGGCCAGACCAATAAGGGATAGCACACCTCCTCTAAGGGCCCACAAAGTCCTATGGTCGTCACACCCCTCCCGGGGGTCCTCCGACACCCTCCTAGCACTCTCGATACACTACCGATGAGCTCGAAAACTTTCTGGTGACCAAAACTGGACTTCCTATATATCAATCTTTACCTCTGGACCATTCCGGAGCTCCTCGTGTCTTACGTGATCTCATCTGGGACTCCGAACAACTTTCGGTAATCACGTATACCATTTCCCTATAACCCTAGCGTCATCGAACCTTAAGTGTGAAGACCCTACGGGTTCGGGAGACACGTGGACATGACCGAGACACTTCTCCGGCCAATAACCAATAGAAAGATCTAGATACCCATGTTGGATCCCACATGCTCCATGATGATCTCATCGGATGAAACACGATGTCGGGGATTCAATCAATCCCGTATACAATTCCCTTTGTCTATCGGTATGATACTTGCCCGAGATTCGATCGTCGATATCTCTATACCTTGTTCAATTTCGTTACCGGCAAGTCTCTTTACTCATTCCGTAATACATCATCTCATGGCTAACTTCTTAGTCACATTGAGCTCGTCATGATGATGTCTTACCGAGTGGGCCCAGAGATACCTCTCCCTCACACGGAGTGACAAATCCCAGTCTCAATTCGTGCCAACCCAACAAACACCTTCGAAGATACCCGTAGTGCACCTTTATAGACACCCATTTACATTGTGACATTTGGCACACCCAAAGCATTCCTACGGTATCCTGGAGTTGCACAATCTCATGGTCTAAGGAAACGATACTTGACATTGAAAAGCTTTAGCAAACGAACTACACGATCTTGTGCTAGGCTTAGGATTGGGTCTTGTCCATCACATCATTCTCCTAATGATGCGATCCCATTATCAATGACATCCCATGTCCATGGTCATGAAACCGTGACCATCTATTGATTAACGAGCTAGTCAACTAGAGGCTCACTAGGGACATGTTATGGTCTATGTATTCACACATGTATTACGGTTTCCGGTTAACACAATTATAGCATGAACAATAGAAAATTATCATGAACAAGGAAATACAATAACAACCATTTTATTATTTCCTCTAGGGCATATTTCCAACAGTATTACACAAATATAAATAAATAATGAGTTCACAACAGTACCTAAAGTAGTGATTTATTTTTCTTATACTAACGGATCTCATGAGTTTTCTGTTGAGTTTTGTGTTGTGAAGTTTTCAAGTTTTGGGTTAAGATTTGATGGACTATGGAATAAAGAGTGGCAAGAGCCTAAGGTTGGGGATACCCAAGGAACCCCAAGTCATATTCAAGGATACCAAAAAGCCTAAGCTTGGGGATGCCCCGGAAGGCATCCCCTCTTTAGTTTGCCACAATCTTGTATGATATGAGTCTTTGCTTGTTAGTTTGCCACAATCATCCTTGCTGCATACATGTTTTGAGAGAGACATGCTGAATTGTGAATTTTTTAGAATACTCTATGTGCTTCACTTATATCTTTTGAGCTAGGCAATGTTGCTCTAGTGATTCACTTATATGCTCTAGTGCTTCACTTATATATTTATAGAGCATGGTGGCGTTATATTTTATAGAAATTATTGAACTCTCATTACTCACTTATATTATTTTCAGAGTTTCTTAAAACAGCATGGTAATTTGTTTAGGTTATGAATTTATTCCTAATATAATGGCATCCAAGAGGGATATAATAAAAACTTTCATATTAAGTGCATTAACAACTATGAGAAGTTGGATTCCTTGCATATAGTTTTGAGATAATAGGGATGGTAATATGAGAGTCATGCTAGTGAGTTGTTGTGAATTTAAGAGATACGTGTGTTAAAGTTTGTGATTCCCGTAGCATGCACGTATGGTGAACCGTTATGTAACGAAGTCGGAGCATGACTGGTCTAATGATTGTCGACCTTTGTGTGAGGGTCGGGAGTGTGCGATGGTTAACTCCTACCAACCTCTCCTCTAGGATTATGTGTCTAATGCCTTGTTTGATAACTAATAGACTTTTACAATAAGTATGTGAGTTCTTTATAACTAATGTGAGTCCATGGATTATATGCACTCTCACCCTTCCATCTTTGCTAGCCTCTCTAGTACCGCGCAACTTTCGTCGGTACATCAAACCCTCCTTCCTCAATGCAGACACCATATATTCCTCAAAACAGCCACCATACCTACCTATTATGGCATCTCCATAGCCGTTCCGAGATATATTGCCATGCAACTTCCACCATGTAGTTTTTCTATGACTTGCATCAACACTTCATATTGCATATAGAGTTATATCTTGTCATAATAGGTTGTAATTTCTTTTTCTTTGAGTTATAAGTAAATAATAGAGCATTGTCCCATGAGAGAAAAGGATGATGGAGTCTATGACTCCCTCACAAGTTCGGACGAGTATCCGTACATTACCAAAAAATAAAAGAGGCCAGCGAAGCCCAAACAAAAAAAAGAGGTCAAAGAAGCCCACCAAAAAATGAGAGAAAGAGAGAAGGGACAACTGCTACTATCTTTTTACACACTTGTGCTTCAAAGTAGCACCATGATCTTCATGATAGAGTGTCTCCTATTTTGTCACTTTCATATAACTTGTGGATATTCATTATGCATGACCACTTAGTTTTCTTTTTGAGATTTCATACACTTATAGCTCTAAGTGCATTTGTTGCATGGCAATCCCTACTCACTCACATTGATATATATTGATGGGCATCTCCATAGGCCGTTGATACGCCTAGTTGATGTGAGACTATATCCTCCTTTTTTCCTTTGCACCTCCTCCATATTCAATTCCACCTATAATGCTATATCCATGGCTCACGCTCATGTATTGCCTGAGAGTTGAAAAGGTTTGAGAAAACCAAAAGTGTGAAACAATTGCTTGACTTGTTCATCGGGGTTGTGCATGATTTAGATACGTTGTGTGGGGAAGATGGAGCATAGCGATACCATATGATTTTGAAGGGATAACTTTCTAAGGCCATGTTATTTCGAAAGGACACGACTACCTTGTTGGTGTGCTCGAAGTATTACTGTTTTTATGTCAATATTAGACTATTGTTTTGAATGTAATGAATGTGAATATTCATGCCACAATAAATAATATTACATGGATAAATATGTTGGGTAGCATTCCACATCAAAAATTCTGTTTTTATCATTTACCTACTCGAGGTCGAGCAGGAATTAAGCTGGGGATGCTGATACGTCACCAACGTATCTATAATTTTTTATTGGTCCATGCTATTATATTATCTGTTTTGGATGTCTTATATGCATTATTATGCTATTTTATATTATTTTTGCGACTAACCTATTAATCTAGAGCCTAGTAACAGTTTCTGTTTTTTCCTTGTTTTTGAGTTTCGCAGATAAGGAATATTAAATGGAGTCCAAACGGAATAAAAACTCCGAAATGATTTTTTCTGGAATAAAAGGAAGCCACGAGACTTGAGAACCAAGGCAGAGGAGCTGCCATGGGGCCACAAGCCCGCTTGCCGTGGCCAGGGGGGTACCCCCCGTCGGGCAGGCTTGTGGTCCCCTGGCAACTCCCCTAACCCTAATCTTCGGCCTATAAATTCCAAATATTCCATAATTATCAGAACGAGCCATGAAAACACTTTGCCACTGCCAGAAGCCTCCGTTCCCGAGAGATCCAATCTTGGAGCCTTTTCCGGTAATCTGCCGGAGGGGGACTCGATCATGGAGGGCATCTACATCAACTCCATTTCCCCTCCGATTATGCGTGAGTAGTTCACCATAGACCTACGGGTCCATAGCTAGTAGTTAGATGGCTTCTTCTTCTCTCTCTTTGCTTCTCAATACCATGTTCTTCATGATCTTCATGGAGATCCATCTGATGTAATACTCTTTTGCGGTGTGTTTGTCATGATCCGATGAATTGTAGGTTTATGTTCAGATTATCCATGAATATCATTTGAGTCTTTACTCAATTCTTATATGCATGATTTCATATCTTTGCAAGTCTCTTCGAGTTATTGGTTTGGTTTGGCCAACTAGATTGGTAATTGTTGCAATAGGAGAAGTGCTTTGTTTTGGGTTCAATCTTGTGGTGTCCTCACCCAGTGACAAAGTAGGGGTAGCGAGGCACGTATTATATTGTTGCCATCAAGGGTAAAAAGATGGGGTTTTCATCATATTGCTTGAGTTTATCCCTCTACATCATGTCATCTTGCGTAATGTGTTACTTTGTTCTTCATGAACTTAAAACTCTAGATGCAGGCAGGAGTCGGTCGATGTGTGGAGTAATAGTTGTAGATGCAGAATCGTTTCGGTCTACTTCTCACGGACGTGATGCTTATATGCATAATCATTGCCTTGGATATCTTCATAATTATTTGCTTTTCTATCAATTGCTCGACAGAAATTTGTTCACCCACCGTAATACTTGTCATCATCAGAGAAGCCATCTAGTGAAACCTATGGCCCCCGGGTCTATTTTACATATTATATTTTCAGATCTCAAACCAAAAATACCAAAAAATACTTGTTGCCATACTTTTACTTTTACTTTTACTTTTCGTTCAAGCATCCTATCATATCTATCTCTACTAGATCCCATCCTTGCAAATACCCGTGAAGGGATTGACAACCCCTTTATAGCGTTGGGTGCAAGAGCTCGATTCCTTGTGCAGGTATATCTATTGGTGGCTCGCTTGTATCTCCTACTGGATTGATACCTTGGTTCTCAAAAACTGAGGGAAATATTTATCAACTTTGCTGCATCAAACCGTTCCTCTTCAGGGGAAACCAACGCATGCTCGAGAAGTATCATCTACAAGGTTGTGATGTACTCCGCTTCGCATGTAGAATCGGCTACCACGCTCTACTTGGAACTGCACTAGCTTACCGCTCCCCCATTGAGAATAAGTACATATCTGGTTTGCGAATTAGAGTCATCCAGATCAGTGTCAAATCTTGCATCGACGTAACCCTTTAAGATGAGCTCTTGATCACCTCCATAAACGAGAAACATTTCCTTAGTCCTTTTCAGGTACTTCAGGATATTCTTGACCGCCGTCCAGTGCTCCATTCCAGGATCATTTTGAAACCTTCCGTCCATACTTATGGCAAGGGTGACATCGGGTCTTGTGCATAGCATTGCATACATAATAGAGCTTATGGTTGAAGCATAGGGGATGACACGCATCTTCTCTCTATCTTCTACAGTCACTGGGTATAGAGTCTTACTCAACTTCACACCTTGTAACACAGATAAGAACCCCTTCTTGGACTGATCCATTTTGAACTTCTTCAAAACTTTATCAAGCTATGTGCTCTATGAAAGTCCTATTAAGCCTCTCGATCTATCTCTATAGATCTTAATGCCTAATGTGAAAGAAGCTTCTTCTAGGTCCTTCATTGAAAAACTCTTGTTCAAATATTCCTTCACGCTTTCCAACATTTCTATATTGTTTCCAATCAGAAATATGTCATCCAGATATAATATTAGAAATGCTATAGAGCTCCCACTCACTTTCTTGTAAATACTAGCTTCTCCGTAAACTTGTATAAACCCGAATGCTTTGAGCACCTCTTCAAAGCGCAGATTCCAACTCCGAGATGCTTGCACCAGTCCATAAATGGATCGCTGGAGTTTGCAAACTTTGTCAGAATTCTCTGGATTGACAAAACCTTCCGGTTGTATCATATGCAACTCTTCCTTAAGGAAACCGTTAAGGAACGCTGTTTTGGCATCCATCTGCCAAATTTCATAGTCGAAATACGCAACTATTGCTAACATGATTCTGACGGACTTAAGCATCGCTACGGGTGAGAAGGTCTCATCGTATTCAACTCCTTGAACTTTTGACAAACCCTTTGCCACAAGTCGAGATTTATAGACGGTAACATTACTGTTCGTGTCCGTCTTCTTCTTAAAGTTCAATTTTTTCAGAATGACCTCTCGCCCTTTAGGTAATACTTCCAAACTACATACTGTGTTTTCAGACATGGCTCCCATCTCAAATTTCATGGCCTCTAACCATTTCTCAGAATCCGGGCCCATCATCACTTCTCCAAAGCTCGTAGGTTCATCTTTGTCTAACAACATGACTTCTACGACAGGGTTGTCGTACCACTCAGGAGCAGTACGCGCCCTAGTCGGCCTACAAGGTTCAATAGTAACTTGATCCAAAGTTTCATGATCATCATCATTATCTTCCTCTTCAACTGTCATAGACTCCACAGAAACATCTTTCTGCGCTGTGCTACTCTCTGGTTGAAACAAATGTTCAATAACCATATCAAGTTCTATCTTTCTTCCACTCAATTCTTTCGAGAGAAACTCTTTCTCAAGAAATGTTCCATTTTTAGCGACAAACACTCTGCCTTCGGATCTGAGATATAATGTATATCCAACTGTCTCTTTTGGGTATCCTATGAAGACGCATTTCTCGGCTTTGGGTTCCAGCTTTTCAGGCTAAAGCTTTTTGACATAAGCATCACATCTCCAAACTTTAAGAAACGATAACTTTGGCTTCTTGCCAAACCACAATTCATATGGCGTCGTCTTAACGGATTTCGATGGTGCCCTATTTAAAGTGAGTGCAGTTGTCTCTAATGCATAACCCCAAAACGATAGTGGCAAATCGGCAAGAGACATCATAGAATGCATCATATCTAATAAGGTTGATTATGACATTTGGAAATATCATTGCACTGTGGAGTTCCAGGTGATGTCAATTGTGAAACAATTTCATACTGTCTTAAGTGACTACCAAACTCATAACTCAGATATTCACCTCCTCGATCAGATAGTAGGAATTTAATCTTCTTGTGACGATGATTCTCAACTTCACTCTAAAATTGCTTCATCTTTTCAAACGTTTCAGACTTGTGTTTCATTAAGTAAATATACCCATATCTACTAAGGTCATCAGTGAAGGTGAGAAAATAACAATATCCATTGCGCGGCTCAATGCTCATCGGACCGCACACATCAGTGTGTATGATTTCCAACAAGTCACTTGCCCGTTCCATTGTTCCAGAAAACGGCATTTTAGTTATCTTGCGCATGAGACATGGTTCACATCTATACCTATACTAATTTGTGACTCCCGAGAAATTACCACGTTAATTAGAATTTATGAGTCGTTAATCTGGTGGGACCGAATTATAATGGTGTAGTTCTACGCATATAAATCTTGACTGAAACTTCCCTTGGTTGTGAAAAAAATGTCTTTGTCGGATGGAAAACAAAATGAAGAATCAACAGATGTTACGATCCTACAATACTCCACCTTTTCTTCCGTACGTAAGGCAATCCTTTTTATCCCCCAAAAATCGATCTCTATCTCTTCCATATTAAAAAAGAAAAAGAAAAGAAAACTCCATCTCCTTATACCATACGTTTTCTCCCTCCTCTACTCCATGCTATTGATTTGCATGTCATACGTCATGCAACTTGGTTTACCTTGGATTTAATGTAGCAAGAAAAATCATGGAACATAAATCACGGACTTAAACTCCTTGTGCCAAACGGCAAGTGCATTAAGATCATGATGCAGGCGACGGATATCAAATTAAGGCTGACACAATGTTTCGCTTGGATCTCGATGAGCGGCACGGCATCAAGAACGCTCCACGTCATGGTTCGTGAACCAGACCATTCATGGAGCTTAATCTCGAGGTTAACAGATTGACTTGCATGCCTGGTTCTAGGTTGGAGAACCATATTACTCATGGCGTGAAACACCCTATTTTAGTGCTTAGCAGATCGACTTGCATGCGTGGTTTTGGGTTCTGTAAGTCAGCGATGGAGAGGAGCCGTGCTGAATTATCGAGAAACCCCCAAAACAAATGCATTTGTAGCTTGTGCTACTCCCAGTGAAGGAAGAAAAGTTGTTTGAGGATTGAGATTAGTCAAAAGGACGGTGCTGATATGGCATGAGATATTTCTGTTTTCATGTTAGTATTTTTTAATTAACAGGAGGAGTTCTCATGTTAATATTCTTCTTTTCATGTATTCTCTTGAAGTTAATTAATGTAGTTTCCAACCGGCCCAATAAAATACTGCAGTTTTCTGTTTGTTTGAAATGGTCACTCTATTTATACAAATTCCTAGCCATAGATTAATACATTTATGTATAACATTAATCCCTTTGTTGTTGTGTGCAGTGTCTAAATTACGTTTATGTCATGGTTGTGTGTCTTCTTCATCGTGTTAGCAGCAGGACACCAAAATCCACCCAAACTAGGAACGCTCAACACACCTCCAAAGATTCTGCAAGCAACATAATATTTATCCTAGCGGAGGACGAACGTCCGAAGCAACATAGGTGCCTGGTGTTACTGAACTAAGGTGTCAATCTGGTGGTCTTTGATAGAAGGTGCACCATATATTATGTATGCAACACTTATCTCAGTTCAGTTGCTATCCGGTACAATCAGTTGTTTTCTATTTTCAGTATTTTTGTCTTCTCCATAATGTGATATCACATGGCATTTTCACTTAAAAATGCAGATGTTCTTCCCAACATGCATACTTTACCAGATAACGTGTCAACCCATGAACTACTTTGCTATGTTCGATAGATTCACCAGCGTCGAGGAATCAATGACCTTGAAGACTAATATTTAGGACATTTACTTTAGATGGTATTAAGGTGTATGGTGATGGTTTAGACATCATCGGTGAGGGGAAGGCCATACTATGGTTGTTAATCTCTTATCGGATCTGAATTACCATTGCAACCCCCTATTAAGACTACAACCATATGTGCTACTAATACATATGTTTCCAATATCTTCACAATTTCTGTCCTTCCCTTCTAATATATATCACCATATATGTGTTGGAGGCTTGGATCTAGCATAGGTAGCAATAACTTGGGCTATGTGGTCAAGGATGGTCGTTCTTCATTGGTACATACACGTTCTTATTTCATGCTAGATAGTCAAATTAATATTTTGTGGCTTAGTAAGTCTGCTTTATCTTTTATACTATTCAGGAGTTTAATAGTTTATGTCATGGTTGTGTGTCTTTTCCATCATGTCGTGTGGGCTGACAAATAAATCCACCCAAACCGCGAATTCTCAACACATCTCCGACGGTCCCGGGAAGCAACGTACTATTCATCAAAGCAGACGATGAACGTCCCAAACAGTATATCTGCCAGATGTTACTGGACTAAGGCACCAATCTGGTGGTCTTCGAAAACATGTGCACCATATATCATGCATGATGCACGGTTGTCAGTTCAATTGCTATCCATACTTCCAATCTGTTGTGTCCGAATTCCAGTATTTTATGCTTCTGTTATGAGATCTCACATGTCCTGTTGATCCAAATTTATTCACATTTTCTTTTCACTAGCATGGTTTGTCGGACAACATGTAAAATAATGATCTACATTTGGGCGTTCGAAGGATTCAGTAGCGTCGACGAATCAATGATCTTAAAGATACATAATTAGTAGTTTTGCATTAAATGGTGCCAAGCATAAGGCGATGTTTCAGACTTCACCGGTGAGGGATACGCCATGTGGATGTTTTTAATCTCTTATTTGACCTCAATTACCATTTCAAGCTTTAATTAAAACTACACCCGAATGTCTTACTAATCCACGTGTTTCCAGTGTCTCCTTAACTTTCGTCATTGTCTTCTAATATATTCCCTTTGTCTAAAAATGTAAGATCATTTTTTACACCATGCATTTTGGGACGGAGGGAGTATATATCAGCACATAAGTGTGTTGGAGCTAGCACACGTATTAGTAAGTTGGGCTATGTGGTCAAGGATGCTGATGATCTATGCTACAGAGGTGCGTACATGTTCGTAATTAATTTTAGATCTATGCTTCAGAGGTGAATTTATACTTTGTGGTATAGAAAGGCAGCTTTACACTTTACTTGGTAAATAACTGTAAGTAGAAAACTTTTCTCTGACTGGAACCGTTTTATTCAAAATACATGCCTATACAAGATTTTAATTTGCACTCATATTATATACTGCTGAAAAATCCATGATAGGAATAATTGAGCCCTCTTATAGTTCTACCATCACCAAGAAACCAGGAGAAGTTTTTTAACTCACAAAGAATAGCAGTTATACAAAAGGATAAATACAGAGCACCCATCCTGCCCATTTGTTCAGTACAAATTTTGTATCCATACGAAGTAATCCAAACATAAACATGAAAGAAAACTTGTCACCTAAGACCATCATCTATGTAGGACATCTATACTATGTACGGACAAAAATACTAAATTTATACACATTCTAATTTGAGTGACATGCCGCTGACAATTTCATAGAATGAATCTTGGAGTCACTGAACATACTGGATAAGAGGGGGTGTCGGGGCACCCGGGTTCTGTCAAACCTTTCCGTATAGAGTATCTAAGAATGTTTCTTTATTGTTTTTCTTAGAACGAAACTGTGTATCGGGTAACAATTTTTGTGTAGTACACCACAGTTAATACAATTTAATATTTTCTTAGAGGACCATACTTGGCAATGATGCTATTATTTTCAGATAGTTTAACATGTATAAAGCTCAAGAATTTACACGTATGAATTGACCTAGCAAGTAAGCCATATATTTGATGACTCCACATAATTTCGAAATGACATACAATAATTTCAAAAAACAGTTCTTCATATCTATCTATCTATACCTATACTAATTTGTGACTCCCGAGAAATTAGCACGTTAATTAGAATTTATGAGTCGTTAATCTGATGGGACCGAATTATAATGATGTAGATCTACGCGTATAAATAATGACTGAAACTTCCCTCGGTTGTGAAAACAAATACCTTTGTCTGATGGAAAACAAAATGAAGAATCAACAGAAGTTACGATCCTACAATACTCCACCTTTTCTTCGGTACATAAGGCAATCTCTTTTATTCCTAAAAAGCGATCTCTATCTCTTTCATATTAAAAAATAAAAGAAAAGAAAACGCTATCTCCTTATACCACACGTTTTCTCCCTCCTCTACTCCACGCTACTGATTTGCATGTCATACGTCATGCAACTTGGTCCGTACGTAAGGCAATCTTTTTTATCCCTAAAAAGCAATCTCTATCTCTTTCATATTAAAAAAGAAAAGAAAAAAAAACTCTATCTCCTTATACCACACGTTTTCTCCCTCCTCTATTCCACGCTATTGATTTGCATGTCATACGTCATGCAACTTGGTTTACCTTGGATTTAATGTAGCAAGAAAAAATCATGGACCATAAATCACGGACTTCCCTGTGCCAAATGGCAAGTGCATTAAGATCGTGATGCAGGCGACAGATATCAAATTGAGGCTGACACAATGTCTCGCTTGGATGTCGACGAGGGGCACGGCATCAAGAACGCTCCACGTCATGGTTCGTGAACCAGACCATTCATGGCGCTTAATCTCGAGGTTAACAGATTGACTTGCATGCCTGGTTCTAGGTTGGAGAGCCATATCACTCATGGCGTGAAACATCCATCTATACCTATACTAATTTGTGACTCTCGAAAAACTACCACGTTAATTAGAATTTATGAGTCATTAATCTGGTGAGACCGAATTATAACGCTGTAGATGTACGCATATAAATCTTGACTGAAACTTCCCTCGGTTGTGAAAACAAATACCTTTGTCCGATGGAAAACAAAATGAAGAATCAATAGAAGTTACGATCCTACAATACTCCACCTTTTCTTCCTTACATTAGGCAATCTTTTTTATTCCTAAAAAGCGAGCTCTATCTCTTTCATATTAAAAAATAAAATAAAATAAAACTCTATCTCCTTATACCACACGTTTTCTCCCTCCTCTACTCCATGCTACTGATTTCCATGTCATACGTCATGCAACTTGGTCTGTACGTAAGGCAATCTTTTTTCTCCCTAAAATAGCAATCTTTATCTCTTTCATATTAAAAAAGAAAAGAAAAAACTCTATCTCCTTATACAACACGTTTTCTCCCTCCTCTACTCCACGCAATTGATTTGCATGTCATACGTCATGCAACTTGGTTTACCTTGGATTTAATTAATTTTCATTTCAAACATATATTACGCTACTACATATTGTACACACGTTGTGCATATATATAAATAGAAATAGAATTTCTCGTACAACCGATCATATATATATATAATTGCACCAAAGGCCCGACACATGGCATTGAATTGCTAGTACGACGACTAGTCACACACACACACACATATATATATATGTATATACAATTTCTTCTACAATTTAAGGATCATAACATATATATGCAGACATTACTGCTTCTTGTTCTTGATCTTGTAATGGTATTCTCCTTTGGGATATATGACCTGGTCGATCAGAAATCCAGTTAATTACTCTTGAATTGCTCGTACCCGAGCCTCTGGTATGAGCTGACCCCACATCTCCGTCAGCTACAAGATGGAGATCAAGATGAATATATTAGTTGTGTATATATATATATTAGCTAGATCATGATAAAAAAATATGGATAGTGTTTTGATAAACGTATCCAAAGATTTTATTTCATTTCTTCTCCTTTCAGACGTGATCATGCGAATGTTCTCGCAAACATAGTATGCGCATAAACTAATCCCCTGGTCCTACCTCATGCACTTTATGAGAATAAAATTCAATTAGATAATAATTAATCAAGCATGATAATGGTATTGAAACTAGAATTAAAGGGATGCACAGACGTAGCTAGCTAGCTAGTAGTACTTAATTACCTTGGACCGCACCCATTTGAGTTGTTGTGCGTAGTCACCTGAGACCTATTTGATGAACTTTGCCCAAGCCCTGCCCGCCGGCAAAGAAAATGAATAAATGAGTTATTAAATAGTTGATATCAGGAAATAAATTAATTAAAGAGGCTGACATAGTGCGATAATGATTGAAATTACCTATCAAGCAGCCCCCTCACGATTGCGTATTCGGATGGATCCTTTAATAGCGAGTCAAGTACTTCAACTTTTCCTTTGTCAATTTTAATGATTAGCAAGATCCAGTCGTAACTGCATAACTCATCAACAATACTTATTAACATCTAGTAAGCAAAAAATAGAATTTGTAGTACAAGATATATATATATATATATATATATATATATAGTAACACTTATCCAAAGTTGTAAGAAAGTAGTATTTCTGGTTGGGTGTTTAGATGCTTCAAAAAATCTAGCAGGGCTTTCTCTGTGTCTTTTCTAGTATATGAAGTTTAGCATATCTTTTGATTAATCGTATTTGGGTCAATGAACCCAATGCCATAGCATCCAGCTTGTTTCATTTCATACATCTTCATTCTGCACAATAACACAGAAATGAATATACTAAGGATAATTCCAGGTAATGAACGAGAGCACGACTAGCTAGAGACTTAAATTATAGAAAGAAATCACTTATAGACAATAGCAACTGACTAAAGATTTGTTGAGTGCGTCTTGATTGAATAACTGAAACAACTCTGCATAATGAATCCACACATCTTTTTTATGGAAGTAATGCCTCTCTTTGACTCTCACCATGAGGGACTCTTTATTGGTATTTGCTGTTATTTGCATGTACCACTTATGCAAAATATACATTCTCGTTGGTAGAAGCTTGACATCTTCAGGCCTGACCAGAGGTTTGTCGCGGGCATATTGATATTTTACTTCTGACTCTTTAAGAACGGGGATTTCCTTAAGGCCTAGGAGTTGTTCAACACTGACACCGTCCTCTTTAGCCATCCTAATATGTTCTTCGGTTACTTCTGGCCGATCGGCAGTACTCACAGGTGTTTGTACAATGAGCGGGGGCATCAATTGCACTGCCTGTTCTCCCAACAAAGGGATAGTTTTCCCGCTTTTTTTGCCAACTCCTTGGCTCGAGCTCGAGCTTGACTCCTTTTGTCCTGCAAGATATGACTTCTTGATAGACTGCACATAGTCGTAGTCCTTCTGAGCCGCTTGAGCCAAATCAATGAAGTATTGTGAGACATGCTCAGGTACTTTCTCATTTGGCGGCTGGGGTGGTATCGGTCCAAAATGGGCCTTCAAATTGGCATCCACTGCGTTGTCGAGTTCCTCATCGGTCAGGTGGTAAGGCAACTTCGGAAGAGGCTTGAGGCTTGGACCATATTTGTATTTCTTGTCTGTTGTAACGCTAGTCGTCGTAGCTGCGGCCTCTCTCTTACGTTGTTCCTTAGGCGACGGAGCACACTCAGTCGATGGAGCACGCTGACGCTGTGCCGGACCTAGAGGAGGAGTCGGCTAACGCAGTGGCGGACTTGGAGGAGGAGGAGTTGGCTGACGTTGTGCCAGACTTGGAGAAGGAGTCGGCTGACGCGGTGTCGTACTTGGAGGAGGAGGAGGAGGAGACGACAGACGCGATGGGGGACTTGGAGGAGGAGGAGTCGGTGGCCTTGGAAAGACGATGCAATCCTTTTTCCATAGAATGATACAATGTATGGCCTCTCCCAGTATTCTCTCCTTGTCACCTCAAGGAATGTGAAGTTGTAGCTCGTGATATGCTGACATCACTTCAACAACCCCGACACGAGCATAGCCAGCTAGAATGGGATTGCAATGGAAGGTTGTTTCTGGGGGATTTGCTAAAGCATAGTCATCCGCCACCTTCATGGATAAGTTCTTCACTTTCATGTGTAGCTCACAGTTAGTCCTGTCTTTGATATCATCCAGAGGGTAGCTAGCTAGCAGTGCATCGTCATCGATATCGGCCGGGGCGGAACCCACGCTGCTTCTCAGCATAGATGGGGTGGTGGTATCCAATGCTGGATCGAACTGCTCATGCTGCCACTGAGACACCCTTTCCTGGCTGAGTGAGTCGATCTGCTCCTGCTGCTGCCTGACTCTGGATTCCAACTCCAGGTGCTTTGATTCGAGGCCTTCAAGGCGGAGTGCTTCCTCCTTCTTCTCCTCCTCCTACATCTTCTTTCTCACCCGACTTCTATAGTCATCGTCCCAACCCCCAAACCCCCCAAACCACTGAACAACGCCTTTGCCTCGTGTTCTTCCTGGGTGTTTAGGATTCTTCATGGCGCGCGTAAGCTCGTCGTCCTCTCTGTTGGGCATGAACACCCCCATTCGAGCTTCTTCAATTTTCATCAGAATTTCGTCTGTCACTTTTTTAAGACTTGCCTTCACCATAATAGGCCCTGTCTTTGGGTCCAACTTCCCCCCATGCGCATAAAACCATGTCCTGCACCTCGAGGGCCAGGTCACTGTAACTGGAGTGACCCCTGCACTAATCATATCTTTTTTGGATTGATCACACTTAGGCAGGGCCGTCTGGTAGCCACCTAGCCCTAGAGTATGGTGCCACTGCTTTTCCGCAGCATTAATCTTGTTCTTTCTCGACCGTTACTTAGCTAGTTCCGATTCCTTGAACATCCCAAAATCGTCCCAGTGATCTTTTGCCTTCACTAGTGCTCCCTCGAATTTTGCAGTCGTCTTGTTTGCTTTGACATATGAAGCCCATGCATTTTTCTTGAAGGTGTTGAATGCGACCGTCATCTTTTTAATAGCATAGTTTCTGACTTTATTCAGATCTGCATCTGTCAAATTATCTGGTAGTGTGAAATGTGACATCTGCTCGGTCCAAAGCACATCTTTTGCTCTTTCATCGACAAAAGTAACTCCTTCTCGATCTCCCTTTGCTAGATTTTTCCATTCTTGTGTGGAGATCGGGATTTCGTCCCTGGCAATAAATCCACATTGATTCTTGAACTTGGTCGCATATTCCTTAGGTTCAAGCGGTTTGCCAGTTGATGTATTGATGGAATCGATGGTGAACTTTACGCCAGGGTCCAACTTTCTGGCCGGGCCTCAAACTACCCTGTCGCTTGTAGAAGATTTGCTCGATCCAGAGGCCTAAAAGAAGAAAGATTGATTCATTAATACATATACAACTCAATTAAGACATGTAATGATCATCAAATGGCTTATATAATAAATATACCTTGTCGGTCTTTGTTATTTGAAGAACATTTTCTTCGTCAACATCGTTGTCAAATTCATCAATTCTCTCGTCTTCATCAAACATACAACCCACACCGGAATTGTTCAGATATGGTGAGTCGTCATCATCTTCATGTTCATGCTCTGGGCTCGTGGAGCGTATGATATTGAACAGAGCCTCTTCTCCTTCTCTGCCAGTACTGTGCATAGCTTATATTTAACTAACTCAGAAGAGAAATAAAACAATTTAGTATTCAGATTAGAATGCATGCAATCAGTAAGGAAAAGTGAATCATAGTACATAATATGCATCATCGAATATAATCTCCAATAAACCGTTTCGAATATTATCGAATATAATCTCGAATACATCTCATATATTATCACTAATACATCTCGAATATTATTAATTATATAATATCACTACTACATATCTAGTTGACGTCTCGCGCGGCAGGCGGTGGACACCCAAAGAGATGGAACTATGACAGGATCATAGCTCGGGTGAGATCCATGAAGAACCTGCCAGCTATTGGAGAACCTGACGTCCAACGCATCCATGTACCGACGGTTGTGCTCGTCCTCCTACCTAACATAGCGGCGTACCACCTCCGGTGGGGCCGGCTGCCTCCGCACCAATAGTGGCCCATGCGAATGCCACCAAAGAAGATCCGGGTCGACGATGGGACCCGGGTTCCTCACCAAGCTGCGCGCCCTTAAAGGTAGCACCTCCCAGTGCCAGCCTGGTGGGGCCTAGTCCCGAACGTTGCCCCGCTGAAGCAGGACGCTGTCGCAAACGAGTCGACGATGAGGATAGGGGTCTTGCATCATTGAGTCCGAGAAGAAATTCTATGCAAATTAAACATTTTTTGAATGCTTGATTGTGATTTCTTCTATACGAGGAACCTTCAGAAACCTAACGGAATCTCTTAACCTTACGACCCGCGACTTTTACAAATACATAACAAATACTACTTGCAAATTGATACATATATAACAAACTTTTGCAAATACAACATTAAAATATTAAACTTTTGCTACTAATTGCTATACATTGGATCAAATGTCAAAATTCATCAACTTTTTTCTATACATATATTGGATTAAAATGTAAAATTCCTCAAATGTCAAAATTCCTTCACTTTTTTGTATACATCTAACTGATCATCTAGCAAAAAACTGTTAATATTCATGCATCTATGTCAAAATTCGTCAAATGTCAAAATTTCTTAACTTTTTTCTATACATCAAAATTCTTGCATCTAATCATCCAATCATCTATACATCTAATCAACTAATTATCAAAATTGTGTCTGTGTGTTCATCAAAATTGGGGGGAGGGAGGTCGGGCCTGGGAGGGGCCGACGTGGCGGAACAGGGCGCGAGGGAGAGGGGGGAGCTCATGGCGGGGCGACGGCGAGGCGAGGCGAGTCGGGGGCAGCGACGGTGAGGAGCTCGGGGCCGGAGGAGCGGGTGCGGGCGGTGTCCGGATGGCATCAGGCCAGGCCCGGGGAGGAACGGGCGCGGGCGTCGTCGGTGTCGCGAGGAGGCGAGATGGCGACGGCGCGGGTGGTGTCGGGGAGGCGAGACGACGACACGGCGATGTCGCGAAGAGGAGAAGAATGCAAAGTAACTGTGAAAATTTTGAAGTGTTGTATATAGAAGGAGGCCTTTAGTCGCGGTTGGTGGCTCCAATCGCGACTAAAGACCCCCTTTAGTCGCGGTTGGAGCCACCAACCGCGACTAAAGGTGAATTTCACGAGCCGAAGCGGCGGGAAGCGAAACCCTTTAGTCGTGGTTGGTGGCTCCCAGCGCGACGAAAGGGGGTATTTAGTCGCGGTTGGAGCCACCAACCGCGACTAAAGTTGTGTTCCTAGCATGGCGCATTGCGGTGGGAGTTTAGTCCAACCTCGCAAGTCGAGGGGCGCCTCGACCAGTTTATAAGCCCCGGCGCGGGCACTGCATTGAGCTCCTCTCTAATGCAGGCCTTCTGGGCCTATCTCTGTTGCGATTCCCTGTGGGCCTACTGGGCCTTGCGGGCCTGCATCCTAGTCCAGGTTGGGTTTCTAGCTGTATGCAGGCCGTGGAGGGCCCAGTAGGCGGGATTTTTTTCATTTTTTTTCATTTTTTCTTTATTTATTTTCTTTTGTTTCTGAGTTTTTTGTGCTTTATTGAGAGTTAATGAGTGAATCTTTTTTGCGTTAGGTCATTAAAATTATAAACTTTCTAGTAGTGGCAGTAATTTTCAGATTTGAATAGTTTAAATTTAAATTATATGAAATTTGTGTGAATAACTTTACTTTAAAAATGGATTTTCTAGTGATTCTTTTTTTCTACTGTTTAATATTATCGTGTTTTATCATTATATACTTTTTGGTAATTCTTAGGTTATTTAAAAAATGAAATGCCTTTGTAACATGCGAGTTCTCTCCTGAAACCCTGATGCTTCGAAATAGATTGTCTATTTTGTACACGATGTGCATCCAGTTTTTGCTGTAACCCTCCCAACTTTTTAGCACATTCTATGTGGGTGAAATGATGATACCCAGTCAATTTTCAACCTTTTCAGAGTTTATTTGTAGTGCTTATCAATTTCAGGGTCATTTAGCTCAAAAAATCAATAAATGCATGAAAAATAGCAAATGAAGTCAGAAAGGGTTGAAAATTGATGGCCTCGAATTGAATGGTGCATACTGAACGCACAAAATGTCTAGAGTTGAAATAAGTTAAAAAATGAAATGCCTTTATAACAGGCGAGTTATCGTATGAAACCGTGATAATGCGAAAGAGATTGTCCATTTTGTTCACGAAGTGCATCCAGTTTTTGCCGTAACCCTCTCAACTTTTCAGCGCATGCTATGTGGGTGAAATGATGATATCATGTCAACTTTCAAGCTTTTCAGAGTTCATTTGTAGTGCTTATAAATTTCAGGGTCATTTAGCTCAAAAAACAGTAAATGCATGAAAAATAGGAAATGAAGTCAGAAAGGGTTGAAAATTGATGGCCTCCCTTCGAATGGTGCATACTAAATGCACAAAAAGTCTGGATTGGAAATAAGTTAAAAAGTGATATGTCTTTGTAACAGGCGAGTTCTCGTCTGAAACCCTGATACTTCGAAAGAGATTGTCCATTTTGTACACAAAGTGCATCCAGTTTTGGCCATAATCCTCTTAACTTTTTAGCACATGCTATGTGGGTGAAATGATGATACCATGCCAACTTTCAACCTATTCAGAGTTCATTTGTAGTGCTTATCAATTTCAGGGTCATTTAGCCCCAAAAAATCTGTAAATGCGTGAAAAATAGCAAACGAAGTCGAAAAGGGTTGAAAGTTGATGGCCTCCCTTCGAATGGTGCATAATGAACACACAAAACACATAAGTACACTACTATTACAAAGATTCCCTTCGGTTTGTCCAAAGTGGGACTTTCTAGATATATAAGTCCGGAAACTAACTAGAGAAGCCAGTCACATCCCAGAGTGGGATCTTTGGGTGTAAAACTTTTTCTTCGCGTGTGTCCCTTTGCATCGTAACCATGGACAATCTTCATCGTTTAACTTGATGCTCGAGTCAACATTCACTGCGAAGGGAGCAATTTCATAAAACTTTTCATAATCTTCTGACATGTCTGTCTTATCCTCCACTCCCATGATGTTTCTTTTCCCGGAAAGAATTATGTGGCGCTTTGGCTCATCGCATGATGTATTTGCTTCCTTATCTTTTCTTTTTGTCGGCTTGGTAGACATGTCCTTCACATAGAAAACCTGTGCCACATCATTAGCTAGGACGAATGGTTCGTCTGCGTAACCAAGATTGTTGAGATCCACTGTTGTCATTCCATACTGTGGGTCTTCCTTTACCCCGCCTCCTATGAGATTGACCCATTTGCACCTAAACAATGGGACCTTCAAATCAAGTCCATAGTCAAGTTCCCATAGCTCCTCTTTGTAACCATAGTATGTGTCCTTTGGCCCATTGTTGTTTGCTGCATCAAAGCGGACACCACTGTTTTGGTTGGCGCTCTTTTTATCTTGGGCGATCATGTAAAATGTATTCCCATTTATCTCGTACCCTTTGAAAGTCAATATAGTCGAAGATGGTAACTTGGACAGCAAGTACATGTGATCTTCAACGGTGTCATCATGCATGAGACGTGTCTGCAACCAACCGGTGAAAGTCATCATTTGTTCATGTGTAATCCAGTCGTCAGACTTCTCCCAGTGTTTGGAGCATAGAATATTCTTGTGTTGCTCGATATATGGAGCCAGCAAGGTGGAACGTTGTAGAACTATGTAGTGTGCTTGCGCCAAAGAATGCATGTCCCGACATATTAGTGAATTATTCCCTAGCGTGCCTTTTTCACATAGTCTGCCCTCATGCCGCGATTTAGGAACACCTATCGGCTTAATGTCAGGAATAAAGTCAACACAAAACACAATTACCTCCTCTGTTTCATGGCCCTTCGAGATGCTTCCTTCTGGCCTAGCACGATTATGAACATATTTATTTAAGACTCCCATGAACCTCTCAAAGCGGAACATATTGTGTTGAAATACAGGACCCAGAACGGCAATCTCCTTGACTAGGTGAACTAGGACCTGCGTCATGATATTGAAGAAGGATGGTGGGAACACCAACTCGAAACTGACAAGACATTGCACCAAATCATTCTCTAACCTTGGTAGGATTTCTGGATCGATTACCTTCTGAGAGATTGCATTCAGGAATGCACATAGCTTCACCATGGATAATCGAACGTTTTCCGGTAGAATCCCCCTTAATGCAACCGGAAGCAGTTGCGTCATAATCACGTGGCAGTCACGAGACTTTAGGTTCTGAAACTTTTTCTATGCTATATTTATTATTCCCTTTATATTCAACGAGAAGCCATACGGGACCTTCATACTGAGCATGCATTCAAAGAAGATTTCCTTCTCTTCTTTTGTAAGAGCGTAGCTGGCATGACCTTGAAACTGCTCTGGATCCATGCCGTCTTTTCCGTGCATACGTTGCTAGTCCTCCCGTGCCTCCAACGTATGTTTTGTCTTCCCATACACGGCCAAGAAGCCTAGCAGGTTCACGCAAAGATTCTTCATCACGTCCATCACATTGATTGCACAGCGGACCTCGAGGTCTTTCCAATACGGTAGGTCCCAAAATATAGATTTCTTCTTCCACATGGGTGCGCGTTTGTCAGCGTTATTCAGAACAGATTGTGCACCAGTACCCTTGCCAAAGATTACTTTTAAATCCTTGACCATATCAAGTATTTCATCACCCATATGGTGGCGAGGCTTCTTCCGGTGATCTGCCCCACCTTTGAAATGATTGCCTTTCTTTCTTATGGGATGCCTGCTCTGAAGAAATCGACGATGCCCCAGATACACATTCTTCTTACATTTATCCAAATATATACTGTTGGTATCATCTAAATAGTGAGTGCATGCATGGTATCCCTTGTTAGTCTGTCTTGAAATGTTACTAGGAGCAGACCAATCATTGATGGTTACAAACAACAACACATGTAGGTCAAATTCCTCCTGATTTTTCACCTTTTCCATTCCACAGCTGTAAAAGTTCTTCAACCAATGTCCTTAGGTACACATCAATGCCGTTGCCGGGTTGCTTGGGGCCTTGTATGAGCACTGGCATCATAATGAACTTCCGCTTCATGCACAACCAAGGAGTAAGGTTATAGATACATAGTGTCACATGCCATGTGCTATGATTGTTGCTCTGCTCTCAAATGGATTAATGCCATCTGCACTTAACCAAACCATACGTTCCTTGCATCCTTTGCAAAGACCTTCCACTTTCTCTCGATTTTTCTCCGCTGCGACCCGTTAGCGGGCACTCTCAACTTCTCATCTTTCTTAAGGTCTTTGTTCTGCCATCGCATCAACTTGGCATGCTCTTTGTTTTGGAACAAACGTTTCAACCGTGGTATTATAGGAGGATACCACATCACCTTGGCAGGAATCTTCTTCCTGGGGCACTCGCCCTGAACATTACCAGGGTCATCGTGGCCGATCTTATAGCGCAATGCACAACATACCAGGCATGCATTCAAATCCTCATACTCACCACGATAGAGGATGTAGTCATTAGGGCATGCATGTGTCTTCTCAACCTCTAATCCTAGAGGGCAAACAACCTTCTTTGCTTCATACGTACTCTCTAGCAATTTGTTGCCCTTTGGTAGCTTCTTCTTTAACATTAATAGTAACTTTTGAAATTCCTTGTCAGATACACCATTCTCTGCGTTCCATTGCAGCAACTCCAGTGGGGTACCCAACTTTTTATTGTCATCTTCGCAATTTGGGTACAACCCTTTTTGTGATCCTCTAACATGCGCTGCAACTTCAGCTTCTCCTTTTCACTTGCACAGTTTCTCTTTGCATCGACAATGGCCCAACCAAGATCATCAGCGGGCTCATCTGATGCCTCTTCTTCAACTCCTTCCCGCATTGTCGGCTCAGCTTCTTCTCCCATTGTTATACCATCGTATTCATGGAACCCATGGCCAGGATAGCTGTCGTCATCCTCTTCTTCTTCATTCTCTTCCATTAGGACCCCTCTTTCTCCATGCTTGGTCCAACAGTTATAGCCATACATGAAACTAGACTCAAACATATGGACGCAAATGGTTCTTGAGTTACAGTAATTTTGATCATTCTTATAGCCAGCACATGGACAATACATAAAACCATCTGGCCGCTTGTTTGCCTCAGCCACAACCAGAAAAGTATGCACACCATTAATGAACTGGGGAGAGCATCGGTCATCGTACATCCATTGCCGGCTCATCTTCATTACACAACACCCAAAAGTCCAAATTAATACAAGTTTGTACATAAAGTTCATACACACTTGTTCTCATAAAACAACATACAAACTCTCTAGCTAAAGCATTTAAATGCAACAACAAATGCGATCAACACTGCAACTAAGGTAACAATTGATCCAACAACATAGTGATACCAAGCCTCACTATCAGTGGCATATCTTTTAAATTTTCTAATCTTCAAGCACATTGCACCCATCTTGATCTTGTGATCATCGACGACATCGGCAACATACAACTCCAGTTTCATCTTCTCTTCTTCAAATCTTTTCAATTTTTCTTTCAAATACTCATTTTCTTTTTCAACTAACTTTAACTTCTTGAAAAGAATATCTATGTTGGTTGGGATCTCTGGTTCACATACCTCCTAGATAAAAACATCTATGTCAACTTGATTGGCATAACTGTTATGAACACGAAATGCAACAAAGAGTTACAAAAGAGAGTATATATACCACATCCGCATAGTAAATCGGACGAGGGCCGACAGGGACGGATTTCAAAACCATGCCACTATGTATGACAAACCACCATATAGGTAAGAAAACTATACAAGTAACTAACTAAATCTTACAAATATTTTTTTATTATAAAAAGGATAAGAACAAGAGGCTCACCAAGGTGGTGCCGGCGACGAGACGGTGCAGGTGATCGACGGTGGTTAGGACGGGGACGCAAAGGTGTAGGATCGAAAGTAGGTCTAGAGGGGGGGGGGTGATTAGACTACTTGACCACTTAAGAGTTTTGCCTATACCAAGTTTTAGGGTTGACAGTTTTTAGCATTTCATGGCAAGTCAAGTACACCCTGCACATGCAAGTCTAAGAGTATATAGCAGCGGAAAGTAACAACAAGCATGTATAGAAGGGATAGGGTAGGAAAATCAAACGCAATTGTAGACACGATGATTTTTCCCGTGGTGCCGATAGGTGGCGCTATCGTACATCCATGTTTATCGAGTCTTCAACCCACGAAGGGTAACGGTCGCGAGAGTCCACGGAGGGCTCCATCCAAAAGGGTCCACCAAGTAGCAACCTTGACTATTCCATAACGGCTTTCGTCCACGACGGACTAGCCTCACTATGGGTAGATCTTCACGAAGTGGGCGATCTCCTTACCCTTAAAAACTTCTTGGTTCACTCCACAACACGAAGTAGGAGGCTCCCAAGCGATAACTAACCAATCTAGGAGGCATCACCCTCCAAAAGGTAATAGGCTCGGTAATGATGATGAACTCCTTGCTCTTGTGCTTCAAGATGATAGACTCCTCGGCACACAATCTCTCTCACACAGGTTTGGCTTGGTAGAAGAGATGGGATTGGTGGAAAGCAACATGGGGAGACTAGAAATCAAGATCCATATGATTGGAGTGGAATATCTTGACCTCAACACAAGGGTAGGTGGTTCTCTCTCAGAAAATTTGATAGGATATGTATGGAATAGTTCTGAGTGCTTCTCTCTCGAGTAGGTGGTGGTGAAGGGGTGTATAGAGGCATCCACAAATATCCAACTGTTACACACAAAATGACCAACTCGGTGACACCGATGTGTTAATCTCGTTGGTACCGAAGTGACCAAAAGGTGGCAACTTTTGAATCTCCGTGAGACCGATATAGGAACTCGGTTGCATCAATAAGGTGACCAACGGTCAGATTTCCAATCTCGGTGACGTCGATCCAACATCCTCGGTGGGACCGAAAATGTGAATTTGCATAACAGAAATTTGGCAACCTAAACTCGGTGGCACCGGTATGGAATCGGTTGCACCGAAGTGGCTAGGGTTTGGCTTGAGTTTGTCTAGGTTCTGGAATCGGTGGCATCGAAGTGGGAAAGTTGGTTGCATCGATTTTGAGTGTTGGGTACAGAACAAACTTTGGTGGGAGAGTTTGTGGATGTTTTTAGCGACTATCACTTGTGCACGTTTGACCATATTGTTCACCAACGAGACCTTACCCCCTTTTAATAGTATTGGCTTTCCTATGGACTCAAAGTGATTTCTCACAAATATAAGGTAGAGTCCTCTTGCTTGAAGCTTGGCCAACCTATTTCCTTGAATCTTGGGGTTTGTCCACCATCTCCTTTTGCGCATCCTATCATTGAACATTTCCTAAAATATACATGGTGGAAACATTAGTTCAATGACTTATATGTTGTTATTAATTACCAAAACCACCAAGGGAGCAAATGTGCTTTGAATCTCCCCCTTTTTGGTAATTGATGAGAACATATAGATCAAAGCTTCGACATATGATAAATTAAATGAATATAATCGTCGCTTTGAGAGGTATGTGATAAGCAAGAGCTCACCCTAAATTTGTGCATTATTTTGAAGTTGTGTTTGAGTGCAAATGCACAATCGATTAGGCATATGGGGCACTTCTTCCATGTCACATACAACTTGGTGGTGTGCGAGAATAATTTAGAATGAATAACATGGCACAACACACACAAGCAAAGGTGAATGATAATCTCATGAACATTAAGATGATAGGAAATAGTTGCATCACATATAACATAACATAGTAGCATAACACAAACACAAAAGTATCTCACATCACACCAAAAGAACCAAATATTTGTGAAAAGCAATAAAAACCAAATCGTTCTCTCACTCGAAGCCTAAAGATCTATATACACTTCTCCCCCTTTGGCAACAAGTTACCAAAAAGTTCAAAGGCATATATCTAAGCATTCTTGGGCATATCTCCTCTGGTTGTTGATGAAGGAGTCGAGATGACAGCATTGGTGAAGATCTCTGCAGATGTCGTGGATGGAGATGGAGTGGTCACTAATGGAGCTGAAGTTGATGGAGCTCATGGAGCTGTTGGAGCTGACACTGTGGCTGATCTGGCCTGAGTAGTGAACTGAGTGCCTGGCCCTAGAGGCGATTCATCCTCCTCCTCCTCCTCATCCTCATCTGAAGTAGAAGAGACCCGAGGGATGTTCACGGAGTCAACTTCATGCTTAAGTTCTATGACTATCTTTGTCAGCCCGTCCACCTTATCAATAAGGGTCTTGATTCTGGTCTCAAAGATTCTAACAAGACTGTTCTGGTTGTCGAGAATCCCCTTAATGTCCTTTTGCATGCCCTGGACTGATGCAATCAATAGGTCCATTTGCTCGTTCATGGATCGTGGGACTTGAGCACTAGCGGCTCTCACTGCCTCTGCTAACTCCCGAGATGCAGCTGAAGTGGGATGATCAGCATCCATCACCACAACATTGTCCTCGAGATCTGGCTGTAGGGGCAAATGTGGGTGATCTAGGGGAAATATGTGCTTCTCCAGTTTTGAGTTTACGAGCATCTGGATGTAGGGTGCATAACAGCATGAGCGCTTCTGGTCACGAGAAACCCTCTTGATTGTCTCTACAATCAAGTCCATGACTCTGATCCTGGTGTGAGTGTCAAGGTGGATCAACATATTGATGGAATGGCCTCGGATCATCTTGTCATCTCCGGAGTTGGGCATCAAGGTATGCCTCAGAATGGTGTTGATAGTGCGGAGTCCAGCCTAGAGGAAATAGATGGATCCTAGCTTGTGAGACTTCACATTTGCAGTAGGGATCTCCTTATACATCTTAGCCATAGCATTGTGACTAGCCTTGTATTCTGAGTATACGTCCAAGTCACCATCCTGTGCTTCAGGAACTCCTAAGATATCAGCCCATTCTTCAGCTGTTGATTCATATCTCGCATCTTCAGTCATCCACACAATTCTACCATCTCCGTAGAAGTGTGCAATGGAGTAGAACTCCATGACCATTTCATCATTCGATGTTGTGAATTCTCTGCCAACGAACTCATCCAAACCTATGCAATGGAAGTTGTCCTGGACACTTGGAAAGTAGTCCTCATTCTCCTTGATGAACTTCCAATCAACATACCGCATATCATTGATAGCTGGACTCTTGTCAAAGAGCACAGTCTCATAGAAGTCCTGCTGCTCTCTAGTATAGAATCTGTAGTCCAAAGCAGTCTTCTTTCTCTGGGCATAAGGATCTATGGCTCTTCATGCCCTCAATCCAGAATCCTTCTTCTTATTCATGTCCTTAGTTAGTGGGTAGATGACATTATGAACTTGGAGGTGTGGTCTAAGCTTCATCAGTGTTGTCAAGTCATACACATCATCAACTCTGGAAGCATTTCCTTTGTTCTTCTCAAAAGCTGGAATCTGCCTAGTTGTCCTCTTGGGCTTCTCAGCAGCCTTCTTGGATGTGCTGGTCTTAGGCATAGCATCAGACATCAACTTCTTTGCCTTCTTCTTGGGAGGAGCCTTTATAGCTAGCTCAACCTCCTCTTCTTCAGCAGCAGCAGCTTCTTCTGGATCCTCAAACATGGAGGTAGGCCTGCATGTCACATGGATGATCCTCTTCCTAGCCTTTTTCTCTCCTTCCTTCTTAGGCATAGCTCTCTTGGGGATCTCAACATACATTGTTTCTCTGGCAGTCTCATGAGCCTTGAAGGTAGAAGCTGGTGCACATATTTTGCTGACAACTCTTCTAGAGGAAGTAGCTTCAGTTGCAGCCTTCTTGGCAGCCTTCTCTTGCTTCTTAGCAAGAATCTCCTCAGGCACAAAGTCTAAATCCTCTTCATCTGAGTTCAACTTCTTCCTTGTTCTGGTGGAAGCCTTGGGCAACCCATGAGAGCTGGGGGTGCCTGGATCTGAGGATGAACTAGGCTCTTGGCTTGTTCCTAAACTCATGTCTTCTCCCTGCTCTGACCTGTTATGACTATCTTCTGAACCTAACATGCTGACCCTGTGAATAGAGTGTAGATGAGCAGAAGGAGATGAGTCATCACAAACTGAGGCTATTTTTGAAATTTGAGGAGTGAGTTTTTCAAAAGTTTTGCAATCTGTCACATACATATTGGTATAGCCGAAATGAATTTTTCGGTGGGGCCAAGACAGACCAACTCCTTATCACGAACGTGGCAGCCTTTTTGGTAGGACCGAAAAGAGACACATGGTTCCACCGAGTCAGTTCTCAGCAATACGAAAAAGTATATCGGTGAGACCGATATTTCCGTTTCTGTTCCACCGAGATGTATCGGGCGAACAACAAAACCCTAGAAAAATTCATCTAACTCGAGATTTTGCAGATTTGATTGGATGAATATATGAGAAAGGGGTGGCTTATAGAGAAAACTAGGTCCAATGCACAAGAAATATAATGGGAGCGCACTAGATATTGAATCCGTACCCTAGCTTGGCGTGGATCCTCTACGGCGGCGACGTTGGTGTAGATTACGTCGACGGCGGCGATTCCCAGCGGTGGAGGAGCTCGAGAAGTCAAGGGCGATGACCAGGCGTCTTGGGGCGGAAACTTAGGGTTATGAGGCGCGACGTTGAAGATAGAAATTTATAAGCGTCGGGGTCCACAATATATACCCTTTACTGTTGGTGATACCGATTTTATGTTTTCGGTGTCACCGAGTTTCACAACTATCAGCTGACAGGGAAACTTGGTGTAACCGAGAATATGAAATCGGTGTTACTAAGATTGAGAAACCAGATCAACCCTAGGCATTCGGTGAGACTGAGTTTTTGGAATTGGTTCCACCGAGTTGCACTTGGGAGGTTTTAATGGTTAGTCCTTGTCGGTACGGAACTCCGAGTGCTCCACACACAGAGGGATCGAAAAGCACTTGTTCAAATTTTGTGATGCAGCATGAATGGAATATGAAGTGAGAAAGCATAGATAGCTAAAGAGTGGCCCTAGGCATTCTTGTCCATCCAATTGGCAAAAGATAAATCAAAAGCCAAATAGCAACAATTGGATGTCCTCGAATGAGAAAATAAATGCAGACCAACATGCTCACACAATAAGATGTCAAGGGAAATCATGACTAACATGCACAAACACACTAGCATCTAACAAGCACTTGGGCGATGACAAGGTCATCTATATATGAGTATTTGACTTAGGAGCCAAGTAAGAGTACTTGATCATAGGTCATAGTCGTCGTTTAAGCACAAGTGGGGTTACCACTTTTACATAAAGCATTTAGTGTTGTCACATACTAAGAGATGCTTTGATTCAAGAATTTGAGTAAAGCTCCCCCTTAATGTGACATCCCCCCATAAGAGGGATAAACTAACCTTGGGTTTTGTCGATGAAGACTTCATGTTGGTGAGGTAGTTGTGGATGCTCAATGTTAATGAAGATCACCAAGAGTTGGGAGCATCCTTGTTGTTTCCTTACTCCTCTCACCTGCGTGAGTTAGTCCCAACACACAAGAGACAAATACAAGGATATCTATGGACATGGAGTGCAAAGCATGTGTTATGATGTCCATTGATTTGTTGATTACCTTGTCCCTTGCTTACCTTTGAGGGAATGTGTGTCTCCTTGAACTATTGCATTGAGTTCATGTTGAGTGCAAAAAGTCCTTGCCAATAATGAATGTGAGTTAATTTCATTGGCGGAGTCACCCCTCAAGAACTTACTAGTTCTTCTTCTTGCGAACCCACATCAAGTTGATGGGGATCCTTGGTGTTGGAGTAGCCTTTGTAGTAGTTGAGCTTGAAGTAGCCTTGGGAACCCACACCACCAAAGCTAGGGGTTCATCTTCATATGAGTCAATGTCCTCTTGAAGCTTGTTCTTGCCCTTTAGCTTGTGGTCTTGTGGTGGAAGGTCATCTTGAGTGTTTGTCCCCTTGAGAAGAGAATTTTCATACTTCTCCTTTTGAGGAACAAACTTGTGCTTGGGATATTGACCTTCTTTCCACTCAACTCCATTAGCGTTGAAGTATCCAACACCATGATTCTTCCGGTATCCTCCGTGCTTGCGTACAATTTCCTCAAATTGTTACATCCGGCAAGACTCTTGTAGATACCTTTTTCTATAATTCCTTTCAATAAAGCATTTTCTTGCTCAAGTGTAACTTGGCTAAGAGAATCATCATTAGTGAATATAATTACTAGAAGCAACATCATTGGGTTTATCATTTTTATTGTTGCTACTAGATGAGGAACCTTTCTTGCCTTTGTTACTAGATTGCTTAGTTTTAACTATAGGCATGAAAGTAGACAAGAGTAGTCGCTTGGCTAGATAAGATGAGGTCTTCTTTCGGAGATTGTCATTGATAGCTTTGAGAAACTCATGCTCTTGCTCCAAGTTGAGCTTCTCGAAGCGTATTTTCTCATGAGTTCTCACAAGCTCTCTATGACCTTCGAGAGTAGATTCATGAGCTAACTTAAGAGTGTTTAGTTCTTTAGTTAGTTGTTCTATTTTCATCTTATCATCATCAAATGACTTATCTTGACTAGCATGAGAATTATCAAGTTCATCTTGATCAATATCACTAGTTTTACAAAGCAAGTCATCATCACAAAGTAAATCATATTCATCACTATCAAAATCAAGATATTTGGGGTGTGATACCTTGGGGCCTTTAGCCATGAAGCAACTTCCACTCCCTTTGTTTGGTGAATGAAATAGATCGTAGGATTTGGTAGTCACTAGATTAATTCTGGCAACACCTTCATCTTGACTATAGTCGGAGTCGGAGTGATAGCTTCTCTTAGAGTGGTTGTCGGAGTCGGAGCCGGAAGACCATTCACCAGCATGAGCTTGATGTTTTCTTCTTGTGTAGCTCTTGGTGTGCTTGTCCTTCTTCTTCGAATCTCTACTTCTCCTTGAGTGTCTTCGTTCATTACGATCATCTCTACTCGTTCTCTCTCTTTGTGGTGATTCATTTCTTGAGATTCGTCTTCGAGGTGACACTTCTCTTCTTTTGTAGGGAGCCATGCACTCATTTGGGTAGTGTCCGAGCTTCCCACAATTGTAGCAATTGTAGTCATGACTTGACGAACGCTTCTCTTCATATCTTGAGTTGGAGTATCTTTCTTTGCTTCTTTTCTTGTAGAACTTGTGAATTTCTTGACCATGAGGCTTATCTATTCATTGGTGACAAGGTTCTTGCTTGAAGTTGCGGGCGCATCACTTGTGGCTTTGTAAGCATCGCTAGACTTGTGATGAAGCTCTTCTTTATCTTTGAGTGTCATCTCATGAGCAACAATCCTTCCAATGACTTTCGTAGGCTTGAGATCTTTGTAGTTTGGCATCATTTGGATTAATGTGCACACGGTGTCGTATCTCTCATCCAAAGCTCTAAGTATCTTCTTGATGATGAATTTGTCGGTCATTTCTTCGCTTCCTAAGCCAGCAATCTCATTGATGATGAGAGCTAGCCTAGAGTACATCTCTACGACTCCTTCACTATCCTTCATCTTGAACTTGTCAAGCTGACCTTGAAGAACATCTCACTTGGATTCTCTCACGGACTCGGTTCCTTCGTGCATATCAACCAAAGTATCCCAAATCTCTTTTGCATTCTCAAGACAACCACTAGTAGAATGTCGATCAGTAGTCCCGGTCGGGATGTTCCTTTAGTACCGGTTCCCCAACAAGACTAACGGGTCAGGACTAAAGGTCCTGACCTTTAGTACCGGCTGGCCCATGGACCGGTACTAAAGGCCCACCACGTGGCTGCCTGCGTGGGCTGGTAGTGGAGGACCTTTAGTACCGGTTGGTGATACCAACCGGTACTAAAGGCCCACCACGTGGCTGCCTGCGTGGGCTGGTGGTGGAGGACCTTTAGTACCGGTTGGTGATACCAACCGGTACTAAGTGTTACCAACCGGTTTTTCAAATAAAATTTTTTTTTCAATTTTTTTAATTTTTTTTCTGATTTTCAAATCTGTGGATTATCTGACAATTTAATCTCTAATCACCCCTATTCACTGCTTTTGAATCATTTGACAATTTAATCTCTAATCACCACACTCCAAATCATCTAACTTCCCAGCCGGTCACCCATCCTCTCACTGCTCTCACCCGAGCACGCTTAACTTTTGAGTTCTCTCACCCTTTGTTTCCAAGTCTGCACTTGTTGTTTTCTTGACAATAGTAAGCTATCAATCCTATTAACCCTTAGGTCTTGATGTCACATTATTTAATTTTTTGAATTCCAAACAATTATTAAAATAAAAAATATATTGAATTTCTATGAAAATAAAATAACTAATGTTATTATTTTATTATTTTTTTGCCATATATTCAATTCATATGGCATAATTAATATCTTTAAATCTGTAAATCGAAATTCAACAAATAATATATCCATTATTATCAGAAAAATGTGAGGAATCCAAATATGACATCATTTATTTATTTTAAAATAATTTTTTTTGATTTTGTAGGAAAAAATCATCTTTTTGAAATAACTTTGTTTACTTTTAGGATTTCGAGAATCTGAGAAAACTTCACCGGGTAAACCCCTGTGAAATGGACTCCCAATTTTTTCTCTAGTTTTTCTGATATATTAAACTAACCCCGGTGATCCTCTAACATGCGTTTCAACTTCAACCTCTCCTTATCATTTTCGTAGTTTCTCTTTGCATCAGCAATGAACCGACCCAAATCATCAGCGGGCTCATCTGATGCCTTTTCTTCGGCTTCCCCCATTGTTGTATCGGTAAAAGGATAGTTGTCATCATCCTCTTTCTTACATTGTCTTCCATTATAACCCCTCTTTCTCCGTGCTTGGTCCAACGGCTATAGCCGGACATGTAACCGGACTTCAGCAGGTGGTAGTGAAGGGTTTTTGATGTAGAGTAATTCCTATCATTCTTACAGTCACGACATGGACAACACATGAAACCATTCTGCTTGTTTGCCTCAGCCACACGAATAAAATCATGCATGCCATTAAGAAACCCTGGACTTAGTCAGAAAGGGTTGAAAATTGATGATGTGGCTTTGAATGGCGCATTTTGAACACACAAAAAGCCTGGAGTTCAAATAAGTTCAAGAAAATGAAATGCCTTTTGCAATAGATGAGTTTATGTCCGAAACCCTAATACTTTGAAAGAGACTGTCCGTTTTGTACACGAAGTGCATCCAGCTTTTGCCGTAACCCTATCAACTTTTTAGCACATACTATGTGGGTGAAATGATGATACCATGCCAACTTTCAACCTTTTCAGAGTTCATTTGTAGTGCTTTCAATTTCAGGGTCATTTAGCTCAAAAAAATCAATAACTGCGTGAAAAATAACAAATGAAGTCAGAAGGGGTTGAAAATTGATTATGTGGCTTTGAATGGTGCATTTTGAACACACAAAAACCTGGAGTTCAAATAAATTCAAGAAAATGAAATGTCTTTTGTAAACGATCAGTTTCCATCCGAAACCCTCATACTTCGAAAGAGACTGTCCGTTTCATACACGAAGTGCATCCAACTTTTTCCGTAACCCTCTAAACTTTTTGGCACATGCTATCTGGGTGAAATGATGATACGATGCCAACTTTCAACCTTTTCAGAGTTCATTTCTAGTGCTTTTCAATTTCAGGGTCATTTTGTTCAAAAAAATTAGTAAATGCGTGAAAAATACCAAATGAAGTCAGAAAGGGTTAAATTGATTATGTGGCTTTGAATGGTGCATTTTGAACAAACAAAAAGCTTGGAGTTCAAAGAAGTTCAAGAAAATGAAATGCCTTTTGTAACAGCTGAGTTTATGTGCCGAAACCCTGATACTTCGAAAGAGACTGTCCGTTTTGTACACGAAGTGCATCCAGATTTTAACGTAACCCTCTCAACTCTTTAGCACATGCTATGTGGGTCAAATGATGGTACCATGCCAACTTTCAACCTTTTCAGAGTTCATTTGTAGTGCTTTTCAATTTCAGGGTCATTTAGCTCAAAAAAATCAATAACTGCATGAAAAATAACAAATGAAGTCAGAATGGGTTGAAAATTGATGATGTGGCTTTGAATGGAGCATTTTGAACACACAAAAAGCCTGGAGTTCAAATAAGTTCAACAAAATGAAATGCCTTTTTGTAACAGCTGAGTTTTTGTCCGAAACCCTGATACTTGGAAAGAGACTGTCCGTTGTGTACACGAAGTGCATCCAGCTTTTGCCATAACCCTCTCAACTTTTTAGCACATGCTATGTGGGTGAAATGATGATACCATGCCAACTTTCAACCTTTTCAGAGTTCGTTTGTAGTGCTTTTCAACTTCAGGGTCATTAAGCTAAAAAAAATCAATAACTGCGTGAAAAATAACAAATGAAGTCAGAAGGGGTTGAAAATGTATTATGTGGCTTTGAATGGTGAATTTTGAACACACAAAAACCTGAAGTTCAAATAAATTCAAGAAAACGAAATGTCTTTTGTAACCGATGAGTTTCCATCCGAAACCCTGATAATTCGAAAGAGACTGTCCGTTTTGTACACGAGGTGCATCCAACTTTTGACGTAACCCTCTAAAATTTTTAGCACATTCTATGTGGGTGAAATGATGATAGCATGCCAACTTTCAACCCTTTCAGAGTTCATTTGTAGTGCTTTTCAATTTTAGGGTCATTTAGCTGAAAAATTAATAACTGCATGAAAAATAACAAATGAAGTCAGAAAGGGTTGAAAATTGATGATGTGGCTTTGAATGGTGCATTTTGAACACACAAAAAGCCTGGAGTTCAAATAAGTTCAAGAAAATGAAATGCCTTTTTGAAACAGATGAGTTTATGTCTGAAACCCTGATACTTCGAAAGAGACTGTCCGTTGTGTACACGAAGTGCATCCAGCTTTTGCCGTAACCCTCTCAACTCTTTAGCATAGGCTAGGTGAGTGAAATGATGATACCATGCCAACTTTCAATCTTTTTAGAATTCATTTGTAGTGCATTGCAATTTCAGGGTCATTTAGCTCGAATTCAATAACTGCATGAAAATACCAAATGAAGTCAGAAGGGGTTGAAAATTGATGACATGGCTTTGAATGGTGCATTTTGAACACACCAAAATCTTGGAGTTCAAATAAGTTCAAGAAAATGAAATACCTTTTGTAACAGATGAGTTTATGTGCCGAAACCCTGATACTTCGACAGAGACTGTCCGTTTTGTACACAAAGTGCATCCACCTTTTGCCGTAACCCTCTCAACTCTTTACCACAGGCTATGTGGGTGAAATGATGATACCATGCCAACTTTCAACCTTTTTGGAGTTCATTTGTAGTGCTTTTCAATTTTAGGGTCATTTAGCTCAAAAAAATCAATAACTGCATGAAAAATAACAAATGAAGTCAGAAAGGGTTGAAAATTGATGATGTGGCTTTGAATGGTGCATTTTGAACACACAAAAAGCCTGGAGTTCAAATAAGTTCGAGAAAATGAAATGCCTTTTTGTAACAGATGAGTTTATGTCTGAAACCCTGATACTCCGAAAGAGACGTGTCCTTTGTGTACACGAAGTGCATCCAGCTTTTGCCATAACCCTCTGAACTCTTTAGCACAGGCTATGTGGGTGAAATGATGATACCATGCCAACTTTCAACCTTTTTAGAGTTCATTTGTAGCGCTTTTGGATTTTAGGGTCATTTAGCTCAAAATTCAATAATTGCATTAAAAATAACAAATGAAGTCAGAATGGGTTGAAAATTGATGATGTGGCTTTGAATGGTGCATTTTGAACACATAAAAAGCCTGGAGTTCAAATAAGTTCAAGAAAATGAAATGCCTTTTTGTAACAGATGAGTTTATGTCCGAAACCCTGATACTTCGAAAGAGACTGTCTGTTTTGTACATGAAGTGCATCCAGATTTTCCGTAACCCTCTAAACTTTTTAGCACATGCTATGTGGGTGAAATGATGATACCATGCCAACTTTCAACCTTTTCAGAGTTCATTTCTAGTGCTTTTCAATTTCAGGGTCATTTAGTTCAAAAAAATTAGTAAGTGCGTGAAAAATACCAAATGAAGTCAGAAAGGGTTGAAAATTGATGATGTGGCTTTGAATGGTGCATTTTGAACACACAAAAAGCTTGGAGTTCAAATAAGTTCGAGAAAATGAAATGCCTTTTTGTAACAGATGAGTTTATGGCTGAAACCCTGATACTCCTAAAGAGACTGTCCGTTGTGTACACGAAGTGCATCCAGCTTTTGCCATAACCCTCTCAACTCTTTAGCACAGGCTATGTGGGTGAAATGATGATACCATGCCAACTTTCAACCTTTTTAGAGTTCATTTGTAGCGCTTTTCAATTTCAGGGTCATTTAGCTCAAAATTCAATAATTGCATGAAAAATAACAAATGAAGTCAGAATGGGTTGAAAATTGATGATGTGGCTTTGAATGGTGCATTTTGAACACATAAAAAGCCTGGAGTTCAAATAAGTTCAAGAAAATGAAATGCCTTTTTGTAACAGATGAATTTATGGCTGAAACCCTGATACTCCTAAAGAGACTGTCTGTTTTGTACATGAAGTGCATCCAGATTTTCCGTAACCCTCTAAACTTTTTAGGACATGCTATGTGGGTGAAATGATGATACCATGCCAACTTTCAACCTTTTCAGAGTTCATTTCTAGTGCTTTTCAATTTCAGGGTCATTTAGTTCAAAAAAATTAGTAAGTGCGTGAAAAATACCAAATGAAGTCAGAAAGGGTTGAAAATTGATGATGTGGCTTTGAATGGTGCATTTTGAACACACAAAAAGCTTGGAGTTCAAATAAGTTCGAGAAAATGAAATGCCTTTTTGTAACAGATGAGTTTATGGCTGAAACCCTGATACTCCTAAAGAGACTGTCCGTTGTGTACACGAAGTGCATCCAGCTTTTGCCATAACCCTCTCAACTCTTTAGCACAGGCTATGTGGGTGAAATGATGATACCATGCCAACTTTCAACCTTTTTAGAGTTCATTTGTAGCGCTTTTCAATTTCAGGGTCATTTAGCTCAAAATTCAATAATTACATGAAAAATAACAAATGAAGTCAGAATGGGTTGAAAATTGATGATGTGGCTTTGAATGGTGCATTTTGAACACATAAAAAGCCTCGAGTTCAAATAAGTTCAAGAAAATGAAATGCCTTTTTGTAACAGATGAGTTTATGTCCGAAACCCTGATACTTCGAAAGAGATTGTCTGTTTTGTACATGAAGTGCATCCAGCTTTTCCGTAACCCTCTAAACTTTTTCGCACATGCTATGTGGGTGAAATGATGATACCATGCCAACTTTCAACCTTTTCAGAGTTCGTTTGTAGTGCTTTTCAACTTCAGGGTCATTAAGCTAAAAAAAATCAATAACTGCGTGAAAAATAACAAATGAAGTCAGAAGGGGTTGAAAATGTATTATGTGGCTTTGAATGGTGAATTTTGAACACACAAAAACCTGGAGTTCAAATAAATTCAAGAAAACGAAATGTCTTTTGTAACCGATGAGTTTCCATCCGAAACCCTGATAATTCGAAAGAGACTGTCCGTTTTGTACACGAAGTGCATCCAACTTTTGACGTAACCCTCTAAAATTTTTAGCACATTCTATGTGGGTGAAATGATGATACCATGCCAACTTTCAACCCTTTCAGAGTTCATTTGTAGTGCTTTTCAATTTTAGGGTCATTTAGCTGAAAAAATTAATAACTGCATGAAAAATAACAAATGAAGTCAGAAAGGGTTGAAAATTGATGATGTGGCTTTGAATGGTGCATTTTGAACACACAAAAAGCCTGGAGTTCAAATAAGTTCAAGAAAATGAAATGCCTTTTTGAAACAGATGAGTTTATGTCTGAAACCCTTATACTTCGAAAGAGACTGTCCGTTGTGTACACGAAGTGCATCCAGCTTTTGCCGTAACCCTCTCAACTCTTTAGCATAGGCTAGGTGAGTGAAATGATGATACCATGCCAACTTTCAATCTTCTTAGAGTTCATTTGTAGTGCATTGCAATTTCAGGGTCATTTAGCTCAAATTCAATAACTGCATGAAAATACCAAATGAAGTCAGAAGGGGTTGAAAATTGATGACATGGCTTTGAATGGTGCATTTTGAACACACCAAAATCTTGGAGTTCAAATAAGTTCAAGAAAATGAAATACCTTTTGTAACAGATGAGTTTATGTGCCGAAACCCTGATACTTCGACAGAGACTGTCCGTTTTGTACACAAAGTGCATCCACCTTTTGCCGTAACCCTCTCAACTCTTTACCACAGGCTATGTGGGTGAAATGATGATACCATGCCAACTTTCAACCTTTTTGGAGTTCATTTGTAGTGCTTTTCAATTTTAGGGTCATTTAGCTCAAAAAAATCAATAACTGCATGAAGAATAACAAATGAAGTCAGAAAGGGTTGAAAATTGATGATGTGGCTTTGAATGGTGCATTTTGAACACACAAAAAGCCTGGAGTTCAACTAAGTTCGAGAAAATGAAATGCCTTTTTGTAACAGATGAGTTTATGTCTGAAACCCTGATACTTCGAAAGAGACGTGTCCTTTGTGTACACGAAGTGCATCCAGCTTTTGCCATAACCCTCTCAACTCTTTAGCACAGGCTATGTGGGTGAAATGATGATACCATGCCAACTTTCAACCTTTTTAGAGTTCATTTGTAGCGCTTTTGGATTTTAGGGTCATTTAGCTCAAAATTCAATAATTGCATGAAAAATAACAAATGAAGTCAGAATGGGTTGAAAATTGATGATGTGGCTTTGAATGGTGCATTTTGAACACATAAAAAGCCTGGAGTTCAAATAAGTTCAAGAAAATGAAATGCCTTTTTGTAACAGATGAGTTTATGTCCGAAACCCTGATACTTCGAAAGAGACTGTCTGTTTTGTACATGAAGTGCATCCAGATTTTCCGTAACCCTCTAAACTTTTTAGCACATGCTATGTGGGTGAAATGATGATACCATGCCAACTTTCAACCTTTTCAGAGTTCATTTCTAGTGCTTTTCAATTTCAGGGTCATTTAGTTCAAAAAAATTAGTAAGTGCGTGAAAAATACCAAATGAAGTCAGAAAGGGTTGAAAATTGATGATGTGGCTTTGAATGGTGCATTTTGAACACACAAAAAGCTTGGAGTTCAAATAAGTTCGAGAAAATGAAATGCCTTTTTGTAACAGATGAGTTTATGGCTGAAACCCTAATACTCCTAAAGAGACTGTCCGTTGTGTACACGAAGTGCATCCAGCTTTTGCCATAACCCTCTCAACTCTTTAGCACAGGCTATGTGGGTGAAATGATGATACCATGCCAACTTTCAACCTTTTTAGAGTTCATTTGTAGCGCTTTTCAATTTCAGGGTCATTTAGCTCAAAATTCAATAATTGCATGAAAAATAACAAATGAAGTCAGAATGGGTTGAAAATTGATGATGTGGCTTTGAATGGTGCATTTTGAACACATAAAAAGCCTGGAGTTCAAATAAGTTCAAGAAAATGAAATGCCTTTTTGTAACAGATGAGTTTATGGCTGAAACCCTGATACTCCTAAAGAGACTGTCTGTTTTGTACATGAAGTGCATCCAGATTTTCCGTAACCCTCTAAACTTTTTAGCACATGCTATGTGGGTGAAATGATGATACCATGCCAACATTCAACCTTTTCAGAGTTCATTTCTAGTGCTTTTCAATTTCAGGGTCATTTAGTTCAAAAAAATTAGTAAGTGCGTGAAAAATACCAAATGAAGTCAGAAAGGGTTGAAAATTGATGATGTGGCTTTGAATGGTGCATTTTGAACACACAAAAACCTTGGAGTTCAAATAAGTTCGAGAAAATGAAATGCCTTTTTGTAACAGATGAGTTTATGGCTGAAACCCTGATACTCGTAAAGAGACTGTCCCTTGTGTACACGAAGTGCATCCAGCTTTTGCCATAACCCTCTCAACTCTTTAGCACAGGCTATGTGGGTGAAATGATGATACCATGCCAACTTTCAACCTTTTTAGAGTTCATTTGTAGCGCTTTTCAATTTCAGGGTCATTTAGCTCAAAATTCAATAATTGCATGAAAAATAACAAATGAAGTCAGAATGGGTTGAAAATTGATGATGTGGCTTTGAATGGTGCATTTTGAACACATAAAAAGCCTGGAGTTCAAATAAGTTCAAGAAAATGAAATGCCTTTTTGTAACATATGAGTTTATGTCCGAAACCCTGATACTTCGAAAGAGATTGTCTGTTTTGTACATGAAGTGCATCCAGCTTTTCCGTAACCCTCTAAACTTTTTAGCACATGCTATGTGGGTGAAATGATGATACCATGCCAACTTTCAACCTTTTCAGAGTTCATTTGTAGTGCTTTTCAATTTCAGGGTCATTTAGTTCAAAAAAATTAGTAAGTGCGTGAAAAATACCAAATGAAGTCAGAAAGGGTTGAAAATTGATGATGTGGCTTTGAATGGTGCATTTTGAACACACAAAAAGCTTGGAGTTCAAATAAGTTCAAGAAAATGAAATGCCTTTTGTAACAGATGAGTTTATGTGCCGAAACCCTGATACTTCAAAAGAGACTGTCCGTTTTGTACACGAAGTGCATCCAGCTTTTGCCGTTACCCTCTCAACTCTTTAGCTCATGCTATGTGGGTGAAAGGATGATACCATGCCAAATTTCAACCTTTTGAGAGTTCATTTGTAGTGCTTTTCAATTTCAGGGTCATTTAGCTCAAAAAAATCAATAACTGCATGAAAAATAACAAATGAAGTCAGAATGGCTTGAAAATTGATGATGTGGCTTTGAATCGTGCATTTTGAACACACAAAAATCCTGGAGTTCAAATAAGTTCAAGAAAACGAAATGCCTTTTTGTAACAGATGAGTTGTTGTCCGAAACCCTGATACTTCGAAAGAGACTATCCGTTGTCTACACGAAGTGCATCCAGCTTTTGCCGTAACCCTCTCAACTTTTTAGCACATGCTATGTGGGTGAAATGATGATACCGTGCCAACTTTCAACCTTTTCAGAGTTCATATGTAGTGCTTTTCAATTTCAGGGTCATTTAGCTCAAAAAAATCAATAACTGCATGAAAATTAACAAATGAAGTCACAAGGGTTGAAAATTGATGATGTGACTTTGAATGGTGCATTTTGAACACACAAAAAGACTGGAGTTCAATAAGTTCAAGAAAATGAAGTGCCTTTTTGTAACAGATGAGTTTATGTCCGAAACCCTGATACTTCGAAAGAGACTCGGCGTTGTGTACACGAAGTGCATCCAGGTTTTGTCGTAACCCTCTCAACTTTTTAGCACATTCTATGTGGGTGAAATGATGATACCATGCCAACTTTCAACCTTTTCAGAGTTCGTTTGTAGTGCTTTTCAACTTCAGGGTCATTTAGCTAAAAAAAAACAATAACTGCGTGAAAATAACAAATGAAGTCAGAAGGGCTTGAAAATTGATTATGTGGCTTTGAATGGTTAATTTTGAACACACAAAAACCTGGAGTTCAAATAAATTATAGAAAATGAAATGTCTTTTGTAACCGATGAGTTTCCATCTGAAACCTTGATACTTCGAAAGAGACTGTCCGTTTTGTACACGAAGTGCATCCAACTTTTGCCATAACCCTCTACACTTTTTGGCACATGCTATGTGGGTGAAATGATGATACTATGCCAACTTTCAACCTTTTCGAAGTTCATTTGTAGTGGTTTTCAATTTCAGGGTCATTTAAATGAAAAAAATTAGTAAGTGCGTGAAAAATACCAAATGAACTCAGAAAGGGTTGGAAATTGATGACGTGGCTTTGAATGGTGCATTTTGAACACACAAAAAGCTTGGATTTCAAATAAGTTCAAGGAAATGAAATGCCTTTTGTAACAGATGAGTGTATCCGCCGAAACCCTGATACTTCGAAAGAGACTGTCCGTTTTGTAGACGAAGTGCATCCAGCTTTTGCCGTAACCTGCTCAACTCTTTAGCACATGCTATGTGGGTGAAAGGATGATACCATGCCAACTTTCAACCTTTTTAGAGTTCATTTGTAGTGCTTTTCAATTTTAGGGTCATTTAGCTCAAAAAAATCAATAACTGCATGAAAAATAACAAATGAAGTCAGAATGGGTTGAAAATTGATGATGTGGCTTTGAATGGTGCATTTTGAACACACAAAAATCTTGGAGTTCAAATAAGTTCAAGAAAATGAAATGCCTTTTTGTAACAGATGAGTTTATGTCCGAAACCCTAATACTTCGACAAAGACTGACCGTTTTGTACACGAAGTGCATCCAACTTTTGCCGTAACCCTCTCAACTTTTTAGCACATGCTATGTGGGTGAAATGATGATACCATGCCAACTTTCAACCCTTTCAGAGTTCATTTGTAGTGCTTTTCAATTTCAGGGTCATTTAGCTCAAAAAAAATAGTAAGTGCATGAAAATACCAAATGAAGTCAGAAGGGGTTGAAAATTGATGATGTGGCTTTGAACGGTGCATTTTGAACACACCAAAATCTTGGAGTTCAAATAAGTTCAAGAAAATGAAATGCCGTTTGTAACAGATGAGTTTATGTGCCGAAACCCTGATACTTCGAAAGAGACTGTCCGTTTTGTACACGAAGTGCCTCCAGCTTTTCCGTAACCGTCTCAACTCTTTAGCACATGCTATGTGGGTGAAAGGATGATACCATGCCAACTTTCAACCTTTTTAGAGTTCATTTGTAGTGCTTTTCAATTTCAGGGTCATTTAGCTCAAAAAAATCAATTACTACATGAAAAATAACAAATAGAGTCAGAAAGGGTTGAAAATTGATGATGTGGCTTTGAATGGTGCATTTTGAACACACAAAAAGCCTGGAGTTCAAATAAGTTCAAGAAATTGAAATGCCTTTTTGTAACAGATGAGTTTATGTCTGAAACCCTGATACTTCGACAGAGACTGTCCGTTTTGTACACGAAGTACATCCAACTTTTGCCGTAACCCTCTCAACTTTTTAGCACATGCTATGTGGGTGAAATGATGATACCAAGCCTACTTTCAACCCTTTGAGAGTTCATTTGTAGTGCTTTTCAATTTCAGGGTCATTTAACTCAGAAAAATTAGTAAGTGCATGAAAATACCAAATGAAGTCGGAAGGGGTTGAAAATTGATGGTGTGGCGTTGAATGGTGCATTTTGAACACATCAAAATCTTGGAGTTCAAATAAGTTCAAGAAAATGAAATGCCTTTTGTAACAGATGATTTTATGTGCCGAAACCCTGATACTGCGAAAGACTGTCCGTTTTGTACACGAAGTGCATCCAGCTTTCCGTAACCCTCTCCACTCTTTCGCACATGCTATGTGGGTGAAAGGATGATACCATGCCAACTTTGAACCTTTTTAGAGTTCATTTGTAGTGCTTTTCAATTTCAGGGTCATTTAGCTCAAAAAATCAATAACTACATGAAGAATAACAAATGAAGTCAGAAAGGGTTGCAAATTGATGATGTGGCCTTGAATGGTGCATTTTGAACACACAAAAAGCCTGGAGTTCAAATAAGTTCAAGAAAATGAAATGCCTTTTTGTAACACATGAGTTTTTGTCCGAAACCCTGATACTTCGAAAGAGACTGTCCGTTGTGTACACGAAGTGCATCCAGCTTTTGCCGTAACCCTCTCAACTTTCGAGCACATGCTATGTGGGTGAAATGATGATACCGTGCCAACTTTCAACCCTTTCAGAGTTTATTTGTAGTGCTTTTCAATTTCAGGGTCATTTAGCTCAGAAAAATTGGTAAGTGCATGAAAATACCAAATGAAGTCAGAAGGGGTTGAAAATTGATGATGTGGCGTTGAATGGAGCATTTTGAACACACCAAAATCTTGGAGTTCAAATAAGTTCTAGAAAATGAAATGCCTTTTGTAACAGATGATTTTATGTGCCGAAACCCTGATACTTCGAAAGAGACTGTCCGTTTTGTACACGAAGTGCATCCAGCTTTCCGTAACCCTCTCTACTCTTTGGCACATGCTATGTGGGTGAAAGGATGATACCATGCCAGCTTTCAACCTTTTTAGAGTTCATTTGTAGTGCTTTTCAATTTCAGGGTCATTTAGCTCAAAAAATCAATAACTACATGAAAAATAACAAATGAAGTCAGAAAGGGTTGAAAATTGATGATGTGGCTTTGAATGGTGCATTTGAACACACGAAAATCTTGGAGTTCAAATAAGTTCAAGAAAATGAAATGCCTTTTGTAACAGATGAGTTTATGTGCCGAAACCCTGATACTTCGAAAGAGATTGTTCGTTTTGTACATGAAGTGCATCCAGCTTTTGCCGTAACCCTCTTAACTCTTTACCACAGGCTATGTGGGTGAAATGATGATACCATGCCAACTTTCAACCTTTTTAGCGTTCATTTGTAGTGCTTTTCAATTTCAGGGTCATTTAGCTCAAAAAAATCAATAACTGCATGAAAAATAACAAATGAAGTCGGAAAAGGTTGAAAATTGATGATGTGGCTTTGAATGGTGCATTTTGAACACACAAAAAGCCTGGAGTTCAAATAAGTTCAAGAAAATGAAATGCCTTTTTGTAAAAGATGAGTTTATGTCCGGAACCCTGATACTTCGAAAGAGACTGTCCGTTGCGTACACGAAGTGCATCCAGTTTTTGCCGTAACCCTGTCAACTCTTTAGCACAGGCTATGTGGGTGAAATGATGATACCATGCCAACTTTCAACCTTTTTAGAGTTTATTTGTAGTGCTTTTCAATTTCAGGGTCATTTAGCTCAAAAAAATCAATAACTGCATGCAAAATAACAAATGAAGTCAGAATGGGTTGAAAATTGATGATGATGCTTTGAATGGTGCATTTTGAAGACACAAAAAGCCTGGAGTTCGAATAAGTTCAAGAAAATGAAAAGCCTTTATGTAACAGATGAGTTTATGTGCGAAACCCTGATACTTCGAAAGAGACTGTCCGTTTTGTACACGAAGTGCATCCAACTTTTGCCGTAACCCTCTCAACTTTTTAGCACATGCTATGTGGGTGAAATGATGATACCATGCCAACTTTCAACCCTTTCAGAGTTCATTTGTAGTGCTTTTCAATTTCAGGGTCATTTAGCCCAAAGAAATTAGTAAGTGTGTGAAAAATACCAAATGAAGTCAGAAAGGGTTGAAAATTGATGATGTGGCTTTGAATGGTGCATTTTGAACACACAGAAAGCTTGGAGTTCAAATAAGTTCAAGAAAATGAAATGCCTTTTGTAAGAGATGAGTTTATGTGCCGAAACCCTGATACTTCGAAAGAGACTGCCCGTTTTGTACACGAAGTGCATCCAGCTTTTGCCGTAACCCTCTCAACTCTTTAGCACATGCTATGTGGGTGAAAGGATGATACCATGCCAACTTTGCACCTTTTTAGAGTTCATTTGTAGTGCTTTTCAATTTCAAGGTCATTTAGCTCAAAAAAAGCAATAACTGCATGCAAAATAACAAATGATGTCAGAATGGGTTGAAAATTGATGATGTGCCTTTGAATGGTGAATTTTGAACACACAAAAAGCCTAGAGTTCAAATAAGTTCAAGAAAATGAAATGCCTTTTTGTAACAGATGAGTTTATGTCCGAAACCCTGATACTGCGACAAAAACTGGCCGTTTTGTACACGAAATGCATTCAACTTTTGCTGTAACCCTCTCAACTTTTTAATACATTTTATGTGGGTGAAATGATGATACCGTGCCAACTTTCAACCCTTTCACAGTTCATTTGTAGTGCTTTTCAATTTCAGGGTCATTTAGCTCAAAGAAATTAGTAAGTGCGTGAAAAATACCAAATGAAGTCAGAAAGGGTTGAAAATTGATGATGTGGCTTTGAATGGTGCATTTTGAACACACGGAAAGCTTGTAGTTCAAATAAGTTCAAGAAAATGAAATGCCTTTTGTAACAGATGAGTTTATGTCCGAAACCCTGATACTGCGACAGAGACTGTCCGTTTTGTACACGAAGTGCATTCAACTTTTGCTATAACCCTCTCAACTTTTTAATACATTCTATGTGGGTGAAATGATGATACCGTGCCAACTTTCAACCCTTTCAGAGTTCATTTGTAGTGCTTTTCAATTTCACGGTCATTTAGCTCAAAGAAATTAGTAAATGCGTGAAAAATACCAAATGAAGTCAGAAAGGGTTGAAAATTGATGATGTGGCTTTGAATGGTGCATTTTTAACACACAGAAAGCTTGTAGTTCAAATAAATTCAAGAAAATGAAATGCTTTATGTAACAGATGAGTTTATGTGCGAAACCCTGATACTTCGAAAGAGACTGTCCGTTTTGTACACGAAGTGCATCCAACTTTTGGCCTAACCCTCTCAACTTTTTAGCACAAGCTATGTGGGTGAAATGATGATACCATGCCAACTTTCAACCCTTTCAGAGTTCATTTGTAGTGCTTTTCAATTTCAGGGACATTTAGCCCAAAGAAATTAGTAAGTGCGTGAAAAATACCAAATGAAGTCAGAAAGGGTTGAAAATTGATGATGTGGCTTTGAATGGTGCATTTTGAACACACAGAAAGCTTGTAGTTCAAATAAGTTCAAGAAAATGAAATGCCTTTTGTAACAGATGAGTTTATGTGCCGAAACCCTGATACTTCGAAAGAGGCTGTCCGTTTTGTACACGAAGTGCATCCAGCTTTTGCCGTAACCATCTCAACTCTTTAGCACATGCTATGTGGGTGAAAGGATGATACCATGCCAACTTTCAACCTTTTTAGATTTCATTTGTAGTGCTTTTCAATTTTAGGGTCATTTAGCACAAAAAAATCAATAACTGCATGAAAAATAACAAATGAAGTCAGAATGGGTTCAAAATTGATGATGTGGCTTTGAATGGTGCATTTTGAACACACAAAAAGCCTGGAGTTCAAATAAGTTCAAGAAAATGAAATGCCTTTTTGTTATAGATGAGTTTATGTGCCGAAACCCTGATACTTCGAAAGAGACTATCCGTTTTGTACACGAAGTGCATCCAGCTTTTGCCGTAACCCTCTCAACTCTTTAGCACATCCTATGTGGGTGAAAGGATGATACCATGCCAACTTTCAACCTTTTTAGAGTTCATTTGTAGTGCTTTTCAATTTCAGGGTCATTTAGCTCAGAAAAATTGGTAAGTGCATGAAAATACCAAATGAAGTCAGAAGGGGTTGAAAATTGATGATGTGGCGTTGAATGGTGCATTTTGAACACACCAAAATCTTGGAGTTCAAATAAGTTCAAGAAAATGAAATGCCTTTTGTAACAGATGATTTTATGTGCCGAAACTCTGATACTTCGAAAGAGACTGTCCGTTTTGTACACGAAGTGCATCCAACTTTTGCCCTAACCCTCTCAACTTTTTAGCACATGCTATGTGGGTGAAATGATGATACCATGCCAACTTTCAACCCTTTTAGAGTTCATTTGTAGTGCTTTTCAATTTCAGGGTCATTTAGCCCAAAGAAATTAGTAAGTGCGTGAAAAATACCAAATGAAGTCAGAAAGGGTTGAAAATTGATGATGTGGCTTTGAATGGTGCATTTTGAACACACAGAAAGCTTGGAGTTCAAATAAGTTCAAGAAAACGAAATTCCTTTTGTAAGAGATGAGTTTATGTGCCGAAACCCTGATACTTCGAAAGAGACTGTCCGTTTTGTACACGAAGTGCATCCAGCTTTTGCCGTAACCCTCTCAACTCTTTAGCACATCCTATGTGGGTGAAAGGATGATACCATGCCAACTTTCCACCTTTTTAGAGGTCATTTGTAGTGCTTTTCAATTTCAGGGTCATTTAGCTCAAAAAAATCAATAACTACATGCAAACTAACAACTGAAGTCGGAATGGGTTGAAAATTGATGATGTGGCTTTGAATGGTGAATTTTGAACACACAAAAAGCCTGGAGTTCAAACAAGTTCAAGAAAATGAAATGCCTTTTTGTAACAGATGAGTTTATGTCCGAAACGCTGATACTGCGACAGAGACTGTCCGTTTTGTACACGAAGTGCATTCAACTTTTGCTGTAACCCTCTCAACTTTTTAATACATTCTATGTGGGTGAAATGATGATACCGTGCCAACTTTCAACCCTTTCAGAGTTCATTTGTAGTGCTTTTCAATTTCAGGGTCATTTAGCTCAAAGAAATTAGTAAGTGCGTGAAAAATACCAAATGAAGTCAGAAAGGGTTGAAAATTGATCATGTGGCTTTGAATGGTGCATTTTGAACACACAGAAAGCTTGTAGTTCAAATAAGTTCAAGAAAATGAAATGCCTTTTGTAACAGATGAGTTTATGTGCCGAAACCCTGATACTTCGAAAGAGACTGTCCGTTTTGTACACGAAGTGCATCCAGCTTTTGACGTAACCATCTCAACTCTTTAGCACATGCTATGTGGGTGAAAGGATGATACCATGCCAACTTTCAACCTTTTTAGATTTCATTTGTAGTGGTTTTCAATTTCAGGGTCATTTAGCACAAAAAAATTAGTAAGTGCGTGAAAATTAACAAATGAAGTCAGAAATGGTTGGAAATTGATGACGTGGCTTTGAATGGTGCATTTTGATCACACAAAAAGCTTGGAGTTCAAATAAGTGCAAGAAAATGAAATTCCTTTTGTAACAGATGAGTTTATGTGCCGAAACCCTGATTCTTCGAAAGAGACTGTCCGTTTTGTAGACGAAGTGCATCCAGCTTTTGCCGTAACCCGCTCAACTCTTTAGCACATGCTATGTGGGTCAAATGATGATACCATGCCAACTTTCAACCTTTTTAGAGTTCATTTGAAGTGCTTTTCAATTTTAGGGTCATTTTACTCAAAAAAATCAATAACTGCATGAAAAATAACAAATGAAGTCAGAATGGGTTGAAAATTGATGATGTGGCTTTGAATGGTGAATTTTGAACACACAAAAAGCCTAGAGTTCAAATAAGTTCAAGAAAATGAAATGCCTTTTTGTAACAGATGAGTTTATGTCCGAAACCCTGATACTTCGACACAGACTGTCCGTTTTGTACACGAAGTGCATCCATCTTTTGCCGTAACCCTCTCAACTTTTTAGCACATGCTATGTGGGTGAAATGATGATACCGTGACAACTTTCAACCCTTTCAGAGTTCATTTGTAGTGCTTTTCAATTTCAGGGTCATTTAGCTCAAAAAAATTAGTAAGTGCATGAAAATACCAAATGAAGTCAGAAGGGGTTGAAAATTGATGATGTGGCTTTGAATGGTGCATTTTGAACACACAAAAAGCCTGGAGTTCAAATAAGTTCAAGAAAATGAAATGCCTTTTTGTAACAGATGAGTTTATGTCTGAAACCCTGATACTTCGACACAGACTGTCCGTTTTGTACACGAAGTGCATCCAACTTTTGCCGTAACCCTCTCAACTTTTTAGCACATGCTATGTGGGTGAAATGATGATACCATGACAACTTTCAACCCATTCAGAGTTCATTTGTAGTGCTTTTCAATTTCAGGGTCATTTAGCTCAAAAAAATTAGTAAGTGCATGAAAATACCAAATGAAGTCAGAAGGGGTTGAAAATATATGATGTGGCTTTGAATGGTGCATTTTGAACACACCAAAATCTTGGAGTTCAAATAAGTTCAAGAAAATGAAATGCCGTTTGTAACAGATGAGTTTATGTGCCGAAACTCTGATACTTCGAAAGAGACTGTCCGTTTTGTACACGAAGTGCATCCAGCTTTTCCGTAATCCTCTCAACTCTTTAGCACATGCTATGTGGGTGAAAGGATGATACCATGCCAACTTTCAACCTTTTTAGAGTTCATTTGTAGTGCTTTTCAATTTCAGGGTCATTTAGCTCAAAAAAATCAATAACTACATGAAAAATAACAAATAAAGTCAGAAAGGGTTGAAAATTGATGATGTGGCTTTGAATGGTGCATTTTGAACACACAAAAATCCTGGAGTTCAAATAAGTTCAAGAAATTGAAATGTCTTCTTGTAACAGGTGAGTTTATGTCCGAAACCGTGATACTTCGACAGAGACTGTCCGTTTTGTACACGAAGTGCATCCAACTTTGGTCGTAACCCACTCAACTTTTTAGCACATGCTATGTGGGTGAAATGATGATACCAAGCCAAGTTTCAACCCTTTGAGAGTTCATTTGTAGTGCTTTTCAATTTCAGGGTCATTTAGCTCAGAAAAATTGGTAAGTGCATGAAAATACCAAATGAAGTCAGAAGGGGTTGAAAATTGATGATGTGGCGTTGAATGGAGCATTTTGAACACACCAAAATCTTGGAGTTCAAATAAGTTCAAGAAAATGAAATGCCTTTTGTAACAGATGATTTTATGTGCCGAAACCCTGATACTTCGATAGAGACTGTCCGTTTTGTACACGAAGTGCATCCAGCTTTCCGTAACCCTCTCTACTCTTTAGCACATGCTATGTGGGTGAAAGGATGATACCATGCCAACTTTCAACCTTTTTAGAGTTCATTTGTAGTGCCTTTCAATTTCAGGGTCATTTAGCTCAAAAAATGAATAACTACATGAAAAATAACAAATGAAGTCAAAAAGGATTGCAAATTGATGATGTGGCTTTGAATGGTGCATTTTGAACACACAAAAAGCCTGGAGTTCAAATAAGTTCAAGAAAATGAAACGCCTTTTTGTAACAGATGAGTTTTTGTCCGAAACCCTGATACTTCGAAAGAGACTGTCCGTTGTGTACACGAAGTGCATCCAGCTTTTGCCGTAACCCTCTCAACTTTCTAGCACATGCTATGTGGCTGAAATGATGATACCGTGCCAACTTTCAACCCTTTCAGAGTTCATTTGTAGTGCTTTTCAATTTCAGGGTCATTTAGCTCAAAAAAATTAGTAAGTGCATGAAAATACCAAATGAAGTCAAAAAGGGGTTGAAAATTGATGATGTGGCTTTGAATGGTGCATTTTGAACACACGAAAATCTTGGAGTTCAAATAAGTTCAAGAAAATGAAATGCCTTTTGTAACAGATGAGTTTATGTGCCGAAACCCTAATACTTCGAAACCGACTGTCCGTGTTGTACACGAAGTGCATCCAGCTTTTGCCGTAACCCTCTCAACTCTTTAGCACATCGTATGTGGGTGAAAGGATGATACCTTGCCAACTTTCAACCTTTTTAGAGTTCATTTGTAGTGCTTTTCAATTTCAGGGTCATTTAGCTCAAAAAAATCAATAACTGCATGCAAAATAACAAATGAAGTCCAAATGGGTTGAAAATTGATGATGTGGCTTTGAATGGTGAATTTTGAACACACAAAAATCCTGGAGTTCAAATAAGTTCAAGAAAATGAAATGCCTTTTTGTAACAGATGAGTTTATGTCCGAAACCCTGATACTGCGACAGAGACTGTCCGTTTTGTACACGAAGTGCATTCAACTTTTGCTGTAACCCTCTCAACTTTTTAATACATTCTATGTGGGTGAAATGATGATACCGTGCCAACTTTCAACCCTTTCAGAGTTCATTTGTAGTGCTTTTCAATTTCAGGGTCATTTAGCTCAAAGAAATTAGTAAGTGCGTGAAAAATACCAAATGAAGTCAGAAAGGGTTGAAAATTGATGATGTGGCTTTGAATGGTGCATTTTGAACACACAGAAAGCTTGTAGTTCAAATAAGTTCAAGAAAATGAAATGCCTTTTGTAACAGATGAGTTTATGTGCCGAAACCCTGATACTTCGAAACAGGCTGTCCGTTTTGTACACGAAGTGCATCCAGCTTTTGCCGTAACCATCTCAACTCTTTAGCACATGCTATGTGGGTGAAAGGATGATACCATGCCAACTTTCAACCTTTTTAGATTTCATTTGTAGTGCTTTTCAATTTTAGGGTCATTTAGCACAAAAAAATAATAACTGCATGAAAAATAACAAATGAAGTCAGAATGGGTTGAAAATTGATGATGTGGCTTTGAATGGTGCATTTTGAACACACAAAAAGCCTGGAGTTCAAATAAGTTCAAGAAAATGAAATGCCTTTTTGTAATAGATGAGTTTATGTCTGAAACCTTGATACTTCGACACAGACTGTCCGTTTTGTACACGAAGTGCATCCAACTTTTGCCGTAACCCTCTCAACTTTTTAGCACATGCTATGTGGGTGAAATGATGATACCATGAAAACTTTCAACCCTTTCAGAGGTCATTTGTAGTGCTTTTCAATTTCAGGGTCATTTAGCTCAAAAAAATTAGTAAGTGCATGAAAATACCAAATGAAGTCAGAAGGGGTTGAAAATTGATGATGTGGCTTTGAATGGTGCATTTTGAACACACCAAAATCTTGGAGTTCAAATAAGTTCAAGAAAATGAAATGTCGTTTGTAACAGATGAGTTTATGTGCCGAAACTCTGATACTTCGAAAGAGACTATCCGTTTTGTACACGAAGTGCATCCAGCTTTTCCGTAACCCTCTCAACTCTTTAGCATATGCTATGTGGGTGAAAGGATGATACCATGCCAACTTTCAACCTTTTTAGATTTCATTTGTAGTGCTTTTCAATTTTAGGGTCATTTAGCACAAAAAAATAATAACTGCATGAAAAATAACAAATGAAGTCAGAATGGGTTGAAAATTGATGATGTGGCTTTGAATGGTGCATTTTGAACACACAAAAAGCCTGGAGTTCAAATAAGTTCAAGAAAATGAAATGCCTTTTTGTAATAGATGAGTTTATGTCTGAAACCCTGATACTTCGAAAGAGACTGTCCATTTTGTAGACGAAGTGCCTCCAGCTTTCGCCGTAACCCTCTCAACTTTTTAGCACATTCTATGTGTGTGAAATTATGATACCATGCCAACTTCAACCTTTTCAGAGTTCGTTTGTAGTGCTTTTCAACTTCAGGGTCATTTAGCTCAAAAAAAACAATAACTGCGTGAAAAATAACAAATGAAGTTAGAAGGGGTTGAAAATTGATTATGTGGCTTTGAATGGTGAATTTTGAACTCACAAAAACCTGGAGTTCAAATAAATTATAGAAAATGAAATGTCTTTTGTAACAGATGAGTTTCCATCTGAAACCCTGATACTTCGAAAGAGACTGTCCGTTTTGTACATGAAGTGCATCCAACTTTTGCCATAACCCTGTAAACTTTTTAGCACATGCTATGTGGGTGAAATCATGATACTATGCCAACTTTCAACCTTTTCAAAGTTCATTTGTAGTGGTTTTGAATTTCACGGTCATTTAAATCAAAAAAATTAGTAAGTGCGTGCAAAATACCAAATGAAGTCAGAAATGGTTGGAAATTGATGACGTGGCTTTGAATGGTATATGTTGAACACACAAAAATCTTGGAGTTCTAATAAGTGCAAGAAAATGAAATTCCTTTTGTAACAGACGAGTTTATGTGCCGAAACCCAGATTCTTCGAGAGAGACTGTCCGTTTTGTAGACGAAGTGCATCCAGCTTTGGCCGTAACCCGCTCAACTCTTTAGCACATGCTATGTGGGTCAAATGATGATACCATGCCAACTTTCAACCTTTTTAGAGTTCATTTGAAGTGCTTTTCAATTTTAGGGTCATTTTGCTCAAAAAAATCAATAACTGCATGAAAAATAACAAATGAAGTCAGAATGGGTTGAAAATTGATGATGTGGCTTTGAATGGTGCATTTTGAACAAACAAAAAGCCTGGAGTTCAAATAAGTTCATGAAAATGAAATGCCTTTTTGTAACAGATGAGTTTATGTCCGAAACCCTGATACTTCGACACAGACTGTCCGTTTTGTACACGAAGTGCATCCAACTTTTGCCGTAACCCTCTCAACTTTTTAGCACATGCTATGTGGGTGAAATGATGATACCATGACAACTTTCAACCCTTTCAGAGTTCATTTGTAGTGCTTTTCAATTTCAGGGTCATTTAGCTCAAAGAAATTAGTAAGTGCGTGAAAAATACCAAATGAAGTCAGAAAGGGTTGAAAATTTATGATGTGGCTTTGAATGGTGCATTTTGAACACACAGAAAGCTTGTAGTTCAAATAAGTTCAAGAAAATGAAATGCCTTTTGTAACAGATGAGTTTATGTCCGAAACCCTGATACTCCGACAGAGACTGTCCGTTTTGTAAACGAAGTGCATTCAACTTTTGCTATAACCCTCTCAACTTTTTAGCACATGCTATGTGGGTGAAATGATGATACCGTGACAACTTTCAACCCTTTCAGAGTTCATTTGTAGTGCTTTTCAATTTCAGGGTCATTTAGCTCAAAAAAATTAGTAAGTGCATGAAAATACCAAATGAAGTCAGAAGGGGTTGAAAATTGATGATGTGGCTTTGAATGGTGCATTTTGAACACACAAAAAGCCTGGAGTTCAAATAAGTTCAAGAAAATGAAATGCCTTTTTGTAACAGATGAGTTTATGTGTGAAACCCTGATACTTCGACACAGACTGTCCGTTTTGTACACGAAGTGCATCCAACTTTTGCCGTAACCCTCTCAACTTTTTAGCACATGCTATGTGGGTGAAATGATGATACCATGACAACTTTCAACCCATTCAGAGTTCATTTGTAGTGCTTTTCAATTTCAGGGTCATTTAGCTCAAAAAAATTAGTAAGTGCATGAAAATACCAAATGAAGTCAGAAGGGGTTGAAAATATATGATGTGGCTTTGAATGGTGCATTTTGAACACACCAAAATCTTGGAGTTCAAATAAGTTCAAGAAAATGAAATGCCGTTTGTAACAGATGAGTTTATGTGCCGAAACTCTGATACTTCGAAAGAGACTGTCCGTTTTGTACACGAAGTGCATCCAGCTTTTCCGTAATCCTCTCAACTCTTTAGCACATGCTATGTGGGTGAAAGGATGATACCATGCCAACTTTCAACCTTTTTAGAGTTCATTTGTAGTGCTTTTCAATTTCAGGGTCATTTAGCTCAAAAAAATCAATAACTACATGAAAAATAACAAATAAAGTCAGAAAGGGTTGAAAATTGATGATGTGGCTTTGAATGGTGCATTTTGAACACACAAAAATCCTGGAGTTCAAATAAGTTCAAGAAATTGAAATGTCTTCTTGTAACAGGTGAGTTTATGTCCGAAACCGTGATACTTCGACAGAGACTGTCCGTTTTGTACACGAAGTGCATCCAACTTTGGTCGTAACCCACTCAACTTTTTAGCACATGCTATGTGGGTGAAATGATGATACCAAGCCAAGTTTCAACCCTTTGAGAGTTCATTTGTAGTGCTTTTCAATTTCAGGGTCATTTAGCTCAGAAAAATTGGTAAGTGCATGAAAATACCAAATGAAGTCAGAAGGGGTTGAAAATTGATGATGTGGCGTTGAATGGAGCATTTTGAACACACCAAAATCTTGGAGTTCAAATAAGTTCAAGAAAATGAAATGCCTTTTGTAACAGATGATTTTATGTGCCGAAACCCTGATACTTCGATAGAGACTGTCCGTTTTGTACACGAAGTGCATCCAGCTTTCCGTAACCCTCTCTACTCTTTAGCACATGCTATGTGGGTGAAAGGATGATACCATGCCAACTTTCAACCTTTTTAGAGTTCATTTGTAGTGCCTTTCAATTTCAGGGTCATTCAGCTCAAAAAATGAATAACTACATGAAAAATAACAAATGAAGTCAAAAAGGATTGCAAATTGATGATGTGGCTTTGAATGGTGCATTTTGAACACACAAAAAGCCTGGAGTTCAAATAAGTTCAAGAAAATGAAACGCCTTTTTGTAACAGATGAGTTTTTGTCCGAAACCCTGATACTTCGAAAGAGACTGTCCGTTGTGTACACGAAGTGCATCCAGCTTTTGCCGTAACCCTCTCAACTTTCTAGCACATGCTATGTGGGTGAAATGATGATACCGTGCCAACTTTCAACCCTTTCAGAGTTCATTTGTAGTGCTTTTCAATTTCAGGGTCATTTAGCTCAAAAAAATTAGTAAGTGCACGAAAATACCAAATGAAGTCAAAAAGGGGTTGAAAATTGATGATGTGGCTTTGAATGGTGCATTTTGAACAAACAAAAAGCCTGGAGTTCAAATAAGTTCATGAAAATGAAATGCCTTTTTGTAACAGATGAGTTTATGTCCGAAACCCTGATACTTCGACACAGACTGTCCGTTTTGTACACGAAGTGCATCCAACTTTTGCCGTAACCCTCTCAACTTTTTAGCACATGCTATGTGGGTGAAATGATTATACCATGACAACTTTCAACCCTTTCAGAGTTCATTTGTAGTGCTTGTCAATTTCAGGGTCATTTAGCTCAAAAAAATTAGTAAGTGCATGAAAATACCAAATGAAGTCAGAAGGGGTTGAAAATTGATGATGTGGCTTTGAATGGTGCATTTTGAACACACAAAAAGCCTGGCGTTCAAATAAGTTCAAGAAAATGAAATGCCTTTTTGTAACAGATGAGTTTATGTCCGAAACCCTGATACTTCGACACAGACTGTCCGTTTTGTACACGAAGTGCATCCAACTTTTGCCGTAACCCTCTCAACTTTTTAGCACATGCTATGTGGGTGAAATGATGATACCATGAAAACTTTCAACCCTTTCAGAGGTCATTTGTAGTGCTTTTCAATTTCAGGGTCATTTAGCTCAAAAAAATTAGTAAGTGCATGAAAATACCAAATGAAGTCAGAAGGGGTTGAAAATTGATGATGTGGCTTTGAATGGTGCATTTTGAACACACCAAAATCTTGGAGTTCAAATAAGTTCAAGAAAATGAAATGTCGTTTGTAACAGATGAGTTTATGTGCCGAAACTCTGATACTTCGAAAGAGACTATCCGTTTTGTACACGAAGTGCATCCACCTTTTCCGTAACCCTCTCAACTCTTTAGCACATGCTATGTGGGTGAAAGGATGATACCATGCCAACTTTCAACCTTTTTAGATTTCATTTGTAGTGCTTTTCAATTTTAGGGTCATTTAGCACAAAAAAATAATAACTGCATGAAAAATAACAAATGAAGTCAGAATGGGTTGAAAATTGATGATGTGGCTTTGAATGGTGCATTTTGAACACACAAAAAGCCTGGAGTTCAAATAAGTTCAAGAAAATGAAATGCCTTTTTGTAATAGATGAGTTTATGTCTGAAACCCTGATACTTCGAAAGAGACTGTCCATTTTGTAGACGAAGTGCCTCCAGCTTTCGCCGTAACCCTCTCAACTTTTTAGCACATTCTATGTGTGTGAAATTATGATACCATGCCAACTTCAACCTTTTCAGAGTTCGTTTGTAGTGCTTTTCAACTTCAGGGTCATTTAGCTCAAAAAAAACAATAACTGCGTGAAAAATAACAAATGAAGTTAGAAGGGGTTGAAAATTGATTATGTGGCTTTGAATGGTGAATTTTGAACTCACAAAAACCTGGAGTTCAAATAAATTATAGAAAATGAAATGTCTTTTGTAACAGATGAGTTTCCATCTGAAACCCTGATACTTCGAAAGAGACTGTCCGTTTTGTACATGAAGTGCATCCAACTTTTGCCATAACCCTGTAAACTTTTTAGCACATGCTATGTGGGTGAAATGATGATACTATGCCAACTTTCAACCTTTTCAAAGTTCATTTGTAGTGGTTTTGAATTTCACGGTCATTTAAATCAAAAAAATTAGTAAGTGCGTGCAAAATACCAAATGAAGTCAGAAATGGTTGGAAATTGATGACGTGGCTTTGAATGGTATATTTTGAACACACAAAAATCTTGGAGTTCTAATAAGTGCAAGAAAATGAAATTCCTTTTGTAACAGACGAGTTTATGTGCCGAAACCCAGATTCTTCGAGAGAGACTGTCCGTTTTGTAGACGAAGTGCATCCAGCTTTGGCCGTAACCCGCTCAACTCTTTAGCACATGCTATGTGGGTCAAATGATGATACCATGCAAACTTTCAACCTTTTTAGAGTTCATTTGAAGTGCTTTTCAATTTTAGGGTCATTTTGCTCAAAAAAATCAATAACTGCATGAAAAATAACAAATGAAGTCAGAATGGGTTGAAAATTGATGATGTGGCTTTGAATGGTGCATTTTGAACAAACAAAAAGCCTGGAGTTCAAATAAGTTCATGAAAATGAAATGCCTTTTTGTAACAGATGAGTTTATGTCCGAAACCCTGATACTTCGACACAGACTGTCCGTTTTGTACACGAAGTGCATCCAACTTTTGCCGTAACCCTCTCAACTTTTTAGCACATGCTATGTGGGTGAAATGATGATACCATGACAACTTTCAACCCTTTCAGAGTTCATTTGTAGTGCTTGTCAATTTCAGGGTCATTTAGCTCAAAAAAATTAGTAAGTGCATGAAAATACCAAATGAAGTCAGAAGGGGTTGAAAATTGATGATGTGGCTTTGAATGGTGCATTTTGAACACACAAAAAGCCTGGCGTTCAAATAAGTTCAAGAAAATGAAATGCCTTTTTGTAACAGATGAGTTTATGTCCGAAACCCTGATACTTCGACACAGACTGTCCGTTTTGTACACGAAGTGCATCCAACTTTTGCCGTAACCCTCTCAACTTTTTAGCACATGCTATGTGGGTGAAATGATGATACCATGAAAACTTTCAACCCTTTCAGAGGTCATTTGTAGTGCTTTTCAATTTCAGGGTCATTTAGCTCAAAAAAATTAGTAAGTGCATGAAAATACCAAATGAAGTCAGAAGGGGTTGAAAATTGATGATGTGGCTTTGAATGGTGCATTTTGAACACACCAAAATCTTGGAGTTCAAATAAGTTCAAGAAAATGAAATGTCGTTTGTAACAGATGAGTTTATGTGCCGAAACTCTGATACTTCGAAAGAGACTATCCGTTTTGTACACGAAGTGCATCCAGCTTTTCCGTAACCCTCTCAACTCTTTAGCACATGCTATGTGGGTGAAAGGATGATACCATGCCAACTTTCAACCTTTTTAGAGTTCATTTGTAGTGCTTTTCAATTTAAGGGTCATTTAGCTCAAAAAATCAATAACTACATGAAAAATAACAAATGAAGTCAGAAAGGGTTGCAAATTGATGATGTGGCTTTGAATGGTGCATTTTGAACACACAAAAAGCCTGGAGTTCAAATAAGTTCAAGAAAATGAAATGCCTCTTTGTAACAGATGAGTTTTTGTCCGAAACCCTGATACTTCGAAAGAGACTGTCCGTTGTGTACACGAAGTGCATCCAGCTTTTGCCGTAACCCTCTCAACTTTCTAGCACATGCTATGTGGGTGAAATGATGATACCGTGCCAACTTTCAACCCTTTCAGAGTTCATTTGTAGTGCTTTTCAATTTCAGGGTCATTTAGCTCAAAAAATTAGTAAGTGCATGAAAATACCAAATGAAGTCAAAAGGGGTTGAAAATTGATGATGTGGCTTTGAATGGTGCATTTTGAACACACGAAAATCTTGGACTTCAAATAAGGTCAAGAAAATGAAATGCCTTTTGTAACAGATGAGTTTATGTGCCGAAACCCTGATACTTCGAAAGAGACTGTCCGTTTTGTACACGAAGTGCATCCAGCTTTTTCCGTAACCCTCTTAACTCTTTACCACAGGCTATGTGGGTGAAATGATGATACCATGACAACTCTCAACCTTTTTAGCGTTCATTTGTAGTGCTTTTCAATTTCAGGGTCATTTAGCTCAAAAAAAATCAATAACTGCATGAAAAATAACAAATGAAGTCGGAAAGGGTTGAAAATTGATGATGTGGCTTTGAATGGTGCGTTTTGAACACACAAAAAGCCTGGAGTCCAAATAAGTTCAAGAAAATGAAATGCCTTTTTGTAAAAGATGAGTTTATGTCCGAAACCCTGATACTTCGAAAGAGACTCTCCGTTGTGTACACGAAGTGCATCCAGCTTTTGCCGTAACCCTCTCAACTTTGTAGCACATGCTATGTGGGTGAAATGATGATACCGTGCCAACTTTCAACCCTTTCAGAGTTCATTTGTAGTGCTTTTCAATTTCAGGGTCATTTAGCTCAAAAAATTAGTAAGTGCATGAAAATACCAAATGAAGTCAAAAGGGGTTGAAAATTGATGATGTGGCTTTGAATGGTGCATTTTGAACACACGAAAATCTTGGAGTTCAAATAAGGTCAAGAAAATGAAATGACTTTTGTAACAGATGAGTTTATGTGCCGAAACCCTGATACTTCGAAAGAGACTGTCCGTTTTGTACACAAAGTGCATCCAGCTTTTGCCGTAACCCTCTTAACTCTTTACCACAGGCTATGTGGGTGAAATGATGATACCATGACAACTCTCAACCTTTTTAGCGTTCATTTGTAGTGCTTTTCAATTTCAGGGTCATTTAGCTCAAAAAAAATCAATAACTGCATGAAAAATAACAAATGAAGTCGGAAAGGGTTGAAAATTGATGATGTGGCTTTGAATGGTGCGTTTTGAACACACAAAAATCCTGGAGTCCAAATAAGTTCAAGAAAATGAAATGCCTTTTTGTAAAAGATGAGTTTATGTCCGAAACCCTGATACTTCGAAAGAGACTCTCCGTTGTGTACACGAAGTGCATCCAGCTTTTGCCGTAACCCTCTCAACTTTCTAGCACATGCTATGTGGGTGAAATGATGATACCGTTCCAACTTTCAACCCTTTCAGAGTTCATTTGTAGTGCTTTTCAATTTCAGGGTCATTTAGCTCAAAAAATTAGTAAGTGCATGAAAATACCAAATGAAGTCAAAAGGGGTTGAAAATTGATGATGTGGCTTTGAATGGTGCATTTTGAACACACGAAAATCTTGGAGTTCAAATAAGGTCAAGAAAATGAAATGCCTTTTGTAACAGATGAGTTTATGTGCCGAAACCCTGATACTTCGAAAGAGACTGTCCGTTTTGTACACGAAGTGCATCCAGCTTTTGCCGTAACCCTCTTAACTCTTTACCACAGGCTATGTGGGTGCAATGATGATACCATGACAACTCTCAACCTTTTTAGCGTTCATTTGTAGTGCTTTTCAATTTCAGGGTCATTTAGCTCAAAAAAATCAATAACTGCATGAAAAATAACAAATGAAGTCGGAAAGGGTTGAAAATTGATGATGTGGCTTTGAATGGTGCGTTTTGAACACACAAAAAGCCTGGAGTCCAAATAAGTTCAAGAAAATGAAATGCCTTTTTGTAAAAGATGAGTTTATGTCCGAAACCCTGATACTTCGAAAGAGACTCTCCGTTGCGTACACGAAGTGCATCCAGCTTTTGCCGTAACCATCTCAACTCTTTAGCACATGCTATGTGGGTGAAAGGATGATACCATGCCAACTTTCAACCTTTTTAGATTTCATTTGTAGTGCTTTTCAATTTTAGGGTCATTTAGCACAAAAAAATCAATAACTGCATCAAAAATAACAAATGAAGTCAGAATGGTTTGAAAATTGATGATGTGGCTTTGAATGGTGCATTTTGAACACACAAAAAACCTGGAGTTCAAATAAGTTCAAGAAAATGAAATGCCTTTTTGTAATAGATGAGTTTATGTCTGAAACCCTGATACTTCGAAAGAGACTGTCCGTTTTGTAGACGAGGTGCATCCAGCTTTTGCCGTAACCCTCTCAACTATTTAGCACATTCTATGTGGGTGAAATGATGATACCATGCCAACTTTCAACCTTTTCAGAGTTCGTTTGTAGTGCTTTTCAATTTCAGGGTCATTTAGCTAAAAAAAACAATAACTGCGTGAAAAATAACAAATGAAGTCAGAAGGGGTTGAAAATTGATTATGTGGCTTTGAATGGTGAATTTTGAACTCACAAAAACCTGGAGTTCAAATAAATTATAGAAAATGAAACGTCTTTTGTAACCGATGAGTTTCCATCTGAAACCCTGATACTTCGAAAGAGACTGTCCGTTTTGTACACGAAGTGCATCCAACTTTTGCCATAACCCTGTAAAAATTTTAGCACATGCTATGTGGGTGAAATGATGATACTATGCCAACTTTCAACCTTTTCAAAGTTCATTTGTAGTGGTTTTCAATTTCAGGGTCATTTAAATCAAAAAAGTTAGTAAGTGCGTGAAAAATACCAAATGAAGTCAGAAATGGTTGGAAATTGATGACGTGGCTTTGAATGGTGCATTTTGAACACACAAAAAGCTTGGAGTTCAAATAAGTGCAAGAAAATGAAATTCCTTTTGTAACAGATGAGTTTATGTGCCGAAACCCTGATTCTTCGAAAGAGACTGACCGTTTTGTAGATGAAGTGCATCCAGCTTTTGCCATAACCCGCTCAACTCTTTAGCACATGCTATGTGGATGAAATGATGATACCATGCCAACTTTCAACCTTTTTAGAGTTCATTTGAAGTGCTTTTCAATTTTAGGGTCATTTTGCTCAAAAAAATCAATAACTGCATGAAAAATAACAAATAAGGTCAGAATGGGTTGAAAATTGATGATGTGGCTTTGAATGGTGCATTTTGAACACACAAAAAGCCTGGAGTTCAAATAAGTTCAAGAAAATGAAATGCCTTTTTGTAACAGATGAGTTTATGTCCGAAACCCTGATACTTCGACACAGACTGTCCGTTTTGTACACGAAGTGCATCCAACTTTTGCCGTAACCCTCTCAACTTTTTAGCACATGCTATGTGGGTGAAATGATGATACCATGACAACTTTCAACCCTTTCCGAGTTCATTTGTAGTGCTTTTCAATTTCAAGGTCATTTAGCTCAAAAAAATTAGTAAGTGCATGAAAATACCAAATGAAGTCAGAAGGGGTTGAAAATTGATGATGTGGCTTTGAATGGTGCATTTTGAACACACCAAAATCTTGGAGTTCAAATAAGTTCAAGAAAATGAAATGCCGTTTGTAACAGATGAGTTTATGTGCCGAAACTCTGATACTTCGAAAGAGACTGTCCGTTTTGTACACGAAGTGCATCCAGCTTTTCCGTAACCCTCTCAACTCTTTAGCACATGCCATGTGGGTGAAAGGATGATACCATGCCAACTTTCAACCTTTTTAGAGTTCATTTGTAGTGCTTTTCAATTTCAGGGTCATTTAGCTCAAAAAAATCAATAACTACATGAAAAATAACAAATAAAGTCAGAAAGGGTTGAAAATTGATGATGTGGCTTTGAATGGTGCATTTTGAACACACAAAAATCATGGAGTTCAAATAAGTTCAAGAAATTGAAATGCCTTCTTGTAACAGGTGAGTTTATGTCCGAAACCGTGATACTTCGACAGAGACTGTCCGTTTTGTACACGAAGTGCATCCAAATTTTGTCGTAACCCTCTCAACTTTTTAGCACATGCTATGTGGGTGAAGTGATGATACCAAGCCAACTTTCAACCCTTTGAGAGTTCATTTGTAGTGCTTTTCAATTTCAGGGTCATTTAGCTCAGAAAAATTGGTAAGTGCATGAAAATACCAAATGAAGTCAGAAGGGGTTGAAAATTGATGATGTGGAGTTGAATGGAGCATTTTGAACACACCAAAATCTTGGAGTTCAAATAAGTTCAAGAAAATGAAATGCCTTTTGTAACAGATGATTTTATGTGCCGAAACCCTGATACTTCGAAAGAGACTGTCCGTTTGGTACACGAAGTGCATCCAGCTTTCCGTAACCCTCTCAACTTTCTAGCACATGCTATGTGGGTGAAATGATGATACCGTGCCAACTTTCAACCCTTTCAGAGTTCATTTGTAGTGCTTTTCAATTTCAGGGTCATTTAGCTCAAAAAAATTAGTAAGTGCATGAAAATACCAAATGAAGTCAAAAGGGGTTGAAAATTGATGATGTGGCTTTGAATGGTGCATTTTGAACACACGAAAATCTTGGAGTTCAAATAAGTTCAAGAAAATGAAATGCCTTTTGTAATAGATGAGTTTATGTGCCGAAACCCTGATACTTCGAAAGAGACTGTCAGTTTTGTACTCGAAGTGCATCCAACTTTTGCCGTAACCCTCTTAACTCTTTACCACAGGCTATGTGGGTGAAATGATGATACCATGCCAACTTTCAACCTTTTTAGCGTTCATTTGTAGTGCTTTTCAATTTCAGGGTCATTTAGCTGGAAAAAATCAATAACTGCATGAAAAATAACAAATGAAATCGGAAAGGGTTGAAAATTGATGATGTGGCTTTGAGTGGTGCATTTTGAACACACAAAAAGCCTGGAGTCCAAATAAGTTCAAGAAAATGAAATGCCTTTTTGTAAAAGATGAGTTTATGTCCGAAACCCTGGTACTTCGAAAGAGATTGTCCGTTGTGTACACGAAGTGCATACAGTTTTTGCCGTAACCCTATCAACTCTTTAGCACAGGCTATGTGGGTGAAATGATGACACCATGCCAACTTTCAACCTTTTTAGAGTTCATTTGTAGTGCTTTTCAATTTCAGGGTCATTTAGCTCAAAAAAATCAATAACTGCATGCAAAATAACAAATGAAGTCAGAATGGGTTGAAAATTGATGATGTGGCTTTGAATGGTGCATTTTGACGACACAAAAAGCCTGGAGTTCAAATAAGTTCAAGAAAATGAAATGCCTTTATGTAACAGATGAGTTTATGTGCGAAACCCTGATACTTCGAAAGAGACTGTCCGTTTTGTACACGAAATGCATCCAACTTTTGCCGTAACCCTCTCAACTTTTTAGCACATGCTATATGGGTGAAATGATGATACCATGCCAACTTTCAACCCTTTCAGAGTTCATTTGTAGTGCTTTTCAATTTCAGGGTCATTTAGCCCAAAGAAATTAGTAAGTGCGTGAAAAATACCAAATGAAGTCAGAAAGGGTTGAAAATTGATGATGTGGCTTTGAATGGTGCATTTTGAGAACACAGAAAGCTTGGAGTTCAAATAAGTTCAAGAAAATGAAATGCCTTTTGTAGGAGATGAGTTTATGTGCCGAAACCCTGATACTTCGAAAGAGACTGTCCGTTTTGTACACGAAGTGCATCCAGCTTTTGCCGTAACCCTCTCAACTCTATAGCACATGCTATGTGGGTGAAAGGATGATACCATGCCAACTTTCAACCTTTTTAGAGTTCATTTGTAGTGCTTTTCAATTTCAGGGTCATTTAGCTCAAAAAAATCAATAACTGCATGCAAAATAACAATTGAAGTGAGAATGGCTTGAAAATTGATGATGTGGCTCTGAATGGTGAATTTTGAACACACAAAAAGCCTGGATTTCAAATAAGTTCAAGAAAATGAAATGCCTTTTTGTAACAGATGAGTTTATGTCCGAAACACTGATACTGCGACACAGACTGTCCGTTTTGTACACGAAGTGCATTCAAGTTTTGCTGTAACCCTCTCAACTTTTTAATATATTCTATGTGGGTGAAATGATGATACCGTGCCAACTTTCAACCCTTTCAGAGTTCATTTGTAGTGCTTTTGAATTTCAGGGTCATTTAGCTCAAAGAAATTAGTAAGTGCGTGAAAAATACCAAATGAAATCAGAAAGGGTTGAAAATTGATGATGTGGCTTTGAATGGTGCATTTTGAACACACAGAAAGCTTGTAGTTCAAATAAGTTCAAGAAAATGAAATGCCTTTTGTAACAAATGAGTTTATGTGCCGAAACCCTGATACTTCGAAAGAGACTGTCCGTTTTGTACACGAAGTGCATCCAGCTTTTGCCGTAACCCTCTCAACTCTTTAGCACATGCTATGTGGGTGAAAGGATGATACCATGCCAACTTTCAACCTTTTTAGAGTTCATTTGTAGTGCTTTTCAATTTTAGGGTCATTTAGCACAAAAAAATCAATAAGTGCATGAAAAATATCAAATGAAGTCAGAATGGGTTCAAAATTGATGATGTGGCTTTGAATGGTGCATTTTGGACACACAAAAAGCCTGGAGTTCAAATAAGTTCAAGAAAATGAAATGCCTTTTTGGAATAGATGAGTTTATGTCTGAAACCCTGGTACTTCGAAAGAGACTGTCCGTTTTGTAGACGAAGTGCATCCAGCTTTTGCCGTAACCCTCTCAACTTTTTAGCACATTCTATGTGGGTGAAAGGATGATACCATGCCAACTTTCAACCTTTTCAGAGTTCGTTTGTAGTGCTTTTCAACTTCAGGGTCATTTAGCTAAAAAAAACAATAACTGCGTGAAAAATAACAAATGAAGTCAGAAGGGGCTGAAAATTGATTATGTGGCTTTGAATGGTGAATTTTGAACTCACAAAAACCTGGAGTTCAAAAAAATTATAGAAAATGAAATGTCTTTTGTAACCGATGAGTTTCCATCTGAAACCCTGATACTTCGAAAGAGACTGTCCGTTTTGTACACGAAGTTCATCCAATTTTTGCCATAACCCTCTAAACTTTTTAGCACATGCTATGTGGGTGAAATGATGATACTATGCCAACTTTCAACCTTTTCAAAGTTCATTTCTAGTGGTTTTCAATTTGAGGGTCATTTAAATCAAAAAAATTAGGAAGTGCGTGAAAAATACCAAATGAAGTCAGAAATGGTTGGAAATTGATGACGTGGCTTTGAATGGTGCATTTTGAACACACAAAAAGCTTGGAGTTCAAATAAGTTCAAGAAAATGAAATGCCTTTTGTAACAGATGAGTTTATGTGCCGAAACCCTGATTCTTCGAAAGAGACTGTCTGTTTTGTAGACGAAGTGCATCCAGCTCTTGCCGTAACCCGATCAACTCTTTAGCACATGCTATGTGGGTGAAATGATGATACCATGCCAACTTTCAACCTTTTTAGAGTTCATTTGAAGTGCTTTTCAATTTTACGGTCATTTTGCTCAAAAAATCAATAACTGCATGAAAAATAACAAATGAAGTCAGAATGGGTTGAAAATTGATGATGTGGCTTTGAATGGTGCATTTTGAACACACAAAAAGCCTGGAGTTCAAATAAGTTCAAGAAAATGAAATGCCTTTTTGTAATAGATGAGTTTATGTGCCGAAAGCCTGATACGTCGAAAGAGACTGTCCGTTTTGTACACGAAGTGCATCCAGCTTTTATGTAACCCTCTCAACTCTTTGGCACATGCTATGTGGGTGAAAGGATGATACCATGCCAACTTTCAACCTTTTTAGAGTTCATTTGTAGTGCTTTTCAATTTCAGGGTCATTTAGCTCAAAAAAATCAATAAGTGCATGCAAAATAACAAATGAAGTCAGAATGGGTTGAAAATTGATGATGTGGCTTTGAATGGTGCATTTTGAAGACACAAAAAGCCTGGAGTTCAAATAAGTTCAAGAAAATGAAATGCCTTTATGTAACAGATGAGTTTATGTGCGAAACCCTGATACTTCGAAAGAGACTGTCCGTTTTGTCCACGAAATGCATCCAACTTTTGCCGTAACCCTCTCAACTTTTTAGCACATGCTATATGGGTGAAATGATGATACCATGCCAACTTTCAACCCTTTCAGAGTTCATTTGTAGTGCTTTTCAATTTCAGGGTCATTTAGCCCAAAGAAATTAGTAAGTGCGTGAAAAATACCAAACGAAGTCAGAAAGGGTTGAAAATTGATGATGTGGCTTTGAATGGTGCATTTTGAGCACACAGAAAGCTTGGAGTTCAAATAAGTTCAAGAAAATGAAATGCCTTTTGTAAGAGATGAGTTTATGTGCCGAAACCCTGATACTTCGAAAGTGACTGTCCGTTTTGTACACGAAGTGCATCCAACTTTTGCCGTAACCCTGTCAACTCTTTAGCACATGCTATGTGGGTGAAAGGATGATACCATGCCAACTTTCAACCTTTTTAGAGTTCATTTGTAGTGCTTTTCAATTTCAGGGTCATTTAGCTCAAAAAAATCAATAACTGCATGGAAAATAACAAATGAAGTGAGAATGGCTTGAAAATTGATGATGTGGCTTTGAATGGTGAATTTTGAACACACAAAAAGCCTGGAGTTCAAATAAGTTCAAGAAAATGAAATGCCTTTTTGTAACAGATGAGTTTATGTCCGAAACACTAATACTGCGACAGAGACTGTCTGTTTTGTACACGAAGTGCATTCAAGTTTTGTTGTAACCCTCTCAAATTTTTAATACATTCTATGTGGGTGAAATGATGATACCGTGCCAACTTTCAACCCTTTCAGAGTTCATTTGTAGTGCTTTTCAATTTCAGGGTCATTTAGCTCAAAGAAATTAGTAAGTGCGTGAAAAATACCAAATGAAGTCAGAAAGGGTTGAAAATTGATGATGTGGCTTTGAATGGTGCATTTTGAACACACAGAAAGCTTGTAGTTCAAATAAGTTCAAGAAAATGAAATGCCTTTTGTAACAAATGAGTTTATGTGCCGAAACCCTGATACTTCGAAAGAGATTGTCCGTTTTGTACACGAAGTTCATCCAGCTTTTGCCGTAACCCTCTCAACTCTTTAATACATGCTATGTGGGTGAAAGGATGATACCATGCCAACTTTCAACCTTTTTAGAGTTCATTTGTAGTGCTTTTCAATTTTAGGGTCATTTAGCACAAAAAAATCAATAAGTGCATGAAAAATATCAAATGAAGTCAGAATGGGTTCAAAATTGATGATGTGGCTTTGAATGGTGCATTTTGGACACACAAAAAGCCTGGAGTTCAAATAAGTTCAAGAAAATGAAATGCCTTTTTGGAATAGATGAGTTTATGTCTGAAACCCTGATACTTCGAAAGAGACTGTCCGTGTTGTAGACGAAGTGCATCCAGCTTTTGCCGTAACCCTCTCAACTTTTTAGCACATTCTATGTGGGTGAAATGATGATACCATGCCAACTTTCAACCTTTTCAGAGTTCGTTTGTAGTGCTTTTCAACTTCAGGGTCATTTAGCTAAAAAAAAAACAATAACTGCGTGAAAAATAACAAATGAAGTCAGAAGGGGCTGAAAATTGATTATGTGGCTTTGAATGGTGAATTGTGAACTCACAAAAACCTGGAGTTCAAATAAATTATAGAAAATGAAATGTCTTTTGTAACCGATGAGTTTCCATCTGAAACCCTGATACTTCGAAAGAGACTGTCCGTTTTGTACACGAAGTTCATCCAATTTTTGCCATAACCCTCTAAACTTTTTAGCACATGCTATGTGGGTGAAATGATGATACTATGCCAACTTACAACCTTTTCAAAGTTCATTTCTAGTTGTTTTCAATTTGAGGGTCATTTAAATCAAAAAAATTAGGAAGTGCGTGAAAAATACCAAATGAAGTCAGAAATGGTTGGAAATTGATGACGTGGCTTTGAATGGTGCATTTTGAACACACAAAAAGCTTGGAGTTCAAATAAATTGAAGAAAATGAAATGCCTTTTGTAACAGATGAGTTTATGTGCCGAAACCCTGATTGTTCGAAAGAGACTGTCCGTTTTGTAGACGAAGTGCATCCAGCTTTTGCCGTAACCCGATCAACTCTTTAGCACATGCTATGTGGGTGAAATGATGATACCATGCCAACTTTCAACCTTTTTAGAGTTCATTTGAAGTGCTTTTCAATTTTAGGGTCATTTTGCTCAAAAAATCAATAACTGCATGAAAAATAACAAATGAAGTCAGAATGGGTTGAAAATTGATGATGTGGCTTTGAATGGTGCATTTTGAACACACAAAAATCCTGGAGTTCAAATAAGTTCAAGAAAATGAAATGCCTTTTTGTAACAGATGAGTTTATGTGCCGAAAGCCTGATACTTCGAAACAGACTGTCCGTTTTGTACACGAAGTGCATCCAGCTTTTCTGTAACCCTCTCAACTCTTTGGCACATGCTATGTGGGTGAAAGGATGATACCATGCCAACTTTCAAACTTTTTCGAGTTCATTTGTAGTGCTTTTCAATTTCAGGGTCATTTAGCTAAAAAAAATCCATAACTACACGAAAAATAACAAATAAAGTCAGAAAGGGTTGAAAATTGATGATGTGGCTTTGAATGGTGCATTTTGAACACACAAAAATCCTGGAGTTCAAATAAGTTCAAGAAATTGAAATGCCTTTTTGTAACAGATGAGTTTATGTCCGAAACCGTGATACTTCGACAGAGACTGTCCGTTTTGTACACGAAGTGCATCCAGCTTTTGTCGTAACCCTCTCAACTTTTTAGCACATGCTATGTGGGTGAAATGATGATACCAATCCAACTTTCAACCCTTTGAAAGTTCATTTGTAGTGCTTTTCAATTTCTGGGTCATTTAGATTAGAAAAATTAGTAAGTGCATAAAAATACCAAATGAATTCAGAAGTGGTTGAAAATTGATGATGTGGCGTTGAATGGAGCATTTTGAACACACCAAAATCTTGGAGTTCAAATAAGTTCAAGAAAATGAAATGCCTTTTGTAACAGATGATTTTATGTGCCGAAACCCTGATACTTCGAAAGAGACTGTCCGTTTTGTACATGAAGTGCATCCAGCTTTCCGTAACCCTCTCTACTCTTTAGCACATGCTATGTGGGTGAAAGGATGATACCATGCCAACTTTCAACCTTTTTAGAGTTCATTTGTAGTGCTTTTGAATTTTAGGGTCATTTAGCTCAAAAAAATCAATAAGTGCATGCAAAATAACAAATGAAGTCAGAATGGGTTGAAAATTGATGATGTGGCTTTGAATGGTGCATTCTGAAGACACAAAAAGCCTGGAGTTCAAATAAGTTCAAGAAAATGAAATGCCTTTATGTAACAGATGAGTTTATGTGCGAAACCCTGATACTTCGAAAGAGACTGTCCGTTTTGTACACGAAGTGCATCCAACTTTTGCCGTAACCGTCTCAACTTTTTAATACATTCTATGTGGGTGAAATGATTATACCGTGCCAACTTTCAACCCTTTCAGAGTTCATTTGTAGTGCTTTTCAATTTCAGGGTCATTTAGCTCAAAGAAATTAGTAAGTGCGTGAAAAATACCAAATGAAGTCAGAAAGGGTTGAAAATTGATGATGTGGCTTTGAATGGTGCATTTTGAACACACAGAAAGCTTGGAGTTCAAATAAGTTCAAGAAAAATGAAATGCCTTTTGTAACAAATGAGTTTATGTGCCGAAACCCTGATACTTCGAAAGAGACTGTCCGTTTTGTACACGAAGTGCATCCAGCTTTTGCCGTAACCCTCTCAACTCTTTAGCACATGCTATGTGGGTGAAAGGATGATACCATGCCAACTTTCAACCTTTTTAGAGTTCATTTGTAGTGCTTTTCAATTTTAGGGTCATTTAGCACAAAAAAATCAATAAGTGCATGAAAAATAACAAATGAAGTCAGAATGGGTTGAAAATTGATGATGTGGCTTTGAATGGTGCATTCTGAAGACACAAAAAGCCTGGAGTTCAAATAAGTTCAAGAAAATGAAATGCCTTTATGTAACAGATGAGTTTATGTGCGAAACCCTGATACTTCGAAAGAGACTGTCCGTTTTGTACACGAAGTGCATCCAACTTTTGCCGTAACCCTCTCAACTTTTAGCACATGATATGTGGGTGAAATGATGATACCATGCCAACTTTCAACCCTTTCAGAGTTCATTTGTAGTGCTTTTCAATTTCAGGGTCATTTAGCTCAAAGAAATTAGTAAGTGCGTGAAAAATACCAAATGAAGTCAGAAAGGGTTGAAAATTGATGATGTGGCTTTGAATGGTGAATTTTGAACACACAGAAAGCTTGGAGTTCAAATAAGTTCAAGAAAATGAAATGCCTTTTTATAACAGATGAGTTTATGTCCGAAACCCTGATACTTCGAAAGAGACTGTCCGTTGTGTACACGAAGTGCATCCAGCTTTTGCCGTAACCCTCTCAACTTTTTAATACATTCTATGTGGGTGAAATGATGATACCGTGCCAACTTTCAACCCTTTCAGAGTTCATTTGTAGTGCTTTTCAATTTCAGGGTCATTTAGCTCAAAAAATTTAGTAAGTGCATGAAAATACAAAATGAAGTCAGAAGGGGTTGAAAATTGATCATGTGGCTATGAATGGTGCATTTTGAACACACCAAAATCTTGGAGTTCAAATAAGTTCAAGAAAATGAAATGCCTTTTGTAACAGATGAGTTTACGTCCGAAACCCTGATACTTCGAAAGAGACTCTTTGCCGTAACCCTCTCAACTTTTTAGCACATGCTATGTGGGTGAAATGATGATACAATGCCAACTTTCAACCCTTTCAGAGTTCATTTGTAGTGCTTTTCAATTTTAGGGTCATTTAGCTGAAAAAATTAATAACTGCATGAAAAATAACAAATGAAGTCAGAAAGGGTTGAAAATTGATGATGTGGCTTTGAATGGTGCATTTTGAACACACAAAAAGCCTGGGCTTCAAATAAGTTCAAGAAAATGAAATGCCTTTTTGAAACAGATGAGTTTAAGTCTGAAACCCTGATACTTCGAAAGAGACTGTCCGTTGTGTGCACGAAGTGCATCCAGCTTTTGCCGTAACCCTCTCAACTCTTTAGCACAGGCTATGTGGGTGAAATGATGATACCATGCGAACTTTCAACCTTTTTAGAGTTCATTTGTAGCGCTTTTCAATTTCAGGGTCATTTAGCTCAAAATTCAATAATTGCATGAAAAATAACAAATGAAGTCAGAATGGGTTGAAAATTGATGATGTGGCTTTGAATGGTGCATTTTGAACACATAAAAAGCCTGGAGTTCAATTAAGTTCAAGAAAATGAAATGCCTTTTTGTAACAGATGAGTTTATGTCCGAAACCCTGATACTTCGAAAGAGACCGTCTGTTTTGTACATGAAGTGCATCCAGCTTTTCCGTAACCCTCTAAACTTTTTAGCACATGCTATGTGGGTGAAATGATGATACCATGCCAACTTTCAACCTTTTCAGAGTTCATTTGTAGTGCTTTTCAATTTCAGGGTCATTTAGTTCAAAAAAATTAGTAAGTGCGTGAAAAATACCAAATGAAGTCAGAAAGGGTTGAAAATTGATGATGTGGCTTTTAATGGTGCATTTTGAACATACAAAAAGCTTGGAGTTCAAATAAGTTCAAGAAAATGAAATGCCTTTTGTAACAGATGAGTTTATGTGCCGAAACCCTGATACTTCGAAAGAGACTGTCCGTTTTGTACACGAAGTGCATCCAGCTTTTGCCGTTACCCTCTCAACTCTTTAGCACATCCTATGTGGGTGAAAGGATGATACCATGCCAACTTTCAACCTTTTTAGAGTTCGTTTGTAGTGCTTTTCAATTTCAGGGTCATTTAGCTCAAAAAAATCAATAACTGCATGAAAAATAACAAATGAAGTCAGAATGGGTTGAAAATTGATGATGTGGCTTTGAATCGTGCATTTTGAACACACAAAAATCCTGGAGTTCAAATAAGTTCAAGAAAATGAAATGCCTTTTTGTAAAGATGAGTTGTTGTCCGAAACCCTGATACTCCGAAAGAGACTATCCGTTGTCTACACGAAGTGCATCCAGCTTTTGCCGTAACCCTCTCATATTTTTAGCACATGCTATGTGGCTGAAATGATGATACCATGCCAACTTTCAACCTTTTTAGAGTTCATTTGTAGTGCTTTTCAATTTCAGGGTCATTTAGCTCAAAAAAATCAATAACTGCATGAAAATTAACAAATGAAGTCACAAGGGTTGAAAATTGATGATGTGGCTTTGAATGGTGCATTTTGAACACACAAAAAGACTGGAGTTCAAATAAGTTCAAGAAAATGAAGTGCCTTTTTGTAATAGAGACTCTGTGCTGTGTACACGAAGTGCATCCAGGTTTTGTCGTAACCCTCTCAACTTTTTAGCACATTCTATGTGGGTGAAATGATGATACCATGCCAACTTTCAACCTTTTCAGAGTTCGTTTGTAGTGCTTTTCAACTTCAGGGTCATTTAGCTAAAAAAAAACAATAACTGCGTGAAAATAACAAATGAAGTCAGAAGGGCTTGAAAATTGATTATGTGGCTTTGAATGGTAAATTTTGAACACACAAAAACCTGGAGTTCAAATAAATTATAGAAAATGAAATGTCTTTTGTAACCGATGAGTTTCCATCTCAAACCTTGATACTTCGAAAGAGACTGTCCGTTTTGTACACGAAGTGCATCCAACTTTTGCCATAACCCTCTAAACTTTTTAGCACATGCTATGTGGGTGAAATGATGATACCATGCCAACTTTCAACCTTTTCAAAGTTCATTTGTAGTGGTTTTCAATTTCAGGGTCATTTCAATGAAAAAAATTAGTAAGTGCGTGAAAAATACCAAATGAAGTCAGAAAGGGTTGGAAATTGATGACGTGGCTTTGAATGGTGCATTTTGAACACACAAAAAGCTTGGAGTTCAAATAAGTTCAAGGAAATGAAATGCCTTTTGTAACAGATGAGTTTATGTGCCGAAACCCTGATACTTCGAAAGAGACTGTCCGTTTTGTAGACGAAGTGCATCCAGCTTTTGCCGTAACCTACTCAACTCTTTAGCACATGCTATGTGGGTGAAATGATGATACCATGCCAACTTTCAACCTTTTTAGAGTTCATTTGTAGTGCTTTTCAATTTTAGGGTCATTTAGCTCAAAAAAATCAATAACTGCATGAAAAATAACAAATGAAGTCAGAATGGGTTGAAAATTGATGATGTGGCTTTGAATGGTGCATTTTGAACACACAAAAATCTTGGAGTTCAAATAAGTTCAAGAAAATGAAATCCCATTTTGTAACAGATGACTTTATGTCCGAAACCCTAATACTTCGATAGAGACTGACCGTTTTGTACACGAAGTGCATCCAACTTTTGCCGTAACCCTCTCAACTTTTTAGCACATGCTATGTGGGTGAAATGATGATACCATGCCAACTTTCAACCCTTTCAGAGTTCATTTGTAGTGCTTTTCAATTTCAGGGTCATTTAGCTCAAAAAACTTAGTAAGTGCATGAAAATACCAAATGAAGTCAGAAGGGGTTGAAAATTGATGATGTGGCTTTGAATGGTGCATTTTGAACACACCAAAATCTTGGAGTTCAAATAAGTTCAAGAAAATGAAATGTCGTTTGTAACAGATGAGTTTATGTGCCGAAATCCTGATACTTCGAAAGAGACTGTCCGTTTTGTACACGAAGTGCCTCCAGATTTTCCGTAACCCTCTCAACTCTTTAGCACATGCTATGTGGGTGAGAGGATGATACCATGCCAACTTTCAACCTTTTTAGAGTTCATTTGTAGTGATTTTCAATTTCAGGGTCATTTAGCTCAAAAAAATCAATTACTACATGAAAAATAACAAATAGAGTCAGAAAGGGTTGAAAATTGATGATGTGGCTTTGAATGGTGCATTTTGAACACACAAAAAGCCTGGAGTTCAAATAAGTTCAAGAAATTGAAATGCCTTTTTGTAACAGATGAGTTTATGTCTGAAACCCTGATACTTCGACAGAGACTATTCGTTTTGTACACGACGTGCATCCAACTTTTGCCGTAACCCTCTCAACTTTGTACCGCATGCTATGTGGGTGAAATGATGATACCAAGCCAACTTTCAACCCTTTGAGAGTTCATTTGTAGTGCTTTTCAATTTCAGGGTCATTTAGCTCAAAAAACTTAGTAAGTGCATGAAAATACCAAATGAAGTCGGAAGGTGTTGAAAATTGATGATGTGGCGTTGAATGGTGCATTTTGAGCACATCAAAATCTTGGAGTTCAAATAAGTTTAAGAAAATGAAATGCCTTTTGTAACAGATGATTTTATGTGCCGAAACCCTGATACTACGAAAGACTGTCCGTTTTGTACACGAAGTGCATCCAGCTTTCCGCAACCCTCTCCACTCTTTAGCACATGCTATGTGGGTGAAAGGATGATACCATGCCAACTTTGAACCTTTTTAGAGTTCATTTGTAGTGCTTTTCAATTTCAGGGTCATTTAGCTCAAAAAATCAATAACTACATGAAAAATAACAAACGAAGTCAGAAAGGGTTGCAAATTGATGATGTGGCTTTGAATGGTGCATTTTGAACACACAAAAAGCCTGGAGTTCAAATAAGTTCAAGAAAATGAAATGCCTTTTTGTAACAGATGAGTTTTTGTCCGAAACCCTGATACTTCGAAAGAGACTGTCCGTTGTGTACACGAAGTGCATCCAGCTTTTGCCGTAACCCTCTCAACTTTCTAGCACATGCTATGTGGGTGAAATGATGATACCGTGCCAACTTTCAACCCTTTCAGAGTTTATTTGTAGTGCTTTTCAATTTCAGGGTCATTTAGCTCAAAAAAATTGGTAAGTGCATGAAAATACCAAATGAAGTCAGAAGGGGTTGAAAATTGATGATGTGGCGTTGAATAGAGCATTTTGAACACACCAAAATCTTGGAGTTCAAATAAGTTCAAGAAAATGAAATGCCTTTTGTAACAGATGATTTTATGTGCCGAAACCCTGATACTTCGAAAGAGACTGTCAGTTTTGTACACGAGGTGCATCCAGCTTTTGCCGTAACCCTCTCTACTCTTTGGCACATGCTATGTGGGTGAAAGGATGATACCATGCCAACTTTCAACCTTTTTAGCGTTCATTTGTAGTGCTTTTCAATTTCAGGGTCATTTAGCTCAAAAAAATCAATAACTGCATGAAAAATAACAAATGAAGTCGGAAAGGGTTGAAAATTGATGATGTGGCTTTGAATGGTGCATTTTGAACACACAAAAAGCCTCGAGTTCAAATAAGTTCAAGAAAATGAAATGCCTTTTTGTAAAAGATGAGTTTATGTCCGAAACCCTGATACTTCGAAAGAGACTGTCCGTTGTGTACACGAAGTGCATCCAGTTTTTGCCGTAACCCTGTCAACTCTTTACCACAGGCTATGTGGGTGAAATGATGATACCATGCCAACTTTCAACCTTTTTAGAGTTCATTTGTAGTGCTTTTCAATTTCAGGGTCATTTAGCTCAAAAAAATCAATAACTGCATGCAAAATAACAAATGAAGTTAGAATGGGTTGAAAATTGAAGATGAGGCTTTGAATGGTGCATTTTGAAGACACAAAAAGCCTGGAGTTCAAATAAGTTCAAGAAAATGAAATGCCTTTATGTAACAGATGAGTTTATGTGCGAAACCCTGATACTTCGAAAGAGACTGTCCGTTTTGTACACGAAGTGCATCCAACTTTTGCCGTAACCCTCTCAACTTTTTAGCACATGCTATGTGGGTGAAATGATGATACCATGCCAACTTTCAACCCTTTCAGAGTTCATTTGTAGTGCTTTTCAATTTCAGGGTCATTTAGCCCAAAGAAATTAGTAAGTGCGTGAAAAATACCAAATGAAGTCAGAAAGGGTTGAAAATTGATGATGTGGCTTTGAATGGTGCATTTTGAACACACAGAAAGCTTGGAGTTCAAATAAGTTCACGAAAATGAAATGCCTTTTGTAAGAGATGAGTTTATGTGCCGAAACCCTGATACTTCGAAAGAGACTATCCGTTTTGTACACGAAGTGCATCCAGCTTTTGCCATAACCCTCTCAACTCTTTAGCACATGCTATGTGGGTGAAAGGATGATACCATGCCAACTTTGCACCTTTTTAGAGTTCATTTGTAGTGCTTTTCAATTTCAGGGTCATTTAGCTCAAAAAAAGCAATAACTGCATGCAAAATAACGAATGAAGTCAGAATGGGTTGAAAATTGATGATGGGCCTTTGAATGGTGAATTTTGAACACACAAAAAGCCTAGAGTTCAAATAAGTTCAAGAAAATGAAATGCCTTTTTGTAACAGATGAGTTTATGTCCGAAACCCTGATACTGCGACACAAACTGTCCGTTTTGTACACGAAATGCATTCAACTTTTGCTGTAACCCTCTCAACTTTTTAATACATTCTATGTGGGTGAAATGATGATACCGTGCCAACTTTCAACCCTTTCACAGTTCATTTGTAGTGCTTTTCAATTTCAGGGTCATTTAGCTCAAAGAAATTAGTAAGTGCGTGAAAAATACCAAATGAAGTCAGAAAGGGTTGAAAATTGATGATGTGGCTTTGAATGGTGCATTTTGAACACACAGAAAGCTTGTAGTTCAAATAAGTTCAAGAAAATGAAATGCCTTTTGTAACAGATGAGTTTATGTCCGAAACCCTGATACTGCGACAGAGACTGTCCGTTTTGTACAAGAAGTGCATTCAACTTTTGCTATAACCCTCTCAACTTTTTAATACATTCTATGTGGGTGAAATGTTGATACCGTGCCAACTTTCAACCCTTTCAGAGTTCATTTGTAGTGCTTTTCAATTTCAGGGTCATTTAGCTCAAAGACATTAGTAAATGCGTGAAAAATACCAAATGAAGTCAGAAAGGGTTGAAAATTGATGATGTGGCTTTGAATGGTGCATTTTGAACACACAGAAAGCTTGTAGTTCAAATAAGTTCAAGAAAATGAAATGCTTTATGTAACAGATGAGTTTATGTGCGAAACCCTGATACTTCGAAAGAGACTGTCCGTTTTGTACACGAAGTGCATCCAACTTTTGCCCTAACCCTCTCAACTTTTTAGCACATGCTATGTGGGTGAAATGATGATACCACGCCAACTTTCAACCCTTTCAGAGTTCATTTGTAGTGCTTTTCAATTTCAGGGACATTTAGCCCAAAGAAATTAGTAAGTGCGTGAAAAATACCGAATGAAGTCAGAAAGGGTTGAAAATTGATGATGTGGCTTTGAATGGTGCATTTTGAACACACAGAAAGCTTGGAGTTCAAATAAGTTCAAGAAAATGAAATGCCTTTTGTGAGAGATGAGTTTATGTGCCGAAACCCTGATACTTCGAAAGAGACTGTCCGTTTTGTACACGAAGTGCATCCAGCTTTTGCCGTAACCCTCTCAACTCTTTAGCACATGCTATGTGGGTGAAAGGATGATACCATGCCAACTTTGCACCTTTTTAGAGTTCATTTGTAGTGCTTTTCAATTTCAGGGTCATTTAGCTCAAAAAAAGCAATAACTGCATGCAAAATAACAAATCAAGTCAGAATGGGTTGAAAATTGATGATGTGCCCTTGAATGGTGAATTTTGAACACACAAAAAGCCTGGAGTTCAAATAAGTTCAAGAAAAATGAAATGCCTTTTTGTAACAGATGAGTTTATGTCCGAAACCCTGATACTGCGACAAAAATTGTCCGTTTTGTACACGAAATGCATTCAACTTTTGCTGTAACCCTCTCAACTTTTTAATACATTCTATGTGGGTGAAATGATGATACCGTGCCAACTTTCAACCCTTTCACAGTTGATTTGTAGTGCTTTTCAATTTCAGGGTCATTTAGCTCAAAGAAATTAGTAAGTGCGTGAAAAATACCAAATGAAGTCAGAAAGGGTTGAAAATTGATGATGTGGCTTTGAATGGTGCATTTTGAACACACAGAAAGCTTGTAGTTCAAATAAGTTCAAGAAAATGAAATGCCTTTTGTAACAGATGAGTTTATGTCCGAAACCCTGATACTGCGACAGAGACTGTCCGTTTTGTACAAGAAGTGCATTCAACTTTTGCTATAACCCTCTCAACTTTTTAATACATTCTATGTGGGTGAAATGTTGATACCGTGCCAACTTTCAACCCTTTGAGAGTTCATTTGTAGTGCTTTTCAATTTTAGGGTCATTTAGCTCACAGAAATTAGTAAATGCGTGAAAAATACCAAATGAAGTCAGAAAGGGTTGAAAATTGATGATGTGGCTTTGAATGGTGCATTTTGAACACACAGAAAGCTTGTAGTTCAAATAAGTTCAAGAAAATGAAATGCTTTATGTAACAGATGAGTTTATGTGCGAAACCCTGATACTTCGAAAGAGACTGTCCGTTTTGTACACGAAGTGCATCCAACTTTTGCCCTAACCCTCTCAACTTTTTAGCACATGCTATGTGGGTGAAATGATGATACCATGCCAACTTTCAACCCTTTCAGAGTTCATTTGTAGTGCTTTTCAATTTCAGGGACATTTAGCCCAAAGAAATTAGTAAGTGCGTGAAAAATACCAAATGAAGTCAGAAAGGGTTGAAAATTGATGATGTGGCTTTGAATGGTGCATTTTGAACACACAGAAAGCTTGGAGTTCAAATAAGTTCAAGAAAATGAAATGCCTTTTGTGAGAGATGAGTTTATGTGCCGAAACCCTGATACTTCGAAAGAGACTGTCCGTTTTGTACACGAAGTGCATCCAACTTTTGCCGTAACCCTCTCAACTCTTTAGCACATGCTATGTGGGTGAAAGGATGATACCATGCCAACTTTGCACCTTTTTAGAGTTCATTTGTAGTGCTTTTCAATTTCAGGGTCATTTAGCTCAAAAAAAGCAATAACTGCATGCAAAATAACAAATGAAGTCAGAATGGGTTGAAAATTGATGATGTGCCTTTGAATGGTGAATTTTGAACACACAAAAAGCCTGGAGTTCAAATAAGTTCAAGAAAAATGAAATGCCTTTTTGTAACAGATGAGTTTATGTCCGAAACCCTGATACTGCGACAAAAACTGTCCGTTTTGTACACGAAATGCATTCAACTTTTGCTGTAACCCTCTCAACTTTTTAATACATTCTATGTGGGTGAAATGATGATACCGTGCCAACTTTCAACCCTTTCACAGTTCATTTGTAGTGCTTTTAAATTTCAAGGTCATTTAGCTCAAAGAAATTAGTAAGTGCGTGAAAAATACCAAATGAAGTCAGAAAGGGTTGAAAATTGATGATGTGGCTTTGAATGGTGCAGTTTGAACACACAGAAAGCTTGTAGTTCAATAAGTTCAAGAAAATGAAATGCCTTTTGTAACAGATGAGTTTATGTCCGAAACCCTGATACTGCGACAGAGACTGTCTGTTTTGTACACGAAGTGCATTCAACTTTTGCTATAACCCTCTCAACTTTTTAATACATTCTATGTGGGTGAAATGATGATACCGTGCCAACTTTCAACCCTTTCAGAGTTCATTTGTAGTGCTTTTCAATTTCAGGGTCATTTAGCTCAAAGAAATTAGTAAATGCGTGAAAAATACCAAATGAAGTCAGAAAGGGTTGAAAATTGATGATGTGGCTTTGAATGGTGCATTTTGAACACACAGAAAGCTTGTAGTTCAAATAAGTTCAAGAAAATGAAATGCTTTATGTAACAGATGAGTTTATGTGCGAAACCCTGATACTTCGAAAGAGACTGTCCGTTTTGTACACGAAGTGCATCCAACTTTTTCCCTAACCCTCTCAACTTTTTAGCACATGCTATGTGGGTGAAATGATGATACCATGCCAACTTTCAACCCTTTCAGAGTTTATTTGTAGTGCTTTTCAATTTCAGGGACATTTAGCCCAAAGAAATTAGTAAGTGCGTGAAAAATACCAAATGAAGTCAGAAAGGGTTGACAATTGATGATGTGGCTTTCAATGGTGCATTTTGAACACACAGAAAGCTTGGAGTTCAAATAAGTTCAAGAAAATGAAATTCCTGTTGTAAGAGATGAGTTTATGTGCCGAAACCCTGATACTTCGAAAGAGACTGTCCGTTTTGTACACGAAGTGCATCCAGCTTTTGCCGTAACCCTCTCAACTCTTTAGCACATCCTATGTGGGTGAAAGGATGATACCATGCCAACTTTCAACCTTTTTAGAGTTCATTTGTAGTGCTTTTAAATTTCGGGGTCATTTAGCTCAGAAAAATTGGTAAGTGCATGAAAATACCAAATGAAGTCAGAAGGGGTTGAAAATTGATGATGTGGCGTTGAATGGTGCATTTTGAACACACCAAAATCTTGGAGTTCAAATAAGTTCAAGAAAATGAAATGCCGTTTGTAACAGATGAGTTTGTGTGAATAACTCTGATACTTCGAAACAGACTGACCGTTTTGTACACGAAGTGCATCCAGCTTTTGCCCTAACCCTCTCAACTTTTTAGCACAAGCTATGTGGGTGAAATGATGATACCATGCCAACTTTCAACCCTTTCAGAGTTCATTTGTAGTGCTTTTCAATTTCAGGGTCATTTAGCCCAAAGAAATTAGTAAGTGCGTGAAAAATACCAAATGAAGTCAGAAAGGGTTGAAAATTGATGATGTGGCTTTGAATGGTGCATTTTGAACACAGAGAAAGCTTGGAGTTCAAATAAGTTCAAGAAAACGAAATTCCTTTTGTAAGAGATGAGTTTATGTGCCGAAACCCTGATACTTCGAAAGAGACTGTCCGTTTTGTACACGAAGTGCATCCAGCTTTTGCCGTAACCCTCTCAACTCTTTAGCACATCCTATGTGGGTGAAAGGATGATACCATGCCAACTTTCAACCTTTTTAGTGTTCATTTGTAGGGCTTTATAATTTCAGGGTCATTTAGCTCAAAAAAAATCACTAACTACATGCAAACTAACAAATGAAGTCAGAATGGGTTGAAAATTGATGATGTGGCTTTGAATGGTGAATTTTGAACACACAAAAAGCGTGGAGTTCAAATAAGTTCAAGAAAATGAAATGCCTTTTTGTAACAGATGAGTTTATGTCCGAAAACGTGACACTGCGACAGAGACTGTCCGTTTTGTACACGAAGTGCATTCAACTTTTGCTGTAACCCTCTCAACTTTTTAATACATTCTATGTGCCTGAAATGATGATACCGTGCCAACTTTCAACCCTTTCAGAGTTCATTTGTAGTGCTTTTCAATTTCAGGGTCATTTAGCTCAAAGAAATTAGTAAGTGCGTGAAAAATACCAAATGAAGTCAGAAAGGGTTGAAAATTGCTGATGTGGCTTTGAATGGTGCATTTTGAACACACAGAAAGCTTGTAGTTCAAATAACTTCAAGAAAATGAAATGCCTTTTCTAACAGATGAGTTTATGTGCCGAAACCCTGATACTTCGAAAGAGACTGTCCGTTTTGTACATGAAGTGCATCCAGCTTTTGCCGTAACCATCTCAACTCTTTAGCACATGCTATGTGGGTGAAAGGATGATACCATGCCAACTTTCAACCTTTTTAGATTTCATTTGTAGTGCTTTTCAATTTTAGGGTCATTTAGCACAAAAAAATCAATAACTGCATGAAAAATAACAAATGAAGTCAGAATGGGTTGAAAATTGATGATGTGGCTTTGAATGGTGCATTTTGAACACACAAAAAGCCTGGAGTTCAAATAAGTTCAAGAAAATGAAATGCCTTTTTCTAATAGATGAGTTTATGTCTGAAACCCTGATACTTCGAAAGAGACTGTCCGTTTTGTAGACGAAGTGCATCCAGCTTTTGCCGTAACCCTCTCAACTTTTTAGCACATTCTATGTGGGTGAAATTATGATACCATGCCAACTTTCAACCTTTTCAGAGTTCGTTTGTAGTGCTTTTCAACTTCAGGGTCATTTAGCTCAAAAAAAAACAATAACTGCGTGAAAAATAACAAATGAAGTCAGAAGGGGTTGAAAATTGATTATGTGGCTTTGAATGGTGAATTTTGAACTCACAAAAACCTGGAGTTCAAATAAATTATAGAAAATGAAATGTCTTTTGTAACCGATGAGTTTCCATCTGAAACCCTGATACTTCGAAAGAGACTGTCCGTTTTGTACACGAAGTGCATCCAACTTTTGCCATAACCCTGTAAACTTTTTAGCACATGCTATGTGGGTGAAATGATGATATTATGCCAACTTTCAACCTTTTCAAAGTTCATTTGTAGTGGTTTTCAATTTCAGGGTCATTTAAATCAAAAAAATTAGTAAGTGCGTGAAAAATACCAAATGAAGTCAGAAATGGTTGGAAATTGATGACGTGGCTTTGAATGGTGCATTTTGTACACACAAAAAGCTTGGAGTTCAAATAAGTGCAAGAAAATGAAATTCCTTTTGTAACAATGAGTTTATGTGCCGAAACCCTGATTCTTCGAAAGAGACTGTCCATTTTGTAGACGAAGTGCATCCAGCTTTTGCCGTAACCCGCTCAACTCTTTAGCACATGCTATGTGGGTCAAATGATGATACCATGCCAACTTTCAAACTTTTTAGAGTTCATTTGAAGTGCTTTTCAATTTTAGGGTCATTTTCCTCAAAAAATCAATAACTGCATGAAAAATAACAAATGAAGTCAGAATGGGTTGAAAATTGATGATGTGGCTTTGAATGGTGCATTTTGAACACACAAAAAGCCTGGAGTTCAAATAAGTTCAAGAAAATGAAATGCCTTTTTGTAACAGATGAGTTTATGTCCGAAACCCTGATACTTGGACAAAGACTGTCCGTTTTGTACACGAAGTGCATCCATCTTTTGCCGTAACCCTCTCAACTTTTTAGCACATGCTATGTGGGTGAAATGATGATAGCATGACAACTTTCAACCCTTTCAGAGTTCATTTGTAGTGCTTTTCAATTTTAGGGTCATTTAGCTCAAAAAAATTAGTAAGTGCATGAAAATACCAAATGAAGTCAGAAGGGGTTGAAAATTGATGATCTGGCTTTGAATGGTGCATTTTGAACACACAAAATGCCTGGAGTTCAAATAAGTTCAAGAAAATGAAATGCCTTTTTGTAACAGATGAGTTTATGTGCGAAACCCTGATATTTCGACACAGATTGTCCGTTTTGTACACGAAGTGCATCCAACTTTTGCCGTAACCCTCTCAACTTTTTAGCACATGCTATGTGGGTGAAATGATGATACCATGCCAACTTTCAACCCTTTCAGAGTTCATTTGTAGTGCTTTTCAATTTTAGGGTCATTTTCCTCAAAAAAATTAGTAAGTGCATGAAAATACCAAATGAAGTCAGAAGGGGTTGAAAATTGACGATGTGGATTTGAATGGTGCATTTTGAACACACCAAAATCTTTAAGTTCAAATAAGTTCAAGAAAATGAAATGCCGTGTGTAACAGATGAGTTTATGTGCCGAAACACTGATACTTCGAAAGAGACTGTCCGTTTTGTACACGAAGTGCATCCAGCTTTTCCGTAACCCTCTCAACTCTTTAGCACATGCTATGTGGGTGAAAGGATGATACCATGCCAATTTTCAACCTTTTTAGAGTTCATTTGTAGTGCTTTTCAATTTCAGGGTCATTTAGCTCAAAAAAATCAATTACTACATGAAAAATAACAAATAAAGTCAGAAAGGGTTGAAAATTGATGATGTGGCTTTGAATGGTGCATTTTGAACACACAAAAATGCTGGAGTTCAAATAAGTTCAAGAAATTGAAATGCCTTCTTGTAACAGGTGAGTTTATGTCCGAAACCGTGATACTTCGACAGAGACTGTCTGTTTTGTACACGAAGTGCATCCAACTTTTGTCGTAACCCTCTCAACTTTTTAGCACATGCTATGTGGGTGAAATGATGATACCAAGCCAACTTTCAACCCTTTGAGAGTTCATTTGTAGTGCTTTTCAATTTCAGGGTCATTTAGCTCAGAAAAATTGGTAAGTGCATGAAAATACCAAATGAAGTTAGAAGGGGTTGAAAATTGATGATGTGGCGTTGAATGGAGCATTTTGAACACACCAAAATCTTGGAGTTCAAATAAGTTCAAGAAAATGAAATGCGTTTTGTAACAGATGATTTTATGTGCCGAAACCCTGATACTTCGAAAGAGACTGTCCGTTTTGTACACGAAGTGCATCCAGCTTTGCGTAACCCTCTCTACTCTTTAGCACATGCTATGTGGGTGAAAGGATGATACCATGCCAACTTTCAACCTCTTTAGAGTTCATTTGTAGTGCTTTTCAATTTAAGGGTCATTTAGCTCAAAAAATCAATAACTACATGAAAAATAACAAATGAAGTCAGAAAGGGTTGCAAATTGATGATGTGGCTTTGAATGGTGCATTTTGAACACACAAAAAGCCTGGAGTTCAAATAAGTTCAAGAAAATTAAATGCCTTTTTGTAACAGATGAGTTTTTGTCCGAAACCCTGATACTTCGAAAGAGACTGTCCGTTGTGTACACGAAGTGCATCCAGCTTTTGCCGTAACCCTCTCAACTTTCTAGCACATGCTATGTGGGTGAAATGATGATACCGTGCCAACTTTCAACCCTTTCAGAGTTCATTTGTAGTGCTTTTCATTTTCAGGGTCATTTAGCTCAAAAAAATTAGTAAGTGCATGAAAATACCAAATGAAGTCAAAAGGGGTTGAAAATTGATGATGTGGCTTTGAATGGTGCATTTTGAACACACGAAAATCTTGGAGTTCAAATAAGTTCAAGAAAATGAAATGCCTTTTGTAACAGATGAGTTTATGTGCCGAAACCCTGATACTTCGAAAGAGACTGTCCGTTTTGTACACGAAGTGCATCCAGCTTTTGCCGTAACCCTCTTAACTCTTTACCAGAGGCTATGTGGGTGAAATGATTATACCATGCCAACTTTCAACCTTTTTAGCGTTCATTTGTAGTGCTTTTCAATTTCAGGGTCATTTAGCTCAAAAAAATCAATAACTGCATGAAAAATAACAAATGAAGTCGGAAAGGGTTGAAAATTGATGATGTGGCTTTGAATGGTGCGTTTTGAACACACAAAAAGCCTGGAGTCCAAATAAGTTCAAGAAAATGAAATGCCTTTTTGTAAAAGATGAGTTTATGTCCGAAACCCTGATACTTCGAAAGAGACTGTCCGTTGTGTGCACGAAGTGCATCTAGCTTTTGCCGTAACCATCTCAACTCTTTAGCACATGCTATGTGGGTGAAAGTATGACACCATGCCAACTTTCAACCTTTTTAGATTTCATTTGTAGTGCTTTTGAATTTTAGGGTCATTTAGCACAAAAAAAATCAATAACTGCATGCAAAATAACAAATGAAGTCAGAATGGGTTGAAAATTGATGATGTGGCTTTGAATGGTGCATTTTGAACACACAAAAAGCCTGGAGTTCAAATAAGTTCAAGAAAATGAAATGCCTTTTTGTAATAGATGAGTTTATGTCTGAAACCCTGATACTTCGAAAGAGACTGTCCGTTTTGTAGATGAAGTGCATCCAGCTTTTGCCGTAACCCTCTCAACTTTTTAGCACATTCTATGTGGGTGAAATGATGATACCATGCCAACTTTCAACCTTTTCAGAGTTCGTTTGTAGTGCTTTTCAACTTCAGGGTCATTTAGCTCAAAAAAAACAATAACTGCGTGAAAAATAACAAATGAAGTCAGAAGGGGTTGAAAATTGATTATGTGGCTTTGAATGGTGAATTTTGAACTCACAAAAACCTGGAGTTCGAATAAATTATAGAAAATGAAATGTCTTTTGTAACCGATGAGTTTCCATCTGAAACCCTGATACTTCGAAAGAGACTGTCCGTTTTGTACACGAAGTGCATCCAACTTTTGCCATAACCCTGTAAACTTTTTAGCACATGCTATGTGGGTGAAATGATGATACTATGCCAACTTTCAACCTTTTCAAAGTTCATTTGTAGTGGTTTTCAATTTCAGGGTCATTTAAATCAAAAAAATTAGTAAGTGTGTGAAAAATACCAAATGAAGTCAGAAATGGTTGGAAATTGATGACGTGGCTTTGAATGGTGCATTTTGAACACACAAAAAGCTTGGAGTTCAAATAAGTGCAAGAAAATGAAATTCCTTTTGTAACAGATGAGTGTATGTTCCGAAACCCTGATTCTTCGAAAGAGACTCTCCGTTTTGTAGACGAAGTGCATCCAGCTTTTGCCGTAACCCGCTCAACTCTTTAGCACATGCTATGTGGGTGAAATGATGATACCATGCCAACTTTCAACCTTTTTAGAGTTTATTTGAAGTGCTTTTCAATTTTAGGGTCATTTTGCTCAAAAAAATCAATAACTGCATGAAAAATAACAAATGAAGTCAGAATGGGTTGAAAATTGATGATGTGGCTTTGAATGGTGCATTTTGAACACACAAAAAGCCTGGAGTTCAAATAAGTTCAAGAAAATAAAATGCCTTTTTGTAACAGATGAGTTTATGTCCGAAACCCCGATACTTCGAAACAGACTGTCCGTTTTGTACACGAAGTGCATCCAACTTTTGTCGTAACCCTCTCAACTTTTTAGCACATGCTATGTGGGTGAAATGATGATACCATGACAACTTTCAACCCTTTCAGAGTTCATTTGTAGTGCTTTTCAATTTCAGGGTCATTTAGCTCAAAAAAATTAGTAAGTGCATGAAAATACCAAATGAAGTCAGAAGGGGGTGAAAATTGATGATGTGGCTTTGAATGGTGCATTTTGAACACACCAAAATCTTGGAGTTCAAATAAGTTCAAGAAAATGAAATGCCGTTTGTAACAGATGAGTTTATGTGCCGAAACTATGATACTTCGAAAGAGACTGTCCGTTTTGTACACGAAGTGCATCCAGCTTTTCCGTAACCCTCTCAACTCTTTAGCACATGCTATGTGGGTGAAAGGATGATACCATGCCAACTTTGAACCTTTTTAGAGTTCATTTGTAGTGCTTTTAAATTTCAGGGTCATTTAGCTCAAAAAATGACATGAAAAATAACAAATGAAGTCAGAAAGGGTTGAAAATTGATGATGTGGCTTTGAATGGTGCATTTTGAACACACAAAAATCCTGGAGTTCAAATAAGTTAAAGAAATTGAAATGCCTTCTTGTAACAGGTGAGTTTATGTCCGAAACCGTGATACTTCGACAGAGACTGTCCGTTTTGTACACGAAGTGCAGCCAACTTTTGTCGTAACCCTCTCAACTTTATAGCAAATGCTATGTGGGTGAAGTGATGATACCAAGCCAACTTTCAACCCTTTGAGAGTTCATTTGTAGTGCTTTTCAATTTCAGGGTCATTTAGCTCAGAAAAATTGGTAAGTGCATGAAAATACCAAACGAAGTCAGAAGGGGTTGAAAATTGATGATGTGGCGTTGAATGGAGCATTTTGAACACACCAAAATCTTGGAGTTCAAATAAGTTCAAGAAAATGAAATGCCTTTTGTAACAGATGATTTTATGTGCCGAAACCCTGATACTTCGAAAGAGACTGTCCGTTTTGTACACGAAGTGCATCCAGCTTTCCGTAACCCTCTCAACTTTCTAGCACATGCTATGTGGGTGAAATGATGATACCGTGCCAACTTTCAACCCTTTCAGAGTTCATTTGCAGTGCTTTTCAATTTCAGGGTCATTTAGCTCAAAAAAATTAGTAAGTGCATGAAAATACCAAATGAAGCCAAAAGGGGTTGAAAATTGATGATGTGGCTTTGAATGGTGCATTTTGAACACACGAAAATCTTGGAGTTCAAATAAGTTCAAGAAATGAAATGCCTTTTGTAACAGATGAGTTTATGTGCCGAAACCCTGATACTTCGAAAGAGACTGTCCGTTTTGTACACGAAGTGCATCCAGCTTTTGCCGTAACCCTCTTAACTCTTTACCACAGGCTATGTGGGTGAAATGATGAAACCATGCCAACTTTCAACCATTTTAGCGTTCATTTGTAGTGCTTTTCAATTTCAGGGTCATTTAGCCTAAAAAAAATCAATAACTGCATGAAAAATAACAAATGAAGTCGGAAAGGGTTGAAAATTGATGATGTGGCTTTGAATGGTGCATTTTGAACACACAAAAAGCCTGGAGTCCAAATAAGTTCAAGAAAATGAAATGCCTTTTTGTAAAAGATGAGTTTATGTCCAAAACCCTGATACTTCGAAAGAGACTGTCCGTTGTGTACACGAAGTGCATCCTGTTTTTGCCGTAACCCTATCAACTCTTTAGCACAGGCTATGTGGGTGAATTGATGATACCATGCCAACTTTCAACCTTTTTAGAGTTCATTTGTAGGGGTTTTAAATTTCAGGGTCATTTAGCTCAAAAAAATCAATAACTGCATGCAAAATAACAAATGAAGTCAGAATGGGTTGAAAATTGATGATGTGGCTTTGAATGGTGCATTTTGAAGACACAAAAAGCCTGGAGTTCAAATAAGTTCAAGAAAATGAAATGCCTTTATGTAACAGATGAGTTTATGTGCGAAACCCTGATACTTCGAAAGAGACTGTCCGTTTTGTACACGAAGTGCATCCAACTTTTGTCGTAACCCTCTCAACTTTTTAGCACATGCTATATGGGTGAAATGATGATACCATGCCAACTTTCAACCCTTTCAGAGTTCATTTGTAGTGCTTTTCAATTTCAGGGTCATTTAGCCCAAAGAAATTAGTAAGTGCGTGAAAAATACCAAATGAAGTCAGAAAGGGTTGAAAATTGATGATGTGGCTTTGAATGGTGCATTTTGAACACACAGAAAGCTTGGAGTTCAAATAAGTTCAAGAAAATGAAATGCCTTTTGTAAGAGATGAGTTTATGTGCCGAAACCCTGATACTTCGAAAGAGGCTGTCCGTTTTGTACACGAAGTGCATCCATCTTTTGCCGTAACCCTCTCAACTCTTTAGCACATGCTATGTGGGTGAAAGGATGATACCATGCCAACTTTCAACCTTTTTAGAGTTCATTTGTAGTGCTTTTCAATTTCAGGGTCATTTAGCTCAAAAAAATCAATAACTGCATGCAAAAGAACAAGTGAAGTGAGAATGGGTTGAAAATTGATGATGTGGCTTTGAATGGTGAATTTCGAACACACAAAAAGCCTGGAGTTCAAATAAGTTCAAGAAAATGAAATGCCTTTTTGTAACAGATGAGTTTATGTCCAAAACACTGATACTGCGACAGAGACTGTTCGTTTTGTACACGAAGTGCATTCAAGTTTTGCTATAACCCTCTCAACTTTTTAATACATTCTATGTCGGTGAAATGATGATACCGTGCCAACTTTCAACCCTTTCAGAGTTCATTTGTAGTGCTTTTCAATTTCAGGGTCATTTAGCTCGAAGAAATTAGTAAGTGCGTGAAAAATACCAAATGAAGTCAGAAAGGGTTGAAAATTGATGATGTGGCTTTGAATGGTGCATTTTGAACACACAGAAAGCTTGTAGTTCAAATAAGTTCAAGAAAATGAAATGCCTTTTGTAACAAATGAGCTTATGTGCCGAAACCCTGATACTTCGAAAGAGACTGTCCGTTTTGTACACGAAGTGCATCCAGCTTTTGCCGTAACCCTCTCAACTCTTTAGCACATGCTATGTGGGTGAAAGGATGATACCATGCCAACTTTCAACCTTTTTAGAGTTCATTTGTAGTGTTTTTCAATTTTAGGGTCATTTAGCACAAAAAAATCAATAAGTGCATGAAAAATAACAAATGAAGTCAGAATGGGTTCAAAATTGATGATGTGGCTTTGAATGGTGCATTTTGGACACACAAAAAGCCTGGAGTTCAAATAAGTTCAAGAAAATGAAATGCCTTTTTGTAATAGATGAGTTTATGTCTGAAACCCTAATACTTCGAAAGAGACTGTCCGTTTTGTAGACGAAGTGCATCCAGCTTTTGCCGTAACCCTCTCAACTCTTTAGCACATTCTGTGTGGGTGAAATGATGATACCATGCCAACTTTCAACCTTTTCAGAGTTCGTTTGTAGTGCTTTTCAACTTCAGGGTCATTTAGCTAAAAAAAACAATAACTGCGTGAAAAATAACAAATGAAGTCAGAAGGGGTTTAAAATTGATTATGTGGCTTTGAATGGTGAATTTTGAACTCACAAAAACCTGGAGTTCAAATAAATTATAGAAAATGAAATGTCTTTTGTAACCGATGAGTTTCCATCTGAAACCCTGATACTTCGAAAGAGACTGTCCGTTTTGTACACGAAGTTCATCCAATTTTTGCCATAACCCTCTAAACTTTTTAGCACATGCTATGTGGGTGAAATGATGATACTATGCCAACTTTCAACCTTTTCAAAGTTCATTTCTAGTGGTTTTCAATTTCAGGGTCATTTAAATCAAAAAAATTAGTAAGTGCGTGAAAAATACCAAATGAAGTCAAAAATGGTTGGACATTGATGACGTGGCTTTGAATGGTGCATTTTGAACACACAAAAAGCTTGGAGTTCAAATAAGTGCAAGAAAATGAAATGCCTTTTGTAACAGATGAGTTTATGTGCCGAAACCCTGATACTTCGAAAGAGACTGTCCGTTTTGTACACGAAGTGCATCCAGCTTTTGTCGTAACCCTCTAAACTTTTTAGCACATGCTATGTGGGTGAAATGATGATACCATGACAACTTTCAACCCTTTCAGAGTTCATTTGTAGTGCTTTTCAATTTCAGGGTCATTTAGCTCAAAAAAATTAGTAAGTGCATGAAAATACCAAATGAAGTCAGAAGGGGGTGAAAATTGATGATGTGGCTTTGAATGGTGCATTTTGAACACACCAAAATCTTGGAGTTCAAATAAGTTCAAGAAAATGAAATGCCGTTTGTAACAGATGAGTTTATGTGCCGAAACTCTAATACTTCGAAAGAGACTGTCCGTTTTGTACACGAAGTGCATCCAGCTTTTCCGTAACCCTCTCAACTCTTTAGCACATGCTATGTGGGTGAAAGGATGATACCATGCCAACTTTCAACCTTTTTAGAGTTCATTCGTAGTGCTTTTAAATTTCAGGGTAATTTAGCTCAGAAAAATCAATAACTACATGAAAAATAACAAATAAAGTCAGAAAGGGTTGAAAATTGATGATGTGGCTTTGAATGGTGCATTTTGAACACACAAAAATCCTGGAGTTCAAATAAGTTCAAGAAATTGAAATGCCTTCTTGTAACAGGTGAGTTTATGTCCGAAACCGTGATACTTCGACAGAGACTGTCCGTTTTGTACACGAAGTGCATCCAACTTTTGTCGTAACCCTCTCAACTTTTTAGCACATGCTATGTGGGTGAAGTGATGATACCAAGCCAACTTTCAACCCTTTGAGAGTTCATTTGTAGTGCTTTTCAATTTCGGGGTCATTTAGCTCAAAAAAATTGGTAAGTGCATGGAAATACCAAATGAAGTCAGAAGGGGTTGAAAATTGATGATGTGGCGTTGAATGGAGCATTTTGAACACACCAAAATCTCGGAGTTCAAATAAGTTCAAGAAAATGAAATGCCTTTTGTAACAGATGATTTTATGTGCCGAAACCCTGATACTTCGAAAGAGACTGTCCGTTTTGTACACAAAGTGCATCCAGCTTTCCGTAACCCTCTCAACTTTCTAGCACATGCTATGTGGGTGAAATGATGATACCGTGCCAACTTTCAACCCTTTCAGAGTTCATTTGTAGTGCTTTTCAATTTCAGGGTCATTTAGCTCAAAAAAATTAGTAAGTGCGTGAAAATACCAAATGAAGTCAAAAGGGGTTGAAAATTGGTGATGTGGCTTTGAATGGTGCATTTTGAACACACGAAAATCTTGGAGTTCAAATAAGTTCAAGAAAATGAAATGCCTTTTGTAACAGATGAGTTTATGTGCCGAAACCCTGATACTTCGAAAGAGACTGTCCGTTTTGTACACGAAGTGCATCCAGCTTTTGCCGTAACCCTCTTAACTCTTTACCATAGGCTATGTGGGTGAAATGATGATACCATGCCAACTTTCAACCTTTTTAGCGTTCATTTGTAGTGCTTTTCAATTTCAGGGTCATTTAGCTCAAAAAAATCAATAACTGCATGAAAAATAACAAATGTAGTCGGATAGGGTTGAAAATTGATGATGTGGCTTTGAATGGTGCATTTTGAACACACAAAAAGCCTGGAGTCCAAATAACTTCAAGAAAATGAAATGCCTTTTTGTAAAAGATGAGTTTATGTCCAAAACCCTGATACTTCGAAAGAGACTGTCCGTTGTGTACACGAAGTGCAGCCAGTTTTTGCCGTAACCCTATCAACTCTTTAGCACAGGCTATGTGGGTGAATTGATGATACCATGCCAACTTTCAACCCTTTCAGAGTTCATTTGTAGTGCTTTTCAATTTCAGGGTCATTTAGCCCAAAGAAATTAGTAAGTGCGTGAAAAATACCAAATGAAGTCAGAAAGGGTTGAAAATTGATGATGTGGCTTTGAATGGTGCATTTTGAACACACAGAAAGCTTGGAGTTCAAATAAGTTCAAGAAAATGAAATGCCTTTTGTAAGAGATGAGTTTATGTGCCGAGACCCTGATACTTCGAAAGAGACTGTCCGTTTTGTACACGAAGTGCATCCAGCTTTTGCCGTAACCCTCTCAACTCTTTAGCACATGCTATGTGGGTGAAAGGATGATACCATGCCAACTTTCAACCTTTTTAGAGTTCATTTGTAGTGCTTTTCAATTTTCAGGGTCATTTAGCTCAAAAAAATCAATAACTGCATGCAAAATAACAAATGAAGTGAGAATGGGTTGAAAATTGATTATGTGGCTTTGAATGGTGAATTTTGAATACACAAACAGCCTGGAGTTCAAATAAGTTCAAGAAAATGAAATGCCTTTTTGTAACAGATGAGTTTATGTCCGAAACACTGATACTGCGACAGAGACTGTCCGTTTTGTACACGAAGTGCATTCAAGTTTTGCTGTAACCCTCTCAACTTTTTAATACATTCTATGTGGGTGAAATGATGATACCGTGCCAACTTTCAACCCTTTCAGAGTTCATTTGTAGTGCTTTTCAATTTCAGGGTCGCTTAGCTCGAAGAAATTAGTAAGTGCGTGAAAAATACCAAATGAAGTCAGAAAGGGTTGAAAATTGATGATGTGGCTTTGAATGGTGCATTTTGAACAGACAGAAAACTTGTAGTTCAAATAAGCTCAAGAAAATGAAATGCCTTTTGTAACTAATGAGTTTATGTGCCGAAACCCTGATACTTCGAAAGAGACTGTCCGTTTTGTACACGAAGTGCATCCAGCTTTTGCCGTAACCCTCTCAACTCTTTAGCACATGCTATGTGGGTGAAAGGATGATACCATGCCAACTTTCAACCTTTTTAGAGTTCATTTGTAGTGCTTTTCAATATTAGGGTCATTTAGCACAAAAAAATCAATAAGTGCATGAAAAATAACAAATGAAGTCAGAATGGGTTCAAAATTGATGATGTGGCTTTGAATGGTGCATTTTGGACACACAAAAAGCCTGGAGTTCAAATAAGTTCAAGAAAATGAAATGCCTTTTTGTAATAGATGAGTTTATGTCTGAAACCCCGATACTTCGAAAGAGACTGTCCGTTTTGTAGACGAAGTGCATCCAGCTTTTACCGTAACCCTCTCAACTTTTTAGCACATTCTATTATGTGAAATGATGATACCATGCCAACTTTCAACCTTTTCAGAGTTTGTTTGTAGTGCTTTTCAACTTCAGGGTCATTTAGCTAAAAAAAACAATAACTGCGTGAAAAATAACAAATGAAGTCAGAAGGGGTTGAAAATTGATTATGTGGCTTTGAATGGTGAATTTTGAACTCACAAAAACCTGGAGTTCAAATAGATTATAGAAAATGAAATGTCTTTTGTAACCGATGAGTTCCCATCTGAAACCCTGATACTTCGAAAGAGACTGTCCGTTTTGTACACGAAGTTCATCCAATTTTTGCCATAACCCTCTAAACTTTTTAGCACATGCTATGTGGGTGAAATGATGATACTATGCCAACTTTCAACCTTTTCAAAGTTCATTTCTAGTGGTTTTCAATTTCAGGGTCATTTAAATCAAAAAAATTAGTAAGTGCGTGAAAAATACCAAATGAAGTCAGAAATGGTTGGAAATTGATGACGTGGCTTTGAATGGTGCATTTTGAACACACAAAAAGCTTGGAGTTCAAATAAGTTCAAGAAAATGAAATGCCTTTTGTAACAGATGAGTTTATGTGCCGAAACCCTGATACTTCGAAAGAGACTGTCCGTTTTGTAGACGAAGTGCATCCAGCTTTTGCCGTAACCCGATCAACTCTTTAGCACATGCTATGTGGGTGAAATGATGATACCATGACAACTTTCAACCCTTTCAGAGTTCATTTGTAGTGCTTTTCAATTTTAGGGTCATTTAGCTCAAAAAAATTAGTAAGTGCATGAAAATACCGAATGAAGTCAGAAGGGGGTGAAAATTGATGATGTGGCTTTGAATGGTGCATTTTGAACACACCAAAATCTTGGAGTTCAAATAAGTTCAAGAAAATGAAATGCCGTTTGTAACAGATGAGTTTATGTGCCGAAACTCTGATACTTCGAAAGAGACTGTCCATTTTGTACACGAAGTGCATCCAGCTTTTCCGTAACCCTCTCAACTCTTTAGCACATGCTATGTGGGTGAAAGGATGATACCATGCCAACTTTCAACCTTTTTAGAGTTCATTCGTAGTGCTTTTAAATTTCAGGGTCATTTAGCTCAAAAAAATCAATAACTACATGAAAAATAACAAATAAAGTCAGAAAGGGTTGAAAATTGATGATGTGGCTTTGAATGGTGCATTTTGAACACACAAAAATCCTGGAGTTCAAATAAGTTCAAGAAATTGAAATGCCTTCTTGTAACAGGTGAGTTTATGTGCGAAACCCTGATACTTCGACAGAGACTGTCCGTTTTGTACACGAAGTGCATCCAACTTTTGTCGTAACCCTCTCAACTTTTTAGCACATGCTATGTGGGTGAAGTGATGATACCAAGCCAACTTTCAACCCTTTGAGAGTTCATTTGTAGTGCTTTTCAATTTCGGGGTCATTTAGCTCAGAAAAATTGGTAAGTGCCTGGAAATACCAAATGAAGTCAGAAGGGGTTGAAAATTGATGATGTGGCGTTGAATGGAGCATTTTGAACACACCAAAATCTTGGAGTTCAAATAAGTTCAAGAAAATGAAATGCCTTTTGTAACAGATGATTTTATGTGCCGAAACCCTCATACTTCGAAAGAGACTGTCCGTTTTGTACACGAAGTGCATCCAGCTTTCCGTAACCCTCTCAACTTTCTAGCACATGCTATGTGGGTGAAATGATGATACCGTGCCAACTTTCAACCCTTTCAGAGTTCATTTGTAGTGCTTTTCAATTTCAGGGTCATTTAGCTCAAAAAAATTAGTAAGTGCATGAAAATACCAAATGAAGTCAAAAGGGGTTGAAAATTGATGATGTGGCTTTGAATGGTGCATTTTGAACACACGAAAATCTTGGAGTTCAAATAAGTTCAAGAAAATGAAATGCCTTTTGTAACAGATGAGTTTATGTGCCGAAACCCTGATACTTCGAAAGAGACTGTCCGTTTTGTACACGAAGTGCATCCAGCTTTTGCCGTAACCCTCTTAACTCTTTACCATAGGCTATGTGGGTGAAATGATGATACCATGCCAACTTTCAACCTTTTTAGCGTTCATTTGTAGTGCTTTTCAATTTCACGGTCATTTAGCTCAAAAAAATCAATAACTGCATGAAAAATAACAAATGAAGTCGGAAAGGGTTGAAAATTGATGATGTGGCTTTGAATGGTGCATTTTGAACACACAAAAAGCCTGGAGTCCAAATAAGTTCAAGAAAATGAAATGCCTTTTTGTAAAAGATGAGTTTATGTCCAAAACCCTGATACTTCGAAAGAGACTGTCCGTTGTGTACACGAAGTGCAGCCAGTTTTTGCCGTAACCCTATCAACTCTTTAGCACAGGCTATGTGGGTGAATTGATGATACCATGCCAACTTTCAACCTTTTTAGAGTTCATTTGTAGGGCTTTTCAATTTCAGGGTCATTTAGCTCAAAAGAATCAATAACTGCATGCAAAATAACAAATGAAGTCAGAATGGGTTGAAAATTGATTATGTGGCTTTGAATGGTGCATTTTGAAGACACAAAAAGCCTGGAGTTCAAATAAGTTCAAAAAAATGAAATGCCTTTATGTAACAGATGAGTTTATGTGCGAAACCCTGATACTTCGAAAGAGACTGTCCGTTTTGTACACGAAGTGCATCCAACTTTTTCCGTAACCCTCTCAACTTTTTAGCACATGCTATATGGGTGAAATGATGATACCATGCCAACTTTCAACCCTTTCAGAGTTCATTTGTAGTGCTTTTCAATTTCAGGGTCATTTAGCCCAAAGAAATTAGTAAGTGCGTGAAAAATACCAAATGAAGTCAGAAAGGGTTGAAAATTGATGATGTGGCTTTGAATGGTGCATTTTGAACACACAGAAAGCTTGGAGTTCAAATAAGTTCAAGAAAATGAAATGCCTTTTGTAAGAGATGAGTTTATGTGCCGAGACCCTGATACTTCGAAAGAGACTGTCCGTTTTGTACACGAAGTGCATCCAGCTTTTTCCGTAACCCTCTCAACTCTTTAGCACATGCTATGTGGGTGAAAGGATGATACCATGCCAACTTTCAACCTTTTTAGAGTTCATTTGTAGTGCTTTTCAATTTCAGGGTCATTTAGCTCAAAAAAATCAATAACTGCATGCAAAATAACAAATGAAGTGAGAATGGGTTGAAAATTGATTATGTGGCTTTGAATGGTGAATTTTGAACACACAAAAAGCCTGGAGTTCAAATAAGTTCAAGAAAATGAAATGCCTTTTTGTAACAGATGAGTTTATGTCCGAAACACTGATACTGCGACAGAGACTGTCCGTTTTGTACACGAAGTGCATTCAAGTTTTGCTGTAACCCACTCAACTTTTTAATACATTCTATGTGGGTGAAATGATGATACCGTGCCAACTTTCAACCCTTTCAGAGTTCATTTGTAGTGCTTTTCAATTTCAGGGTCGCTTAGCTCGAAGAAATTAGTAAGTGCGTGAAAAATACCAAATGAAGTCAGAAAGGGTTGAAAATTGATGATGTGGCTTTGAATGGTGCATTTTGAACAGACAGAAAGCTTGTAGTTCAAATAAGCTCAAGAAAATGAAATGCCTTTTGTAACAAATGAGTTTATGTGCCGAAACCCTGATACTTCGAAAGAGACTGTCCGTTTTGTACACGAAGTGCATCCAGCTTTTGCCGTAACCCTCTCAACTCTTTAGCACATGCTATGTGGGTGAAAGGATGATACCATGCCAACTTTCAACCTTTTTAGAGTTCATTTGTAGTGCTTTTCAATTTTAGGGTCATTTAGCACAAAAAAATCAATAAGTGCATGAAAAATAACAAACGAAGTCAGAATGGGTTCAAAATTGATGATGTGGCTTTGAATGGTGCATTTTGGACACACAAAAAGCCTGGAGTTCAAATAAGTTCAAGAAAATGAAATGCCTTTTTGTAATAGATGAGTTTATGTCTGAAACCCTGATACTTCGAAAGAGACTGTCCGTTTTGTAGACGAAGTGCATCCAGCTTTTGCCGTAACCCTCTCAACTTTTTAGCACATTCTATGTGGATGAAATGATGATACCATGCCAACTTTCAACTTTTTCAGAGTTCGTTTGTAGTGCTTTTCAACTTCAGGGTCATTTAGCTAAAAAAAACAATAACTGCGTGAAAAATAACAAATGAAGTCAGAAGGGGTTGAAAATTGATTATGTGGCTTTGAATGGTGAATTTTGAACTCACAAAAACCTGGAGTTCAAATAAATTATCGAAAATGAAATGTCTTTTGTAACCGATGAGTTTCCATCTGAAACCCTGATACTTCGAAAGAGACTGTCCGTTTTGTACACGAAGTTCATCCAATTTTTGCCATAACCCTCTAAACTTTTTAGCACATGCTATGTGGGTGAAATGATGATACTATGCCAACTTTCAACCTTTTCAAAGTTCATTTCTAGTGGTTTTCAATTTCAGGGTCATTTAAATCAAAAAAATTAGTAAGTGCGTGAAAAATACCAAATGAAGTGAGAAATGGTTGGAAATTGATGACGTGGCTTTGAATGGTGCATTTTGAACACACAAAAAGCTTGGAGTTCAAATAAGTTCAAGAAAATGAAATGCCTTTTGTAACAGATGAGTTTATGTGCCGAAACCCTGATTCTTCGAAAGAGACTGTCCGTTTTGTAGACGAAGTGCATCCAGCTTTTGCCGTAACCCGATCAACTCTTTAGCACATGCTATGTGGGTGAAATGATGATACCATGCCAACTTTCAACCTTTTTAGAGTTCATTTGAAGTGCTTTTCAATTTTAGGGTCATTTTGCTCAAAAAAATCAATAACTGCATGAAAAATAACAAATGAAGTCAGAATGGGTTGAAAATTGATGATGTGGCTTTGAATGGTGCATTTAGAACACACAAAAAGCCTGGAGTTCAAATAAGTTCAAGAAAATGAAATGCCTTTTTGTAACAGATGAGTTTCTGTCCGAAACCCTGATACTTCGACACAGACTATCCGTTTTGTACACGAAGTGCATCCAACTTTTGCCGTAACCCTCTAAACTTTTTAGCACATGCTATGTGGGTGAAATGATGATACCATGACAACTTTCAACCCTTTCAGAGTTCATTTGTAGTGCTTTTCAATTTCATGGTCATTTAGCTCAAAAAAATTAGTAAGTGCATGAGAATACCAAATGAAGTCAGAAGGGGTTGAAAATTGATTATGTGGCTTTGAATGGTGCATTTTGAACACACCAAAATCTTGGAGTTCAAATAAGTTCAAGAAAATGAAATGTCGTTTGTAACAGATGACTTTATGTGTCGAAAGCCTCATACTTCGAAAGAGACTGTCCATTTTGTACAAGAAGTGCATCCAGCTTTTCTGTAACCCTCTCAACTCTTTGGCACATGCTATGTGGGTGAAAGGATGATACCATGCCAACTTTCAACCTTTTTAAAGTTCATTTGTAGTGCTTTTCAATTTCAGGGTCATTTAGCTCAAAGAATCAATAACTACATGAAAAATAACAAATAAAGTCAGAAAGGGTTGAAAATTGATGATGTGGCTTTGAATGGTGCATTTTGAACACACAAAAATCCTGGAGTTCAAATAAGTTCAAGAAATTGAAATGCCTTTTTGTAATAGATGAGTTTATGTCTGAAACCCTGATACTTCGAAAGAGACTGTCCGTTTTGTAGACGAAGTGCATCCAGCTTTTGCCGTAACCCTCTCAACTTTTTAGCACATTCTATGTGGGTGAAATGATGATACCATGCCAACTTTCAACCTTTTCAGAGTTCGTTTGTAGTTCAGGGTCATTTAGCTAAAAAAAAACAATAACTGCGTGAAAAATAACAAATGAAGTCAGAAGGGGTTGAAAATTGATTATGTGGCTTTGAATGGTGAATTTTGAACTCACAAAAACCTGGAGTTCAAATAAATTATAGAAAATGAAATGTCTTTTGTAACCGATGAGTTTCCATCTGAAACCCTGATACTTCGAAAGAGACTGTCCGTTTTGTACACGAAGTTCATCCAATTTTTGCCATAACCCTCTAAACTTTTTAGCACATGCTATGTGGGTGAAATGATGATACTATGCCACTTTCAACCTTTTCAAAGTTCATTTCTAGTGGTTTTCAATTTCAGGGTCATTTAAATCAAAAAAATTAGTAAGTGCGTGAAAAATACCAAATGAAGTCAGAAATGGTTGGAAATTGATGACGTGGATTTGAATGGTGCATTTTGAACACACAAAAAGCTTGGAGTTCAAATAAGTTCAACAAAATGAAATGCCTTTTGTAACAGATGAGTTTATGTGCCGAAACCCTGATTCTTCGAAAGAGACAGTCCGTTTTGTAGACGAAGTGCATCCAGCTTTTGCCGTAACCCGATCAACTCTTTAGCACATGCTATGTGGGTGAAATGATGATACCATGCCAACTTTCAACCTTGTTATAGTTCATTTGTAGTGCTTTTCAATTTCAGGGTCATTTAGCTCAAAAAAATCAATAACTACATGAAAAATAACAAATAAAGTCAGATAGGGTTGAAAATTGATGATGTGTTATTGAATGGTGCATTTTGAACACACAAAAATCCTGGAGTTCAAATAAGTTCAAGAAATTGAAATGCCTTTTTGTAACAGATGAGTTTATGTCCGAAACCGTGATACTTCGACAGAGACTGTCCGTTTTGTACACGAAGTGCATCCAACTTTTGTCGTAACCCTCTCAACTTTTTAGCTCATGCTATGTGGGTGAAATGATGATACCAAGCCAACTTTCAACCCTTTGAGAGTTCATTTGTAGTTCTTTTCAATTTCAGGGTCATTTAGCTTAGAAAAATTAGTAAGTGCATGAAAATACCAAATGAATTCAGAAGGGGTTGAAAATTGATGATGTGGCGTTGAATGGAGCATTTTGAACACACCAAAATCTTGGAGTTCAAATAAGTTCAAGAAAATGAAATGCCTTTTGTAGCAGATGATTTTATGTGCCGAAACCCTTATACTTCGATAGAGACTGTCCGTTTTGTACACGAAGTGCATCCAGCTTTCCGTAACCCTCTCTACTCTTTAGCACATGCTATGTGGGTGAAAGGATGATACCATGCCAACTTTCAACCTTTTTAGAGTTCATTTGTAGTGCTTTTCAATTTCAGGGTCATTTAGCTCAAAAAAATCAATAAGTGCATGCAAAATAACAAATGAAGTCGGAATGGGTTGAAAATTGATGATGTGGCTTTGAATGGTGCATTTTGAAGGCACAAAAAGCGTGGAGTTCAAATAACTTCAAGAAAATGAAATGCCTTTATGTAACAGATGAGTTTATGTGCGAAACCCTGATACTTCGAAAGAGATTGTCCGTTTTGTACACGAAGTGCATCCAACTTTTGCCGTAACCCTCTCAACTTCTTAGCACATGATATGTGGGTGAAATGATGATACCATGCCAACTTTCAACCTTGTTATAGTTCATTTGTAGTGCTTTTCAATTTCAGGGTCATTTAGCTCAAAAAAATCAATAACTACATGAAAAATAACAAATAAAGTCAGATAGGGTTGAAAATTGATGATGTGTTATTGAATGGTGCATTTTGAACACACAAAAATCCTGGAGTTCAAATAAGTTCAAGAAATTGAAATGCCTTTTTGTAACAGATGAGTTTATGTCCGAAACCGTGATACTTCGACAGAGACTGTCCGTTTTGTACACGAAGTGCATCCAACTTTTGTCGTAACCCTCTCAACTTTTTAGCTCATGCTATGTGGGTGAAATGATGATACCAAGCCAACTTTCAACCCTTTGAGAGTTCATTTGTAGTTCTTTTCAATTTCAGGGTCATTTAGCTTAGAAAAATTAGTAAGTGCATGAAAATACCAAATGAATTCAGAAGGGGTTGAAAATTGATGATGTGGCGTTGAATGGAGCATTTTGAACACACCAAAATCTTGGAGTTCAAATAAGTTCAAGAAAATGAAATGCCTTTTGTAGCAGATGATTTTATGTGCCGAAACCCTTATACTTCGATAGAGACTGTCCGTTTTGTACACGAAGTGCATCCAGCTTTCCGTAACCCTCTCTACTCTTTAGCACATGCTATGTGGGTGAAAGGATGATACCATGCCAACTTTCAACCTTTTTAGAGTTCATTTGTAGTGCTTTTCAATTTCAGGGTCATTTAGCTCAAAAAAATCAATAAGTGCATGCAAAATAACAAATGAAGTCGGAATGGGTTGAAAATTGATGATGTGGCTTTGAATGGTGCATTTTGAAGGCACAAAAAGCGTGGAGTTCAAATAACTTCAAGAAAATGAAATGCCTTTATGTAACAGATGAGTTTATGTGCGAAACCCTGATACTTCGAAAGAGATTGTCCGTTTTGTACACGAAGTGCATCCAACTTTTGCCGTAACCCTCTCAACTTCTTAGCACATGATATGTGGGTGAAATGATGATACCATGCCAACTTTCAACCCTTTCTGAGTTCATTTGTAGTGCTTTTCAATTTCAGGGTCATTTAGCCCAAAGAAATTAGTAAGTGCGTGAAAAATACCAAATGAAGTCAGAAAGGGTTGAAAATTGATGATGTGCCTTTGAATGGTGCATTTTGAACACACAGAAAGCTTGGAGTTCAAATAAGTTCAAGAAAATGAAATGCCGTTTGTAACAGATGAGTTTATGTGCCGAAAGCCTGATACTTCGAAAGAGACTGTCCGTTTTGTACACGAAGTGCATCCAGCTTTTCTGTAACCCTCTCAACTCTTTGGCACATGCTATGTGGGTGAAAGGATGATACCATGCCAACTTTCAACCTTTTTAGAGTTCATTTGTAGTGCTTTTCAATTTCAGGGTCATTTAGCTCAAAAAAATCAATAACTACATGAAAAATAACAAATAAAGTCAGAAAGGGTTGAAAATTGATGATGTGGCTTTGAATGGTGCATTTTGAACACACAAAAATCCTGGAGTTCAAATAAGTTCAAGAAATTGAAATGCCTTTTTTGTAACAGATGAGTTTATGTCCGAAACCGTGATACTTCGACAGACTGTCCGTTTTGTACACGAAGTGCATCCAACTTTTGTCGTAACCCTCTCAACTTTTTAGCTCATGCTATGTGGGTGAAATTATGATACCAAGCCAACTTTCAACCCTTTGAGAGTTCATTTGTAGTGCTTTTCAATTTCAGGGTCATTTAGCTTAGAAAAATTAGTAAGTGCATGAAAATACCAAATGAATTCGGAAGGGGTTGAAAATTGATGATGTGGCATTGAATGGAGCATTTTGAACACACCAAAATCTTGGAGTTCAAATAAGTTCAATAAAATGAAATGCCTTTTGTAACAGATGATTTTATGTGCCGAAACCCTGATACTTCGAAAGAGCCTTTCCGTTTTGTACACGAAGTGCATCCAGCTTTCCGTAACCCTCTCTACTCTTTAGCACATGCTAGGTGGGTCAAAGGATGATACCATGCCAACTTTCAACCTTTTTAGAGTTCATTTGTAGTGCTTTTCAATTTCAGGGTCATTTAGCTCAAAAAAATCAATAAGTGCATGCAAAATAACAAATGAAGTCAGAATGGGTTCAAAATTGATGATGTGGCTTTGAATGGTGCATTTTGAAGACACAAAAAGCGTGGAGTTCAAATAACTTCAAGAAAATGAAATGCCTTTATGTAACAGATGAGTTTATGTGCGAAACCCTGATACTTCGAAAGAGACTGTCCGTTTTGTACACGAAGTGCATCCAACTTTTGCCGTAACCCTCTCAACTTTTTAGCACATGATATGTGGGTGAAATGATGATACCATGCCAACTTTCAACCCTTTCAGAGTTCATTTGTAGTGCTTTTCAATTTCAGGGTCATTTAGCCCAAAGAAATTAGTAAGTGCGTGAAAAATACCAAATGAAGTCAGAAAGGGTTGAAAATTGATGATGTGGCTTTGAATGGTGCATTTTGAACACACAGAAAGCTTGGAGTTCAAATAAGTTCAAGAAAATGAAATGCCTTTTGTAAGAGATGAGTTTATGTGCCGAAACCCTGATACTTCGAAAGAGACTGTCCGTTTTGTACACGAAGTGCATCCATCTTTTCTCGTAACCCTCTCAACTCTTTCGCACATGCTATGTGGGTGAAAGGATGATACCATGCCAACTTTCAACCTTGTTAGAGTTCATTTGTAGTGCTTTTCAATTTCAGGGTCATTTAGCTCAAAAAAATCAATAACTGCATGCAAAATAACAAATGAAGTCAGAATGGGTTGGAAATTGATGATGTGGCTTTGAATGGTGAATTTTGAACACACAAAAAGCCTGGAGTTCAAATAAGTTCAAGAAAATGAAATGCCTTTTTGTAACAGATGAGTTTATGTCCAAAACCCTGATACTTCGAGAGAGACTGTCCGTTTTGTACACAAAGTGCATCCAACTTTTGTCGTAACCCTCTCAACTTTTTAGCACATGCTATGTGGGTTAAATTATGATACAATGCCAACTTTCAACCCTTTTAGAGTTCATTTGTAGTGCTTTTCAATTTTAGGGTCATTTAGCTGAAAAAATTAATAACTGCATGAAAAATAACAAATGAAGTCAGAAAGGGTTGAAAATTGATGATGTGGCTTTGAATGGTGCATTTTGAACACACAAAGAGCCTGGAGTTCAAATAAGTTCAAGAAAATGAAATGCCTTTTTGAAACAGAAGAGTTTATGTCTGAAACCCTGATACTTCGAGAGAGACTGTCCGTTGTGTACACGAAGTGCATCCAGCTTTTGCCGTAACCCTCTCAACTCTTTAGCATAGGCTAGGTGAGTGAAATGATGATACCATGACAACTTTCAACCTTTTTAGAGTTCATTTGTAGTGCATTTCAATTTTAGGGTCATTTAGCTCAAATTCAATAACTGCATGAAAATACCAAATGAAGTCAGAAGGGGTTGAAAATTGATGACATGGCTTTGAATGGTGCATTTTGAACACACCAAAATCCTGGAGTTCAAATAAGTTCAAGAAAATGAAATACCTTTTGTAACAGATGAGTTTATGTGCCGAAACCCTGATACTTCGACAGAGACTTTTCGTTTTGTACACAAAGTGCATCCACCTTTTGCCGTAACCCTCTCAACTCTTTACCACAGGCTATGTGGGTGAAATGATGATACCATGCCGACTTTCAACCTTTTTGGAGTTCATTTGTAGTGCTTTTCAATTTTAGGGTCATATAGCTCAAAAAAATCAATAACTGCATGAAAAATAAAAAATGAAGTCAGAAAGGGTTGAAAATAGATGATGTGGCTTTGATTGGTGTATTTTGAACACACAAAAAGCCTGGAGTTCAAATAAGTTCGAGAAAATGAAATGCCTTTTTGTAACAGATGAGTTTATGTCTGAAACCCTGATACTTCGAAAGAGACTGTCCGTTGTGTACACGAAGTGCATCCAGCTTTTGCCATAACCCTCTCAACTCTTTAGCACAGGCTATGTGGGTGAAATGATGATACCATGCCAACTTTCAACCTTTTTAGAGTTCATTTGTAGCGCTTTTCAATTTCAGGGTCATTTAGCTCAAAATTCAATAATTGCATGAAAAATAACAAATGAAGTCAGAATGGGTTGAAAATTGATGATGTGGCTTTGAATGGTGCATTTTGAACACATAAAAAGCCTGGAGTTCAAATAAGTTCAAGAAAATGAAATGCCTTTTTGTAACAGATGAGTTTATGTCCGAAACCCTGATACTTCGAAAGAGACCGTCTGTTTTGTACATGAAGTGCATCCAGCTTTTCCGTAACCCTCTAAACTTTTTAGCACATGCTATGTGGGTGAAATGATGATACCATGCCAACTTTCAACCTTTTCAGAGTTCATTTGTACTGGTTTTCAATTTCACGGTCATTTAGTTCAAAAAAATTAGTAAGTGCGTGAAAAATACCAAATGAAGTCAGAAAGGGTTGAAAATTGATGATGTGGCTTTGAATGGTGCATTTTGAACACACAAAAAGCTTGGAGTTCAAATAAGTTCAAGAAAATGAAATGCCTTTTGTAACAGATGAGTTTATGTGCCGAAACCCTGATACTTCGAAAGAGACTGTCCGTTTTGTACACGAAGTGCATCCAGCTTTTTCCGTTACCCTCTCAACTCTTTAGCACATGCTATGTGGTTGAAAGGATGATACCATGCCAACTTTCAACCTTTTTAGAGTTCATTTGTAGTGCTTTTCAATTTCAGGGTCATTTAGCTCAAAAAAATCAATAACTGCATGAAAAATAACAAATGAAGTCAGAATGGGTTGAAAATTGATGATGTGGCTTTGAATCGTGCATTTTGAACACACAAATATCCTGGAGTTCAAATAAGTTCAAGAAAATGAAATGCCTTTTTGTAACAGATGAGTTGTTGTCCGAAACCCTGATACTTCGAAAGAGACTATCCGTTGTCTACACGAAGTGCATCCAGCTTTTGCCGTAACCCTCTCATCTTTTTAGCACATGCTATGTGGGGGAAATGATGATACCGTGCGAACTTTCAACCTTTTCAGAGTTCATTTGTAGTGCTTTTCAATTTCAGGGTCATTTAGCTCAAGAAAATCAATAACTGCATGAAAATTAACAAATGAAGTCACAAGGGTTGAAAATTGATGATGTGGCTTTGAATGGTGCATTTTGAACACACAAAAAGACTGGAGTTCAAATAAGTTCAAGAAAATGAAGTGCCTTTTTGTAACAGATGAGTTTATGTCCGAAACCCTGATACTTTGAAAGAGACTCTGCGCTGTGTACACGAAGTGCATCCATGTTTTGTCGTAACCCTCTCAACTTTTTAGCACATTCTATGTGGGTGAAATGATGATACCATGCCAACTTTCAACCTTTTCAGAGTTCGTTTGTAGTGCTTTTCAACTTCAGGGTCATTTAGCTAAAAAAAACAATAACTGCGTGAAAATAACAAATGAAGTGAGAAGGGCTTGAAAATTGATTATGTGGCTTTGAATGGTAAATTTTGTACACACAAAAACCTGGAGTTCAAATAAATTATAGAAAATGAAATGTCTTTTGTAACCGATGAGTTTCCATCTCAAACCTTGATACTTCGAAAGAGACTGTCCGTTTTGTACACGAAGTGCATCCAACTTTTTCCATAACCCTCTAAACGTTTTAGCACATGCTATGTGGGTGAAATGATGATACCATGCCAACTTTCAACCTTTTCAAAGTTCATTTGTAGTGGTTTTCAATTTCAGGGACATTTAAATGAAAAAAATTAGTAAGTGCGTGAAAAATACCAAATGAAGTCAGAAAGGGTTGGAATTTGATGACGTGGCTTTGAATGGTGCATTTTGAACACACAAAAAGCTTGGAGTTCAAATAAGTTCAAGGAAATGGAATGCCTTTTGTAACAGATGAGTTTATGTGCCGAAACCCTGGTACTTCGAAAGAGACTGTCCGTTTTGTAGACGAAGTGCATCCAGCTTTTGCCGTAACCTACTCAACTCTTTAGCACATGCTATGTGGGTGAAATGATGATACCATGCCAACTTTCAACCTTTTTAGAGTTCATTTGTAGTGCTTTTCAATTTTAGGGTCATTTAGCTCAAAAAAATCAATAACTGCATGAAAAATAACAAATGAAGTCAGAATGGGTTGAAAATTGATGATGTGGCTTTGAATGGTGCATTTTGAACACACAAAAATCTTGGAGTTCAAATAAGTTCAAGAAAATGAAATCCCATTTTGTAACAGATGAGTTTATGTCTGAAACCCTAATAATTCGATAGAGACTGACTGTTTTGTACACGAAGTGCATCCAACTTTTGCCGTAACCCTCTCAACTTTTTAGCACATGCTATGTGGGTGAAATGATGATACCATGCCAACTTTCAACCCTTTCAGAGTTCATTTGTAGTGCTTTTCAATTTCAGGGTCATCTAGCTCAAAAAAATTAGTAAGTGCATGAAAATACCAAATGAAGTCAGAACGGGTTGAAAATTGATGATGTGGCTTTGAATGGTGCATTTTGAACACACCAAAATATTGGAGTTCAAATAAGTTCAAGAAAATGAAATGTCGTTTGTAACAGATGAGTTTATGTGCCGAAATCCTGATACTTCGAAAGAGACTGTCCGTTTTGTACACGAAGTGCCTCCAGCTTTTCCGTAACCCTCTCTACTCTTTAGCACATGCTATGTGGGTGAAAGGATGATACCATGCCAACTTTCAACCTTTTTAGAGTTCATTTGTAGTGATTTTCAATTTCAGGGTCATTTAGCTCAAAAAAATCAATTACTACATGAAAAATAACAAATAGAGTCAGAAAGTGTTGAAAATTGATGATGTGGCTTTGAATGGTGCATTTTGAACACACAAAAAGCCTGGAGTTCAAATAAGTTCAAGAAAATAAAATGCCTTTTTATAACAGATGAGTTTATGTCCGAAACCCTGATACTTCGACAGAGACTGTCCGTTTTGTACACGAAGTGCATCCAACTTTTGCCTTAACCCTCTCAACTTTGTAGCACATGCTATGTGGGTGAAATGATGATACCAAGCCAACTTTCAACCCTTTGAGAGTTCATTTGTAGTGCTTTTCAATTTCAGGGTCATTTAGCTTAGAAAAATTAGTAAGTGCATGAAAATACCAAATGAAGTCGGAAGGGGTTGAAAATTGATGATGTGGCGTTGAATGGTGCATTTTGAACACATCAAAATCTTGGAGTTCAAATAAGTTCAAGAAAATGAAATGCCTTTTGTAACAGATGATTTTTTGTGCCGAAACCCTGATATTGCGAAAGACTGACCGTTTTGTACACGAAGTGCATCCAGCTTTCCGTAGCCCTCTCCACTCTTTAGCACATGCTATGTGGGTGAAAGGATGATACCATGCCAACTTTGAACCTTTTTAGAGTTCATTTGTAGTGCTTTTCAATTTCAGGGTCATTTAGCTCAAAAAATCAATAACTACATGTAAAATAACTAATGAAGTCAGAAAGGGTTGCAAATTGATGATGTGGCTTTGAATGGTGCATTTTGAACACACAAAAAGCCTGGAGTTCAAATAAGTTCAAGAAAATGAAATGCCTTTTTGTAACAGATGAGTTTTTGTCCGAAACCCTGATACTTCGAAAGAGACTGTCCGTTGTGTACACGAAGTGCATCCAGCTTTTGCCGTAACCCTCTCAACTTTCTAGCACATGCTATGTGGGTTAAATGATGATACAGTGCCAACTTTCAACCCTTTTAGAGTTTATTTGTAGTGCTTTTCAATTTCAGGGTCATTTATCTCAGAGAAATTGGTAAGTGCATGAAAATACCAAATGAAGTCAGAAGGGGTTGAAAATAGATGATGTCGCGTTGAATGGAGCATTTTGAACACACCAAAATCTTGGAGTTCAAATAAGTTCAAGAAAATGAAATGCCTTTTGTAACAGATGATTTTATGTGCCGAAACCCTGATACTTCGAAAGAGACTGTCTGTTTTGTACACTAAGTGGATCCAGCTATCCGTAACCCTCTCTACTCTTTGGCACATGCTATGTGGGTGAAAGGATGATACCATGCCAACTTTCAACCTTTTTAGAGTTCATTTGTAGTGCTTTTCAATTTCAGGGTCATTTAGCTCAAAAAATCAATAACTACATGAAAAATAACAAATGAAGTCAGAAAGGGTTGAAAATTGATGATGTGGCTTTGAATGGTGCATTTGAACACACGAAAATCTTGGAGTTCAAATAAGTTCAAGAAAATGAAATGCCTTTTGTAACAGATGAGTTTATGTGCCGAAACCCTGATACTTCGAAAGAGACTGTCCGTTTTGTACACGAAGTGCATCCAGCTTTTGCCGTAACCCTCTTAACTCTTTACCACAGGCTATGTGGGTGAAATGATGATACCATGCCAACTTTCAACCTTTTTAGCGTTCATTTGTAGTGCTTTTCAATTTCAGGGTCATTTAGCTCAAAAAAATCAATAACTGCATGAAAAATAACAAATGAAGTCGGAAAGGGTTGAAAATTGATGATGTGGCTTTGAATGGTGCATTTTGAACACACAAAAGGCCTGGAGTTCAAATAAGTTCAAGAAAATGAAATGCCTTTTTGTAAAAGATGAGTTTATGTCCGAAACCCTGATACTTCGAAAGAGACTGTCCGTTGTGTACACGAAGTGCATCCAGTTTTTGCCGTAACCCTGTCAACTCTTTAGCACCGGCTATGTGGGTGAAAATGATGATACCATGCCAACTTTCAACCTTTTTAGAGTTCATTTGTAGTGCTTTTCAATTTCAGGGTCATTTAGCTCAAAAAAATCAATAACTGCATGCAAAATAACAAATGAAGTCAGAATGGGTTGAAAATTGATGATGAGGCTTTGAATGGTGCATTTTGAAGACACAGAAAGCCTGGAGTTCAAATAAGTTCAAGAAAATGAAATGCCTTTATGTAACAGATGAGTTTATGTGCGAAACCCTGATACTTCGAAAGAGACTGTCCGTTTTGTACACGAAGTGCATCCAACTTTTGCCGTAACCCTCTCAACTTTTTAGCACATGCTATTTGGGTGAAATGATGATACCATGCGAACTTTCAACCCTTTCAGAGTTCATTTGTAGTGCTTTTCAATTTCAGGGTCATTTAGCCCAAAGAAATTAGTAAGTGCGTGAAAAATACCAAATGAAGTCAGAAAGGGTTGAAAATTGATGATGTGGCTTTGAATGGTGCATTTTGAACACACAGAAAGCTTGGAGTTCAAATAAGTTCAAGAAAATTAAATGCCTTTTGTAAGAGATGAGTTTATGTGCCGAAACCCTGATACTTCGTAAGAGATTGTCCGTTTTGTACACGAAGTGCATCCAGCTTTTGCCGTAACCCTCTCAACTCTTTAGCACATGCTATGTGGGTGAAAGGATGATAAAATGCCAACTTTCAACCTTTTTAGAGTTCATTTGTAGTGCTTTTCAATTTCAGGGTCATTTAGCTCAAAAAAACCAATAACTGCATGCAAAATAAGAAATGAAGTCAGAATGGGTTGAAAATTGATGATGTGGCTTTGAATGGTGAATTTTGAACACACAAAAAGCGTGGAGTTCAAATAAGTTCAAGAAAATGAAATGCCTTTTTGTAACAGATGAGTTTATGTCCGAAACCCTAATACTGCGACAAGGACTGTCCGTTTTGTACACGAAATGCATTCAACTTTTGCTGTAACCCTCTCCACTTTTTAATACATTCTATGTGGGTGAAATGATGATACCGTGCCAACTTTCAACCCTTTCACAGTTCATTTGTAGTGCTTTTCAATTTCAGGGTCATTTAGCTCAAAGAAATTAGTAAGTGCGTGAAAAATACCAAATGAAGTCAGAAAGGGTTGAAAATTGATGATGTGGCTTTGAATGGTGCATTTTGAACACACAGAAAGCTTGTAGTTCAAATAAGTTCAAGAAAATGAAATGCTTTATGTAACAGATGAGTTTATGTGCGAAACCCTGATACTTCGAAAGAGACTGTCCGTTTTGTACACGAAGTGCATCCAACTTTTGCCCTAACCCTCTCAACTTTTTAGCACATGCTATGTGGGTGAAATGATGATACCATGCCAACTTTCAACCCTTTCAGAGTTCATTTGTAGTGCTTTTCAATTTCAGGGTCATTTAGCCCAAAGAAATTAGTAAGTGCGTGAAAAATACCAAATGAAGTCAGAAAGGGTTGAAAATTGATGATGTGGCTATGAATGGTGCATTTTGAACACACAGAAAGCTTGGAGTTCAAATAAGTTCAAGAAAATGAAATTCCTTTTGTAAGAGATGAGTTTATGTGCCGAAACCCTGATACTTCGAAAGAGACTGTCCGTTTTGTACACGAAGTGCATCCAGCTTTTGCCGTAACCCTGTCAACTCTTTAGCACATCCTATGTGGGTGAAAGGATGATACCATGCCAACTTTCAACCTTTTTAGAGTTCATTTGTAGTGCTTTTCAATTTCAGGGTAATTTAGCTCAAAAAAATCAATAACTACATGCAAACTAACAAATGAAGTCAGAATGGGTGAAATGATGATACCGTGCCAACTTTCAACCCTTTCACAATTCATTTGTAGTGCTTTTCAATTTCAGGGTCATTTAGCTCAAAGAAATTAGTAAGTGCGTGAAAAATACCAAATGAAGTCAGAAAGGGTTGAAAATTTATGATGTGGCTTTGAATGGTGCATTTTGAACACACAGAAAGCTTGTAGTTCAAATAAGTTCAAGAAAATGAAATGCCTTTTGTAACAGATGAGTTTATGTCCGAAACCCTGATACTCCGACAGAGACTGTCCGTTTTGTAAACGAAGTGCATTCAACTTTTGCTATAACCCTCTCAACTTTTTAATACATTCTATGTGGGTGAAATGACGATACCGTGCCAACTTTCAACCCTTTCAGAGTTCATTTGTAGTGCTTTTCAGTTTCAGGGTCATTTAGCTCAAAGAAATTAGTAAGTGCGTGAAAAATACCAAATGAACTCAGAAAGGGTTGAAAATTGATTATGTGGCTTTGAATGTTGCTTTTTGAACACACAGAAAGCTTGTAGTTCAAATAAGTTCAAGAAAATGAAATGCCTTTTGTAACAAATGAGTTTATGTCCGAAACCCTGATACTGCGACAGAGACTGTCCCTTTTGTACACGAAGTGCATTCAACTTTTGCTATAACCCTCTCAACTTTTTAATACATTCTATGTGTGTGAAATGATGATACCGTGCCAACTTTCAACCCTTTCAGAGTTCATTTGTAGAGCTTTTCAATTTCAGGGTCATTTAGCTCAAAGAAATTAGTAAGTGCGTGAAAAATACCAAATGAAGTCAGAAAGGGTTGAAAATTGATTATGTGGCTTTGAATGGTGCATTTTGAACACAGAAAGCTTGTAGTTCAAATAAGTTCAAGAAAATGAAATGCCTTTTGTAACAGATGAGTTTATGTCCGAAACCCTGATACTGCGACAAAGAATGTCCGTTTTGTACACGAAGTGCTTTCAACTTTTGCTATAACCCTCTCAACTTTTTAATACATTCTATGTGGGTGAAATGATGATACCGTGCCAACTTTCAACCCTTTCATAGTTCATTTGTAGTGCTTTTCAATTTCAGGGTCATTTAGCTCAAAGAAATTAGTAAATGCGTGAAAAATACCAAATGAAGTCAGAAAGGGTTGAAAATTGGTGATGTGGATTTGAATGGTGCATTTTGAACACACAGAAAGCTTGTAGTTCAAATAAGTTCAAGAAAATGAAATGCCTTTTTGTAACATATGAGTTTATGTCCGAAACCCTGATACTACGACAGAGACTGTCCGTTTTGTACGCGAAGTGCATTCAACTTTTGCTGTAACCCTCTCAACTTTTTAATACATTCTATGTGGGTGAAATGATGATACCGTGCCAACTTTCAACCCTTTCAGAGTTCATTTGTAGTGCTTTTCAATTTCAGGGTCATTTAGCTCAATGAAATTAGTAAGTGCGTGAAAAATACCAAATGAAGTCAGAAAGGGTTGAAAATTGATGATGTGGCTTTGAATGGTGCATTTTGAACACACAGAAAGCTTGTAGTTCAAATAAGTTCAAGAAAATGAAATGCCTTTTGTAACAGATGAGTTTATGTGCCGAAACCCTGATACTTCGAAAGAGACTGTCCGTTTTGTACACGAAGTGCATCCAGCTTTTGCCGTAACCATCTCAACTCTTTAGCACATGCTATGTGGGTGAAAGGATGATAGCATGCCAACTTTCAACCTTTTTAGATTTCATTTGTTGTGCTTTTCAATTTTAGGGTCATTTAGCACAAAAAGATCAATAACTGCATGAAAAATAACAAATGAAGTCAGAATGGGTTGAAAATTGATGATGTGGCTTTGAATGGTGCATTTTGAACACACAAAAAGCCTGGAGTTCAAATAAGTTCAAGAAAATGAAATGCCTTTTTGTAATAGATGAGTTTATGTCTGAAACCCTGATACTTCGAAAGAGACTGTCCGTTTTGTAGACGAAGTGCATCCATCTTTTGCCGTAACCCTCGCAACTTTTTAGCACATTCTATGTGGGTGAAATGATGATACCATGCCAACTTTCAACCTTTTCAGAGGTCGTTTGTAGTGCTTTTCAACTTCAGGGTCATTTAGCTCAAAAAAAACAATAACTGCGTGAAAAATAACAAATGAAGTCAGAAGGGGTTCAAAATTGATTATGTGGCTTTGAATGGTGAATTTTGAACTCACAAAAACCTGGAGTTCAAATAAATTATACAAAAAGGAAATGTCTTTTGTAACCGATGAGTTTCCATCTGAAACCCTGATACTTCGAAAGAGACTGTCCGTTTTGTACACGAAGTGCATCCAACTTTTGCCATAACCCTGTAAACTTTTTAGCACATGCTATGTGGGTGAAATGATGATACTATGCCAACTTTCAACCTTTTTAGAGTTCATTTGTAGTGCTTTTCAATTTCAGGGTCATTTAGCTCAAAAAAATCAATAACTGCATGCAAAATAAGAAATGAAGTCAGAATGGGTTGAAAATTGATGATGTGGCTTTGAATGGTGAATTTTGAACACACAAAAAGCCTGGAGTTCAAATAAATTCAAGAAAATGAAATGCCTTTTTGTAACAGATGAGTTTATGTCCGAAACCCTGATACTGCGACAGAGACTGTCCGTTTTGTAGACGAAGTGCATCCAGCTTTTGCCGTAACCCGCTCAACTCTTTAGCACATGCTATGTGGGTGAAATGATGATACCATGCCAACTTTCAACCTTTTTAGAGTTCATTTGAAGTGCTTTTCAATTTTAGGGTCATTTTGCTCAAAAAAATCAATAACTGCATGAAAAATACCAAGTGAAGTCAGAATGGGTTCAAAATTGATGATGTGGCTTTGAATGGTGCATTTCGAACACATAGAAAGCTTGTAGTTCAAATAAGTTCAAGAAAATGAAATGCGTTATGTAACAGATGAGTTTATGTGCGAAACCCTGATACTTCGAAAGAGACTGTCCGTTTTGTACACGAAGTGCATCCAACTTTTGCCATAACCCTGTAAACTTTTTAGCACATGCTATGTGGGTGAAATGATGATACTATGCCAACTTTCAACCTTTTTAGAGTTCATTTGTAGTGCTTTTCAATTTCAGGGTCATTTAGCTCAAAAAAATCAATAACTGCATGCAAAATAAGAAATGAAGTCAGAATGGGTTGAAAATTGATGATGTGGCTTTGAATGGTGAATTTTGAACACACAAAAAGCCTGGAGTTCAAATAAATTCAAGAAAATGAAATGCCTTTTTGTAACAGATGAGTTTATGTCCGAAACCCTGATACTGCGACAGAGACTGTCCGTTTTGTAGACGAAGTGCATCCAGCTTTTGCCGTAACCCGCTCAACTCTTTAGCACATGCTATGTGGGTGAAATGATGATACCATGCCAACTTTCAACCTTTTTAGAGTTCATTTGAAGTGCTTTTCAATTTTAGGGTCATTTTGCTCAAAAAAATCAATAACTGCATGAAAAATACCAAGTGAAGTCAGAATGGGTTCAAAATTGATGATGTGGCTTTGAATGGTGCATTTCGAACACATAGAAAGCTTGTAGTTCAAATAAGTTCAAGAAAATGAAATGCGTTATGTAACAGATGAGTTTATGTGTGAAACCCTGATACTTCGAAAGAGACTGTCCGTTTTGTACACGAAGTGCATCCAACTTTTGCCCTAACCCTCTCAACTTTTTAGCACATGCTATGTGGGTGAAATGATGATACCATGCCAACTTTCAACCCTTTCAAAGTTCATTTGTACTGCTTTTCAATTTCAGGGTCATTTAGCCCAAAGAAATTAGTAAGTGCGTGAAAAATACCAAATGAAGTAAGAAAGGGTTGAAAATTGATGACGTGGCTTTGAATGGTGCATTTTGAACACACAGAAAGCTTGGAGTTCAAATAAGTTCAAGAAAATGAAATTCCTTTTGTAAGAGATGAGTTTATGTGCCGAAACCCTGATACTTCGAAAGAGACTGTCCGTTTTGTACACGAAGTGCATCCAGCTTTTGCCGTAACCCTCTCAACTCTTTAGCACATCCTATGTGGGTGAAAGGATGATACCATGCCAACTTTCAACCTTTTTAGAGTTCATTTGTAGTGCTTTTCAATTTCAGGGTCATTTAGCTCAAAAAAATCAATAACTGCATGCAAAATAACAAATGAAGTCAGAATAGGTTGAAAATTGATGATGTGGCTTTGAATGGTGAATTTTGAACCCACAAAAAGCCTGGAGTTCAAATAAGTTCAAGAAAATGAAATGCCTTTTTGTAACATATGAGTTTATGTCCGAAACCCTGATACTGCGACAGAGACTGTCCGTTTTGTACACGAAGTGCATTCAACTTTTGCTGTAACCCTCTCAACTTTTTAATACATTCTATGTGGGTGAAATGATGATACCGTGCCAACTTTCAACCCTTTCAGAGTTCATTTGTAGTGCTTTTCAATTTCAGGGTCATTCAGCTCAATGAAATTAGTAAGTGCGTGAAAAATACCAAATGAAGTCAGAAGGGGTTGAAAATTGATTATGTGGCTTTGAATGGTGAATTTTGAACTCACAAAAACCTGGAGTTCAAATAAATTATACAAAAAGGAAATGTCTTTTGTAACCGATGAGTTTCCATCTGAAACCCTGATACTTCGAAAGAGACTGTCCGTTTTGTACACGAAGTGCATCCAACTTTTGCCATAACCCTGTAAACTTTTTAGCACATGCTATGTGGGTGAAATGATGATACTATGCCAACTTTCAACCTTTTTAGAGTTCATTTGTAGTGCTTTTCAATTTCAGGGTCATTTAGCTCAAAAAAATCAATAACTGCATGAAAAATAAGAAATGAAGTCAGAATGGGTTGAAAATTGATGATGTGGCTTTGAATGGTGAATTTTGAACACACAAAAAGCCTGGAGTTCAAATAAATTCAAGAAAATGAAATGCGTTTTTGTAACAGATGAGTTTATGTCCGAAACCCTGATACTGCGACAGAGACTGTCCGTTTTGTAGACGAAGTGCATCCAGCTTTTGCCGTAACCCGCTCAACTCTTTAGCACATGCTATGTGGGTGAAATGATGATACCATGCGAACTTTCAACCTTTTTAGAGTTCATTTGAAGTGCTTTTCAATTTTAAGGTCATTTTGCTCAAAAAAATCAATAACTGCATGAAAAAAAACAAATGAAGTCAGAATGGGTTGAAAATTGATGATGTGGCTTTGAATGGTGCATTTTGAACACACAAAAATCCTGGAGTTCAAAGAAGTTCAAGAAAATGAAATGCCTTTTTGTAACAGATGAGTTTATGTCCGAAACCCTCATACTTCGACACAGACTGTCCGTTTTGTACACGAAGTGCATCCAACTTTTGCCGTAACCCTCTCAACTTTTTAGCACATGCTATGTGGGTGAAATGATGATACCATGACAACTTTCAACCCTTTCAGAGTTCATTTGTAGTGCTTTTCAATTTCAGGGTCATTTAGCTCAAAAAAATTAGTAAGTGCATGAAAATACCAAATGAAGTCAGAAGGGGTTGAAAATTGATGATGTGGCTTTGAATGGTGCATTTTGGACACACCAAAATCTTGGAGTTCAAATAAGTTCAAGAAAATGAAATGCCGTTTGTAACAGATGAGTTTATGTGCCGAAACTCTGATACTTCGACAGAGACTGTCCGTTTTGTACACGAATTGCAAACAACTATTGCCCTAACCCTCTCAACTTTTTAGCACATTCTATGTGGGTGAAATGATGATACCATGCCAACTTTCAACACTTTCAGAGTTCATTTGTAGTGCTTTTCAATTTCAGGGTCATTTAGCCCAAAGAAATTAGTAAGTGCGTGAAAAATACCAAATGAAGTCAGAAAGGGTTGAAAATTGATGACGTGGCTTTGAATGGTGCATTTTGAACACACAGAAAGCTTGGAGTTCAAATAAGTTCAAGAAAATGAAATTCCTTTTGTAAGAGATGAGTTTATGTGCCGAAACCCTGATACTTCGAAAGAGACTGTCCGTTTTGTACACGAAGTGCATCCAGCTTTTGCCGTAAACCTCTCAACTCTTTAGCACATCCTATGTGGGTGAAAGGATGATACCATGCCAACTTTCAACCTTTTTAGAGTTCATTTGTAGTGCTTTTCAATTTCAGGGTCATTTAGCTCAAAAAAATCAATAACTGCATGCAAAATAACAAATTAAGTCAGAATGGGTTGAAAATTGATGATGTGGCTTTGAATGGTGAATTTTGAACACACAAAAAGCCTGGAGTTCATATAAGTTCAAGAAAATGAAATGCCTTTTTGTAACAGATGAGTTTATGTCCGAAACCCTGATACTGCGACAGAGACTGTCCGTTTTGTACACGAAGTGCATTCAACTTTTGCTGTAACCCTCTCAACTTTTTAATACATTCTATGTGGGTGAAATGATGATACCGTGCCAACTTTCAACCCTTTCAGAGTTCATTTGTAGTGCTTTTCAATTTCAGGGTCATTTAGCTCAATGAAATTTGTAAGTGCGTGAAAAATACCAAATGAAGTCAGAAAAGGTTCAAAATTGATGATGTGGCTTTGAATGGTGCATTTCGAACACACCAAAATCTTGGAGTTCAAATAAGTTCAAGAAAATGAAATGCCGTTTGTAACAGAAGAGTTTATGTGCCGAAACTTTGATACTTCGAAAGAGACTTTCCGTGGGTGAAAGGATGATACCATGCCATCTTTCAACCTTTTTAGATTTCACTTGTAGTGCTTTTCACTTTTAGGGTCATTTAGCACAAAAAAATCAATAACTACATGAAAAATAACAAATGAAGTCAGAATGGGTTGTAAATTGATGATGTGGCTTTTAATGGTGCATTTTGAACACACAAAAAGCCTGGAGTTCAAATAAGTTCAAGAAAATGAAATGCCTTTTTGTAATAGATGAGTTTATGTCTGAAACCCTGATACTTCGAAAGAGACTGTCCGTTTTGTAGACGAAGTGCATCCAGCTTTTGTCGTAACCCTCTCAAATTTTTAGCACATTCTATGTGGGTGAAATGATGATACCATGCCAACTTTCAACCTTTTCAGAGTTCGTTTGTAGTGCTTTTCAACTTCAGGGTCATTTAGCTCAAAAAAAACAATAACTGCGTGAAAAATAACAAATGAAGTCAGAAGGGGTTGAAAATTGATTATGTGGCTTTGAATGGTGAATTTTGAACTCACAAAAACCTGGAGTTCAAATAAATTATAGAAAATGAAATGTCTTTTGTAACCGATGAGTTTCCATCTGAAACCCTGATACTTCGAAAGAGACTGTCCGTTTTGTACACGAAGTGCATCCAACTTTTGCTGTAACCCTCTCAACTTTTTAATACATTCTATGTGGGTGAAATGATGATACCGTGCCAACTTTCAACCCTTTCAGAGTTCATTTGTAGTGCTTTTCAATTTCAGGGTCATTTAGCTCAATGAAATTTGTAAGTGCGTGAAAAATACCAAATGAAGTCAGAAAAGGTTCAAAATTGATGATGTGGCTTTGAATGGTGCATTTCGAACACACCAAAATCTTGGAGTTCAAATAAGTTCAAGAAAATGAAATGCCGTTTGTAACAGAAGAGTTTATGTGCCGAAACTTTGATACTTCGAAAGAGACTGTCCGTGGGTGAAAGGATGATACCATGCCATCTTTCAACCTTTTTAGATTTCACTTGTAGTGCTTTTCAATTTTAGGGTCATTTAGCACAAAAAAATCAATAACTGCATGAAAAATAACAAATGAAGTCAGAATGGGTTGTAAATTGATGATGTGGCTTTTAATGGTGCATTTTGAACACACAAAAAGCCTGGAGTTCAAATAAGTTCAAGAAAATGAAATGCCTTTTTGTAATAGATGAGTTTATGTCTGAAACCCTGATACTTCGAAAGAGACTGTCCGTTTTGTAGACGAAGTGCATCCAGCTTTTGTCGTAACCCTCTCAAATTTTTAGCACATTCTATGTGGGTGAAATGATGATACCATGCCAACTTTCAACCTTTTCAGAGTTCGTTTGTAGTGCTTTTCAACTTCAGGGTCATTTAGCTCAAAAAAAACAATAACTGCGTGAAAAATAACAAATGAAGTCAGAAGGGGTTGAAAATTGATTATGTGGCTTTGAATGGTGAATTTTGAACTCACAAAAACCTGGAGTTCAAATAAATTATAGAAAATGAAATGTCTTTTGTAACCGATGAGTTTCCATCTGAAACCCTGATACTTCGAAAGAGACTGTCCGTTTTGTACACGAAGTGCATCCAACTTTTGCCATAACCCTGTAAACTTCTTAGCACATGCTATGTGGGTGAAATGATGATACTATGCCAACTTTCAACCTTTTCAAAGTTCATTTGTAGTGGTTTTCAATTTCAGGGTCATTTAAATCAAAAAAATTAGTAAGTGCGTGAAAAATACCAAATGAAGTCAGAAAGGGTTGGAAATTGATGACGTGGCTTTGAATGGTGCATTTTGAACACACAAAAAGCTTGGAGTTCAAATAAGTTCAAGAAAATGAAATTCCTTTTGTAACAGATGAGTTTATGTGCCGAAACCCTGATTCTTCGAAAGAGACTATCCGTTTTGTAGACGAAGTGCATCCAGCTTTTGCCGTAACCCGCTCAACCCTTTAGCACATGCTATGTGGGTGAAATGATGATACCATGCCAACTTTCAACCTTTTTAGAGTTCATTTGAAGTGCTTTTCAATTTTAGGGTCATTTTGCTCAAAAAAATCAATAACTGCATGAAAAATAACAAATGAAGTCAGAATGGGTTGAAAATTGATGATGTGGCTTTGAATGGTGCATTTTGAACACACAAAAAGCCTGGAGTTCATATAAGTTCAAGAAAATGAAATGCCTTTTTGTAATAGATGAGTTTATGTCCGAAACCCTGATACTTCGACACAGACTGTCCGTTTTGTACACGAAGTGCATCCAACTTTTGCCGTAACCCTCTCAACTTTTTAGCACATGCTATGTGGGTGAAATGATGATACCATGACAACTTTCAACCCTTTCAGAGTTCGTTTGTAGTGCTTTTCAATTTCAGGGTCATTTAGCTCAAAAAAATTAGTAAGTGCATGAAAATATGAAATGAAGTCAGAAGGGGTTGAAAATAGATGATGTGGCTTTGAATGGTGCATTTTGAACACACCAAAATCTTGGAGTTCAAATAAGTTCAAGAAAATGAAATGCCGTTTGTAACAGATGAGTTTATGTGCCGAAACTCTGATACTTCGAAAGAGACTGTCCGTTTTGTACACAAAGTGCAAACAAGTTTTGCCCTAACCCGCTCAACTCTTTAGCACATGCTATGTGGGTGAAATGATGATACCATGCCAACTTTCAACCTTTTTAGAGTTGATTTGAAGTGCTTTTCAATTTTAGGGTCATTTTCCTCAAAAAAATCAATAACTGCATGAAAAATAACAAATGAAGTCAGAATGGATTGAAAATTGATGATGTGGCTTTGAATGGTGCATTTTGAACACACAAAAAGCCTGGAGTTCAAATAAGTTCAAGAAAATGAAATGCCTTTTTGTAACAGATGAGTTTATGTCCGAAACCGTGATACTTCGAGAGAGACTGTCCGTTTTGTACACGAAGTGCATCCAACTTTTGTCGTAACCCTCTCAACTTTTTAGCACATGCTATGTGGGTAAAATGATGATACCAAGCCAACTTTCAACCCTTTGAGAGTTCATTTGTAGTGCTTTTCAATTTCAGCGTCATTTAGCTCAAAAAAATTGGTAAGTGCATGAAAATACCAAATGAAGTCAGAAGGGGTTGAAAATTGATGATGTGGCGTTGAATGGAGCATTTTGAACACACCAAAATCTTGGAGTTCAAATAAGTTCAGGAAAATGAAATGCCTTTTGTAACAGATGATTTTATGTGCCGAAACCCTGATACTTCGAAAGAGACTGTCCGTTTTGTACACGAAGTGCATCCAGCTTTCCGTAACCCTCTCTACTCTTTAGCACATGCTATGTGGGTGAAAGGATGATACAATGCCAACTTTCAACCTTTTTAGAGTTCATTTGTAGTGCTTTTCAATTTCAGGGTCATTTAGCTCAAAAAATCAATAACTACATGAAAAATAACAAATGAAGTCAGAAAGGGTTGCAAATTGATGATGTGGCTTTGAATGGTGCATTTTGAACACACAAAAAGCCTGGAGTTCAAATAAGTTCAAGAAAATGAAATGCCTTTTGTAACAGACGAGTTTATGTGCCGAAACCCTGATACTTCGAAAGAGACTGTCCGTTTTGTACATGAAGTGCATCCAGCTTTTGCCGTTACCCTCTCAACTCTTTAGCAAATCCTATGTGGGTGAAAGGATGATACCATGCCAACTTTCAACCTTTTTAGAGTTCATTTGTAGTGCTTTTCAATTTCAGGGTCATTTAGCTCAAAAAAATCAGTAACTGGATGCAAAATAAGAAATGAAGTCAGAATGGGTTGAAAATTGATGATGTGGCTTTGAATGGTGCATTTTGAACACACAGAAAGCTTGGAGTGCAAATAAGTTCAAGAAAATGAAATGCCTTTTTGTAACAGATGAGTTTTTGTCCGAAACCGTGATACTTCGAAAGAGACTGTCCGTTGTGTACACGAAGTGCATCCAGCTTTTGCCGTAACCCTCTCAACTTTCTAGCACATGCTATGTGGGTGAAATGATGATACCAAGCCAACTTTCAACCCTTTGAGAGTTCATTTGTAGTGCTTTTCAATTTCAGGGTCATTTAGCTCAGAAAAATTGGTAAGTGCATGAAAATACCAAATGAAGTCAAAAGGGGTTGAAAATTGATGATGTGGCTTTGAATGGTGCATTTTGAACACACGAAAATCTTGGAGTTCAAATAAGTTCAAGAAAATGAAATGCCTTTTGTAACAGATGAGTTTATGTGCCAAAACCCTGATACTTCGAAAGAGACTGTCCGTTTTGTACACGAAGTGCATCCAGCTTTTGCCGTAACCCTCTTAACTCTTTACCACAGGCTATGTGGGTGAAATGATGATACCATGCCAACTTTCAACCTTTTTAGCGTTCATTTGTAGTGCTTTGCAATTTCAGGGTCATTTAGCTCAAAAAAATCAATAACTGCATGAAAAATAACAAATAAAGTCGGAAAGGGTTGAAAATTGATGATGTGGCTTTGAATGGTGCATTTTGAACACACAAAAAGCCTGGAGTCCAAATAAGTTCAAGAAAATGAAATGCCTTTTTGTAAAAGATGAGTTTATGTCTGAAACCCTGATACTTCGAAAGAGACTGTGCGTTGTGTACACGAAGTGCATCCAGTTTTTGCCGTAACCCTATCAACTCTTTAGCACAGGCTATGTGGGTGAAATGATGATACCATGCCAAGTTTGAACCTTTTTAGAGTTCATTTGTAGTGCTTTTCAATTTCAGGGTCATTTAGCTCAAAAAAATCAATAACTGCATGCAAAATAACAAATGAAGTCACAATGGGTTGAAAATTGATGATGTGGCTTTGAATGGTGCATTTTGAAGACACAAGAAGCCTGGAGTTCAAATAAGTTCAAGAAAATGAAATGCCTTTATGTAACAGATGAGTTTATGTGCGAAACACTGATACTTCGAAAGAGACTGTCCGTTTTGTACACGAAGTGCATCCAACTTTTGCCGTAACCCTCTCAACTTTTTAGCACATGCTATATGGGTCAAATGATGATACCATGCCAACTTTCAACCCTTTCAGAGTTCATTTGTAGTGCTTTTCAATTTCAGGGTCATTTAGCCCAAAGAAATTAGTAAGTGCGTGAAAAATACCAAATGAAGTCAGAAAGGGTTGAAAATTGATGATGTGGCTTTGAATGGTGCATTTTGAACACACATAAAGCTTGGAGTTCAAATAAGTTCAAGAAAATGAAATGCCTTTTGTAAGAGATGAGTTTATGTGCCGAAACCCTAATACTTCGAAAGAGACTGTCCGTTTTGTACACGAAGTGCATCCAGCTTTTGCCGTAACCCTCTCAACTCTTTAGCACATGCTATGTGGGTGAAAGGATGATACCATGCCAACTTTCAACCTTTTTAGAGTTCATTTGTAGTGCTTTTCAATTTCAGGGTCATTTAGCTCAAAAAAATCAATAACTGCATGCAAAATAACAAATGAAGTGACAATGGGTTTAAAATTGATGATGTGGCTTTCAATGGTGAATTTTGAACACACAAAAAGCCTGGAGTTCAAATAAGTTCAAGAAAATGAAATGCCTTTTTGTAACAGATGAGTTTATGTCCGAAACACTGATACTGCGACAGAGAGTCCGTTTTGTACACGAAGTGCATTCAAGTTTTGCTGTAACCCTGTCAACTTTTTAATACATTCTATGTGGGTGAAATGATGATACCGTGCCAACTTACAACCATTTCAGAGTTCATTTGTAGTGCTTTTCAATTTCAGGGTCATTTAGCTCAAAGAAATTAGTAAGTGCGTCAAAAATACCAAATGAAGTCAGAAAGGGTTGAAAATTGATGATGTGGCTTTGAATGGTGCATTTTGAACACACAGAAAGCTTGTAGTTCAAATAAGTTCAAGAAAATGAAACGCCTTTTGTAACAAATGAGTTTATGTGCCGAAACCCTGATACTTCAAAAGAGACTGTCCGTTTTGTACACGAAGTGCATCCAGCTTTTGCCGTAACCCTCTCAACTCTTTAGCACATGCTATGTGGGTGAAAAGATGATACCATGCCAACTTTCAACCTTTTTAGAGTTCATTTCTAGTGCTTTTCAATTTTAGGGTCATTTAGCACAAAAAAATCAATAAGTGCATGAAAAATAACAAATGTAGTCAGAATGGGTTCAAAATTGATGATGTGGCTTTGAATGGTGCATTTTGGACACACAAAAAGCCTGGAGTTCAAATAAGTTCAAGAAAATGAAATGCCTTTTTGTAATAGATGAGTTTATGTCTGAAACCCTGATACTTCGAAAGAGACTGTCCGTTTTGTAGACGAAGTGCATCCAGCTTTTGCCGTAACCCTCTCAACTTTTTAGCACATTCTATGTGGGTTAAATGATGATACCATGCCAACTTTCAACCTTTTCAGAGTTCGTTTGTAGTGCTTTTCAACTTCAGGGTCATTCAGCTAAAAAAAACAATAACTGCGTGAAAAATAACAAATGAAGTCAGAAGGGGTTGAAAATTGATTATGTGGCTTTGAATGGTGAATTTTGAACTCACAAAAACCTGGAGTTCAAATAAATTATAGAAAATGAAATGTCTTTTGTAACCGATGAGTTTCCATCTGAAACCCTGATTCTTCGAAAGAGACTGTCCGTTTTGTACACGAAGTTCATCCAATTTTTGCCATAACCCTCTAAATTTTTTAGCACATGCTATGTGGGTGAAATGATGATACTATGCCAACTTTCAACCTTTTCAAAGTTCATTTCTTGTGGTTTTCAATTTCAGGGTCATTTAAATCAAAAAAATTAGTAAGTGCGTGAAAAATACCAAATGAAGTCAGAAATGGTTGGAAATTGATGACGTGGCTTTGAATGGTGCATTTTGAACACACAAAAAGCTTGTAGTTCAAATAAGTTCAAGAAAATGAAATGCCTTTTGTAACAGATGAGTTTATGTGCCGAAACCCTGATTCTTCGAAAGAGACTGTCCATTTTGTAGACGAAGTGCATCCAGCTTTTGCCGTAACCCGATCAACTCTTTAGCACATGCTATGTGGGTGAAATGATGATACCATGCAAACTTTCAACCTTTTTAGTGTTCATTTGAAGTGCTTTTCAATTTTAGGGTCATTTTGCTCAAAAAAATCAATAACTGCATGAAAAATAACAAATGAAGTCAGAATGGGTTGAAAATTGATGATGTGGCTTTGAATGGTGCATTTTGAACACACAAAAAGCCTGGAGTTCAAATAAGTTCAAGAAAATGAAATGCCTTTTTGTAACAGATGAGTTTATGTCCGAAACCCTGATACTTCGACACAGACTGTCCGTTTTGTACACGAAGTGCATCCAACTTTTGCCGTAACCCTCTCAACTTTTTAGCACATGCTATGTGGGTGAAATTTTGATACCATGACAACTTTCAACCCTTTCAGAGTTCATTTGTAGTGCTTTTCAATTTTAGGGTCATTTAGCTCAAAAAAATTAGGAAGTGCATGAAAATACCAAATGAAGTCAGAAGGGGTTGAAAATTGATGATGTTGCTTTGAATGGTGCATTTTGAACACACAAAAAGCCTGGAGTTCAAATAAGTTCAAGAAAATGAAATGCCTTTTGTAACAGACGAGTTTATGTGCCGAAACCCTGATACTTCGAAAGAGACTGTCCGTTTTGTACATGAAGTGCATCCAGCTTTTGCCGTTACCCTCTCAACTCTTTAGCAAATCCTATGTGGGTGAAAGGATGATACCATGCCAACTTTCAACCTTTTTAGAGTTCATTTGTAGTGCTTTTCAATTTCAGGGTCATTTAGCTCAAAAAAATCAGTAACTGGATGCAAAATAAGAAATGAAGTCAGAATGGGTTGAAAATTGATGATGTGGCTTTGAATGGTGCATTTTGAACACACAGAAAGCTTGGAGTGCAAATAAGTTCAATAAATGAAATGCCTTTTTGTAACAGATGAGTTTTTGTCCGAAACCGTGATACTTCGAAAGAGACTGTCCGTTGTGTACACGAAGTGCATCCAGCTTTTGCCGTAACCCTCTCAACTTTCTAGCACATGCTATGTGGGTGAAATGATGATACCAAGCCAACTTTCAACCCTTTGAGAGCTCATTTGTAGTGCTTTTCAATTTCAGGGTCATTTAGCTCAGAAAAATTGGTAAGTGCATGAAAATACCAAATGAAGTCAAAAGGGGTTGAAAATTGATGATGTGGCTTTGAATGGTGCATTTTGAACACACGAAAATCTTGGAGTTCAAATAAGTTCAAGAAAATGAAATGCCTTTTGTAACAGATGAGTTTATGTGCCAAAACCCTGATACTTCGAAAGAGACTGTCCGTTTTGTACACGAAGTGCATCCAGCTTTTGCCGTAACCCTCTTAACTCTTTACCACAGGCTATGTGGGTGAAATGATGATACCATGCCAACTTTCAACCATTTTAGCGTTCATTTGTAGTGCTTTTCAATTTCAGGGTCATTTAGCCTAAAAAAAATCAATAACTGCATGAAAAATAACAAATGAAGTCGGAAAGGGTTGAAAATTGATGATGTGGCTTTGAATGGTGCATTTTGAACACACAAAAAGCCTGGAGTCCAAATAAGTTCAAGAAAATGAAATGCCTTTTTGTAAAAGATGAGTTTATGTCTGAAACCCTGATACTTCGAAAGAGACTGTGCGTTGTGTACACGAAGTGCATCCAGTTTTTGCCGTAACCCTATCAACTCTTTAGCACAGGCTATGTGGGTGAAATGATGATACCATGCCAAGTTTCAACCTTTTTAGAGTTCATTTGTAGTGCTTTTCAATTTCAGGGTCGTTTAGCTCAAAAAAATCAATAACTGCATGCAAAATAACAAATGAAGTCACAATGGGTTGAAAATTGATGATGTGGCTTTGAATGGTGCATTTTGAAGACACAAGAAGCCTGGAGTTCAAATAAGTTCAAGAAAATGAAATGCCTTTATGTAACAGATGAGTTTATGTGCGAAACACTGATACTTCGAAAGAGACTGTCCGTTTTGTACACGAAGTGCATCCAACTTTTGCCGTAACCCTCTCAACTTTTTAGCACATGCTATATGGGTCAAATGATGATACCATGCCAACTTTCAACCCTTTCAGAGTTCATTTCTAGTGCTTTTCAATTTCAGGGTCATTTAGCCCAAAGAAATTAGTAAGTGCGTGAAAAATACCAAATGAAGTCAGAAAGGGTTGAAAATTGATGATGTGGCTTTGAATGGTGCATTTTGAACACACATAAAGCTTGGAGTTCCAATAAGTTTAAGAAAATGAAATGCCTTTTGTAAGAGATGAGTTTATGTGCCGAAACCCTGATACTTCGAAAGAGACTGTCCGTTTTGTACACGAAGTGCATCCAGCTTTTGCCGTAACCCTCTCAACTCTTTAGCACATGCTATGTGGGTGAAAGGATGATACCATGCCAACTTTCAACCTTTTTAGAGTTCATTTGTAGTGCTTTTCAATTTCAGGGTCATTTAGCTCAAAAAAATCAATAACTGCATGCAAAATAACAAATGAAGTGACAATGGGTTTAAAATTGATGATGTGGCTTTCAATGGTGAATTTTGAACACACAAAAAGCCTGGAGTTCAAATAAGTTCAAGAAAATGAAATGCCTTTTTGTAATAGATGAGTTTATGTCCGGAACACTGATACTGCGACAGAGACTGTCCGTTTTGTACACGAAGTACATTCAAGTTTTGCTGTCACCCTGTCAACTTTTTAATACATTCTATGTGGGTGAAATGATGATACCGTGCCAACTATCAACCATTTCAGAGTTCATTTGTAGTGCTTTTCAATTTCAGGGTCATTTAGCTCAAAGAAATTAGTAAGTGCGTCAAAAATACCAAATGAAGTCAGAAAGGGTTGAAAATTGATGATGTGGCTTTGAATGGTGCATTTTGAACACACAGAAAGCTTGTAGTTCAAATAAGTTCAAGAAAATGAAACGCCTTTTGTAACAAATGAGTTTATGTGCCGAAACCCTGATACTTCAAAATAGACTGTCCGTTTTGTACACGAAGTGCATCCAGCTTTTGCCGTAACCCTCTCAACTCTTTAGCACATGCTATGTGGGTGAAAAGATGATACCATGCCAACTTTCAACCTTTTTAGAGTTCATTTGTAGTGCTTTTCAATTTTAGGGTCATTTAGCACAAAAAAATCAATAAGTGCATGAAAAATAACAAATGTAGTCAGAATGGGTTCAAAATTGATGATGTGGCTTTGAATGGTGCATTTTGGACACACAAAAAGCCTGGAGTTCAAATAAGTTCAAGAAAATGAAATGCCTTTTTGTAATAGATGAGTTTATGTCTGAAACCCTGATACTTCGAAAGAGACTGTCCGTTTTGTAGACGAAGTGCATCCAGCTTTTGCCGTAACCCTCTCAACTTTTTAGCACATTCTATGTGGGTGAAATGATGATACCATGCCAACTTTCAACCTTTTCAGAGTTCGTTTGTAGTGCTTTTCAACTTCAGGGTCATTTAGCTAAAAAAAACAATAACTGCGTGAAAAATAACAAATGAAGTCAGAAGGGGTTGAAAATTGATTATGTGGCTTTGAATGGTGAATTTTGAACTCACAAAAACCTGGAGTTCAAATAAATTATAGAAAATGAAATGTCTTTTGTAACCGATGAGTTTCCATCTGAAACCCTGATTCTTCGAAAGAGACTGTCCGTTTTGTACACGAAGTTCATCCAATTTTTGCCATAACCCTCTAAAATTTTTAGCACATGCTATGTGGGTGAAATGATGATACTATGCCAACTTTCAACCTTTTCAAAGTTCATTTCTTGTGGTTTTCAATTTCAGGGTCATTTAAATCAAAAAAATTAGTAAGTGCGTGAAAAATACCAAATGAAGTCAGAAATGGTTGGAAATTGATGACGTGGCTTTGAATGGTGCATTTTGAACACACAAAAAGCTTGTAGTTCAAATAAGTTCAAGAAAATGAAATGCCTTTTGTAACAGATGAGTTTATGTGCCGAAACCCTGATTATTCGAAAGAGACTGTCCATTTTGTAGACGAAGTGCATCCAGCTTTTGCCGTAACCCGATCAACTCTTTAGCACATGCTATGTGGGTGAAATGATGATACCATGCAAACTTTCAACCTTTTTAGTGTTCATTGGAAGTGCTTTTCAATTTTAGGGTCATTTTGCTCAAAAAAATCAATAACTGCATGAAAAATAACAAATGAAGTCAGAATGGGTTGAAAATTGATGATGTGGCTTTGAATGGTGCATTTTGAACACACAAAAAGCCTCGAGTTCAAATAAGTTCAAGAAAATGAAATGCCTTTTTGTAACAGATGAGTTTATGTCCGAAACCCTGATACTTCGACACAGACTGTCCGTTTTGTACACGAAGTGCATCCAACTTTTGCCGTAACCCTCTCAACTTTTTAGCACATGCTATGTGGGTGAAATTATGATACCATGACAACTTTCAACCCTTTCAGAGTTCATTTGTAGTGCTTTTCAATTTTAGGGTCATTTAGCTCAAAAAAATTAGGAAGTGCATGAAAATACCAAATGAAGTCAGAAGGGGTTGAAAATTGATGATGTGGCTTTGAATGGTGCATTTTGAACACACCAAAATCTTGGAGTTCAAATAAGTTCAAGAAAATGAAATGCCGTTTGTAACAGATGAGTTTATGTGCCGAAACCCTGATACTTCGAAAGAGACTGTCCGTTTTGTACACGAAGTGCATCCAACTTTTGCCGTAACCCTCTCAACTTTTTAGCACATGATATGTGGGTGAAATGATGATACCATGCCAACTTTCAACCCTTTCAGAGTTCATTTGTAGTGCTTTTCAATTTCAGGGTCATTTAGCCCAAAGAAATTAGTAAGTGCGTGAAAAATACCAAATGAAGTCAGAAAGGGTTGAAAATTGATGATGTGGCTTTGAATGGTGCATTTTGAACACACAGAAAGCTTGGAGTTCAAATAAGTTCAAGAAAATGAAATGCCTTTTGTAAGAGATGAGTTTATGTGTCGAAACCCTGATACTTCGAAAGAGACTGTCCGTTTTGTACACGAAGTGCATCCAGCTTTTCCCGTAACCCTCTCAACTCTTTAGAACATGCTATGTGGGTGAAAGGATGATACCATGCCAACTTTCAACCTTTTTAGAGTTCATTTGTAGTGCTTTTCAATTTCAGGGTCATTTAGCTCAAAAAAATCAATAACTGCATGCAAAATAACAAATGAAGTCAGAATGGGTTGAAAATTGATGATGTGGCTTTGAATGGTGAATTTTTAACACACAAAAATCCTGGAGTTCAAATAAGTTCAAGAAAATGAAATGCCTTTTTATAACAGATGAGTTTATGTCCGAAACCCTGATACTTCGACAGAGACTGTCCGTTTTGTACACGAAGTGCATCCAACTTTTGCTGTAACCCTCTCAACTTTTTAATACATTCTATGTGGGTGAAATGATGATACCGTGCCAACTTTCAACCCTTTCAGAGTTCATTTGTACTGCTTTTCAATTTCAGGGTCATTTAGCTCAAAAAAATTAGTAAGTGCATGAAAATACAAAATGAAGTCAGAAGGGGTTGAAAATTGATCATGTGGCTATGAATGGTGCATTTTGAACACACCAAAATCTTGGAGTTCAAATAAGTTCAAGAAAATGAAATGCCTTTTGTAACAGATGAGTTTATGTCCGAAACACTGATACTGCGACAGAGACTGTCCGTTTTGTACACGAAGTGCATCCAGCTTTCCATAACCCTCTCTACTCTATAGCACATGCTATGTGGGTTAAAGGATGATACCATGCCAACTTTCAACCTTTTTAGAGTTCATTTGTAGTGCTTTTCAATTTCAGGGTCATTTAGCTGAAAAAATCAATAACTACATGAAAAATAACAAATGAAGTCAGAAAGGGTTGCAAATTGATGTTGTGGCTTTGAATGGTGCATTTTGAACACACAAAAAGCCTGGAGTTCAAATAAGTTCAAGAAATTGAAATGCCTTTTTTGTAACAGATGAGTTTAGGTCCGAAACCCTGATACTTCGACAGAGACTGTCCGTTTTGTACACGAAGTGCATCCAACTTTTGTCGTAACCCTCTCAACTTTTTAGCACATGCTATGTGGGTGAAATGATGATACCAAGCCAACTTTCAACCCTTTGAGAGTTCATTTGTAGTGCTTTTCAATTTCAGGGTCATTAGCTCAGAAAAATCAATAAGTGCATGCAAAATAACAAATGAAGTCAGAATGGGTTGAAAATTGATGATGTGGCTTTGAATGGTGCATTTTGAAGATACAAAAAGCCTGGAGTTCAAATAAGTTTAAGAAAATGAAATGCCTTTATGTAACAGATGAGTTTATGTGCGAAACCCTGATACTTGGAAAGAGACTGTCCGTTTTGTACACGAAGTGCATCCAACTTTTGCCGTAACCCTCTCAACTTTTTAGCACATGATATGTGGGTGAAATGATGATACCATGCCAACTTTCAACCCTTTCAGAGTTCATTTGTAGTGCTTTTCAATTTCAGGGTCATTTAGCCCAAAGAAATTAGTAAGTGCGTGAAAAATACCAAATGAAGTCAGAAAGGGTTGAAACTTGATGATGTGGCTTTGAATGGTGCATTTTGAACACACAGAAAGCTTGGAGTTCAAATAAGTTCAAGAAAATGAAATGCCTTTTGTAAGAGATGAGTTTATGTGCCGAAACCCTGATACTTCGAAAGAGACTGTCCGTTTTGTGCACGAAGTGCATCCAGCTTTTCCCGTAACCCTCTCAACTCTTTAGCACATGCTATGTGGGTGAAAGGATGATACCATGCCAACTTTCAACCTTTTTAGAGTTCATTTGTAGTGCTTTTCAATTTCAGGTTCATTTAGCTAAAAAAAATCAATAACTGCATGCAAAATAACAAATGAAGTCAGAATGGGTTGAAAATTGATGATGTGGCTTTGAATGGTGAATTTTGAACACACAAAAAGCCTGGAGTTCAAATAAGTTCAAGAAAATGAAATGCCTTTTTATAACAGATGAGTTTATGTCCGAAACCCTAATACTTCGACAGAGACTGTCCGTTTTGTCCACGAAGTGCATCCAACTTTTGTATGGAGACTGCATGAAAATACCAAATGAAGTCAGAAGGGGTTGAAAATTGATGATGTGGCGTTGAATGGAGCATTTTGAACACACCAAAATCTTGGAGTTCATATAAGTTCAAGAAAATGAAATGCCTTTTGCAACAGATGATTTTATGTGCCGAAACCCTGATACTTCGAAAGAGACTGTCCGTTTTGTACACGAACTGCATCCAGCTTTTGCCGTAACCCTCTCAACATTCTAGCACATGCTATGTGGGTGAAATGATGATACCGTGCCAACTTTCAACCCTTTCAGAGTTCATTTGTAGTGCTTTTCAATTTCAGGGTCATTTAGCTCAAAAAAATAGTAAGTGCATGAAAATACCAAATGAAGTCAGAAGGGGTTGAAAATTGATGATGTGGCTTTGAATGGTGTATTTTGAACACACGAAAATCTTGAAGTTCAAATAAGTTCAAGAAAATGAAATGCCTTTTGTAAGAGATGAGTTTATGTGCCGAAACCCTGATACTTCGAAAGAGACTGTCCGTTTTGTACACGAAGTGCATCCAGCTTTTGCCGTAACCCTCTTAACTCTTTACCACAGGCTATGTGGGTGAAATGATGATACCATGCCAACTTTGAACCTTTTTAGCGTTCATTTCTAGTGCTTTTCAATTTCAGGGTCATTTAGCTCAAAAAAATCAATAACTGCATGAAAAATAACAAATGAAGTCGGAAAGGGTTGAAAATTGATGATGTGGCTTTGAATGGTGCATTTTGAACACACAAAAAGCCTGGAGTTCACATAAGTTCAAGAAAATGAAATGCCTTTTTGTAACAGATGAGTTTATGTCCGAAACCCTGATACTTCGACAGAGACTGTCCGTTTTGTACACGAACTGCATCCAACTTTTGTTGTAACCCTCTCAACTTTTTAATACATTCTATGTGGGTGAAATGATGATACCGTGCCAACTTTCAACCCTTTCGGAATTCATTTGTAGTGGTTTTCAATTTCAGGGTCATTTAGCTCAAAAAAATTAGTAAGTGCATGAAAATACAAAATGAAGTCAGAAGGGGTTGAAAATTGATGATGTCGCTATGAATGGTGCATTTTGAACACACCAACATCTTGGAGTTCAAATAAGTTCAAGAAAATGAAATGCCTTTTGTAACAGATGAGTTTATGTGCCGAAACCCTGATACTTCGAAAGAGACTGTCCGTTTTGTACATGAAGTGCATCCAGGTTTTGCCGTAACCCTCTCAACTCTTTACCACAGGCTATGTGGGTGAAATGATGATACCATGCCAACTTTCAACCTTTTTAGAGTTCATTTGTAGTGTTTTTCAATTTCAGGGTCATTTAGCTCAAAAAAATCAATAACTGCATGAAAAATAACAAATGAAGTCAGAAAGGGTTGAAATTTGATGATGTGGCTTTGAATGGTGCATTTTGAACACACTGAAAGCTTGGAGTTCAAATAAGTTCAAGAAAATGAAATGCCTTTTTGTAACACATGAGTTTATGTCCGAAACCGTGATACTTCGAAAGAGACTGTCCATTGTGTACACGAAGTGCATCCAGGTTTTGCCATAACCCTCTCAACTCTATATGACATGCTATGTGGGTGAAATGATGATACCTTGCCAACTTTAAACCTTTTCAGAGTACGTTTGTAGTGCTTTTCAACTTCAGGGTCATTAAGCTAAAAAGAATCAATAGCTGCGTGAAAAATAACAAATGATGTCAGAAGGAGTTGAAAATTGATTATGTGGCTTTGAATGGTGAATTTTGAACACACAAAAACCTTGGAGGTCAAATAAATTCAAGAAAATGAAATGCCTTTTGTAACAGATGAGTTTATGTGCCGAAACCCTGATACTTCGAGAGAGACTGTTTGTTTTGTACACAAAGTGCATCCAGCTTTTGCCGTAACCCTCTTAACTCTTTAGCACATGCTATGTGGGTGAAATGATGATACCATGCCAACTTTCAACCTTTTTAGAGTTCATTTGTAGTGTTTTTCAATTTCAGGGTCATTTAGCTCAAAAAAATCAATAACTGCATGAAAAATAACAAATGAAGTCAGAAAGGGTTGAAATTTGATGATGTGGCTTTGAATGGTGCATTTTGAACACACAGAAAGCTTGGAGTTCAAATAAGTTCAAGAAAATGAAATGCCTTTTGTAAGAGATGAGTTTATGTGCCGAAACCCTGATACTTCGAAAGAGACTGTCCGTTTTGTACACGAAGTGCATCCAGCTTTTGCCGTAACCCTCTCAACTCTTTAGCACATGCTATGTGGGTGAAAGGATGATACCATGCCAACTTTCAACCTTTTTAGAGTTTATTTGTAGTGCTTTTGAAATTCAGGGTCATTTAGCTCAAAAAAATCAATAACTGCATGCAAAATAACAAATGAAGTCAGAATGGGTTGAAAATTGATGATGTGGCTTTGAATGGTGAATTTTGAACACACAAAAAGCCTGGAGTTCAAATAAGTTCAAGAAAATGAAATGCCTTTTTGTAACAGATGAGTTTATGTCCGAAACCCTGATACTTCGACAGAGACTGTCCGTTTTATACACGAAGTGCATCCAACTTTTGCTGTAACCCTCTCAACTTTTTAATACATTCTATGTCGGTCAAATGATGATACCGTGCCAACTTTCAACCCTTTCAGAGTTCATTTGTAGTGCTTTTCAATTTCAGGGTCATTTAGCTCAAAAAAATTAGTAAGTGCATGAAAATACAAAATGAAGTCAGAAGGGGTTGAAAATTGATGATGTGGCTACGAACGGTGCATTTTGAACACACCAAAATCTTGGAGTTCAAATAAGTTCAAGAAAATGAAATGCCTTTTGTAACAGATGAGTTTATGTGCCAAAACCCTGATAATTCGAAAGAGACTGTCCGTTTTGTACATGAAGTGCGTCCAGGTTTTGCCGTAACCCTCTCAACTCTTTACCACAGGCTATGTCGGTGAAATGATGATACCATGCCAACTTTCAACCTTTTTAGAGTTCATTTGTAGTGCTTTTCAATTTCAGGGTCATTTAGCTCAAAAAAATCAATAACTGCATGAAAAATAACAAATGAAGTCAGAAAGGGTTGAAAATTGATGATGTGGCTTTGAATGGTGCATTTTGAACACACAGAAAGCTTGGAGTTCAAATAAGTTCAAGAAAATGAAATGCCTTTTTGTAACAGATGAGTTTATGTCCGAAAACCTGATACTTCGAAAGAGACTGCACGTTGCGTACACGAAGTGCATCCAGCTTTTGCCATAACCCTCTCAACTCTTTATCACAGGCTATGTGGGTGAAATGATGATACCTTGCCAACTTTCAACCTTTTCAGAGTTCGTTTGTAGTGCTTTTCAACTTCAGGGTCATTAAGCTAAAAAAAATCAATAGCTGCGTGAAAAATAACAAATGATGTCAGAAGGAGTGGAAAATTGATTATGCGGCTTTGAATGGTGAATTTTGAACACACAAAAACCTTGGAGCTCAAATAAATTCAAGAAAATGACATGCCTTTTGTAACAGATGAGTTTATGTGCCGAAACCCTGATACTTCGAAAGAGACTATCCGTTTTGTACACGAAGTGCATCCAGCTTTTGTTGTAACCCTCTCAACTCTTTAGCACGTGCTATGTGGGTGAAAGGATGATACCATGCCAACTTTCAACCTTTTTAGAGTTCATTTGTAGTGCTTTTCAATTTCAGGGTCATTGAGCTCAAAAAAATCAATAATTGCATGCAAAATAACAAATGAAGTCAGAATGGGTTGAAAATTGGTGATGTGGCTTTGAATGGTGCATTTTGAACACACAAAAATCCTGGAGTTCAAATAAGTTCAAGAAAATGAAATGCCTTTTTGTAACAGATGAGTTTATGTCCGAAACCCTGATACTTCGACAAAGACTGTCCATTTTGTAGACGAAGTGCATCCAACTTTTGTCGTAAACCTCTCAACTTTTTAGCACATGCTATGTGGGTGAAATGAAGATACCATGCCAACTTTCAACCCTTTCAGAGTTCATTTGTAGTGCTTTTCAATTTCAGGGTCATTTAGCTCAAAGAAATTAGTAACTGCATGAAAAATACCAAATGAAGTCAGAAAGGGTTGAAAATTGATGATGTGGCTTTTAATGGTGCATTTTGAACACACAGAAAGCTTGGAGTTCAAATAACTTGAAGAAAATGAAATGCCTTTTGTAACCGATGAGTTTATGTGCCGAAACAATGATACTGCGAAACAGACTGTCCGTTTTGTACATGAAGTGCATCCAGCTTTTGCCGTAACCCTCTCAACTCTTTAGCACAAGTTATGTGGGTGAAAGGATGAAACCATGCCAACTTTTAACCTTTTTAGAGTTCATTTGTAGTGCTTTTCAATTTTAGGGTCATTTAGCTCAAAAAAAATCGATAACTGCATGAAAAATAACAAATGAAGTCAGAATGGGTTGAAAATTGATGATGTGGCTTTGAATGGTGCATTTTGAACACACAGAAAGCTTGGAGTTCAAATAAGTTCAAGAAAATGAAATGCCTTTTTGTAACAGATGAGTTTATGTCTGAAACCTTGATACTTCGAAAGAGACTGTCCGTTGTGTACGAAGTGAATCCAGCTTTTGCCATAACCCTCTCAACACTTTAGCACAGGCTATGTGGGTGAAATGATGATACCTTGCCAACTTTCAACCTTTTCAGAGTTCGTTTGTAGTGCTTTTCAACTTCAGGGTCATTAAGCTAAAAAAAATTCAATAGCTGCGTGAAAAATAAAAAATGAAGTCCGAAGGGGTTGAAAATTGATTATGTGGATTTGAATGGTGAATTTTCAACACACAAAAACCTTGAGTTCAAATAAATTCAAGAAAATGAAATGTCTTTTGTAACCGATGAGTTTCCATCCGAAACACTGATAATTCGAAAGAGACTCTCCGTTTTGTACACGAAGTGCATCCAACTTTTGTCGTAACCCTCTAAACTTTGTAGCACTTGCTATGTGGGTGAAATGATGATACCGTGCCAAATTTCAACCCTTTCAGAGTTCACTTGTAGTGCTTTTCATTTTCAGGGTCATTTAGCTCAAAAAATTAGTAAGTGCGTCAAAAATACCAAATGAAGTCACAAAGGGGTGAAAATTGATGATGTGGCTTTGAATGGTGCATTTTGAACACACAGACAGCTTGGAGTTCAAATAAATTCAAGAAAATGAAATGCCTTTTGTAAGAGATGAGTTTATGTGCCGAAACCCTGATACTTCGAAAGAGACTGTCCGTTTTGTACACGAAGTGCATCCAGCTTTTGCCGTAACCCTCTCAACTCTTTAGCACATGCTATGTGGGTGAAAGGATGATACCATGCCAACTTTCAACCTTTTTAGCGTTCATTTGTAGTGCTTTTCAATTTCAGGGTCATTTAGCTCAAAAAAAATCTATAACTGCATGCAAAATAACAAATGAAGTCAGAATGGGCTCAAAATTGACGATGTGGCTTTGAATGGTGCATTTTGCACACACAAAAATCATGGAATTCAAATAAGTTCAAGAAAATGAAATGCCTTTTTGTAACAGATGAGTTTATGTCCGAAACCCTGATACTTCGATAAAGACTGTCCGTTTTGTACACGAAGTGCATCCAACTTTTCCCGTAACCCTCTCAACTTTTTAGCACATGCTATGTGGGTGAAATGATGATACCATGCCAACTTTCAACCCTTTCAGAGTTCGTTTGTAGTGCTTTTCAATTGCAGGGTCATTTAGCTCAAAAAAATTAGTAAGTGCATGAAAATACCAAATGAAGTCAGAAGGGGTTGAAAATTGATGATGTGGCTTTGAATGGTGCATTTTGAAAACACCAAAATCTTGGAGTTCAAATAAGTTCAATAAAATGAAATGCCTTTTGTAAGAGATGAGTTTATGTGCCGAAACCTTGATACTTCGAAAGAGACTGTCCGTTTTGTCCACGAAGTGCATCCAGCTTTTCTGTAACCCTCTCAACTCTTTAGCACATGCTATGTGGGTGACAGGATGATACATTGCCAACTTTCAACCATTTTAGAGATCATTTGTAGTGTTTTTCAATTTCAGGGTCATTAAGCTCAAAAAAATCAATAACTGCATGAAAAATAACAAATGAAGTCAGAATGGGTTGAAAATTGATGATGTGGCTTTGAATGGTGCATTTTGAACACACAGAAAGCTTGGAGTTCAAATAAGTTCAAGAAAATGAAATGCCTTTTTGTAACAGATGAGTTTATGTCCGAAACCCTGATACTTCGAAAGAGACTGTCCGTTGCGTACACGAAGTGCATCCAGCTTTTGCCATAACCCTCTCAACTCTTTATCACAGGCTATGTGGGTGAAATGATGATACCTTGCCAACTTTCAACCTTTTCAGAGTTCGTTTGTAGTGCTTTTTAACTTTAGGGTCATTAATCTCAAAAAAATCAATAGCTGCGTGAAAAATAACAAATGATGTCAGAAGGAGTGGAAAATTGATGATGTGGCTTTCAATGGTGAATTTTGAACACACAAAAACCTTGGAGCTCAAATAAATTCAAGAAAATGAAATGCCTTTTGTAACAGATGAGTTTATGTGCCGAAACCCTAACACTTCGAAAGACACTGTCCGTTTTGTACACGAAGTGCATCCAGCTTTTGCCGTAACCCTCTCAACTCTTTAGCACATGCTATGTGGGTGAAAGGATGATACCATGCCAACTTTCAACCATTTTAGAGTTCATTTGTAGTGCTTTTCAATTTCAGGGTCATTTAGCTCAAAAAAATCATTAGTTGCATGCAAAAGAACAAATGAATTCAGAATGGGTTGAAAATTGATGATGTGGCTTTGAATGGTGCATTTTGAACACACAAAAACCCTAGAGTTCAAATAAGTTCATGAAAATGAAATGCCTTTTTGTAACAGATGAGTTTATGTCTGAAACCCTGATACTTCGACAAAGACTGTCCATTTTGTACGCGGAGTGCATCCAACTTTTGCCGTAACCCTCTCAACTTTTTAGCACATGCTATGTGGGTGAAATGAAGATACCGTGCCAACTTTCAACCCTTTCAGAGTTCATTCGTAGTGCTTTTCAATTGTAGGGTCATTTAGCTCAAAAGAATTAGTAAGTGCATGAAAATACACAAAGATTTCAGAAGGGGTTGAAAATTATGATGTGGCTTTGAATGGTGCATTTTGAACACACCAAAATCTTGGAGTTCAAATAAGTTCAAGAAAATGAAATGCCTTTTGTAACAGATGAGTTTATGTGCCGAAACCCTGATACGTCAAAAGAGACTGTCCGTTTTGTACACGAAGTGCATCCAGCTTTTCTGTAACCCTCTCAACTTTTTAGCACATGCTATGTGGGTGACAGGATGATACCATGCCAACTTTCAACCTTTTTAGAGATCATTTGTACTGCTTTTCAAATTCAGGGTCATTTAGCTCAAAAAAAATCAATAAATACATGAAAAATAACAAATGAAGTCAGAAAGGGTTGAAAATTGATGATGTGGCTTTGAATGGTGCATTTTGTACACACAAAAAGCCTGGAGTTCAAATAAGTTCAAGAAAATGAAATGCCTTTTGTAACAGATGAGTTTTTGTCCGAAACCCTGATACTTCGAAAGAGACTGTCCGTTGTGTACACGAAGTACATCCAGCTTTTGCCGTAACCCTCTCATGTTTTTGGCACATGCTATGTGGGTGAAATGATGATACCATGCCAACTTTCAAACTTTTCAGAGTTCGTTTGTAGTGCTTTTCAACTTCAGGGTCATTAAGCTCAAAAAAATCAATAACTGCATGAAAAATAACAAATGAAGTCAGAAGGGCTTGAAAATTGATTATGTGGCGTTGAATGGTGAATTTTGAACACACAAAAACCTTGAGTTCAAATAAATTCAAGAAAATGAAATGTCTTTTGTGACCGATGAGTTTCCATCCGAGACCCTGATAATTCGAAAGAGACTGTCCGTTTTGTAGACGAAGTGCATCCAACTTTTGCCGTAACCCTCTAAACTTTTTAGCACATGCTATGTGGGTCAAATGATGATACCATGCCAACTTTCAACCTTTTCAGAGTTCATTTGTAGTGCTTTTCAATTTCAGGGTCATTTAGCTCAAAGAAATTAGTAAGTGCGTGAAAAATACCAAATGAAGTCAGAAAGGGTTGTAAATTGATGATGTGGCTTTGAATGGTGCATTTTGAACACACAGAAAGCTTGGAGTTCAAATAAGTTGAAGAAAATGAAATGCCTTTTGTAACAGATGAGTTTATGTGCCGAAACAATGATACTTCGAAAGAGACTGTCCGTTTTCTACACGAAGTGCATCCAGCTTTTGCCGTAACCCTCTCAACTCTTTAGCACAAGTTATGTGGGTGAAAGGATGAAACCATGCCAACTTTCAACCTTTTTAGAGTTCATTTGTAGTGCTTTTCAATTTTAGGGTCATTTAGCTCAAAAAAATCAATAATTGCATGAAAAATAACAAATGAAGTCAGAATGAGTTGAAAATTGATGATGTGGCTTTGAATGGTGCATTTTGAACACACAGAAAGCCTTTTGTAACAGATGAGTTTATGTGCCGAAACAATGATACTTCGAAAGAGACTGTCCGTTTTCTACACGAAGTGCATCCAGCTTTTGCCGTAACCCTCTCAACTCTTTAGCACAAGTTATGTGGGTGAAAGGATGAAACCATGCCAACTTTCAACCTTTTTAGAGTTCATTTGTAGTGCTTTTCAATTTTAGGGTCATTTAGCTCAAAAAAAATCAATAATTGCATGAAAAATAACAAATGAAGTCAGAATGGGTTGAAAATTGATGATGTGGCTTTGAATGCCTTTTTGTAACAGATGAGTTTATGTCCGAAACCCTGATACTTCGATAAAGACTGTCCGTTTTGTACACGAAGTGCATCCAACTTTTCCCGTAACCCTCTCAACTTTTTAGCACATGCTATGTGGGTGAAATGATGATACCATGCCAACTTTCAACCCTTTCAGAGTTCGTTTGTAGTGCTTTTCAATTGCAGGGTCATTTAGCTCAAAAAAATTAGTAAGTGCATGAAAATACCAAATGAAGTCAGAAGGGGTTGAAAATTGATGATGTGGCTTTGAATGGTGCATTTTGAACACACCAAAATCTTGCAGTTCAAATAAGTTCAAGAAAATAAAATGCCTTTTGTAAGAGAGGAGTTTATGTGCCGAAACCTTGATACTTCGAAAGAGACTGTCCGTTTTGTCCACGAAGTGCATCCAGCTTTTCTGTAACCCTCTCAACTCTTTAGCACATGCTATGTGTGTGAGAGGATGATACATTGCCAACTTTCAACCTTTTTAGAGATCATTTGTACTGCTTTTCAATTTCACGGTCATTTAGCTCAAACAAATCAATAACTACATGAAAAATAACAAATGAAGTCACAAAGGGTAGAAAAAATTGATGATGTGGCTTTCAATGGTGCATTTTGAACACACAAAAAGCCTGGAGTTCAAATAAGTTCAAGAAAATGAAATGCCTTTTGTAACAGATGATTTTACGTGCCGAAACCCTGATACTTCGAAAGAGACTGTCCGTTTTGTACACGAAGTGCATCCAGCTTTTGCCGTAACCCTCTTAACTCTTTAACACATGCTATGTGGGTGAAATGATGATACCATGCCAACTTTCAACCTTTTCAGAGTTCATTTGTAGTGCTTTTCAATTTCAGGGTCATTTAGCTCAAAAAAATCAATAACTAGATGCAAAATAAGAAATGAAGTCAGAATGGGTTGAAAATTGATGATGTGGCTTTGAATGGTGCATTTTGAACACACAGAAAGCTTGGAGTGCAAATAAGTTCAAGAAAATGAAATGCCTTTTGTAAGAGATGAGTTTATGTCCCGAAACCCTGATACTTCGAAAGAGACTGTCCGTTTTGTACACGAAGTTCATCCAGCTTTTGCCGTAACCCTCTCAACTCTTTAGCACATGCTATGTGGGTGAAAGGATGATACCATGCCAACTTTCAACCTTTTTAGAGTTCATTTGTAGTGCTTTTCAATTTCAGGGTCATTTAGCTCAAAAAAATCAATAACTGCATGCAAAATAACAAATGAAGTCAGAATGGGTTGAAAATTGATGATGTGGCTTTGAATGGTGAATTTTCAACACACAAAAAACCTGGAGTTCAAATAATTTCAAGAAAATGAAATGCCTTTTTGTAACAGATGAGCTTATGTCCGAAACCCTGATACTTCGACACAGACTGTTCGTTTTGTACACGAAGTGCATCCAACTTTTGCTGTAACCCTCTCAACTTTTTAATACATTCTATGTGGGTCAAATGATGATACCGTGCCAACTTTCAACCCTATCAGAGTTCATTTGTATTGCTTTTCAATTTCAGGGTCATTTAGCTCAAAAAAATTAGTAAGTGCATGAAAATACAAAATGAAGTCAGAAGGGGTTGAAAATTGATGATGTGGCTATGAATGGTGCATTTTGAACACACCAAAATGTTGGAGTTCAAATAAGTTCAAGAAAATGAAATGCCTTTTGTAACAGATGAGTTGATGTGCCGAAACCGTGATACTTCGAAAGAGACTGTCCGTTTTGTACATGAAGTGCATCCAGGTTTTGCCGTAACCCTCTCAACTCTTTACCACAGGCTATGTGGGTGAAATGATGATACCATGCCAACTTTCAACCTTTTTAGAGTTCATTTGTAGTGCTTTTCAATTTCAGGGTCATTTAGCTCAAAAAAATCAATAACTGCATGAAAAATAACAAATGAAGTCAGAAAGGGTTGAAAATTGATGATGTGGCTTTGAATGGTGCATTTTGGACACACAGAAAGCTTGGAGTTCAAATAAGTTCAAGAAAATGAAATGCCTTTTTGTAACAGATGAGTTTATGTCCGAAACCCTGATACTTCAAAAGAGATTGTCCGTTGTGTACACGAAGTGCATCCAGCTTTTGCCATAACCCTCTCAACTCTTTATCACAGGCTATGTGGGTGAAATGATGATACCTTGCCAACTTTCAACCTTTTCAGAGTTCGTTTGTAGTGCTTTTCAACTTCAGGGTCATTAAGTTAAAAAAAATCCATAGCTGCGTGAAAAATAACAAATGATGTCAGAAGGAGTTGAAAATTGGTTATGTGGCTTTGAATGGTGAATTTTGAGCACACAAAAACCCTGGAGTTAAAATAAATTCAAGAAAATGAAATGCCTTTTGTAACAGAAGAGTTTATGTGCCGAAACCCTGATACTTCGAAAGAGACTATCCGTTTTGTACACGAAATGCATCCAGCTTTTGTCGTAACCCTCTCAACTCTATAGCACATGCTATGTGGGTGAAAGGATGATACCATGCCAACTTTCAACCTTTTTAGAGTTCATTTGTAGTGCTTTTCAATTTCAGGGTCATTTAGCTCAAAAAAATCAATAATTGCATGCAAAATAACAAATGAAGTCAGAATGGGTTGAAAATTGATGATGTGGCTTTGAATGGTGCATTTTGAACACACAAAAAGCCTGGAGTTCAAATAAGTTCAAGAATGTGAAATGCCTTTTGTAAGAGATGAGTTTATGTGCCGAAACCCTAATACTTCAAAAGAGACTGTTCGTTTTGTACACGAAGTGCATCCAGATTTTCTGTAACCCTCTCAACTTTTTAGCACATGCTATGTGGGTGACAGGATGATACCATGCCAACTTTCAACCTTTTTAGAGATCATTTGTACTCCTTTTCAATTTCAGGGTCATTTAGCTCAAAAACATCAATAACTACACGAAAAATAACAAATGAAGTCAGAAAGGCTTGAAAATTGATGATGTGGCTTTGAATGGTGCATTTTGAACACACAAAAATCCTGGAGTTCAAATAAGTTCAACAAAATGAAATGCCTTTTTGTAACAGATGAGTTTTTGTCCGAAACCCTGATACTTCGAAAGAGACTGTCCGTTGTGTACACGAAGTGCATCCAGCTTTTGTCGTAACCCTCTCAACTTTTTAGCACATGCTATGTGGGTGAAAGGATGATACCATGCCAACTTTCAACCTTTTCAGAGTTCGTTTGTAGTGCTTTTCAACTTCAGGGTCATTAAGCTCAAAAAAATCAATAACTGCATGAAAAATAACAAATGAAGTCAGAAGGGGTTGAAAATTGATTATGTGGCTTTGAATGGTGAATTTTGAACACACAAAAACCTTGAGTTCAAATAAATTCAAGCAAATGAAATGTCTTTTGTAACCGATGAGTTTCCATCCGAAACACTGATAATTCGAAAGAGACTCTCCGTTTTGTACACGAAGTGCATCCAACTTTTGCCGTAACCCTCTAAACTTTGTAGCACATGCTATGTGGGTGAAATGATGATACCGTGCCAAATTTCAACCCTTTCAGAGTTCATTTGTAGTGCTTTGCAATTTTAGGGTCATTTAGCTCAAAGAAATTAGTAAGTGCGTCAAAAATACCAAATGAAGTCACAAAGGGTTGAAAATTGATGATGTGGCTTTGAATGGTGCATTTTGAACACACAGAAAGCTTGGAGTTCAAATAAATTCAAGAAAATGAAATGCCTTTTGTAAGAGATGAGTTTATGTGCCGAAACCCTGATACTTCGAAAGAGACTGTCCGTTTTGTACACGAAGTGCATCCTGCTTTTGCCGTAACCCTCTCAACTCTTTAGGACATGCTATGTGGGTGAAAGGATGATACCATGCCAACTTTCAACCTTTTTAGAGTTCATTTGTAGTTCTTTTCAATTTCAGGGTCATTTAGCTCAAAAAAATCAATAACTGCATGCAAAATAACAAATGAAGTCAGAATGGGCTTAAAATTGATGATGTGGCTTTGAATGGTTCATTTTGAACACACAAAAAGCCTGGAGTTCAAATAAGTTCAAGAAAATGAAATGCCTTTTTGTAACAGATGAGTTTATGTCCGAAACCCTGATACTTCGAAAGAGACTCTCAGTTGTGTACACGAAGTGCATCCAGCTTTTGCCATAACCCTCTCAACTCTTTATCACAGGCTATGTGGGTGAAATGCTGATACCTTGCCAACTTTCAACCTTTTCAGAGTTCGTTTGTAGAGCTTTTCAACTTCAGGGTCATTAAGCTCAAAAAAAATCAATAGCTGCGTGAAAAATAACAAATGATGTCAGAAGGAGTTGAAAATTGATTATGTGGCTTTGAATGGTGAATTTTGAGCACACAAAAACCTTGGAGTTAAAATAAATTCAAGAAAATGAAATGCCTTTTGTAACAGAAGAGTTTATGTGCCGAAACCCTGATACTTCGAAAGAGACTATCCGTTTTGTACACGAAGTGCATCCAGCTTTTGCCGTAACCCTCTCAACTCTTTAGCACATGCTATGTGGGAGAAAGGATGATACCATGCCAACTTTCAACCCTTTCAGAGTTCATTTGTAGTGCTTTTCAATTGCAGGGTCATTGAGCTCAAAAAAATTAGTAAGTGCATGAAAATACCAAATGAAGTCAGAAGGGGTTGAAAATTGATGATGTGGGTTTGAATGGTGCATTTTGAACACACCAAAATCTTGGAGTTCAAATAAGTTCAAGAAAATGAAATGCCTTTTGTAAGAGATGAGTTTATGTGCCGAAACCCTGATACTTCGAAAGAGACTATCCGTTTTGTACACGAAGTGCATCCAGATTTTCTGTAACCCTCTCAACTTTTTAGCACATGCTATGTGGGTGACAGGATGATACCATGCCAACTTTCAACCTTTTTAGAGATCATTTGTACTGCTTTTCAATTTCAGGGTCATTTAGCTCAATAACATCAATAACTACATGAAAAATAACAAATGAAGTCAGAAAGGGTTGAAAATTGATGATGTGGCTTTGAATGGTGCATTTTGAACACACAAAAAGCCTGGAGTTCAAATAAGTCCAAGAAAATGAAATGCCTTTTTGTAACAGATGAGTTTTTGTCCGAAACCCTAATACTTCGAGAGAGACTGTCCGTTGTGTACACGAAGTGCATCCATCTTTTGCCGTAACCCTCTCAACTTTTTAGCACATGCTATGTGGGTGAAAGGATGATACCATGCCAACTTTCAACCTTTTCAGAGCTCGTTTGTAGTGCTTTTCAACTTCAGGGTCATTAAGCTCAAAAAAATCAATAACTGCATGAAAAATAACAAATGAAGTCAGAAGGGGTTGAAAATTGATTATGTGGCTCTGAATGGTGAATTTTGAACACACAAAAACCTTGAGTTCAAATAAATTCAAGCAAATGAAATGTCTTTTGTAACCGATGAGTTTCCATCCGAAACACTGATAATTCGAAAGAGACTCTCCGTTTTGTACACGAAGTGCATCCAACTTTTGCCGTAACCCTCTAAACTTTGTAGCACATGCTATGTGGGTGAAATGATGATACCGTGCCAAATTTCAACCCTTTCAGAGTTCATTTGTAGTGCTTTTCAATTTCAGGGTCATTTAGCTCAAAGAAATTAGTAAGTGCGTCAAAAATACCAAATGAAGTCACAAAGGGTTGAAAATTTATGATGTCGCTTTGAATGGTTCATTTTGAACACACAGAAAGCTTGGATTTCAAATAAATTCAAGAAAATGAAATGCCTTTTTGTAAGAGATGAGTTTATGTGCGGAAACCGTGATACTTCGAAAGAGACTGTCCGTTTTGTACACGAAGTGCATCCAACTTTTGCCGTAACCCTCTAAACTTTGTAGCACATGCTATGTGGGTGAAATGATGATACCGTGCCAAATTTCAACCCTTTCAGAGTTCATTTGTAGTGCTTTGCAATTTTAGGGTCATTTAGCTCAAAGAAATTAGTAAGTGCGTCAAAAATACCAAATGAAGTCACAAAGGGTTGAAAATTGATGATGTGGCTTTGAATGGTGCATTTTGAACACACAGAAAGCTTGGAGTTCAAATAAATTCAAGAAAATGAAATGCCTTTTGTAAGAGATGAGTTTATGTGCCGAAACCCTGATACTTCGAAAGAGACTGTCCGTTTTGTACACGAAGTGCATCCTGCTTTTGCCGTAACCCTCTCAACTCTTTAGGACATGCTATGTGGGTGAAAGGATGATACCATGCCAACTTTCAACCTTTTTAGAGTTCATTTGTAGTTCTTTTCAATTTCAGGGTCATTTAGCTCAAAAAAATCAATAACTGCATGCAAAATAACAAATGAAGTCAGAATGGGCTCAAAATTGATGATGTGGCTTTGAATGGTGCATTTTGAACACACAAAAAGCCTGGAGTTCAAATAAGTTCAAGAAAATGAAATGCCTTTTTGTAACAGATGAGTTTATGTCCGAAACCTTGATACTTCGAAAGAGACTCTCAGTTGTGTACACGAAGTGCATCCAGCTTTTGCCATAACCCTCTCAACTCTTTATCACAGGCTATGTGGGTGAAATGCTGATACCTTGCCAACTTTCAACCTTTTCAGAGTTCGTTTGTAGAGCTTTTCAACTTCAGGGTCATTAAGCTCAAAAAAAATCAATAGCTGCGTGAAAAATAACAAATGATGTCAGAAGGAGTTGAAAATTGATTATGTGGCTTTGAATGGTGAATTTTGAGCACACAAAAACCTTGGAGTTAAAATAAATTCAAGAAAATGAAATGCCTTTTGTAACAGAAGAGTTTATGTGCCGAAACCCTGATACTTCGAAAGAGACTATCCGTTTTGTACACGAAGTGCATCCAGCTTTTGCCGTAACCCTCTCAACTCTTTAGCACATGCTATGTGGGAGAAAGGATGATACCATGCCAACTTTCAACCCTTTCAGAGTTCATTTGTAGTGCTTTTCAATTGCAGGGTCATTGAGCTCAAAAAAATTAGTAAGTGCATGAAAATACCAAATGAAGTCAGAAGGGGTTGAAAATTGATGATGTGGGTTTGAATGGTGCATTTTGAACACACCAAAATCTTGGAGTTCAAATAAGTTCAAGAAAATGAAATGCCTTTTGTAAGAGATGAGTTTATGTGCCGAAACCCTGATACTTCGAAAGAGACTATCTGTTTTGTACACGAAGTGCATCCAGATTTTCTGTAACCCTCTCAACTTTTTAGCACATGCTATGTGGGTGACAGGATGATACCATGCCAACTTTCAACCTTTTTAGAGATCATTTGTACTGCTTTTCAATTTCAGGGTCATTTAGCTCAATAACATCAATAACTACATGAAAAATAACAAATGAAGTCAGAAAGGGTTGAAAATTGATGATGTGGCTTTGAATGGTGCATTTTGAACACACAAAAAGCCTGGAGTTCAAATAAGTCCAAGAAAATGAAATGCCTTTTTGTAACAGATGAGTTTTTGTCCGAAACCCTAATACTTCGAGAGAGACTGTCCGTTGTGTACACGAAGTGCATCCATCTTTTGCCGTAACCCTCTCAACTTTTTAGCACATGCTATGTGGGTGAAAGGATGATACCATGCCAACTTTCAACCTTTTCAGAGCTCGTTTGTAGTGCTTTTCAACTTCAGGGTCATTAAGCTCAAAAAAATCAATAACTGCATGAAAAATAACAAATGAAGTCAGAAGGGGTTGAAAATTGATTATGTGGCTCTGAATGGTGAATTTTGAACACACAAAAACCTTGAGTTCAAATAAATTCAAGCAAATGAAATGTCTTTTGTAACCGATGAGTTTCCATCCGAAACACTGATAATTCGAAAGAGACTCTCCGTTTTGTACACGAAGTGCATCCAACTTTTGCCGTAACCCTCTAAACTTTGTAGCACATGCTATGTGGGTGAAATGATGATACCGTGCCAAATTTCAACCCTTTCAGAGTTCATTTGTAGTGCTTTTCAATTTCAGGGTCATTTAGCTCAAAGAAATTAGTAAGTGCGTCAAAAATACCAAATGAAGTCACAAAGGGTTGAAAATTTATGATGTCGCTTTGAATGGTGCATTTTGAACACACAGAAAGCTTGGATTTCAAATAAATTCAAGAAAATGAAATGCCTTTTGTAAGAGATGAGTTTATGTGCGGAAACCGTGATACTTCGTATGAGACTGTCCGTTTTGTACACGAAGTGCATCCAGCTTTTGCCGTAACCCTCTCAACTCTTTAGCACATGCTATGTGGGTGAAAGGATGATACCATGCCAACTTTCAACCTTTTTAGAGTTCATTTGTAGTGCTTTTCAATTTCAGGGTCATTTAGCTCAAAAAAAATCAATAACTGCATGCAAAATAACAAATGAAGTCAGAATGGGCTCAAAATTGATGATGTGGCTTTGAATGGTGCATTTTGAACACACAAAAAGCCTGGAGTTCAAATAAGTTCAAGAAAATGAAATGCCTTTTTGTAACAGATGAGTTGATGTCCGAAACCCTGATACGTCGATAAAGACTGTCCGTTTTGTACACGAAGTGCATCCAACTTTTCCCGTAACCCTCTCAACTTTTTAGCACATGCTATGTGGGTGAAATGATGATACCATGCCAACTTTCAACCCTTTCAGAGTTCATTTGTAGTGCTTTTCAAATTCAGAGTCATTTAGCTCAAAAAAAATCAATAACTGCATGCAAAATAACAAATGAAGTCAGAATGGGCTCAAAATTGATGATGTGGCTTTGAATGGTGCATTTTGAACACACAAAAAGCCTGGAGTTCAAATAAGTTCAAGAAAATGAAATGCCTTTTTGTAACAGATGAGTTTATGTCCGAAGCCCTGATACTTCGAAAGAGACTGTCCGTTGTGTACACAAAGTGCATCCAGGTTTTGCCATAACCCTCTCAACTCTTTATCACAGGCTATGTGGGTGAAATGATGATACCTTGCCAACTTTCAACCTTTTCAGAGTTCGTTTGTACTGCTTTTCAACTTCAGGGTCATTAAGTTCAAAAAAAATCAATAGCTGCGTGAAAAATAACAAATGATGTCAGAAGGAGTTGAAAATTGATTATGTGGCTTTGAATGGTGAATTTTGAGCACACAAAAACCTTGGAGTTAAAATAAATTCAAGAAAATGAAATGCCTTTTGTAACAGAAGAGTTTATGTGCCGAAACCCTGATACTTCGAAAGAGACTATCCGTTTTGTACACGAAGTGCATCCAGCTTTTGCCGTAACCCTCTCAACTCTTTAGCACATGCTATGTGGTTGAAAGGATGATACCATGCCAACTTTCAACCTTTTTAGATTTCATTTGTAGTGCTTTTCAATTTCAGGGTCATTTAGCTCAAAAAAAATCAATAACTGCATGCAAAATAACAAATGAAGTCAGAATGGGCTCAAAATTGATGATGTGGCTTTGAATGGTGCATTTTGAACACACAAAAAGCCTGGAGTTCAAATAAGTTCAAGAAAATGAAATGCCTTTTTGTAACAGATGAGTTGATGTCCGAAACCCTGATACTTCGATAAAGACTGTCCGTTTTGTACACGAAGTGCATCCAACTTTTCCCGTAACCCTCTCAACTTTTTAGCACATGCTATGTGGGTGAAATGATGATACCATGCCAACTTTCAACCCTTTCAGAGTTCATTTGTAGTGCTTTTCAATTTCAGGGTCATTTAGCTAAAAAAAATCAATAACTGCATGCAAAATAACAAATGAAGTCAGAATGGGTTGAAAATTGATGATGCGGCTTTGAATGGTGCATTTTGAACACACAAAAAGCCTGGAGTTCAAATAAGTTCAAGAAAATGAAATGCCTTTTTGTAACAGATGAGTTTATGTCCGAAACCCTGATACTTCGAAAGAGACTGTCCGTTGTGTACACGAAGTGCATCCAGCTTTTGCCATAACCCTCTCAACTCTTTATCACAGGCTATGTGGGTGAAATGATGATACCTTGCCAACTTTCAACCTTTTCAGAGTTCGTTTGTAGTGCTTTTCGACTTCAGGGTCATTAAGCTCAAAAAAAATCAATAGCTGCGTGAAAAATAACAAATGATGTCAGAAGGAGTTGAAAATTGATTATGTGGCTTTGAATGGTGAATTTTGAGCACACAAAAACCTTGGAGTTAAAATAAATTCAAGAAAATGAAATGCCTTTTGTAACAGAAGAGTTTATGTGCCGAAACCCTGATACTTCGAAAGAGACTATCCGTTTTGTACACGAAGTGCATCCAGCTTTTGCCGTAACCCTCTCAAGTCTTTAGCACATTCTATGTGGGTGAAAGGATGATACCATGCCAACTATCAAACTTTTTAGTGTTCATTTGTAGTGCTTTTCAATTTCAGGGTCATTTAGCTCAAAAAAATCAATAATTGCATGCAAAATAACAAATGAAGTCAGAATGGGTTGAAAATTGATGATGTGGCTTTGAATGGTGCATTTTGAACACACAAAAAGCCTGGAGTTCAAATAAGTTCAAGAAAATGAAATGCCTTTTTGTAACAGATGAGTTTATGTCCGAAACCCGGATACTTCGACAAAGACTGTCCGTTTTGTACACGAAGTGCATCCAACTTTTGCCGTAACCCTCTCAACTTTTTAGCACATGCTATGTAGGTGAAATGATGATACCATGCCAACTTTCAACCCTTTGAGAGTTCATTTGTAGTGCTTTTCAATTGCAGGGTCATTTAGCTCAAAAAAATTAGTAAGTGCATGAAAGTACCAAATGAAGTCAGAAGGGGTTGAAAATTCATGATGTGGCTATGAATGGTGCATTTTGAACACACCAAAATCTTGGAGTTCAAATAAGTTCAAGAAAATGAAATGCCTTTTGTAACAGATGAGTTTATGTGCCGAAACCCTGATACTTCGAAAGAGACTGTCCGTTTTGTACACGAAGTGCATCCAGATTTTTCCGTAACCCTCTCAACTCTTTACCACAGGCTATGTGGGTGAAATGATGATACCATGCCAACTTTTAACCTTTTTAGAGTTCATTTGTAGTGCTTTTCAATTTCAGGGTCATTTAGGTCAAAAAAATCAATAACTGCATGAAAAATAACAAATGAAGTCAGAAAGGGTTGAAAATTGATGATGTGGCTTTGAATGGTGCATTTTGGACACACAGAAAGCTTGGAGTTCAAATAAGTTCAAGAAAATGAAATGCCTTTTTGTAACAGATGAGTTTATGTCCGAAACCCTGATACTTCGAAAGAGACTGTCCGTTGTGTACACGAAGTGCATCCAGCTTTTGCCATAACCCTCTCAACTCTTTATCACAGGCTATGTGGGTGAAATGATGATACCTTGCCAACTTTCAACCTTTTCAGAGTTCGTTTGTAGTGCTTTTCAACTTCAGGGTCATTAAGCTCAAAAAAAATCAATAGCTGCGTGAAAAATAACAAATGATGTCAGAAGGAGTTGAAAATTGATTATGTGGCTTTGAATGGTGAATTTTGAGCACACAAAAACCTTGGAGTTAAAATAAATTCAAGAAAATGAAATGCCTTTTGTAACAGAAGATTTTATGTGTCGAAACCCTGATACTTCGAAAGAGACTATCCGTTTTGTACACGAAGTGCATCCAGCTTTTGCCGTAACCCTATCAACTCTTTAGCACATGCTATGTGGGTGAAAGGATGATACCATGCCAACTTTCAACCTTTTTAGATTTCATTTGTAGTGCTTTTCAATTTCAGGGTCATTTAGCTCAAAAAAAATCAATAACTGCATGCAAAATAACAAATGAAGTCAGAATGGGCTCAAAAGTGATGATGTGGCTTTGAATGGTGCATTTTGAACACACAAAAAGCCTGGAGTTCAAATAAGTTCAAGAAAATGAAATGCCTTTTTGTAACAGATGAGTTGATGTCCGAAACCCTGATACTTCGATAAAGACTGTCCGTTTTGTACACGAAGTGCATCCAACTTTTCCCGTAACCCTCTCAACTTTTTAGCACATGCTATGTGGGTGAAATGATGATACCATGCCAACTTTCAACCCTTTCAGAGTTCATTTGTAGTGCTTTTCAATTTCAGGGTCATTTAGCTCAAAAAAAATCAATAACTGCATGCAAAATAACAAATGAAGTCAGAATGGGTTGAAAATTGATGATGTGGCTTTGAATGCTGCATTTTGAACACACAAAAAGCCTGGAGTTCAAATAAGTTCAAGAAAATGAAATGCCTTTTTGTAACAGATGAGTTTATGTCCGAAACCCTGATACTTCGAAAGAGACTGTCCGTTGTGTACACGAAGTGCATCCAGCTTTTGCCATAACCCTCTCAACTCTTTATCACAGGCTATGTGGGTGAAATGATGATACCTTGCCAACTTTCAACCTTTTCAGAGTTCGTTTGTAGTGCTTTGCAACTTCGGGGTCATTAAGCTCAAAAAAAATCAATAGCTGCGTGAAAAATAACAAATGATGTCAGAAGGAGTTGAAAATTGATTATGTGGCTTTGAATGGTGAATTTTGAGCACACAAAAACCTTGGAGTTAAAATAAATTCAAGAAAATGAAATGCCTTTTGTAACAGAAGACATTATGTGCCGAAACCCTGATACTTCGAAAGAGACTATCCGTTTTGTACACGAAGTGCATCCAACTTTTGCCGTAACCCTCTCAACTCTTTAGCACATTCTATGTGGGTGAAAGGATGATACCATGCCAACTATCAAACTTTTTAGAGTTCATTTGTAGTGCTTTTCAATTTCAGGGTCATTTAGCTCAAAAAAATCAATAATTGCATGCAAAATAACAAATGAAGTCAGAATGGGTTGAAAATTGATGATGTGGCTTTGAATGGTGCATTTTGAACACACAAAAAGCCTGGAGTTCAAATAAGTTCAATAAAATGAAATGCCTTTTTGTAACAGATGAGTTTATGTCCGAAACCCGGATACTTCGAAAAAGACTGTCCGTTTTGTACACGAAGTGCATCCAACTTTTGCCGTAACCCTCTCAACTTTTTAGCACATGCTATGTAGGTGAAATGATGATACCATGCCAACTTTCAACCCTTTGAGAGTTCATTTGTAGTGCTTTTCAATTGCAGGGTCATTTAGCTCAAAAAAATTAGTAAGTGCATGAAAGTACCGAATGAAGTCAGAAGGGGTTGAAAATTCATGATGTGGCTATGAATGGTGCATTTTGAACACACCAAAATCTTGGATTTCAAATAAATTCAAATAAGTTCAAGAAAATGAAATGCCTTTTGTAACAGAAGAGTTTATGTGCCGAAACCCTGATACTTCGAAAGAGACTATCCGTTTTGTACACGAAGTGCATCCAACTTTTGCCGTAACCCTCTCAACTTTTTAGCACATGCTATGTGGGTGAAATGATGATACCATGCCAACTTTCAACCCTTTCAGAGGTCATTTGTAGTGCTTTTCCATTGCAGGGTCATTTAGCTCAAAAAAATTAGTAACTGCATGAAAATACCAAATGAAGTCAGAAGGGGTTGAAAATTGATGATGTGGCTTTGAATGGTGCATTTTGAACACACCAAAATCTTGGAGTTCAAATAAGTTCAAGAAAATTAAATGCCTTTTGTAAGAGATGAGTTTATGTGCCGAAACCCTGATACTTCGAAAGAGACTGTCCGTTTTGTACACGAAGTGCATCCAGATTTTCTGTAACCCTCTCAACTTTTTAGCACATGCTATGTGGGTGACAGGATCATACCATGCCAACTTTCAACCTTTTTAGAGATCATTTGTACTGCTTTTCAATTTCAGGGTCATTTAGCTCAAAAACATCAATAACTACATGAAAAATAACAAATGAAGTCAGAAAGGGTTGAAAATTGATGATGTGGCTTTGAATGGTGCATTTTGACCACACAGAAAGCCTGGAGTTCAAATAAGTTCAAGAAAATGAAATGCCTTTTTGTAACAGATGAGTTTTTGTCCGAAACCCTGATACTTCGAAAGAGACTGTCCGTTGTGTACACGAAGTGCATCCAGCTTTGCCGTAACCCTCTCAACTTTTTAGCACATGCTATGTGGGTGAAAGGATGATACTATGCCAACTTTCAACCCTTTCAGAGTTCATTTGTAGTGCTTTTCAACTTTAGGGTCATTAAGCTCAAAAAAATCAATAACTGCATGAAAAATAACAAATGAAGTCAGAAGGGGTTGAAAATTGATTATGTGGCTTTGAATGGTGAATTTTGAACACACAAAAACCTTGAGTTCAAATAAATTCAAGCAAGTGAAATGTCTTTTGTGACCGATGAGTTTCCATCCGAGACCCTGATAATTCGAAAGAGACTGTCCATTTTGTAGACGAAGTGCATCCAACTTTTGCCGTAACCCTCTAAACTTTTTAGCACATGCTATGTGGGTCAAATGATGATACCATGCCAACTTTCAACCTTTTCAGAGTTCATTTGTAGTGCTTTTCAATTTCGGGGTCATTTAGCTCAAAGAAATTAGTAAGTGCGTGAAAAATATCAAATGAAGTCAGAAAGGGATGAAAATTGATGATGTGGCTTTGAATGGTGCATTTTGAACACACAGAAAGCTTGGAGTTCAAATAAGTTCAAGAAAATGAAATGCCTTTTGTAACAGATAAGTTTATGTGCCGAAACCCTGATACTTCGAAAGAGACTATCCGTTTTGTACACGAAGTGCATCCAGCTTTTGCCGTCACCCTCTCAACTCTTTAGCACATGCTATGTGGGTGAAAGGATGAAACCATGCCAACTTTCAACCTTTTTAGGGTTCATTTGTAGTGATTTTCAATTTTAGGGTCATTTAGCTCAAAAAAAATCGATAACTGCATGAAAAATAACAAATTAAGTCAGAATGGGTTGAAAATTGATGATGTGGCTTTGAATGGTGCATTTTGAACACACAGAAAGCTTGGAGTTCAAATAAGTTCAAGAAAATGAAATGCCTTTTTGTAACAGATGAGTTTATGTCCGAAACCCTGATACTTCGAAAGAGACTGTCCGTTGTGTACACGAAGTGCATCCAGCTTTTGCCATAACCCTTTCAACACTTTAGCACAGGCTATGTGGGTGAAATGATGATACCTTGCCAACTTTCAACCTTTTCAGAGTTCGTTTGTAGTGCTTTTCAACTTCAGGGTCATTAAGCTAAAAAAAATCAATAGCTGCGTGAAAAATAACAAATGATGTCAGAAGGAGTTGAAAATTTATTATGTGGCATTGAATGGTGAATTTTGAGCACACAAAAAGCCTGGAGTTCAAATAAGTTCAAGAAAATGAAATGCCTTTTTGTAACAGATGAGTTTATGTCCGAAACCCTGATACTTCGAAAGAGACTGTCCGTTGTGTACACGAAGTGCATCCAGCTTTTGCCATAACCCTCTCAACTCTTTATCACAGGCTATGTGGGTGAAATGATGATACCTTGCCAACTTTCAACCTTTTCAGAGTTTGTTTGTAGTGCTTTGCAACTTCAGGGTCATTAAGCTCAAAAAAAATCAATAGCTGCGTGAAAAATAACAAATGATGTCAGAAGGAGTTGAAAATTGATTATGTGGCTTTGAATGGTGAATTTTGAGCACACAAAAACCTTGGAGTTAAAATAAATTCAAGAAAATGAAATGCCTTTTGTAACAGAAGACATTATGTGCCGAAACCCTGATACTTCGAAAGAGACTATCCGTTTTGTACACGAAGTGCATCCAACTTTTGCCGTAACCCTCTCAACTCTTTAGCACATTCTATGTGGGTGAAAGGATGATACCATGCCAACTATCAAACTTTTTAGAGTTCATTTGTAGTGCTTTTCAATTTCAGGGTCATTTAGCTCAAAAAAATCAATAATTGCATGCAAAATAACAAATGAAGTCAGAATGGGTTGAAAATTGATGATGTGGCTTTGAATGGTGCATTTTGAACACACAAAAAGCCTGGAGTTCAAATAAGTTCAAGAAAATGAAATGCCTTTTTGTAACAGATGAGTTTATGTCCGAAACCCGGATACTTCGAAAAAGACTGTCCGTTTTGTACACGAAGTGCATCCAACTTTTGCCGTAACCCTCTCAACTTTTTAGCACATGCTATGTAGGTGAAATGATGATACCATGCCAACTTTCAACCCTTTGAGAGTTCATTTGTAGTGCTTTTCAATTGCAGGGTCATTTAGCTCAAAAAAATTAGTAAGTGCATGAAAGTACCGAATGAAGTCAGAAGGGGTTGAAAATTCATGATGTGGCTATGAATGGTGCATTTTGAACACACCAAAATCTTGGATTTCAAATAAATTCAAATAAGTTCAAGAAAATGAAATGCCTTTTGTAACAGAAGAGTTTATGTGCCGAAACCCTGATACTTCGAAAGAGACTATCCGTTTTGTACACGAAGTGCATCCAACTTTTGCCGTAACCCTCTCAACTTTTTAGCACATGCTATGTGGGTGAAATGATGATACCATGCCAACTTTCAACCCTTTCAGAGGTCATTTGTAGTGCTTTTCCATTGCAGGGTCATTTAGCTCAAAAAAATTAGTAACTGCATGAAAATACCAAATGAAGTCAGAAGGGGTTGAAAATTGATGATGTGGCTTTGAATGGTGCATTTTGAACACACCAAAATCTTGGAGTTCAAATAAGTTCAAGAAAATTAAATGCCTTTTGTAAGAGATGAGTTTATGTGCCGAAACCCTGATACTTCGAAAGAGACTGTCCGTTTTGTACACGAAGTGCATCCAGATTTTCTGTAACCCTCTCAACTTTTTAGCACATGCTATGTGGGTGACAGGATCATACCATGCCAACTTTCAACCTTTTTAGAGATCATTTGTACTGCTTTTCAATTTCAGGGTCATTTAGCTCAAAAACATCAATAACTACATGAAAAATAACAAATGAAGTCAGAAAGGGTTGAAAATTGATGATGTGGCTTTGAATGGTGCATTTTGACCACACAGAAAGCCTGGAGTTCAAATAAGTTCAAGAAAATGAAATGCCTTTTTGTAACAGATGAGTTTTTGTCCGAAACCCTGATACTTCGAAAGAGACTGTCCGTTGTGTACACGAAGTGCATCCAGCTTTGCCGTAACCCTCTCAACTTTTTAGCACATGCTATGTGGGTGAAAGGATGATACTATGCCAACTTTCAACCCTTTCAGAGTTCATTTGTAGTGCTTTTCAACTTTAGGGTCATTAAGCTCAAAAAAATCAATAACTGCATGAAAAATAACAAATGAAGTCAGAAGGGGTTGAAAATTGATTATGTGGCTTTGAATGGTGAATTTTGAACACACAAAAACCTTGAGTTCAAATAAATTCAAGCAAGTGAAATGTCTTTTGTGACCGATGAGTTTCCATCCGAGACCCTGATAATTCGAAAGAGACTGTCCATTTTGTAGACGAAGTGCATCCAACTTTTGCCGTAACCCTCTAAACTTTTTAGCACATGCTATGTGGGTCAAATGATGATACCATGCCAACTTTCAACCTTTTCAGAGTTCATTTGTAGTGCTTTTCAATTTCGGGGTCATTTAGCTCAAAGAAATTAGTAAGTGCGTGAAAAATATCAAATGAAGTCAGAAAGGGTTGAAAATTGATGATGTGGCTTTGAATGGTGCATTTTGAACACACAGAAAGCTTGGAGTTCAAATAAGTTCAAGAAAATGAAATGCCTTTTGTAACAGATAAGTTTATGTGCCGAAACCCTGATACTTCGAAAGAGACTATCCGTTTTGTACACGAAGTGCATCCAGCTTTTGCCGTCACCTTCTCAACTCTTTAGCACATGCTATGTGGGTGAAAGGATGATACCATGCCAACTTTCAACCTTTTTAGAGTTCATTTGTAGTGCTTTTCAATTTGAGGGTCATTTAGCTCAAAAAAAATCGATAACTGCATGAAAAATAACAAATGAAGTCAGAATGGGTTGAAAATTGATGATGTGGCTTTGAATGGTGCATTTTGAACACACAAAAAGCCTGGAGTTCAAATAAGTTCAAGAAAATAAAATGCCTTTTTAGAACAGATGAGTTTATGTCCGAAACCCTGACACTTCGAAAGAGACTGTCCGTTTTGTACACGAAGTGCATCCAACTTTTGCCGTAACCCTCTCAACTTCTTAGCACATGCTATGTGGGTGAAATGATGATACCATGCCAACTTTCAACCCTTTAAGAGTTCATTTGTAGTGCTTTTCAATTGCAAAGTCATTTAGCTCAAATAATTAGTAAGTGCATGAAAATACCAAATGAAGTCAGAAGGGGTTAAAAATTGATGATGTCGCTTTGAATGGTGCATTTTGAACACACCAAAATCTTGGAGTTCAAATAAGTTCAAGCAAATGAAATGCCTTTTGTAACAGATGAGTTTATGTGCCGAAACCCAGATACTTCGAAAGAGACTGGTCGTTTTGTACATGAAGTGCATCCAGCTTTTGCCATAACCCTCTCAACTCTTTAGCACATGCTATGTGGGTGAAATGATGATACCATGCCAACTTTCAACCTTTTTAGAGTTCATTTGTAGTGCTTTTCAATTCAGGGTCATTTATCTCAAAAAAATCAATAACTACATGAAAAATAAAAAATCAAGTCAGAAAGGGTTGAAAATTAATGATGTGGCTTTGAATGGTGCATTTACAACACAGAAAAAGCCTGGAGTTCAAATAAGTTCAAGAAAAAGAAATGCCTTTTTGTAACAGATGAGTTTTTGTCCGAAACCCTGATACTTCGAAAGAGACTGTCCGTTGTGTACACGAAATGCATCCAGCTTTTGCCGTAACCCTCTCAACTTTTTAGCACATGCTATGTGGGTGAAATGATGATAACATGCGAACTTTCAACCTTTTCATAGTTCGTTTGTAGTGCTTTTCAACTTCAGGGTCATTAAGCTAAAAAAAAATCAATAACTGCGTGAAAACTAACAAATGAAGTCAGAAGGGGTTGAAAATTGATTATGTGGCTTTGAATGGTGCAGTTTGAACACACCAAAATCTTGGATTTCAAATAAGTTCAAGAAAATGAAATGCCTTTTGTAAGAGATGAGTTTATGTGCTGAAACCCTGATACTTTGAAAGAGACTGTCCGTTTTGTACACGAAGTGCATCCAGCTTTTGCCGTAACCCTCTCAACTCTTTAGCACATGCTATGTGGGTGAAAGGATGATACCATGCCAACTTTCAACCTTTTTAGAGTTTATTTGTAGTGCTTTTCAATTTTAGGGTCATTTAGCTCAAAAAAAATCGATAACTGCATGAAAAATAACAAATGAAGTCAGAATGGGTTGAAAATTGATGATGTGGCTTTGAATGGTGCATTTTGAACACACAAAAAGCCTAGAGTTCAAATAAGTTCAAGAAAATAAAATGCCTTTTTATAACAGATGAGTTTATGTCCGAAACCCTGATACTTCGACAGAGACTGTCCGTTTTGTACACGAAGTGCATCCAACTTTTGCCGTAACCCTCTCAACTTTTTAGCACATGCTATGTGGGTGAAATGATGATACCATGCCAACTTTCAACCCTTTCAGAGTTCATTTGTAGTGCTTTTCAATTGCAAAGTCATTTAGCTCAAATAATTAGTAAGTGCATGAAAATACCAAATGAAGTCAGAAGGGGTTAAAAATTGATGATGTCGCTTTGAATGGTGCATTTTGAACACACCAAAATCTTGGAGTTCAAATAAGTTCAAGCAAATGAAATGCCTTTTGTAACAGATGAGTTTATGTGCCGAAACCCAGATACTTCGAAAGAGACTGGCCGTTTTGTACATGAAGTGCATCCAGCTTTTGCCATAACCCTCTCAACTCTTTAGCACATGCTATGTGGGTGAAATGATGATACCATGCCAACTTTCAACCTTTTTAGAGTTCATTTGTAGTGCTTTTCAATTTCAGGGTCATTTAGCTCAAAAAAATCAATAACTACATGAAAAATAAAAAATCAAGTCAGAAAGGGTTGAAAATTAATGATGTGGCTTTGAATGGTGCATTTACAACACAGAAAAAGCCTGGAGTTCAAATAAGTTCAAGAAAATGAAATGCCTTTTTGTAACAGATGAGTTTTTGTCCGAAACCCTGATACTTCGAAAGAGACTGTCCGTTGTGTACACGAAATGCATCCAGCTTTTGCCGTAACCGTCTCAACTTTTTAGCACATGCTATGTGGGTGAAATGATGATAACATGCGAACTTTCAACCTTTTCATAGTTCGTTTGTAGTGCTTTTCAACTTCAGGGTCATTAAGCTCAAAAAAAATCAATAACTGCGTGAAAACTAACAAATGAAGTCAGAAGGGGTTGAAAATTGATTATGTGGCTTTGAATGGTGCAGTTTGAACACACCAAAATCTTGGATTTCAAATAAGTTCAAGAAAATGAAATGCCTTTTGTAAGAGATGAGTTTATGTGCCGAAACCCTGATACTTTGAAAGAGACTGTCCGTTTTGTACACGAAGTGCATCCAGCTTTTGCCGTAACCCTCTCAACTCTTTAGCACATGCTATGTGGGTGAAAGGATGATACCATGCCAACTTTCAACCTTTTTAGAGTTCATTTGTAGTGCTTTTCAATTTTAGGGTCATTTAGCTCAAAAAAATCGATAACTACATGAAAAATAACAAATGAAGTCAGAATGGGTTGAAAATTGATGATGTGGCTTTGAATGGTGCATTTTGAACACACAAAAAGCCTAGAGTTCAAATAAGTTCAAGAAAATAAAATGCCTTTTTATAACAGATGAGTTTATGTCCGAAACCCTGATACTTCGATAGAGACTGTCCGTTTTGTACACGAAGTGCATCCAACTTTTGCCGTAACCCTCTCAACTTTTTAGCACATGCTATGTGGGTGAAATGATGATACCATGCCAACTTTCAACCCTTTCAGAGTTCATTTGTAGTGCTTTTCAATTGCAAAGTCATTTAGCTCAAATAATTAGTAAGTGCATGAAAATACCAAATGAAGTCAGAAGGGGTTAAAAATTGATGATGTCGCTTTGAATGGTGCATTTTGAACACACCAAAATCTTGGAGTTCAAATAAGTTCAAGCAAATGAAATGCCTTTTGTAACGGATGAGTTTATGTGCCGAAACCCAGATACTTCGAAAGAGACTGGCCGTTTTGTACATGAAGTGCATCCAGCTTTTGCCATAACCCTCTCAACTCTTTAGCACATGCTATGTGGGTGAAATGATGATACCATGCCAACTTTCAACCTTTTTAGAGTTCATTTGTAGTGCTTTTCAATTTCAGGGTCATTTAGCTCAAAAAAATCAATAACTACATGAAAAATAAAAAATCAAGTCAGAAAGGGTTGAAAATTAATGATGTGGCTTTGAATGGTGCATTTACAACACAGAAAAAGCCTGGAGTTCAAATAAGTTCAAGAAAATGAAATGCCTTTTTGTAACAGATGAGTTTTTGTCCGAAACCCTGATACTTCGAAAGAGACTGTCCGTTGTGTACACGAAATGCATCCAGCTTTTGCCGTAACCCTCTCAACTTTTTAGCACATGCTATGTGGGTGAAATGATGATAACATGCGAACTTTCAACCTTTTCATAGTTCGGTTGTAGTGCTTTTCAACTTCAGGGTCATTAAGCTAAAAAAAAATCAATAACTGCGTGAAAACTAACAAATGAAGTCAGAAGGGGTTGAAAATTGATTATGTGGCTTTGAATGGTGCAGTTTGAACACACCAAAATCTTGGATTTCAAATAAGTTCAAGAAAATGAAATGCCTTTTGTAAGAGATGAGTTTATGTGCCGAAACCCTGATACTTTGAAAGAGACTGTCCGTTTTGTACACGAAGTGCATCCAGCTTTTGCCGTAACCCTCTCAACTCTTTAGCACATGCTATGTGGGTGAAAGGATGATACCATTCCAACTTTCAACCTTTTTAGAGTTCATTTGTAGTGCTTTTCAATTTTAGGGTCATTTAGCTCAAAAAAATCGATAACTGCATGAAAAATAACAAATGAAGTCAGAATGGGTTGAAAATTGATGATGTGGCTTTGAATGGTGCATTTTGAACACACAAAAAGCCTGGAGTTCAAATAAGTTCAAGAAAATAAAATGCCTTTTTATAACAGATGAGTTTATGTCCGAAACCCAGATACTTCGACAGAGACTGTCCGTTTTGTACACGAAGTGCATCCAACTTTTGCCGTAACCCTCTCAACTTTTTAGCACATGCTATGTGGGTGAAATGATGATACCATGCCAACTTTCAACCCTTTCAGAGTTCATTTGTAGTGCTTTTCAATTGCAAAGTCATTTAGCTCAAATAATTAGTAAGTGCATGAAAATACCAAATGAAGTGAGAAGGGGTTGAAAATTGATGATGTCGCTTTGAATGGTGCATTTTGAACACACCAAAATCTTGGAGTTCAAATCAGTTCAAGAAAATGAAATGCCTTTTGTAACAGATGAGTTTATGTGCCGAAACCCAGATACTTCGAAAGAGACTGGCCGTTTTGTACAGGAAGTGCATCCAGCTTTTGCCACAACCCTCTCCACTCTTTAGCACATGCTATGTGGGTGAAATGATGATACCATGCCAACTTTCAACCTTTTTAGAGTTCATTTGTAGTGCTTTTCAATTTCAGGGTCATTTAGCTCAAAAAAATCAATAACTACATGAAAAATAAAAAATCAAGTCAAAAAGGGTTGAAAATTAATGATGTGGCTTTGAATGGTGCATTTACAACACAGAAAAAGCCTGGAGTTCAAATAAGTTCAAGAAAATGAAATGCCTTTTTGTAACAGATGAGTTTTTGTCCGAAACCCTGATACTTCGAAAGAGACTGTCCGTTGTGTACACGAAATGCATCCAGCTTTTGCCGTAACCCTCTCAACTTTTTAGCACATGCTATGTGGGTGAAATGATGATACCATGCGAACTTTCAACCTTTTCATAGTTCGTTTGTAGTGCTTTTCAACTTCAGGGTCATTAAGCTCAAAAAAATCAATAAGTGCGTGAAAATTAACAAATGAAGTCAGAAGGGGTTCAAAATTGATTATGTGGCTTTGAATGGTGCAGTTTGAACACACAAAATCTTGGATTTCAAATAAGTTCAAGAAAATGAAATGCCTTTTGTAAGAGATGATTTTATGTTTCGAAACCTTGATACTTCGAAAGAGACTGTCCGTTTTGTACACGAAGTGCATCTAGCTTTTGCCGTAACCCTCTCAACTCTTTAGCACATGCTATGTGGGTGAAAGGATGATACCATGCCAACTTTCAACCTTTTTAGAGTTCATTTGTAGTGCTTTTCAATTTTAGGGTCATTTAGCTCAAAAAAATCGATAACTGCATGAAAAATAACAAATGAAGTCAGAATGGGTTGAAAATTGATGATGTGGCTTTGAATGGTGCATTTTGAACACACAAAAATCCTGGAGTTCAAATAAGTTCAAGAAAATGAAATGCCTTTTTGTAACAGATGACTTTTTGTCCGAAACCCTAATACTTCGAAAGAGACTGTCCGTTGTGTAATGAAGTGCATCCAGCTTTTGCCGTAACCCTCTCAACTTTTTAGCACATTCTATGTGGGTGAAATGATGATACCATGCCTACTTTCAACCTTTTCAGAGTTCGTTTGTAGTCCTTTTCAACTTCAGGGTCATTAAGCTCAAAAAAAATCAATAACTGCATGAAAAATGACAAATGAAGTCAGAAGGGGTTGAAAATTGATGATGTGGCTTTGAATGGTGCATTTTGAACACACAAAAAGCCTGGAGTTCAAATAAGTTGAAGAAAATGAAATGCCATTTTGTAACAGATGAGTTTTTGTCCGAAACCCTGATACTTCGAAAGAGACTGTCCGTTGTGTACACGAAGTGCATCCAGCTTTTGCCGTAACCCTCTGAACTTTTTACCACATGCTATGTGGGTGAAATGATGATACCATGCCAACTTTCAACCTTTTCAGAGTTCGTTTGTAGTGCTTTTCAACTTCAGGGTGATTAAGCTAAAAAAAAATCAATAACTGCGTGAAAAATAACAAATGAAGTCAGAAAGGGTTGAAAATTGATGATGTGGCTTTGAATGGTGCATTTTGAACACACAAAAAGCCTGGAGTTCAAATAAGTTCAAGAAAATAAAATGCCTTTTTATAACAGATGAGTTTATGTCCGAAACCCAGATACTTCGACAGAGACTGTCCGTTTTGTACACGAAGTGCATCCAACTTTTGCCGTAACCCTCTCAACTTTTTAGCACATGCTATGTGGGTGAAAGGATGATACCATGCCAACTTTCAACCTTTTTAGAGTTCATTTGTAGTGCTTTTCAATTTGAGGGTCATTTAGCTCAAAAAAAATCGATAACTGCATGAAAAATAACAAATGAAGTCAGAATGGGTTGAAAATTGATGATGTGGCTTTGAATGGTGCATTTTGAGCACACAAAAAGCCTGGAGTTCAAATAAGTTCAAGAAAATAAAATGCCTTTTTAGAACAGATGAGTTTATGTCCGAAACCCTGACACTTCGAAAGAGACTGTCCGTTTTGTACACGAAGTGCATCCAACTTTTGCCGTAACCCTCTCAACTTCTTAGCACATGCTATGTGGGTGAAATGATGATACCATGCCAACTTTCAACCCTTTAAGAGTTCATTTGTAGTGCTTTTCAATTGCAAAGTCATTTAGCTCAAATAATTAGTAAGTGCATGAAAATACCAAATGAAGTCAGAAGGGGTTAAAAATTGATGATGTCGCTTTGAATGGTGCATTTTGAACACACCAAAATCTTGGTGTTCAAATAAGTTCAAGCAAATGAAATGCCTTTTGTAACAGATGAGTTTATGTGCCGAAACCCAGATACTTCGAAAGAGACTGGTCGTTTTGTACATGAAGTGCATCCAGCTTTTGCCATAACCCTCTCAACTCTTTAGCACATGCTATGTGGGTGAAATGATGATACCATGCCAACTTTCAACCTTTTTAGAGTTCATTTGTAGTGCTTTTCAATTCAGGGTCATTTAGCTCAAAAAAATCAATAACTACATGAAAAATAAAAAATCAAGTCAGAAAGGGTTGAAAATTAATGATGTGGCTTTGAATGGTGCATTTACAACACAGAAAAAGCCTGGAGTTCAAATAAGTTCAAGAAAAAGAAATGCCTTTTTGTAACAGATGAGTTTTTGTCCGAAACCCTGATACTTCGAAAGAGACTGTCCGTTGTGTACACGAAATGCATCCAGCTTTTGCCGTAACCCTCTCAACTTTTTAGCACATGCTATGTGGGTGAAATGATGATAACATGCGAACTTTCAACCTTTTCATAGTTCGTTTGTAGTGCTTTTCAACTTCAGGGTCATTAAGCTAAAAAAAAATCAATAACTGCGTGAAAACTAACAAATGAAGTCAGAAGGGGTTGAAAATTGATTATGTGGCTTTGAATGGTGCAGTTTGAACACACCAAAATCTTGGATTTCAAATAAGTTCAAGAAAATGAAATGCCTTTTGTAAGAGATGAGTTTATGTGCTGAAACCCTGATACTTTGAAAGAGACTGTCCGTTTTGTACACGAAGTGCATCCAGCTTTTGCCGTAACCCTCTCAACTCTTTAGCACATGCTATGTGGGTGAAAGGATGATACCATGCCAACTTTCAACCTTTTTAGAGTTTATTTGTAGTGCTTTTCAATTTTAGGGTCATTTAGCTCAAAAAAATCGATAACTGCATGAAAAATAACAAATGAAGTCAGAATGGGTTGAAAATTGATGATGTGGCTTTGAATGGTGCATTTTGAACACACAAAAAGCCTAGAGTTCAAATAAGTTCAAGAAAATAAAATGCCTTTTTATAACAGATGAGTTTATGTCCGAAACCCTGATACTTCGACAGAGACTGTCCGTTTTGTACACGAAGTGCATCCAACTTTTGCCGTAACCCTCTCAACTTTTTAGCACATGCTATGTGGGTGAAATGATGATACCATGCCAACTTTCAACCCTTTCAGAGTTCATTTGTAGTGCTTTTCAATTGCAAAGTCATTTAGCTCAAATAATTAGTAAGTGCATGAAAATACCAAATGAAGTCAGAAGGGGTTAAAAATTGATGATGTCGCTTTGAATGGTGCATTTTGAACACACCAAAATCTTGGAGTTCAAATAAGTTCAAGCAAATGAAATGCCTTTTGTAACAGATGAGTTTATGTGCCGAAACCCAGATACTTCGAAAGAGACTGGCCGTTTTGTACATGAAGTGCATCCAGCTTTTGCCATAACCCTCTCAACTCTTTAGCACATGCTATGTGGGTGAAATGATGATACCATGCCAACTTTCAACCTTTTTAGAGTTCATTTGTAGTGCTTTTCAATTTCAGGGTCATTTAGCTCAAAAAAATCAATAACTACATGAAAAATAAAAAATCAAGTCAGAAAGGGTTGAAAATTAATGATGTGGCTTTGAATGGTGCATTTACAACACAGAAAAAGCCTGGAGTTCAAATAAGTTCAAGAAAATGAAATGCCTTTTTGTAACAGATGAGTTTTTGTCCAAAACCCTGATACTTCGAAAGAGACTGTCCGTTGTGTACACGAAATGCATCCAGCTTTTGCCGTAACCCTCTCAACTTTTTAGCACATGCTATGTGGGTGAAATGATGATAACATGCGAACTTTCAACCTTTTCATAGTTCGTTTGTAGTGCTTTTCAACTTCAGGGTCATTAAGCTCAAAAAAAATCAATAACTGCGTGAAAACTAACAAATGAAGTCAGAAGGGGTTGAAAATTGATTATGTGGCTTTGAATGGTGCAGTTTGAACACACCAAAATCTTGGATTTCAAATAAGTTCAAGAAAATGAAATGCCTTTTGTAAGAGATGAGTTTATGTGCCGAAACCCTGATACTTTGAAAGAGACTGTCCGTTTTGTACACGAAGTGCATCCAGCTTTTGCCGTAACCCTCTCAACTCTTTAGCACATGCTATGTGGGTGAAAGGATGATACCATGCCAACTTTCAACCTTTTTAGAGTTCATTTGTAGTGCTTTTCAATTTTAGGGTCATTTAGCTCAAAAAAATCGATAACTGCATGAAAAATAACAAATGAAGTCAGAATGGGTTGAAAATTGATGATGTGGCTTTGAATGGTGCATTTTGAACACACAAAAAGCCTAGAGTTCAAATAAGTTCAAGAAAATAAAATGCCTTTTTATAACAGATGAGTTTATGTCCGAAACCCTGATACTTCGATAGAGACTGTCCGTTTTGTACACGAAGTGCATCCAACTTTTGCCGTAACCCTCTCAACTTTTTAGCACATGCTATGTGGGTGAAATGATGATACCATGCCAACTTTCAACCCTTTCAGAGTTCATTTGTAGTGCTTTTCAATTGCAAAGTCATTTAGCTCAAATAATTAGTAAGTGCATGAAAATACCAAATGAAGTCAGAAGGGGTTAAAAATTGATGATGTCGCTTTGAGTGGTGCATTTTGAACACACCAAAATCTTGGAGTTCAAATAAGTTCAAGCAAATGAAATGCCTTTTGTAACGGATGAGTTTATGTGCCGAAACCCAGATACTTCGAAAGAGACTGGCCGTTTTGTACATGAAGTGCATCCAGCTTTTGCCATAACCCTCTCAACTCTTTAGCACATGCTATGTGGGTGAAATGATGATACCATGCCAACTTTCAACCTTTTTAGAGTTCATTTGTAGTGCTTTTCAATTTCAGGGTCATTTAGCTCAAAAAAATCAATAACTAGATGAAAAATAAAAAATCAAGTCAGAAAGGGTTGAAAATTAATGATGTGGCTTTGAATGGTGCATTTACAACACAGAAAAAGCCTGGAGTTCAAATAAGTTCAAGAAAATGAAATGCCTTTTTGTAACAGATGAGTTTTTGTCCGAAACCCTGATACTTCGAAAGAGACTGTCCGTTGTGTACACGAAATGCATCCAGCTTTTGCCGTAACCCTCTCAACTTTTTAGCACATGCTATGTGGGTGAAATGATGATAACATGCGAACTTTCAACCTTTTCATAGTTCGTTTGTAGTGCTTTTCAACTTCAGGGTCATTAAGCTAAAAAAAAATCAATAACTGCGTGAAAACTAACAAATGAAGTCAGAAGGGGTTGAAAATTGATTATGTGGCTTTGAATGGTGCAGTTTGAACACACCAAAATCTTGGATTTCAAATAAGTTCAAGAAAATGAAATGCCTTTTGTAAGAGATGAGTTTATGTGCCGAAACCCTGATACTTTGAAAGAGACTGTCCGTTTTGTACACGAAGTGCATCCAGCTTTTGCCGTAACCCTCTCAACTCTTTAGCACATGCTATGTGGGTGAAAGGATGATACCATTCCAACTTTCAACCTTTTTAGAGTTCATTTGTAGTGCTTTTCAATTTTAGGGTCATTTAGCTCAAAAAAATCGATAACTGCATGAAAAATAACAAATGAAGTCAGAATGGGTTGAAAATTGATGATGTGGCTTTGAATGGTGCATTTTGAACACACAAAAAGCCTGGAGTTCAAATAAGTTCAAGAAAATAAAATGCCTTTTTATAACAGATGAGTTTATGTCCGAAACCCAGATACTTCGACAGAGACTGTCCGTTTTGTACACGAAGTGCATCCAACTTTTGCCGTAACCCTCTCAACTTTTTAGCACATGCTATGTGGGTGAAATGATGATACCATGCCAACTTTCAACCCTTTCAGAGTTCATTTGTAGTGCTTTTCAATTGCAAAGTCATTTAGCTCAAATAATTAGTAAGTGCATGAAAATACCAAATGAAGTGAGAAGGGGTTGAAAATTGATGATGTCGCTTTGAATGGTGCATTTTGAACACACCAAAATCTTGGAGTTCAAATCAGTTCAAGAAAATGAAATGCCTTTTGTAACAGATGAGTTTATGTGCCGAAACCCAGATACTTCGAAAGAGACTGGCCGTTTTGTACAGGAAGTGCATCCAGCTTTTGCCACAACCCTCTCCACTCTTTAGCACATGCTATGTGGGTGAAATGATGATACCATGCCAACTTTCAACCTTTTTAGAGTTCATTTGTAGTGCTTTTCAATTTCAGGGTCATTTAGCTCAAAAAAATCAATAACTACATGAAAAATAAAAAATCAAGTCAAAAAGGGTTGAAAATTAATGATGTGGCTTTGAATGGTGCATTTACAACACAGAAAAAGCCTGGAGTTCAAATAAGTTCAAGAAAATGAAATGCCTTTTTGTAACAGATGAGTTTTTGTCCGAAACCCTGATACTTCGAAAGAGACTGTCCGTTGTGTACACGAAATGCATCCAGCTTTTGCCGTAACCCTCTCAACTTTTTAGCACATGCTATGTGGGTGAAATGATGATACCATGCGAACTTTCAACCTTTTCATAGTTCGTTTGTAGTGCTTTTCAACTTCAGGGTCATTAAGCTCAAAAAAATCAATAAGTGCGTGAAAATTAACAAATGAAGTCAGAAGGGGTTGAAAATTGATTATGTGGCTTTGAATGGTGCAGTTTGAACACACAAAATCTTGGATTTCAAATAAGTTCAAGAAAATGAAATGCCTTTTGTAAGAGATGATTTTATGTTTCGAAACCTTGATACTTCGAAAGAGACTGTCCGTTTTGTACACGAAGTGCATCTAGCTTTTGCCGTAACCCTCTCAACTCTTTAGCACATGCTATGTGGGTGAAAGGATGATACCATGCCAACTTTCAACCTTTTTAGAGTTCATTTGTAGTGCTTTTCAATTTTAGGGTCATTTAGCTCAAAAAAATCGATAACTGCATGAAAAATAACAAATGAAGTCAGAATGGGTTGAAAATTGATGATGTGGCTTTGAATGGTGCATTTTGAACACACAAAAATCCTGGAGTTCAAATAAGTTCAAGAAAATGAAATGCCTTTTTGTAACAGATGAGTTTTTGTCCGAAACCCTAATACTTCGAAAGAGACTGTCCGTTGTGTAATGAAGTGCATCCAGCTTTTGCCGTAACCCTCTCAACTTTTTAGCACATTCTATGTGGGTGAAATGATGATACCATGCCTACTTTCAACCTTTTCAGAGTTCGTTTGTAGTGCTTTTCAACTTCAGGGTCATTAAGCTCAAAAAAAATCAATAACTGCATGAAAAATGACAAATGAAGTCAGAAGGGGTTGAAAATTGATGATGTGGCTTTGAATGGTGCATTTTGAACACACAAAAAGCCTGGAGTTCAAATAAGTTGAAGAAAATGAAATGCCATTTTGTAACAGATGAGTTTTTGTCCGAAACCCTGATACTTCGAAAGAGACTGTCCGTTGTGTACACGAAGTGCATCCAGCTTTTGCCGTAACCCTCTGAACTTTTTACCACATGCTATGTGGGTGAAATGATGATACCATGCCAACTTTCAACCTTTTCAGAGTTCGTTTGTAGTGCTTTTCAACTTCAGGGTGATTAAGCTAAAAAAAAATCAATAACTGCGTGAAAAATAACAAATGAAGTCAGAAAGGGTTGAAAATTGATGATGTGGCTTTGAATGGTGCATTTTGAACACACAAAAAGCCTGGAGTTCAAATAAGTTCAAGAAAATAAAATGCCTTTTTATAACAGATGAGTTTATGTCCGAAACCCAGATACTTCGACAGAGACTGTCCGTTTTGTACACGAAGTGCATCCAACTTTTGCCGTAACCCTCTCAACTTTTTAGCACATGCTATGTGGGTGAAAGGATGATACCATGCCAACTTTCAACCTTTTTAGAGTTCATTTGTAGTGCTTTTCAATTTGAGGGTCATTTAGCTCAAAAAAAATCGATAACTGCATGAAAAATAACAAATGAAGTCAGAATGGGTTGAAAATTGATGATGTGGCTTTGAATGGTGCATTTTGAACACACAAAAAGCCTGGAGTTCAAATAAGTTCAAGAAAATAAAATGCCTTTTTAGAACAGATGAGTTTATGTCCGAAACCCTGACACTTCGAAAGAGACTGTCCGTTTTGTACACGAAGTGCATCCAACTTTTGCCGTAACCCTCTCAACTTCTTAGCACATGCTATGTGGGTGAAATGATGATACCATGCCAACTTTCAACCCTTTAAGAGTTCATTTGTAGTGCTTTTCAATTGCAAAGTCATTTAGCTCAAATAATTAGTAAGTGCATGAAAATACCAAATGAAGTCAGAAGGGGTTAAAAATTGATGATGTCGCTTTGAATGGTGCATTTTGAACACACCAAAATCTTGGAGTTCAAATAAGTTCAAGCAAATGAAATGCCTTTTGTAACAGATGAGTTTATGTGCCGAAACCCAGATACTTCGAAAGAGACTGGTCGTTTTGTACATGAAGTGCATCCAGCTTTTGCCATAACCCTCTCAACTCTTTAGCACATGCTATGTGGGTGAAATGATGATACCATGCCAACTTTCAACCTTTTTAGAGTTCATTTGTAGTGCTTTTCAATTCAGGGTCATTTAGCTCAAAAAAATCAATAACTACATGAAAAATAAAAAATCAAGTCAGAAAGGGTTGAAAATTAATGATGTGGCTTTGAATGGTGCATTTACAACACAGAAAAAGCCTGGAGTTCAAATAAGTTCAAGAAAAAGAAATGCCTTTTTGTAACAGATGAGTTTTTGTCCGAAACCCTGATACTTCGAAAGAGACTGTCCGTTGTGTACACGAAATGCATCCAGCTTTTGCCGTAACCCTCTCAACTTTTTAGCACATGCTATGTGGGTGAAATGATCGTAACATGCGAACTTTCAACCTTTTCATAGTTCGTTTGTAGTGCTTTTCAACTTCAGGGTCATTAAGCTAAAAAAAAATCAATAACTGCGTGAAAACTAACAAATGAAGTCAGAAGGGGTTGAAAATTGATTATGTGGCTTTGAATGGTGCAGTTTGAACACACCAAAATCTTGGATTTCAAATAAGTTCAAGAAAATGAAATGCCTTTTGTAAGAGATGAGTTTATGTGCTGAAACCCTGATACTTTGAAAGAGACTGTCCGTTTTGTACACGAAGTGCATCCAGCTTTTGCCGTAACCCTCTCAACTCTTTAGCACATGCTATGTGGGTGAAAGGATGATACCATGCCAACTTTCAACCTTTTTAGAGTTTATTTGTAGTGCTTTTCAATTTTAGGGTCATTTAGCTCAAAAAAATCGATAACTGCATGAAAAATAACAAATGAAGTCAGAATGGGTTGAAAATTGATGATGTGGCTTTGAATGGTGCATTTTGAACACACAAAAAGCCTAGAGTTCAAATAAGTTCAAGAAAATAAAATGCCTTTTTATAACAGATGAGTTTATGTCCGAAACCCTGATACTTCGACAGAGACTGTCCGTTTTGTACACGAAGTGCATCCAACTTTTGCCGTAACCCTCTCAACTTTTTAGCACATGCTATGTGGGTGAAATGATGATACCATGCCAACTTTCAACCCTTTCAGAGTTCATTTGTAGTGCTTTTCAATTGCAAAGTCATTTAGCTCAAATAATTAGTAAGTGCATGAAAATACCAAATGAAGTCAGAAGGGGTTAAAAATTGATGATGTCGCTTTGAATGGTGCATTTTGAACACACCAAAATCTTGGAGTTCAAATAAGTTCAAGCAAATGAAATGCCTTTTGTAACAGATGAGTTTATGTGCCGAAACCCAGATACTTCGAAAGAGACTGGCCGTTTTGTACATGAAGTGCATCCAGCTTTTGCCATAACCCTCTCAACTCTTTAGCACATGCTATGTGGGTGAAATGATGATACCATGCCAACTTTCAACCTTTTTAGAGTTCATTTGTAGTGCTTTTCAATTTCAGGGTCATTTAGCTCAAAAAAATCAATAACTACATGAAAAATAAAAAATCAAGTCAGAAAGGGTTGAAAATTAATGATGTGGCTTTGAATGGTGCATTTACAACACAGAAAAAGCCTGGAGTTCAAATAAGTTCAAGAAAATGAAATGCCTTTTTGTAACAGATGAGTTTTTGTCCGAAACCCTGATACTTCGAAAGAGACTGTCCGTTGTGTACACGAAATGCATCCAGCTTTTGCCGTAACCCTCTCAACTTTTTAGCACATGCTATGTGGGTGAAATGATGATAACATGCGAACTTTCAACCTTTTCATAGTTCGTTTGTAGTGCTTTTCAACTTCAGGGTCATTAAGCTAAAAAAAAAATCAATAACTGCGTGAAAACTAACAAATGAAGTCAGAAGGGGTTGAAAATTGATTATGTGGCTTTGAATGGTGCAGTTTGAACACACCAAAATCTTGGATTTCAAATAAGTTCAAGAAAATGAAATGCCTTTTGTAAGAGATGAGTTTATGTGCCGAAACCCTGATACTTTGAAAGAGACTGTCCGTTTTGTACACGAAGTGCATCCAGCTTTTGCCGTAACCCTCTCAACTCTTTAGCACATGCTATGTGGGTGAAAGGATGATACCATGCCAACTTTCAACCTTTTTAGAGTTCATTTGTAGTGCTTTTCAATTTTAGGGTCATTTAGCTCAAAAAAATCGATAACTGCATGAAAAATAACAAATGAAGTCAGAATGGGTTGAAAATTGATGATGTGGCTTTGAATGGTGCATTTTGAACACACAAAAAGCCTAGAGTTCAAATAAGTTCAAGAAAATAAAATGCCTTTTTATAACAGATGAGTTTATGTCCGAAACCCTGATACTTCGATAGAGACTGTCCGTTTTGTACACGAAGTGCATCCAACTTTTGCCGTAACCCTCTCAACTTTTTAGCACATGCTATGTGGGTGAAATGATGATACCATGCCAACTTTCAACCCTTTCAGAGTTCATTTGTAGTGCTTTTCAATTGCAAAGTCATTTAGCTCAAATAATTAGTAAGTGCATGAAAATACCAAATGAAGTCAGAAGGGGTTAAAAATTGATGATGTCGCTTTGAATGGTGCATTTTGAACACACCAAAATCTTGGAGTTCAAATAAGTTCAAGCATATGTAATGCCTTTTGTAACGGATGAGTTTATGTGCCGAAACCCAGATACTTCGAAAGAGACTGGCCGTTTTGTACATGAAGTGCATCCAGCTTTTGCCATAACCCTCTCAACTCTTTAGCACATGCTATGTGGGTGAAATGATGATACCATGCCAACTTTCAACCTTTTTAGAGTTCATTTGTAGTGCTTTTCAATTTCAGGGTCATTTAGCTCAAAAAAATCAATAACTACATGAAAAATAAAAAATCAAGTCAGAAAGGGTTGAAAATTAATGATGTGGCTTTGAATGGTGCATTTACAACACAGAAAAAGCCTGGAGTTCAAATAAGTTCAAGAAAATGAAATGCCTTTTTGTAACAGATGAGTTTTTGTCCGAAACCCTGATACTTCGAAAGAGACTGTCCGTTGTGTACACGAAATGCATCCAGCTTTTGCCGTAACCCTCTCAACTTTTTAGCACATGCTATGTGGGTGAAATGATGATAACATGCGAACTTTCAACCTTTTCATAGTTCGTTTGTAGTGCTTTTCAACTTCAGGGTCATTAAGCTAAAAAAAAATCAATAACTGCGTGAAAACTAACAAATGAAGTCAGAAGGGGTTGAAAATTGATTATGTGGCTTTGAATGGTGCAGTTTGAACACACCAAAATCTTGGATTTCAAATAAGTTCAAGAAAATGAAATGCCTTTTGTAAGAGATGAGTTTATGTGCCGAAACCCTGATACTTTGAAAGAGACTGTCCGTTTTGTACACGAAGTGCATCCAGCTTTTGCCGTAACCCTCTCAACTCTTTAGCACATGCTATGTGGGTGAAAGGATGATACCATTCCAACTTTCAACCTTTTTAGAGTTCATTTGTAGTGCTTTTCAATTTTAGGGTCATTTAGCTCAAAAAAATCGATAACTGCATGAAAAATAACAAATGAAGTCAGAATGGGTTGAAAATTGATGATGTGGCTTTGAATGGTGCATTTTGAACACACAAAAAGCCTGGAGTTCAAATAAGTTCAAGAAAATAAAATGCCTTTTTATAACAGATGAGTTTATGTCCGAAACCCAGATACTTCGACAGAGACTGTCCGTTTTGTACACGAAGTGCATCCAACTTTTGCCGTAACCCTCTCAACTTTTTAGCACATGCTATGTGGGTGAAATGATGATACCATGCCAACTTTCAACCCTTTCAGAGTTCATTTGTAGTGCTTTTCAATTGCAAAGTCATTTAGCTCAAATAATTAGTAAGTGCATGAAAATACCAAATGAAGTGAGAAGGGGTTGAAAATTGATGATGTCGCTTTGAATGGTGCATTTTGAACACACCAAAATCTTGGAGTTCAAATCAGTTCAAGAAAATGAAATGCCTTTTGTAACAGATGAGTTTATGTGCCGAAACCCAGATACTTCGAAAGAGACTGGCCGTTTTGTACAGGAAGTGCATCCAGCTTTTGCCACAACCCTCTCCACTCTTTAGCACATGCTATGTGGGTGAAATGATGATACCATGCCAACTTTCAACCTTTTTAGAGTTCATTTGTAGTGCTTTTCAATTTCAGGGTCATTTAGCTCAAAAAAATCAATAACTACATGAAAAATAAAAAATCAAGTCAAAAAGGGTTGAAAATTAATGATGTGGCTTTGAATGGTGCATTTACAACACAGAAAAAGCCTGGAGTTCAAATAAGTTCAAGAAAATGAAATGCCTTTTTGTAACAGATGAGTTTTTGTCCGAAACCCTGATACTTCGAAAGAGACTGTCCGTTGTGTACACGAAATGCATCCAGCTTTTGCCGTAACCCTCTCAACTTTTTAGCACATGCTATGTGGGTGAAATGATGATACCATGCGAACTTTCAACCTTTTCATAGTTCGTTTGTAGTGCTTTTCAACTTCAGGGTCATTAAGCTCAAAAAAATCAATAAGTGCGTGAAAATTAACAAATGAAGTCAGAAGGGGTTGAAAATTGATTATGTGGCTTTGAATGGTGCAGTTTGAACACACAAAATCTTGGATTTCAAATAAGTTCAAGAAAATGAAATGCCTTTTGTAAGAGATGATTTTATGTTTCGAAACCTTGATACTTCGAAAGAGACTGTCCGTTTTGTACACGAAGTGCATCTAGCTTTTGCCGTAACCCTCTCAACTCTTTAGCACATGCTATGTGGGTGAAAGGATGATACCATGCCAACTTTCAACCTTTTTAGAGTTCATTTGTAGTGCTTTTCAATTTTAGGGTCATTTAGCTCAAAAAAATCGATAACTGCATGAAAAATAACAAATGAAGTCAGAATGGGTTGAAAATTGATGATGTGGCTTTGAATGGTGCATTTTGAACACACAAAAATCCTGGAGTTCAAATAAGTTCAAGAAAATGAAATGCCTTTTTGTAACAGATGAGTTTTTGTCCGAAACCCTAATACTTCGAAAGAGACTGTCCGTTGTGTAATGAAGTGCATCCAGCTTTTGCCGTAACCCTCTCAACTTTTTAGCACATTCTATGTGGGTGAAATGATGATACCATGCCTACTTTCAACCTTTTCAGAGTTCGTTTGTAGTGCTTTTCAACTTCAGGGTCATTAAGCTCAAAAAAAATCAATAACTGCATGAAAAATGACAAATGAAGTCAGAAGGGGTTGAAAATTGATGATGTGGCTTTGAATGGTGCATTTTGAACACACAAAAAGCCTGGAGTTCAAATAAGTTGAAGAAAATGAAATGCCATTTTGTAACAGATGAGTTTTTGTCCGAAACCCTGATACTTCGAAAGAGACTGTCCGTTGTGTACACGAAGTGCATCCAGCTTTTGCCGTAACCCTCTGAACTTTTTACCACATGCTATGTGGGTGAAATGATGATACCATGCCAACTTTCAACCTTTTCAGAGTTCGTTTGTAGTGCTTTTCAACTTCAGGGTGATTAAGCTAAAAAAAAATCAATAACTGCGTGAAAAATAACAAATGAAGTCAGAAAGGGTTGAAAATTGATGATGTGGCTTTGAATGGTGCATTTTGAACACACAACAAGCCTGGAGTTCAAAAAAGGTCAAGAAAATGAAATGCCTTTTTGTAACAGATGAGTTTTTGTTCGAAACCCTGATGCTTCGAAAGAGATTGTCCATTGTGTACACGAAGTGCATCCGACTTATGCCGTAACCCTCTCAACTTTTTAGCACATGCTATGTGGGTGAAATGATGATACCATGCCAACTTTCAACCTTTTCTGAGTTCGTTTGTAGTGCTTTTCAACTTCAGGGTCATTAAGCTCAAAAAAAATCAATAACTGCATGAAAAATAACAAATGAAGTCAGAAGGGGTTGAAAATTGATTATGTGGCTTTGAATGGTGCATTTTGAACACACAAAAAGCCTGGAGTTCAAATAAGTTGAAGAAAATGAAATGCCTTTTTGTAACAGATGAGTTTTCGTCCGAAACCCTGATACTTCGAAAGAGACTTTCCGTTTTGTACACGAAGTGCATCCAACTTTTGCCGTAACCCTCTAAACTTTTTAGCACATGCTATGTGGGTGAAATGATGATACCATGCCAACTTTGAACCTTTTCAGAGTTCATTTGTAGTGCTTTTCAAGTTCAGGGTCATTTAGCTCAAAGAAATTAGTAAGTGCGTGAAAAATACCAAATGAAGTCAGAAAGGGTTGAAAATTGATTATGTGGCTTTGAATGGTGCAGTTTGAACACACCAAAATCTTGGAGTTCAAATAAGTTCAAGAAAATGAAATGCCTTTTGTAAGAGATGAGTTTATGTGCCGAAACCCTGATACTTTGAAAGAGACTGTCCGTTTTGTACACGAAGTGCATCCAACTTTTGCTGTAACCCTCTCAACTCTTTAGCACATGCTATGTGGGTGAAAGGATGATACCATGCCAACTTTCAACCTTTTTAGAGTTCATTTGTAGTGCTTTTCAATTTTAGGGTCATTTAGCTCAACAAAATCGATAACTGCATGAAAAATAACAAATGAAGTCAGAATGGGTTGAAAATTGATGATGTGGCTTTGAATGGTGCATTTTGAACACACAAAAAGCCTGGAGTTCAAATAAGTTCAAGAAAATAAAATGCCTTTTTATAACAGATGAGTTTATGTCCGAAACCCTGATACTTCGATAGAGACTGTCCGTTTTGTACACGAAGTGCATCCAACTTTTGCCGTAACCCTCTCAACTTTTTAGCACATGCTATGTGGGTGAAATGATGATACCATGCCAACTTTCAACCCTTTCAGAGTTCATTTGTAGTGCTTTTCAATTGCAAAGTCATTTAGCTCAAATAATTAGTAAGTGCATGAAAATACCAAATGAAGTCAGAAGGGGTTGAAAATTGATGATGTCGCTTTGAATGGTGCATTTTGAACACACCAAAATCTTGGAGTTCAAATAAGTTCAAGAAAATGAAATGCCTTTTGTAACAGATGAGTTTATGTGCCGAAACCCAGATACTTCGAAAGAGACTGGCCGTTTTGTACATGAAGTGCATCCAGCTTTTGCCACGACCCTGTCAACTCTTTAGCACATGCTATGTGGGTGAAATGATGATACCATGCCAACTTTCAACCTTTTTAGAGTTCATTTGTAGTGCTTTTCAATTTCAGGGTCATTTAGCTCAAAAAAATCAATAACTACATGAAAAATAAAAAATCAAGTCAAAGAGGGTTGAAAATTAATGATGTGGCTTTGAATGGTGCATTTACAACACAGAAAAAGCCTGGAGTTCAAATAAGTTCAAGAAAATGAAATGCCTTTTTGTAACAGATGAGTTTTTGTCCGAAACCCTGATACTTCGAAAGAGACTGTCCGTTGTGTACACGAAATGCATCCAGCTTTTGCCGTAACCCTCTCAACTTTTTAGCACATGCTATGTGGGTGAAATGATGATACCATGCGAACTTTCAACCTTTTCATAGTTCGTTTGTAGTGCTTTTCAACTTCAGGGTCATTAAGCTCAAAAAAATCAATAAGTGCGTGAAAACTAACAAATGAAGTCAGAAGGGGTTGAAAATTGATTATGTGGCTTTGAATGGTGCAGTTTGAACACACAAAATCTTGGATTTCAAATAAGTTCAAGAAAATGAAATGCCTTTTGTAAGAGATGATTTTATGTTTCGAAACCCTGATACTTCGAAAGAGACTGTCCGTTTTGTACACGAAGTGCATCCAGCTTTTGCCGTAACCCTCTCAACTCTTTAGCACATGCTATGTGGGTGAAAGGATGATACCATGCCAACTTTCAACCTTTTTAGAGTTCATTTGTAGTGCTTTTCAATTTTAGGGTCATTTAGCTCAAAAAAATCGATAACTGCATGAAAAATAACAAATGAAGTCAGAATGGGTTGAAAATTGATGATGTGGATTTGAATGGTGCATTTTGAACACACAAAAATCCTGGAGTTCAAATAAGTTCAAGAAAATGAAATGCCTTTTTGTAACAGATGAGTTTTTGTCCGAAACCCTAATACTTCGAAAGAGACTGTCCGTTGTGTAATGAAGTGCATCCAGCTTTTGCCGTAACCCTCTCAACTTTTTAGCACATTCTATGTGGGTGAAATGATGATACCATGCCTACTTTCAACCTTTTCAGAGTTCGTTTGTAGTGCTTTTCAACTTTAGGGTCATTATGCTAAAAAAAAATCAATAACTGCATGAAAAATAACAAATGAAGTCAGAAGGGGTTGAAAATTGATGATGTGGCTTTGAATGGTGCATTTTGAACACACAAAAAGCCTGGAGTTCAAATAAGTTGAAGAAAATGAAATGCCATTTTGTAACAGATGAGTTTTTGTCCGAAACCCTGATACTTCGAAAGAGACTGTCCGTTGCGTACACGAAGTGCATCCAGCTTTTGCCGTAACCCTCTGAACTTTTTACCACATGCTATGTGGGTGAAATGATGATACCATGCCAACTTTCAACCTTTTCAGAGTTCGTTTGTAGTGCTTTTCAACTTCAGGGTGATTAAGCTAAAAAAAATCAATAACTGCGTGAAAAATAACAAATGAAGTCAGAAAGGGTTGAAAATTGATGATGTGGCTTTGAATGGTGCATTTTGAACACACAACAAGCCTGGAGTTCAAAAAAGGTCAAGAAAATGAAATGCCTTTTTGTAACAGATGAGTTTTTGTTCGAAACCCTGATACTTCGAAAGAGACTGTCCATTGTGTACACGAAGTGCATCCAACTTTTGCCGTAACCCTCTCAACTTTTTAGCACATGCTATGTGGGTGAAATGATGATACCATGCCAACTTTCAACCTTTTCAGAGTTCGTTTGTAGTGCTTTTCAACTTCAGGGTCATTAAGCTCAACAAAAATCAATAACTGCATGAAAAATAACAAATGAAGTCAGAAGGGGTTGAAAATTGATTATGTGGCTTTGAATGGTGCATTTTGAACACACAAAAAGCCTGGAGTTCAAATAAGTTGAAGAAAATGAAATGCCTTTTTGTAACAGATGAGTTTTCGTCCGAAACCCTGATACTTCGAAAGAGACTGTCCGTTTTGTACACGAAGTGCATCCAACTTTTGCCGTAACCCTCTAAACTTTTTAGCACATGCTATGTGGGTGAAATGATGATACCATGCCAACTTTGAACCTTTTCAGAGTTCATTTGTAGTGCTTTTCAAGTTCAGGGTTATTTACCTCAAAGAAATTAGTAAGTGCGTGCAAAATACCAAATGAAGTCAGAAAGGGTTGAAAATTGATTATGTGGCTTTGAATGGTGCATTTTGAACACACCAAAATCTTTTTGAACACAACAAGCCTGGAGTTCAAAAAAGGTCAAGAAAATGAAATGCCTTTTTGTAACAAATGAGTTTTTGTCCGGAACCCTGATACTTCGAAAGAGACTGTCCGTTGTGTACACGAAGTGCATCCAGCTTTTGCCGTAACCCTCTCAACTTTTTAGCACATGCTATGTGGGTGAAATGATGATACCATGCCAACTTTCAACCTTTTCAGAGTTCGTTTGTAGTGCTTTTCAACTTCAGGGTCATTAAGCTCAAAAAAATCAATAACTGCATGAAAAATAACAAATGAAGTCAGAAGGGGTTGAAAATTTATTATGTGGCTTTGAATGGTGCATTTTGAACACACAAAAATCCTGGAGTTCAAGTAAGTTGAAGAAAATGAAATGCCTTTTTGTAACAGATCAGTTTTTGTCCGAAACCCTGATAATTCGAAAGAGATTGTCCGTTTTGTACACGAAGTGCATCCAACTTTTGCCGTAACCCTCTAAACTTTTTAGCACATGCTATGTGGGTGAAATGATGATACCATGCCAACTTTGAACCTTTTCAGAGTTCATTTGTAGTGCTTTTCAATTTCAGGGTCATTTAGCTCAAAGAAATTAGTAAGTGCGTGAAAAATACCAAATGAAGTCAGAAAGGGTTGAAAATTGATTATGTGGCTTTGAATGGTGCATTTTGAACACACCAAAATCTTGGAGTTCAAATAAGTTCAAGAAAATGAAATGCCTTTTGTAACAGATGAGTTTATGTGGCGAAACCCTGATACTTCGAAAGAGACTGTCCGTTTTGTACACGAAGTGCATCCAGCTTTTGCCATAACCCTCTCAACTCTTTAGCACATGCTATGTGGGTGAAAGGATGATACCATGCCAACTTTCAACCTTTTTAGAGATCATTTGTAGTGCTTTTCAATTTTAGGGTCATTTAGCTCAAAAAAATCAATAACTTCATGAAAAATAACAAATGAAGTCAGAATGGGTTGAAAATTGATGATGTGGCTTTGAATGGTGCATTTTGAACACACATAAAGCCTGGAGTTCAAATAAGTTCAAGAAAATGAAATGCCTTTTTGTAACAGATGAGTTTATGTCCGAAACCCTGATACTTCGACAGAGACTATCTGTTTTGTACATGAAGTGCATCCAACTTTTGCCGTAACCCTCCCAACTTTTTAGCACATGCTATGTGGGTGAAATGATGATACCATGCCAACTTTCAACCCTTTCAGAGTTCATTTGTAGTGCTTTTCAATTTCAGGGTCATTTAGCTCAAAAAAATTAGTAAGTGCATGAAAATACCAACTGAAGTCACAAGGGGTTGAAAATTAATGATGTGTCTTTGAATGGTGCATTTTGAACACACAAAAAGCCTGGAGTTCAAATAAGTTGAAGAAAATGAAATGCCTTTTTGTAACAGATGAGTTTTCGTCCGAAACCCTGATACTTCGAAAGAGACTGTCCGTTTTGTACACGAAGTGCATCCAACTTTTGCCGTAACCCTCTAAACTTTTTAGCACATGCTATGTGGGTGAAATGATGATACCATGCCAACTTTGAACCTTTTCAGAGTTCATTTGTAGTGCTTTTCAAGTTCAGGGTCATTTAGCTCAAAGAAATTAGTAAGTGCGTGAAAAATACCAAATGAAGTCAGAAAGGGTTGAAAATTGATTATGTGGCTTTGAATGGTGCATTTTGAACACACCAAAATATTTTTGAACACAACAAGCCTGGAGTTCAAAAAAGGTCAAGAAAATGAAATGCCTTTTTGTAACAAATGAGTTTTTGTCCGAAACCCTGATACTTCGAAAGAGACTGTCCGTTGTGTACACGAAGTGCATCCTGCTTTTGCCGTAACCCTCTCAACTTTTTAGCACATGCTATGTGGGTGAAATGATGATACCATGCCAACTTTGAACCTTTTCAGAGTTCATTTGTAGTGCTTTTCAATTTCAGGGTCATTTAGCTCAAAGAAATTAGTAAGTGCGTGAAAAATACCAAATGAAGTCAGAAAGGGTTGAAAATTGATTATGTGGCTTTGAATGGTGCATTTTGAACACACCAAAATCTTGGAGTTCAAATAAGTTCAAGAAAATGAAATGCCTTTTGTAACAGATGAGTTTATGTGGCGAAACCCTGATACTTCGAAAGAGACTATCCGTTTTGTACACGAAGTGCATCCAGCTTTTGCCATAACCCTCTCAACTCTTTAGCACATGCTATGTGGGTGAAAGGATGATACCATGCCAACTTTCAACCTTTTTAGAGATCATTTGTAGTGCTTTTCAATTTTAGGGTCATTTAGCTCAAAAAAATCAATAACTTCATGAAAAATAACAAATGAAGTCAGAATGGGTTGAAAATTGATGATGTGGCTTTGAATGGTGCATTTTGAACACACAAAAAGCCTGGAGTTCAAATAAGTTCAAGAAAATGAAATGCCTTTTTGTAACAGATGAGTTTATGTCCGAAACCCTGATACTTCGACAGAGACTATCCGTTTTGTACATGAAGTGCATCCAACTTTTGCCGTAACCCTCTCAACTTTTTAGCACATGCTATGTGGGTCAAATGATGATACCATGCCAACTTTCAACCCTTTCAGAGTTCATTTGTAGTGCTTTTCAATTTCAGGGTCATTTAGCTCAAAAAAATTAGTAAGTGCATGAAAATACCAACTGAAGTCACAAGGGGTTGAAAATTAATGATGTGGCTTTGAATGGTGCATTTTGAACACACAAAAAGCCTGGAGTTCAAATAAGTTGAAGAAAATGAAATGCCTTTTTGTAACAGATGAGTTTTCGTCCGAAACCCTGATACTTCGAAAGAGACTGTCCGTTTTGTACACGAAGTGCATCCAACTTTTGCCGTAACCCTCTAAACTTTTTAGCACATGCTATGTGGGTGAAATGATGATACCATGCCAACTTTCAACCTTTTTAGAGATCATTTGTAGTGCTTTTCAATTTTAGGGTCATTTAGCTCAAAAAAATCAATAACTTCATGAAAAATAACAAATGAAGTCAGAATGGGTTGAAAATTGATGATGTGGCTTTGAATGGTGCATTTTGAACACACATAAAGCCTGGAGTTCAAATAAGTTCAAGAAAATGAAATGCCTTTTTGTAACAGATGAGTTTATGTCCGAAACCCTGATACTTCGACAGAGACTATCTGTTTTGTACATGAAGTGCATCCAACTTTTGCCGTAACCCTCCCAACTTTTTAGCACATGCTATGTGGGTGAAATGATGATACCATGCCAACTTTCAACCCTTTCAGAGTTCATTTGTAGTGCTTTTCAATTTCAGGGTCATTTAGCTCAAAAAAATTAGTAAGTGCATGAAAATACCAACTGAAGTCACAAGGGGTTGAAAATTAATGATGTGTCTTTGAATGGTGCATTTTGAACACACAAAAAGCCTGGAGTTCAAATAAGTTGAAGAAAATGAAATGCCTTTTTGTAACAGATGAGTTTTCGTCCGAAACCCTGATACTTCGAAAGAGACTGTCCGTTTTGTACACGAAGTGCATCCAACTTTTGCCGTAACCCTCTAAACTTTTTAGCACATGCTATGTGGGTGAAATGATGATACCATGCCAACTTTGAACCTTTTCAGAGTTCATTTGTAGTGCTTTTCAAGTTCAGGGTCATTTAGCTCAAAGAAATTAGTAAGTGCGTGAAAAATACCAAATGAAGTCAGAAAGGGTTGAAAATTGATTATGTGGCTTTGAATGGTGCATTTTGAACACACCAAAATATTTTTGAACACAACAAGCCTGGAGTTCAAAAAAGGTCAAGAAAATGAAATGCCTTTTTGTAACAAATGAGTTTTTGTCCGAAACCCTGATACTTCGAAAGAGACTGTCCGTTGTGTACACGAAGTGCATCCTGCTTTTGCCGTAACCCTCTCAACTTTTTAGCACATGCTATGTGGGTGAAATGATGATACCATGCCAACTTTGAACCTTTTCAGAGTTCATTTGTAGTGCTTTTCAATTTCAGGGTCATTTAGCTCAAAGAAATTAGTAAGTGCGTGAAAAATACCAAATGAAGTCAGAAAGGGTTGAAAATTGATTATGTGGCTTTGAATGGTGCATTTTGAACACACCAAAATCTTGGAGTTCAAATAAGTTCAAGAAAATGAAATGCCTTTTGTAACAGATGAGTTTATGTGGCGAAACCCTGATACTTCGAAAGAGACTATCCGTTTTGTACACGAAGTGCATCCAGCTTTTGCCATAACCCTCTCAACTCTTTAGCACATGCTATGTGGGTGAAAGGATGATACCATGCCAACTTTCAACCTTTTTAGAGATCATTTGTAGTGCTTTTCAATTTTAGGGTCATTTAGCTCAAAAAAATCAATAACTTCATGAAAAATAACAAATGAAGTCAGAATGGGTTGAAAATTGATGATGTGGCTTTGAATGGTGCATTTTGAACACACAAAAAGCCTGGAGTTCAAATAAGTTCAAGAAAATGAAATGCCTTTTTGTAACAGATGAGTTTATGTCCGAAACCCTGATACTTCGACAGAGACTATCCGTTTTGTACATGAAGTGCATCCAACTTTTGCCGTAACCCTCTCAACTTTTTAGCACATGCTATGTGGGTCAAATGATGATACCATGCCAACTTTCAACCCTTTCAGAGTTCATTTGTAGTGCTTTTCAATTTCAGGGTCATTTAGCTCAAAAAAATTAGTAAGTGCATGAAAATACCAACTGAAGTCACAAGGGGTTGAAAATTAATGATGTGGCTTTGAATGGTGCATTTTGAACACACAAAAAGCCTGGAGTTCAAATAAGTTGAAGAAAATGAAATGCCTTTTTGTAACAGATGAGTTTTCGTCCGAAACCCTGATACTTCGAAAGAGACTGTCCGTTTTGTACACGAAGTGCATCCAACTTTTGCCGTAACCCTCTAAACTTTTTAGCACATGCTATGTGGGTGAAATGATGATACCATGCCAACTTTGAACCTTTTCAGAGTTCATTTGTAGTGCTTTTCAAGTTCAGGGTCATTTAGCTCAAAGAAATTAGTAAGTGCGTGAAAAATACCAAATGAAGTCAGAAAGGGTTGAAAATTGATTATGTGGCTTTGAATGGTGCATTTTGAACACACCAAAATCTTTTTGAACACAACAAGCCTGGAGTTCAAAAAAGGTCAAGAAAATGAAATGCCTTTTTGTAACAAATGAGTTTTTGTCCGACACCCTGATACTTCGAAAGAGACTGTCCGTTGTGTACACGAAGTGCATCCAGCTTTTGCCGTAACCCTCTCAACTTTTTAGCACATGCTATGTGGGTGAAATGATGATACCATGCCAACTTTCAACCTTTTCAGAGTTCGTTTGTAGTGCTTTTCAACTTCAGGGTCATTAAGCTCAAAAAAATCAATAACTGCATGAAAAATAACAAATGAAGTCAGAAGGGGTTGAAAATTTATTATGTGGCTTTGAATGGTGAATTTTGAACACACAAAAAGCCTGGAGTTCAAATAAGTTGAAGAAAATGAAATGCCTTTTTGTAACAGATGAGTTTTTGTCCGAAACCCTGATAATTCGCAAGAGACTGTCCGTTTTGTACACGAAGTGCATCCAACTTTTGCCGTAACCCTCTAAACTTTTTAGCACATACTATGTGGGTGAAATGATGATACCATGCCAACTTTGAACCTTTTCAGAGTTCATTTGTAGTGCTTTTCAATTTCAGGGTCATTTAGCTCAAAGAAATTAGTAAGTGCGTGAAAAATACCAAATGAAGTCAGAAAGGGTTGAAAATTGATTATGTGGCTTTGAATGGTGCATTTTGAACACACCAAAATCTTGGAGTTCAAATAAGTTCAAGAAAATGAAATGCCTTTTGTAACAGATGAGTTTATGTGGCGAAACCCTGATACTTCGAAAGAGACTGTCCGTTTTGTACACGAAGTGCATCCAGCTTTTGCCATAACCCTCTCAACTCTTTAGCACATGCTATGTGGGTGAAAGGATTATACCATGCCAACTTTCAACCTTTTTAGAGATCATTTGTAGTGCTTTTCAGTTTTAGGGTCATTTAGCTCAAAAAAATCAATAACTTCATGAAAAATAACAAATGAAGTCAGAATGGGTTGAAAATTGATGATGTGGCTTTGAATGGTGCATTTTGAACACACAAAAAGCCTGGAGTTCAAATAAGTTCAAGAAAATGAAATGCCTTTTTGTAACAGATGAGTTTATGTCCGAAACCCTGATACTTCGACAGAGACTATCCGTTTTGTACATGAAGTGCATCCAAATTTTGCCGTAACCCTCTCAACTTTTTAGCACATGCTATGTGGGTGAAATGATGATACCATGCCAACTTTCAACCCTTTCAGAGTTCATTTGTAGTGCTTTTCAATTTCAGGGTCATTTAGCTCAAAAAAATTAGTAAGTGCATGAAAATACCAACTGAAGTCACAAGGGGTTGAAAATTAATGATGTGGCTTTGAATGGTGCATTTTGAACACACAAAAAGCCCGGAGTTCAAATAAGTTGAAGAAAATGAAATGCCTTTTTGTAAAAGATGAGTTTTTGTCCGAAACCCTGATAATTCGAAAGAGACTATCCGTTTTGTACACGAAGTGCATCCAACTTTTGCCGTAACCCTCTAAACTTTTTAGCACATGCTATGTGGGTGAAATGATGATACCATGCCAACTTTGAACCTTTTCAGAGTTCATTTGTAGTGCTTTTCAGTTTCAGGGTCATTTAGCTCAAAGAAATTAGTAAGTGCGTGAAAAATACCAAATGAAGTCAGAAAGGGTTGAAAATTGATTATGTGGCTTTGAATGGTGCATTTTGAACACACCAAAATCTTGGAGTTCAAATACGTTCAAGAAAATGAAATGCCTTTTGTAACAGATGAGTTTATGTGGCGAAACCCTGATACTTCGAAAGAGACTGTCCGTTTTGTACACGAAGTGCATCCAGCTTTTGCCGTAACCCTCTCAACTCTTTAGCACATTCTATGTGGGTGAAAGGATGATACCATGCCAACTTCCAACCTTTTTAGAGATCCTTTGTAGTGCTTTTCAATTTTAGGGTCATTTAGCTCAAAAAAATCAATAACTTCATGAAAAATAACAAATGAAGTCAGAATGGGTTGAAAATTGATGATGTGGCTTTGAATGGTGCATTTTGAACACACAAAAAGCCTGGAGTTCAAATAAAGTCAAGAAAATGAAATGCCTTTTTGTAACAGATGAGTTTATGTCCGAAACCCTGATACTTCGACAGAGACTGTCCGTTTTGTACACGAAGTGCATCCAACTTTTGCCGTAACCCTCTCAACTTTTTAGCACATGCTATGTGGGTGAAATGATGATACCATGCCAACTTTCAACCCTTTCAGAGTTCATTTGTAGTGCTTTTCAATTTCAGGGTCATTTAGCTAAAAAAAATTAGTAAGTGAATGAAAATACCAACTGAAGTCAGAAGGTGTTGAAAATTAATGATGTGGCTTTGAATGGTGCATTTTGAACACACCAAAATCTTGGAGTTCAAATAAGTTCAAGAAAATCAAATGCCTTTTGTAAGAGATGAGTTTATGTGGCGAGACCCTAATACTTCGAAAGAGACTGTCCGTTTCGTACACAAAGTGCATCCATCTTTTCCGTAACCCTCTCAACTCTTTAGCACATGCTATGTGGGTGAAATGATGATACCATGCCAACTTTCAACCTTTTTAGAGTTCATTTGTAGTGCTTTTCAAATTCAGGTTCATTTAGCTCAAAAGCATCAATAACTGCATGAAAAATAACAAATGAAGTCAGAAAGTGTTGAAAATTGATGATGTGGCTTTGAATGGTTCATTTTGAACACACCAAAATCTTGGAGTTCAAATAAGTTCAAGAAAATGAAATGCCTTTTGTAAGAGATGAGTTTATGTGCCGAAACCCTGATACTTCAAAAGAGACTGTCCGTTTTGTACACGAAGTGCATCCAGCTTTTGCCGTAACACTCTCAACTCTTTAGCACATGCGATGTGGGTGAAAGGATGATACCATGCCAACTTTCAACCTTTTTAGAGATCATTTGTAGTGCTTTTCAATTTTAGGGTCATTTGGCTCAAAAAAATCAGTAACTTCATGAAAAATAACAAATGAAATCAGAAAGGGTTGAAAATTGATGATGTGGCTTTGAATGGTGCATTTTGAACACACAAAAAGCCTGGAGTTCAAATAAGTTCAAGAAAATGAAATGCCTTTTTGTAACAGATGAGTTTTTGTCTGAAACCCTGATACTTCGAAAGAGACTGTCTGTTGTGTACACGAAATTCATCCAGCTTTCTCCGTAACCCTCTCAACTTTTTAGCACATGCTATGTGCGTGAAATGATGATACCATGCGAACTTTCAACCTTTTCATAGTTCGTTTGTAGTGCTTTTCAACTTCAGGGTCATTAAGCTCCAAAAAATCAATAACTTCGTAAAAAATAACAAATGAAGTCAGAAGGGGTTGAAAATAGATTATGTGGCTTTGAATGGTGCATTTTGAACACACCAAAATCTTGGAGTTCAAATAAGTTCAAGAAAATGAAATGCCTGTTGTAACAGATGAGTTTATGTGCCGAAACGCTGATAGTTCGGAAGAGACTGTCCGTTTTGTACACGAAGTGCATCCAGCTTTTCCGTAACCCTCTCAACTCTTTAGCACATGCTATGTGGGTGAAATGATGATACCATGCCAACTTTCAACCTTTTTAGAGTTCATTTGTAGTGCTTTTCAGTTTCAGGGTCATTTAGCTCAAAAAAATCAATAACTACATGAAAAATAACAAATGAAGTCAGAAAGGGTTGAAAATTGATGATGTGGCTTTGAATGGTGCATTTTGAACACACAAAAAGCCTGGAGTTCAAATAAGTTCAAGAAAATGAAATGCCTTTTTGTAACAGATGAGTTTTTGTCTGAAACCCTGATACTTCGAAAGAGACTGTCTGTTGTGTACACGAAATTCATCGAGCTTTCTCCGTAACCCTCTCAACTTTTTAGCACATGCTATGTGCGTGAAATGATGATACCATGCGAACTTTCAACCTTTTCATAGTTCGTTTGTAGTGCTTTTCAACTTCAGGGTCATTAAGCTCCAAAATATCAATAACTGCGTAAAAAATAACAAATGAAGTCAGAAGGGGTTGAAAATAGATTATGTGGCTTTGAATGGTGCATTGTGAACACACCAAAATCTTGGAGTTCAAATAAGTTCAAGAAAATGAAATGCCTGTTGTAACAGATGAGTTTATGTGCCGAAACCCTGATAGTTCGAAAGAGACTGTCCGTTTTGTACACGAAGTGCATCCAGCTTTTCCGTAACCCTCTCAACTCTTTAGCACATGCTATGTGGGTGAAATGATGATACCATGCCAACTTTCAACCTTTTTAGAGTTCATTTGTAGTGCTTTTCAGTTTCAGGGTCATTTAGCTCAAAAAAAATCAATAACTACATGAAAAATAACAAATGAAGTCAGAAAGGGTTGAAAATTGATGATGTGGCTTTGAATGGTGCATTTTGAACACACAAAAAGCCTGGAGTTCAAATAAGTTCAAGAAAATGAAATGCCTTTTTGTAACAGATGAGTTTTTGTCCGAAACCCTGATACTTCGAAAGAGACTGTCCGTTGTGTACACGAAATGCATCCAGCTTTTGCCGTAACCCTCTCAACTTTTTAGCACTTGCTATGTGCGTGAAATGATGATACCATGCGAACTTTCAACCTTTTCATAGTTCGTTTGTTGTGCTTTTCAACTTCAAGGTCATTAAGCTCAAAAAAAAATCAATAACTGCGTGAAAAATAACAAATGAAGTCAGAAGGGGTTGAAAATTGATTATGTGGCTTTGAATGGTGCATTTTGAACACACCAAAATCTTGGAGTTCAAATAAGTTCAAGAGAATGAAATGCCTTTTGTAAGAGATGAGTGTATGTGCCGAAACCCTGATACTTCAAAAGAGTCTGTCCGTTTTGTACACGAAGTGCATCCAGCTTTTGCCGTAACCCTCTCAACTGTTTAGCACATGCTATGCGGGTGAAAGGATGATACCATGCCAACTTTCAACCTTTTTAGAGATCATTTGTAGTGCTTTTCAATTTTAGGGTCATTTAGCTCAAAAAAATCAATAACTTCATGAAAAATAACAAATGAAGTCAGAATGGGTCGAAAATTGATGATGTGTTTTTGAATGGTGCATTTTGAACACACAAAAAGCCTGGAGTTCAAATAAGTTCAAGAAAATGAAATGCCTTTTTGTAACACATGAGTTTATGTTCGAAACCCTGATACTTCGACAGAGACTGTCCGTTTTGTACACGAAGTGCATCCAACTTTTTCCGTAACCCTCTCAACTTTTTAGCACATGCTATGTGGGTGATATGATGATACCATGCCAACTTTCAACCCTTTCAGAGTTCATTTGTAGTGCTTTTCAATTTCAGGGTCATTTAGGTCAAAAAAATTAGTAAGTGCATGAAAATACCAACTGAAGTCATAAGGGGTTGAAAATTAATGATGTGGCTTTGAATGGTGCATTTTGAACACACCAAAATCTTGGAGTTCAAATAAGTTCAAGAAAATAAAATGCCTTTTGTAACAGATGAGTTTATGTGCCGAAACCCTGATACTTCGAAAGAGACTGTCCGTTTTGTACACGAAGTGCATCCAGCTTTTCCGTAACCCTCTCAACTCTTTAGTACATGCTATGTGGGTGAAATGATGATACCATGCCAACTTTCAACCTTTTTAGAGTTCATTTGTAGTGTTTTTCAGTTTCAGGGTCATTTAGCACAAAAAAATCAATAACTACATGAAAAATAACAAATGAAGTCAGAAAGGGTTGAAAATTGATGATGTGGCTTTGAACGGTGCATTTTGAACACACAAAAAGCCTGGAGTTCAAATAAGTTCAAGAAAATGAAATGCCTTTTTGTAACAGATGAGTTTTTGTCCGAAACCCTGATACTTCGAAAGAGACTGTCCGTTGTGTACACGAAATGCATCCATCTTTTTCCGTAACCCTCTCAACTTTTTAGCACATGCTATGTGCGTGAAATGATGATACCATGCGAACTTTCAACCTTTTCATAGTTCGTTTGTAGTGCTTTTCAACTTCAGGGTCATTAAGCTAAAAAAAAATCAATAACTACGTGCAAAATAACAAATGAAGTCAGAAGGGGTTGAAAATTGATTATGCTGCTTTGAATGGTGCATTTTGAACACACCAAAATCTTGGAGTTCAAATAAGTTCAAGAAAATGAAATGCCTTTTGTAAGAGATGAGTTTATGTGCCGAAACCCTGATACTTCAAAAGAGACTGTCCGTTTTGTACACGACGTGCATCCAGCTTTTGCCGTAACCCTCTCAACTCTTTAGCACATGCTATGTGGGTGAAATGATGATACCATGCCAACTTTCAACCCTTTCAGAGTTCAAATGTAGTGCTTTTCAATTTCAGGGTCATTTAGCTCAAAAAAATTAGTAAGTGCATGAAACTACCAACTGAAGTCAGAAGGGGTTGAAAATTAATGATGTGGATTTGAATGGTGCATTTTGAACACACCAAAATCTTGGAGTTCAAATAAGTTCAAGAAAATGAAATGCCTTTTGTAACAGATGAGTTTATGTGCCGAAACCCTGATACTTCGAAAGAGACTGTCCGTTTTGTACACGAAGTACATCCAGCTTTTCCGTAACCCTCTCAACTCTTTAGCACATGCTATGTGGGTGAAATGATGATACCATGCCAAGTTTCAACCTTTTTAGAGTTCATTTGTAGCGCTTTTCAGTTTAAGGGTCATTTAGCTCAAAAAAATCAATAACTACATGAAAAATAACAAATGAAGTCAGAAAGGGTTGAAAATTGATGATGTGGCTTTGAATGGTGCATTTTGAACACACAAAAAGCCTGGAGTTCAAATAAGTTCAAGAAAATGAAATGCCTTTTTGTAACAGATGAGTTTATGTCCGAAACCCTGATACTTCGACAAAGACTGTCCGTTTTGTACACGAAGTGCATCCAACTTTTGCCGTAACCCTCTCAACATTTTAGCACATGCTATGTGCGTGAAATGACGATACCATGCGAACTTTCAACCTTTTCATAGTTCGTTTGTAGTGCTTTTCAACTTCAGGGTCATTAAGCTAAACAAAAATCAATAACTGCGTGAAAAGTAACAAATGAAGTCAGAAGGGGTTGAAAATTGATTATGTGGCTTTGAATGGTGCATTTTGAACACACCAAAATCTTGGAGTTCAAATAAGTTCAAGAAAATGAAATGCCTTTTGTAAGAGATGAGTTTATGTGCTGAAACCCTGATACATCAAAAGAGACTGTCCGTTTTGTACACGAAGTGCATCCAGCTTTTGCCGTAACCCTCTCAACTCTTTAGCACATGCTATGTGGGTGAAAGGATGATACCATGCCAACTTTCAACCTTTTTAGAGATCATTTGTAGTGCTTTTCAATTTTAGGGTCATTTAGCTCAAAAAAATCAATAACTTCATGAAAAATAACAAATGAAGTCAGAATGGGTTGAAAATTGACGATGTGTCTTTGAATGGTGCATTTCGAACACACAAAGAGCCTGGAGTTCAAATAAGTTCAAGAACATGAAATGCCTTTTTGTAACAGATGAGTTTATGTTCGAAACCCTCATACTTCGACAGAGACTGTCCGTTTTGTACACGAAATGCATCCAACTTTTGCTGTAAGCCTCTCAACTTTTTAGCACATGCTATGTGGGTGAAATGATGATACCATTCCAACTTTCAACCCTTTCAGACTTCATTTGTAGTGCTTTTGAATTTTAGGGTCATTTAGATCAAAAAAATTAGTAAGTGCATGAAAATACCAACTGAAGTCATAAGGGGTTGAAAATTAATGATGTGGCTTTGAATGGTGCATTTTGAACACACCAAAATCTTGGAGTTCAAATAAGTTCAAGAGAATAAAATGCCTTTTGTAACAGATGAGTTTGTGTGTCGAAACCCTGATACTTCGAAAGAGACTGTCCGTTTTGTACACGAAGTGCATCCAGCTTTTCCATAACCCTCTCAACTCTTTAGCACATGCTATGTGGGTGAAATGATGATACCATGCCAACTTTCAACCTTTTTAGAGTTCATTTGTACTTTTTCAGTTTCAGGGTCATTTAGCTCAAAAAAATCAATAACTACATGAAAAATAACAAATGAAGTCAGAAATGGTTGAAAATTGATGATGTGGCTTTGAATGGTGCATTTTGAACACACAAAAATCCTGGAGTTCAAATAAGTTCAAGAAAATGAAATGCCTTTTTGTAACAGATGAGTTTTTGTCCGAAACCCTGATACTTCGACAAAGACTGTCCGTTTTGTACACGAAGTGCATCCAACTTTTGCCGTAACCCTCTCAACTTTTTAGCACATGCTATGTGGGTGAAATGATGATACCATGCCAACTTTCAACCCTTTCAGAGTTCATTTGTAGTGCTTTTCAATTTCAGGGTCATTTAGCTCAAAAAAATTAGTAAGTGCATGAAAATACCAACTGAAGTCAGAAGGGGTTGAAAATTAATGATGTGGCTTTAAATGGTGCATTTTGAACACACCAAAATCTTGGAGTTCAAATAAGTTCAAGAAAATGAAATGCCTTTTGTAACAGATGAGTTTATGTGCCGAAACCCTGATACTTCGAAAGAGACTGTCCGTTTTGTACACGAAGTGCATCCAGCTTTTCCGTAACCCTCTCAACTCTTTAGCACATGGTATGTGGGTGAAATTATGATACCATGCCAACTTTCAACCTTTTTAGGGTTCATTTGTAGTGCTTTTCAGTTTCAGGGTCATTTAGCTCAAAAAAATCACTAACTACATGAAAAATAACAAATGAAGTCAAAAAGGGTTGAAAATTGATGATGTGGCTTTGAATGGTGCATTTTGAACACACAAAAAGCCTGGAGTTCAAATAAGTTCAAGAAAATGAAATGCCTTTTTGTAACAGATGAGTTTATGTCCGAAACCCTGATACTTCGATAGAGACTGTCCGTTTTGTACACGAAGTGCATCCAACTTTTGCCGTAACCCTCTCAACTTTTTAGCACATGCTATGTGGGTGAAATGATGATACCATGCCAACTTTCAACCCTTTCAGAGTTCATTTGTAGTGCTTTTCAATTTCAGGGTCATTTAGCTCAAAAAAATTAGTAAGTGCATGAAAATACCAACTAAAGTCAGAAGGGGTGGAAAATTAATGATGTGGCTGTGAATGGTGCATTTTGAAAACACCAAAATCTTGGAGTTCAAATAAGTTCAAGAAAATGAAATGCCTTTTGTAACAGATGAGTTTATGTGCCGAAACCCTCATACTTCGAAAGAGACTGTCCATTTTGTACACGAAGTGCATCCAGCTTTTCCGTAACCCTCTCAACTCTTTAGCACATGCTATGTGGGTGAAATGATGATACCTTGCCAACTTTCAACCTTTTTAGAGTTCATTTGTAGTGCTTTTCAGTTTCAGGTTCATTTAGCTCAAAAAAATCAATAACTACATGAAAAATAACAAATGAAGTCATAAAGGGTTGAAAATTGATGATGTGGCTTTGAATGGTGCATTTTGAACACACAAAAAGCCTGGAGTTCAAATAAGTTCAAGAAAATGAAATGCCTTTTTGTAACAGATGAGTTTTTGTCCGAAACCCTGATACTTCGAAAGAGACTGTCCGTTGTGTACACGAAATGCATCCAGCTTTTGCCGTACCCCTCTCAACATTTTAGCACATGCTATGTGCGTGAAATGACGATACCATGCGAACTTTCAACCTTTTCATAGTTCGTTTGTAGTGCTTTTCAACTTCAGGGTCATTAAGCTAAACAAAAATCAATAACTGCGTGAAAAGTAACAAATGAAGTCAGAAGGGGTTGAAAATTGATTATGTGGCTTTGAATGGTGCATTTTGAACACACCAAAATCTTGGAGTTCAAATAAGTTCAAGAAAATGAAATGCCTTTTGTAAGAGATGAGTTTATGTGCTGAAACCCTGATACTTCAAAAGAGACTGTCCGTTTTGTACACGAAGTGCATCCAGCTTTTGCCGTAACCCTCTCAACTCTTTAGCACATGCTATGTGGGTGAAAGGATGATACCATGCCAACTTTCAACCTTTTTAGAGATCATTTGTAGTGCTTTTCAATTTTAGGGTCATTTAGCTCAAAAAAATCAATAACTTCATGAAAAATAACAAATGAAGTCAGAATGGTTTGAAAATTGACGATGTCTCTTTCAATGGTGCATTTCGAACACACAAAAAGCCTGGAGTTCAAATAAGTTCAAGAACATGAAATGCCTTTTTGTAACAGATGAGTTTATGTTCGAAACCCTGATACTTCGACAGAGACTGTCCGTTTTGTACACGAAATGCATCCAACTTTTGCTGTAACCCTCTCAACTTTTTAGCACATGCTATGTGGGTGAAATGATGATACCATGCCAACTTTCAACCCTTTCAGACTTCATTTGTAGTGCTTTTGAATTTTAGGGTCATTTAGATCAAAAAAATTAGTAAGTGCATGAAAATACCAACTGAAGTCATAAGGGGTTGAGAATTAATGATGTGGCTTTGAATGGTGCATTTTGAACACACCAAAATCTTGGAGTTCAAATAAGTTCAAGAGAATAAAATGCCTTTTGTAACAGATGAGTTTATGTGTCGAAACCCTGATACTTCGAAAGAGACTGTCCGTTTTGTACACGAAGTGCATCCAGCTTTTCCATAACCCTCTCAACTCTTTAGCACATGCTATGTGGGTGAAATGATGATACCATGCCAACTTTCAACCCTTTCAGAGTTCATTTGTAGTGCTTTTCAATTTCAGGGTCATTTAGCTCAAAAAAATTAGTAAGTGCATGAAAATACCAACTGAAGTCAGAAGGGGTTGAAAATTAATGATGTGGCTTTAAATGGTGCATTTTGAACACACCAAAATCTTGGAGTTCAAATAAGTTCAAGAAAATGAAATGCCTTTTGTAACAGATGAGTTTATGTGCCGAAACCCTGATACTTCGAAAGAGACTGTCCGTTTTGTACACGAAGTGCATCCAGCTTTTCCGTAACCCTCTCAACTCTTTAGCACATGGTATGTGGGTGAAATTATGATACCATGCCAACTTTCAACCTTTTTAGGGTTCATTTGTAGTGCTTTTCAGTTTCAGGGTCATTTAGCTCAAAAAAATCACTAACTACATGAAAAATACCAACTGAAGTCAGAAAGGGTTGAAAATTGATGATGTGGCTTTGAATGGTGCATTTTGAACACACAAAAAGCCTGGAGTTCAAATAAGTTCAAGAAAATGAAATGCCTTTTTGTAACAGATGAGTTTATGTCCGAAACCCTGATACTTCGATAGAGACTGTCCGTTTTGTACACGAAGTGCATCCAGCTTTTGCCGTAACCCTCTCAACTCTTTAGCACATGCTATGTGGGTGAAATTATGATACCATGCCAACTTTCAACCTTTTTAGGGTTCATTTGTAGTGCTTTTCAGTTTCAGGGTCATTTAGCTCAAAAAAATCACTAACTACATGAAAAATAACAAATGAAGTCAGAAAGGGTTGAAAATTGATGATGTGGCTTTGAATGGTGCATTTTGAACACACAAAAAGCCTGGAGTTCAAATAAGTTCATGAAAATGAAATGCCTTTTTGTAACAGATGAGTTTTTGTTCGAAACCCTGATACTTCGAAAGAGACTGTCCGTTGTGTACACGAAATGCATCCAGCTTTTGCCGTACCCCTCTCAACATTTTAGCACATGCTATGTGCGTGAAATGACGATACCATGCGAACTTTCAACCTTTTCATAGTTCGTTTGTAGTGCTTTTCAACTTCAGGGTCATTAAGCTAAAAAAAAATCAATAACTGCGTGAAAAGTAACAAATGAAGTCAGAAGGGGTTGAAAATTGATTATGTGGCCTTGAATGGTGCATTTTGAACACACCAAAATCTTGGAGTTAAAATAAGTTCAAGAAAATGAAATGCCTTTTGTAAGAGATGAGTTTATGTGCTGAAACCCTGATACTTCAAAAGAGACTGTCCGTTTTGTACACGAAGTGCATCCAGCTTTTGCCGTAACCCTCTCAACTCTTTAGCACATGCTATGTGGGTGAAAGGATGATACCATGCCAACTTTCAACCTTTTTAGAGATCATTTGTAGTGCTTTTCAATTTTAGGGTCATTTAGCTCAAAAAAATCAATAACTTCATGAAAAATAACAAATGAAGTCAGAATGGGTTGAAAATTGACGATGTGTCTTTGAATGGTGCATTTCGAACACACAAAAAGCCTGGAGTTCAAATAAGTTCAAGAACATGAAATGCCTTTTTGTAACAGATGAGTTTATGTTCGAAACCCTGATACTTCGACAGAGACTGTCCGTTTTGTACACGAAATGCATCCAACTTTTGCTGTAACCCTCTCAACTTTTTAGCACATGCTATGTGGGTGAAATGATGATACCATGTGAACTTTCAACCCTTTCAGACTTCATTTGTAGTGCTTTTGAATTTCAAGGTCATTGAGCTCAAAAAAATTAGTAAGTGCATGAAAATACCAACTGAAGTCAGAAGGGGTTGAAAATTAATGATGTGGCTTTAAATGGTGCATTTTGAACACACCAAAATCTTGGAGTTCAAATAAGTTCAAGAAAATGAAATGCCTTTTGTAACAGATGAGTTTATGTGGCGAGACCCTAATACTTCGAAAGAGACTGTCCGTTTCGTACACGAAGTGCATCCAGCTTTTCCGTAACCCTCTCAACTCTTTAGCACATGCTATGTGGGTGAAATGATGATACCATGCCAACTTTCAACCTTTTTAGAGTTCATTTGTACTTTTTCAGTTTCAGGGTCATTTCGCTCAAAAAAATCAATAACTACATGAAAAATAACAAATGAAGTCAGAAATGGTTGAAAATTGATGATGTGGCTTTGAATGGTGCATTTTGAGCACACAAAAATCCTGGAGTTCAAATAAGTTCAAGAAAATGAAATGCCTTTTTGTAACAGATGAGTTTTTGTCCAAAACCCTAATACTTCGACAAAGACTGTCCGTTTTGTACACGAAGTGCATCCAACTTTTGCCGTAACCCTCTCAACTTTTTAGCACATGCTATGTGGGTGAAATGATGATACCATGCCAACTTTCAACCCTTTCAGAGTTCATTTGTAGTGCTTTTCAATTTCAGGGTCATTTAGCTCAAACAAATTAGTAAGTGCATGAAAATACCAACTGAAGTCAGAAGGGGTTGAAAATTAATGATGTGGCTTTAAATGGTGCATTCTGAACACACCAAAATCTTGGAGTTCAAATAAGTTCAAGAAAATGAAATGCCTTTTGTAACAGATGAGTTTATGTGCCGAAACCCTGATACTTCGAAAGAGACTGTCCGTTTTGTACACGAAGTGCATCCAGCTTTTCCGTAACCCTCTCAACTCTTTAGCACATGCTATGTGGGTGAAATTATGATACCATGCCAACTTTCAACCTTTTTAGGGTTCATTTGTAGTGCTTTTCAGTTTCAGGGTCATTTAGCTCAAAAAAACCACTAACTACAAGAAAAATAACAAATGAAGTCAGAAAGGTTTGAAAATTGATGATGTGGCTTTTAATGGTGCATTTTGAACACACAAAAAGCCTGGAGTTCAAATAAGTTCAAGAAAATGAAATGCCTTTTTGTAACAGATGAGTTTTTGTCCGAAACACTGATACTTCGAAAGAGACTGTCCGTTGTGTACACGAAATGCATCCAGCTTTTGCCGTACCCCTCTCAACATTTTAGCACATGCTATGTGCGTGAAATGATGATACCATGCCAACTTTCAACCCTTTCAGAGTTCATTTGTACTGCTTTTCAATTTCAGGGTCATTTAGCTCAAAAAAATTAGTAAGTGCATGAAAATACCAACTGAAGTCAGAAGGGGTTGAAAATTAATGATGTGCCTTTGAATGGTGCATTTTGAACACACCAAAATCTTGGAGTTCAAATAATTTCAAGAAAATGAAATGCCTTTTGTAACAGATGAGTTTATGTGCCGAAACCCTGATACTTCGAAAGAGACTGTCCGTTTTGTACACGAAGTGCATCCAGCTTTTCCGTAATCCTCTCAACTCTTTAGCACATGCTATGTGGGTGAAATGATGATACCATGCCAACTTTCAACCTTTTTAGAGTTCATTTGTACTTTTTCAGTTTCAGGGTCATTTAGCTCAAAAAATCAATAACTACATGAAAAATAACAAATGAAGTCAGAAATGGTTGAAAATTGATGATGTGGCTTTGAATGGTGCATTTTGAACACACAAAAAGCCTGGAGTTCAAATAAGTTCAAGAAAATGAAATGCCTTTTTGTAACAGATGAGTTTTTGTCCAAAACCCTAATACTTCGACAAAGACTGTCCGTTTTGTACACGAAGTGCATCCAACTTTTTCCGTAACCCTCTCAACTTTTTAGCACCTGCTATGTGGGTGAAATGATGATACCATGCCAACTTTCAACCCTTTCAGAGTTCATTTGTAGTGCTTTTCAATTTCAGGGTCATTTAGCTCAAAAAAATTAGTAACTGCATGAAAATACAAAATGAAGTCAGAAGGGGTTGAAAATTAATGATGTGCCTTTGAATGGTGCATTTTGAACACACCAAAATCTTGGAGTTCAAATAAGTTCAAGAAAATGAAATGCCTTTTGTAACAGATGAGTTTATGTGCCGAAACCCTCATACTTCGAAAGAGACTGTCCGTTTTGTACACGAAGTGCATCCAGCTTTTCCGTAACCCTCTCAACATTTTAGCACATGCTATGTGGGTGAAATGATGATACCATGCCAACTTTCAACCTTTTTGGAGTTCATTTGTAGTGCTTTTCAGTTTCAGGGTCATTTAGATCAAAAAAATAAATAACTACATGAAAAATAACAAATGAAGTCAGAAAGGGTTGAAAATTGATGATGTGGCTTTTAATGGAGCATTTTGAACACACAAAAAGCCTGGAGTTCAAATAAGTTCAAGAAAATGAAATGCCTTTTTGTAACAGATGAGTTTTTGTCCGAAACCCTGATACTTCGAAAGAGACTGTCCGTTGTGTACACGAAATGCATCCAGCTTTTGTCGTAACCCTCTCAACATTTTAGCACATGCTATGTGCGTGAAATGACGATACCATGCGAACTTTCAACCTTTTCATAGTTCGTTTGTAGTGCTTTTCATCTTTAGGGTCATTAAGCTCAACAAAAATCAATACCTTCGTGAAAAATAACAAATGAAGTCAGAAGGGGTTGAAAATTTATTATGTGGCTTTGAATGGTGCATTTTGAACACACCAAAATCTTGGAGTTCAAATAAGTTCAAGAAAATGAAATGCCTTTTGTAAGAGATGAGTTTATGTGCTGAAACCCTGATACTTCAAAAGAGACTGTCCGTTTTGTACACGAAGTGCATCCAGCTTTTGCCGTAACCCTCTCAACTCTTTAGCACATGCTATGTGGGTGAAAGGATGATACCATGCGAACTTTCAACCTTTTTAGAGATCATTTGTAGTGCTTTTCAATTTTCGGGTCATTTAGCTCAAAAAAATCAATAACTTCATGAAAAATAACAAATGAAGTCAGAATGGGTTGAAAATTGATGATGTGGCTTTGAATGGTGCATTTTGAACACACAAAAAGCCTGGATTTCAAATAAGTTCAAGAAAATGAAATGCCTTTTTGTAACAGATGAGTTTTTGTCCAAAACCCTGATACTTCGAAAGAGACTGTCCGTTGTGTACACGAAATGCATCCAGCTTTTTCCGTAACCCTCTCAACTTTTTAGCACATGCTATGTGCGTGAAATGATGATGCCATGCGAACTTTCAACCTTTTCATAGTTCGTTTGTAGTGCTTTTCAACTTCAGGGTCATTAAGCTCAAAAAAAATCAATAACTGCGTGAAAAATAAAAATGAAGTCAGAAGGGGTTGAAAATTGATTATGTGGCTTTGAATGGTGCATTTTGAACACACCAAAATCTTGGAGTTCAAATAAGTTCAAGAAAACGAAATGCCTATTGCAAGAGAGGAGTTTATGTGCCGAAACCCTGATGCTTCAAAAGAGACTGTCCGTTTTGTACACGAAGTGCATGCAGCTTTTGCCGTAACCCTCTCAACTCTTTAGCACATGCTATGTGGGTGAGAGGATGATACCATGCCAACTTTCAACCTTTTTAGAGATCGTTTGTAGTGCTTTTCAATTTTAGGGTCATTTAGCTCAAAAAAATCAATAACTTCATGAAAAATAACAAATGAAGTCAGAATGGGTTGAAAATTGATGATGTGTCTTTGAATGGTGCATTTTGAACACACAAAAAGCCTAGAGTTCAAATAAGTTCAAGAAAATGAAATGCCTTTTTGTAACAGATGAGTTTATGTTCGAAACCCTGATACTTCGACAGAGACTGTCCGTTTTGTACACGAAGTGCATCCAGCTTTTCCGTAACCCTCTCAACTCTTTAGCACATGCTATGTGGGTGAAATGATGATACCATGCCAACTTTCAACCTTTTTAGAGTTCATTTGTACTTTTTCAGTTTCAGGGTCATTTAGCTCAAAAAAATCAATAACTACGTGAAAAATAACAAATGAAGTCAGAAATGGTTGAAAATTGATGATGTGGCTTTGAATGGTGCATTTTGAACACACAAAAAGCCTGCAGTTCAAATAAGTTAAAGCAAATGAAATGCCTTTTTGTAACAGATGAGTTTTTGTCCGAAACCCTGATACTTCGACAGAGACTGTCCGTTTTGTACACGAAGTGCATCCAACTTTTTCCGTAACCCTCTCAACTTTTTAGCACATGCTATGTGGGTGAAATGATGATACCATGCCAACTTTCAACCCTTTCAGAGTTCATTTGTAGTGCTTTTCAATTTCAGGGTCATTTAGCTCAAAAAAATTAGTAAGTGCATGAAAATACCAACTGAAGTCAGAAGGGGTTGAAAATTAATGATGTGGCTTTGAATGGTGCATTTTTAACACACCAAAATCTTGGAGTTCAAATAAGTTCAAGAAAATGAAATGTCTTTTGTAACAGATGAGTTTATGTGCCGAAACCCTGATACTTCGAAAGAGACTGTCCGTTTTGTACATGAAGTGCATCCAGCTTTTCCGTAATCCTCTCAACTCTTTAGCACATGCTATGTGGGTGAAATGATGATACCATGCCAACTTTCAACCTTTTTAGAGTTCATTTGTACTTTTTCAGTTTCAGGGTCATTTAGCTCAAAAAATCAATAACTACATGAAAAATAACAAATGAAGTCAGAAATGGTTGAAAATTGATGATGTGGCTTTGAATGGTGCATTTTGAACACACAAAAAACCTGGAGTTCAAATAAGTTCAAGAAAATGAAATGCCTTTTTGTAACAGATGAGTTTTTGTCCGAAACCCTGATACTTCGACAGAGACTGTCCGTTTTGTACACGAAGTGCATCCAACTTTTTCCGTAACCCTCTCAACTTTTTAGCACATGCTATGTGGGTGAAATGATGATACCATGCCAACTTTCAACCCTTTCAGAGTTCATTTGTAGTGCTTTTCAATTTCAGGGTCATTTAGCTCAAAAAAATTAGTAAGTGCATGAAAATACCAAATGAAGTCAGAAGGGGTTGAAAATTAATGATGTGCCTTTGAATGGTGCATTTTGAACACACCAAAATCTTGGAGTTCAAATAAGTTCAAGAAAATGAAATGCCTTTTGTAACAGATGAGTTTATGTGCCGAAACCCTCATACTTCGAAAGAGACTGTCCGTTTTGTACACGAAGTGCATCCAGCTTTTCCGTAACCCTCTCAACTCTTTAGCACATGCTATGTGGGTGAAATGATGATACCATGCCAACTTTCAACCTTTTTGGAGGTCATTTGTAGTGCTTTTCAGTTTCAGGGTCATTTAGATCAAAAAAAAATAACTACATGAAAAATAACAAATGAAGTCAGAAAGGGTTGAAAATTGATGATGTGGCTTTGAATGGTGCATTTTGAACACACAAAAAGCCTGGAGTTCAAATAAGTTCAAGAAAATGAAATGCCTTTTTCTAACAGATGAGTTTTTGTCCGAAACCCTGATACTTCGAAAGAGACTGTCCGTTGTGTACACGAAATGCATCCAGCTTTTGTCGTAACCCTCTCAACATTTTAGCACATGCTATGTGCGTGAAATGACGATACCATGCAAACTTTCAACCTTTTCATAGTTCGTTTGTAGTGCTTTTCAACTTTAGGGTCATTAAGCTCAACAAAAATCAATAACTTCGTGAAAAGTAAGAAATGAAGTCAGAAGGGGTTGAAAATTGATTATGTGGCTTTGAATGGTGCATTTTGAACACACCAAAATCTTGGAGTTCAAATAAGTTCAAGAAAATGAAATGCCCTTTGTAAGAGATGAGTTTATGTGCTGAAACCCTGATACTTCAAAAGAGACTGTCCGTTTTGTACACGAAGTGCATCCAGCTTTTGCCGTAACCCTCTCAACTCTTTAGCACATGCTATGTGGGTGAAAGGATGATACCATGCCAACTTTCAACCTTTTTAGAGATCATTTGTAGTGCTTTTCAATTTTAGGGTCATTTAGCTCAAAAAAATCAATAACTTCATGAAAAATAACAAATGAAGTCAGAATGGGTTGAAAATTGACGATGTGTCTTTGAATGGTGCATTTTGAACACACAAAAAGCCTGGAGTTCAAATAAGTTCAAGAAAATGAAATGCCTTTTTGTAACAGATGAGTTTTTGTCCGAAACCCTGATACTTCGACAGAGACTGTCCGTTTTGTACACGAAGTGCATCCAACTTTTTCCGTAACCCTCTCAACTTTTTAGCACATGCTATGTGGGTGAAATGATGATACCATGCCAACTTTCAACCCTTTCAGAGTTCATTTGTAGTGCTTTTCAATTTCAGGGTCATTTAGCTCAAAAAAATTAGTAAGTGCATGAAAATACCAAATGAAGTCAGAAGGGGTTGAAAATTAATGATGTGCCTTTGAATGGTGCATTTTGAACACACCAAAATCTTGGAGTTCAAATAAGTTCAAGAAAATGAAATGCCTTTTGTAACAGATGAGTTTATGTGCCGAAACCCTCATACTTCGAAAGAGACTGTCCGTTTTGTACACGAAGTGCATCCAGCTTTTCTGTAACCCTCTCAGCTCTTTAGCACATGCTATGTGGGTGAAATGATGATACCATGCCAACTTTCAACCTTTTTGGAGTTCATTTGTAGTGCTTTTCAGTTTCAGGGTCATTTAGATCAAAAAAATAAATAACTACATGAAAAATAACAAATGAAGTCAGAAAGGGTTGAAAATTGATGATGTGGCTTTGAATGGTGCATTTTGAACACACAAAAAGCCTGGAGTTCAAATAAGTTCAAGAAAATGAAATGCCTTTTTGTAACAGATGAGTTTTTGTCCGAAACCCTGATACTTCGAAAGAGACTGTCCGTTGTGTACGCGAAATGCATCCAGCTTTTGTTGTAACCCTCTCAACATTTTAGCACATGCTATGTGCGTGAAATGACGATACCATGCGAACTTTCAACCTTTTCACAGTTCGTTTGTAGTGCTTTTCAACTTTAGGGTCATTAAGCTCAACAAAAATCAATAACTTCGTGAAAAATAAGAAATGAAGTCAGAAGGGGTTGAAAATTGATTATGTGGCTTTGAATGGTGCATTTTGAACACACCAAAATCTTGGAGTTCAAATAAGTTCAAGAAAATGAAATGCCCGTTGTAAGAGATGAGTTTATGTGCTGAAACCCTGATACTTCAAAAGAGACTGTCCGTTTTGTACACGAAGTGCATCCAGCTTTTGCCGTAACCCTCTCAACTCTTTAGCACATGCTATGTGGGTGAAAGGATGATACCATGCCAACTTTCAACCTTTTTAGAGATCATTTGTAGTGCTTTTCAATTTTAGGGTCATTTAGCTCAAAAAAATCAATAACTTCATGAAAAATAACAAATGAAGTCAGAATGGGTTGAAAATTGATGATGTGGCTTTGAATGGTGCATTTTGAACACACAAAAAGCCTGGAGTTCAAATAAGTTCAAGAAAATGAAATGCCTTTTTGTAACAGATGAGTTTTTGTCCAAAACCCTGATACTTCGAAAGAGACTGTCCGTTGTGTACACGAAATGCATCCAGCTTTTTCGGTAACCCTCTCAACTTTTTAGCACATGCTATGTGCGTGAAATGATGATGCCATGCGAACTTTCAACCTTTTCATAGTTCGTTTGTAGTGCTTTTCAACTTCAGGGTCATTAAGCTCAAAAAAAATCAATAACTGCGTGAAAAATAATAATGAAGTCAGAAGGGGTTGAAAATTGATTATGTGGCTTTGAATGGTGCATTTTGAACACACCAAAATCTTGGAGTTCAAATAAGTTCAAGAAAACGAAATGCCTATTGTAAGAGAGGAGTTTATGTGCCGAAACCCTGATACTTCAAAAGACACTGTCCGTTTTGTACACGAAGTGCATCCAGCTTTTGCCGTAACCCTCTCAACTCTTTAGCACATGCTATGTGGGTGAGAGGATGATACCATGCCAACTTTCAACCTTTTTAGAGATCGTTTGTAGTGCTTTTCAATTTTCGGGTCATTTAGCTCAAAAAAATCAATAACTTCATGAAAAATAACAAATGAAGTCAGAATGGGTTGAAAATTGATGATGTGTCTTTGAATGGTGCATTTTGAACACCCAAAAAGCCTAGAGTTCAAATAAGTTCAAGAAAATGTATGCCTTTTTGTAACAGATGAGTTTATGTTCGAAACCCTGATACTTCGACAGAGACTGTCCATTTTGTACACGAAGTGCATCCAACTTTTGCCGTAACCCTCTCAACTTTTTAGCACATGCTATGTGGGTGAAATGATGATACGATGCCAACTTTCAACCCTTTCAGAGTTCATTTGTAGTGCTTTTCAATTTCAGGGTCATTTAGCTCAAAAAAATTAGTAAGTGCATGAAAATACCAAATGAAGTCAGAAGGGGTTGAAAATTAATGATGTGCCTTTGAATGGTGCATTTTGAACACACCAAAATCTTGGAGTTCAAATAAGTTCAAGAAAATGAAATGCCTTTTGTAACAGGTGAGTTTATGTGCCGAAACCCTCATACTTCGAAAGAGACTGTCCGTTTTGTACACGAAGTGCATTCAGCTTTTCCGTAACCCTCTCAACTCTTTAGCACATGCTATGTGGGTGAAATGATGATACCATGCCAACTTTCAACCTTTTTGGAGTTCATTTGTAGTGCTTTTCAGTTTCAGGGTCATTTAGATCAAAAAAAATCAATAACTACATGAAACATAACAAATGAAGTCAGAAAGGGTTGAAAATTGATGATGTGGCTTTGAATGGTGCATTTTGAACACACAAAAAGCCTGGAGTTCAAATAAGTGCAAGAAAATGAAATGCCTTTTTGTAACAGATGAGTTTTTGTCCGAAACCCTGATACTTCGAAAGAGACTGTCCGTTGTGTACACGAAATGCATCCAGCTTTTGCCGTAAACCTCTCAACATTTTAGCACATGCTATGTGCGTGAAATGACGATACCATGCGAACTTTCAACCTTTTCATAGTTCGTTTGTAGTGGTTTTCAACTTTAGGGTCATTAAGCTCAACAAAAATCAATAACTTCGTGAAAAATAACAAATGAAGTCAGAAGGGGTTGAAAATTGATTATGTGCCTTTGAATGGTGCATTTTGAACACACCAAAATCTTGGAGTTCAAATAAGTTCAAGAAAATGAAATGCCCTTTGTAAGAGATGAGTTTATGTGCTGAAACCCTGATACTTCAAAAGAGACTCTCCGTTTTGTACACGAAGTGCATCCAGCTTTTGCCGTAACCCTCTCAACTCTTTAGCACATGCTATGTGGGTGAAAGGATGATACCATGCCAACTTTCAACCTTTTTAGAGATCATTTGTAGTGCTTTTCAATTTTAGGGTCATTTAGCTCAAAAAAATCAATAACTTCATGAAAAATAACAAATGAAGTCAGAATGGGTTGAAAATTGATGATGTGGCTTTGAATGGTGCATTTTGAACACACAAAAAGCCTGGAGTTCAAATAAGTTCCAGAAAATGAAATGCCTTTTTGTAACAGATGAGTTTTTGTCCAAAACCCTGATACTTCGAAAGAGACTGTCCGTTGTGTACACGAAATGCATCCAGCTTTTTCCGTAACCCTCTCAACTTTTTAGCACATGCTATGTGCGTGAAATGATGATGCCATGCGAACTTTCAACCTTTTCATAGTTCGTTTGTAGTGCTTTTCAACTTCAGGGTCATTAAGCTCAAAAAAAATCAATAACTGCGTGAAAAATTAAAATGAAGTCAGAAGAGGTTGAAAATTGATTATGTGGCTTTGAATGGTGCATTTTGAACACACCAAAATCTTGGAGTTCAAATAAGTTCAAGAAAACGAAATGCCTATTGTAAGAGAGGAGTTTATGTGCCGAAACCCTGATACTTCAAAAGACACTGTCCGTTTTGTACACGAAGTGCATCCAGCTTTTGCCGTAACCCTCTCAACTCTTTAGCACATGCTATGTGGGTGAGAAGATGATACCATGCCAACTTTCAACCTTTTTAGAGATCGTTTGTAGTGCTTTTCAATTTTCGGGTCATTTAGCTCAAAAAAATCAATAACTTCATGAAAAATAACAAATGAAGTCAGAATGGGTTGAAAATTGATGATGTGTCTTTGAATGGTGCATTTTGAACACACAAAAAGCCTAGAGTTCAAATAAGTTCAAGAAAATGAAATGCCTTTTTGTAACAGATGAGTTTATGTTCGAAACCCTGATACTTCGACAGAGACTGTCCGTTTTGTACACGAAGTGCATCCATCTTTTGCCGTAACCCTCTCAACATTTTAGCACATGCTATGTGGGTGAAATGATGAAACGATGCCAACTTTCAACCCTTTCAGAGTTCATTTGTAGTGCTTTTCAATTTCAGGGTCATTTAGCTCAAAAAAATTAGTAAGTGCATGAAAATACCAAATGAAGTCAGAAGGGGTTGAAAATTAATGATGTGCCTTTTAATGGTGCATTTTGAACACACCAAAATCTTGGAGTTCAAATAAGTTCAAGAAAATGAAATGCCTTTTGTAACAGATGAGTTTATGTGCCGAAACCCTGATACTTCGAAAGAGACTGTCCGTTTTGTACACGAAGTGCATCCAGCTTTTCCGTAACCCTCTCAACTCTTTAGCACATGCTATGTGGGTGAAATGATGATACCATGCCAACTTTCAACCTTTTTGGAGTTCATTTGTAGTGCTTTTCAGTTTCAGGGTCATTTAGATCAAAAAAATCAATAACTACATGAAACATAACAAATGAAGTCAGAAAGGGTTAAAAATTGATGATGTGGCTTTGAATGGTGCATTTTGAACACACAAAAAGCCTGGAGTTCAAATAAGTTCAAGAAAATGAAATGCCTTTTTGTAACAGATGAGTTTTTGTCCGAAACCCTGATACTTCGAAAGAGACTGTCCGTTGTGTACACGAAATGCATCCAGCTTTTGCCGTAACCCTCTCAACATTTTAGCACATGCTATGTGCGTGAAATGACGATACCATGCGAACTTTCAACCTTTTCATAGTTCGTTTGTAGTGGTTTTCAACTTTAGGGTCATTAAGCTCAACAAAAATCAATAACTTCGTGAAAAATAACAAATGAAGTCAGAAGGGGTTGAAAATTGATTATGTGGCTTTGAATGGTGCATTTTAAACACACCAAAATCTTGGAGTTCAAATAAGTTCAAGAAAATGAAATGCCCTTTGTAAGAGATGAGTTTATGTGCTGAAACCCTGATACTTCAAAAGAGACTCTCCGTTTTGTACACGAAGTGCATCCAGCTTTTGCCGTAACCCTCTCAACTCTTTAGCACATGCTATGTGGGTGAAAGGATGATACCATGCCAACTTTCAACCTTTTTAGAGATCATTTGTAGTGCTTTTCAATTTTAGGGTCATTTAGCTCAAAAAAATCAATAACTTCATGAAAAATAACAAATGAAGTCAGAATGGGTTGAAAATTGATGATGTGGCTTTGAATGGTGCATTTTGAACACACAAAAAGCCTGGAGTTCAAATAAGTTCCAGAAAATGAAATGCCTTTTTGTAACAGATGAGTTTTTGTCCAAAACCCTGATACTTCGAAAGAGACTATCCGTTGTGTACACGAAATGCATCCAGCTTTTTCCGTAACCCTCTCAACTTTTTAGCACATGCTATGTGCGTGAAATGATGATGCCATGCGAACTTTCAACCTTTTCATAGTTCGTTCGTAGTGCTTTTCAATTTCAGGGTCATTAAGCTCAAAAAAAATCAATAACTGCGTGAAAAATTAAAATGAAGTCAGAAGAGGTTGAAAATTGATTATGTGGCTTTGAATGGTGCATTTTGAACACACCAAAATCTTGGAGTTCAAATAAGTTCAAGAAAACGAAATGCCTATTGTAAGAGAGGAGTTTATGTGCCGAAACCCTGATACTTCAAAAGACACTGTCCGTTTTGTACACGAAGTGCATCCAGCTTTTGCCGTAACCCTCTCAACTCTTTAGCACATGCTATGTGGGTGAGAAGATGATACCATGCCAACTTTCAACCTTTTTAGAGATCGTTTGTAGTGCTTTTCAATTTTCGGGTCATTTAGCTCAAAAAAATCAATAACTTCATGAAAAATAACAAATGAAGTCAGAATGGGTTGAAAAATGATGATGTGTCTTTGAATGGTGCATTTTGAACACACAAAAAGCCTAGAGTTCAAATAAGTTCAAGAAAATGAAATGCCTTTTTGTAACAGATGAGTTTATGTTCGAAACCCTGATACTTCGACAGAGACTGTCCGTTTTGTACACGAAGTGCATCCAACTTTTGCCGTAACCCTCTCAACATTTTAGCACATGCTATGTGGGTGAAATGATGATACGATGCCAACTTTCAACCCTTTCAGAGTTCATTTGTAGTGCTTTTCAATTTCAGGGTCATTTAGCTCAAAAAAATTAGTAAGTGCATGAAAATACCAAATGAAGTCAGAAGGGGTTGAAAATTAATGATGTGCCTTTGAATGGTGCATTTTGAACACACCAAAATCTTGGAGTTCAAATAAGTTCAAGAAAATGAAATGCCTTTTGTAACAGATGAGTTTATGTGCCGAAACCCTGATACTTCGAAAGAGACTGTCCGTTTTGTACACGAAGTGCATCCAGCTTTTCCGTAACCCTCTCAACTCTTTAGCACATGCTATGTGGGTGAAATGATGATACCATGCCAACTTTCAACCTTTTTGGAGTTCATTTGTAGTGCTTTTCTGTTTCAGGGTCATTTAGATCAAAAAAATCAATAACTACATGAAACATAACAAATGAAGTCAGAAAGGGTTGAAAATTGATGATGTGGCTTTGAATGGTGCATTTTGAACACACAAAAAGCCTGGAGTTCAAATAAGTTCAAGAAAATGAAATGCCTTTTTGTAACAGATGAGTTTTTGTCCGAAACCCTGATACTTCGAAAGAGACTGTCCGTTGTGTACACGAAATGCATCCAGCTTTTGCCGTAACCCTCTCAACATTTTAGCACATGCTATGTGCGTGAAATGACGATACCATGCGAACTTTCAACCTTTTCATAGTTCGTTTGTAGTGGTTTTCAACTTTAGGGTCATTAAGCTCAACAAAAATCAATAACTTCGTGAAAAATAACAAATGAAGTCAGAAGGGGTTGAAAATTGATTATGTGGCTTTGAATGGTGCATTTTGAACACACCAAAATCTTGGAGTTCAAATAAGTTCAAGAAAATGAAATGCCCTTTGTAAGAGATGAGTTTATGTGCTGAAACCCTGATACTTCAAAAGAGACTCTCCGTTTTGTACACGAAGTGCATCCAGCTTTTGCCGTAACCCTCTCAACTCTTTAGCACATGCTATGTGGGTGAAAGGATGATACCATGCCAACTTTCAACCTTTTTAGAGATCATTTGTAGTGCTTTTCAATTTTAGGGTCATTTAGCTCAAAAAAATCAATAACTTCATGAAAAATAACAAATGAAGTCAGAATGGGTTGAAAATTGATGATGTGGCTTTGAATGGTGCATTTTGAACACACAAAAAGCCTGGAGTTCAAATAAGTTCCAGAAAATGAAATGCCTTTTTGTAACAGATGAGTTTTTGTCCAAAACCCTGATACTTCGAAAGAGACTGTCCGTTGTGTACACGAAATGCATCCAGCTTTTTCCGTAACCCTCTCAACTTTTTAGCACATGCTATGTGCGTGAAATGATGATGCCATGCGAACTTTCAACCTTTTCATAGTTCGTTCGTAGTGCTTTTCAATTTCAGGGTCATTAAGCTCAAAAAAAATCAATAACTGCGTGAAAAATTAAAATGAAGTCAGAAGAGGTTGAAAATTGATTATGTGGCTTTGAATGGTGCATTTTGAACACACCAAAATCTTGGAGTTCAAATAAGTTCAAGAAAACGAAATGCCTATTGTAAGAGAGGAGTTTATGTGCCGAAACCCTGATACTTCAAAAGACACTGTCCGTTTTGTACACGAAGTGCATCCAGCTTTTGCCGTAACCCTCTCAACTCTTTAGCACATGCTATGTGGGTGAGAAGATGATACCATGCCAACTTTCAACCTTTTTAGAGATCGTTTGTAGTGCTTTTCAATTTTCGGGTCATTTAGCTCAAAAAAATCAATAACTTCATGAAAAATAACAAATGAAGTCAGAATGGGTTGAAAATTGATGATGTGTCTTTGAATGGTGCATTTTGAACACACAAAAAGCCTAGAGTTCAAATAAGTTCAAGAAAATGAAATGCCTTTTTGTAACAGATGAGTTTATGTTCGAAACCCTGATACTTCGACAGAGACTGTCCGTTTTGTACACGAAGTGCATCCAACTTTTGCCGTAACCCTCTCAACATTTTAGCACATGCTATGTGGGTGAAATGATGATACCATGCCAACTTTCAACCCTTTCAGAGTTCATTTGTAGTGCTTTTCAATTTCAGGGTCATTTAGCTCAAAAAAATTAGTAAGTGCATGAAAATACCAAATGAAGTCAGAAGGGGTTGAAAATTAATGATGTGCCTTTGAATGGTGCATTTTGAACACACCAAAATCTTGGAGTTCAAATAAGTTCAAGAAAATGAAATGCCTTTTGTAACAGATGAGTTTATGTGCCGAAACCCTGATACTTCGAAAGAGACTGTCCGTTTTGTACACGAAGTGCATCCAGCTTTTCCGTAACCCTCTCAACTCTTTAGCACATGCTATGTGGGTGAAATGATGATACCATGCCAACTTTCAACCTTTTTGGAGTTCATTTGTAGTGCTTTTCAGTTTCAGGGTCATTTAGATCAAAAAAATCAATAACTACATGAAACATAACAAATGAAGTCAGAAAGGGTTGAAAATTGATGATGTGGCTTTGAATGGTGCATTTTGAACACACAAAAAGCCTGGAGTTCAAATAAGTTCAAGAAAATGAAATGCCTTTTTGTAACAGATGAGTTTTTGTCCGAAACCCTGATACTTCGAAAGAGACTGTCCGTTGTGTACACGAAATGCATCCAGCTTTTGCCGTAACCCTCTCAACATTTTAGCACATGCTATGTGCGTGAAATGACGATACCATGCGAACTTTCAACCTTTTCATAGTTCGTTTGTAGTGGTTTTCAACTTTAGGGTCATTAAGCTCAACAAAAATCAATAACTTCGTGAAAAATAACAAATGAAGTCAGAAGGGGTTGAAAATTGATTATGTGGCTTTGAATGGTGCATTTTGAACACACCAAAATCTTGGAGTTCAAATAAGTTCAAGAAAATGAAATGCCCTTTGTAAGAGATGAGTTTATGTGCTGAAACCCTGATACTTCAAAAGAGACTCTCCGTTTTGTACACGAAGTGCATCCAGCTTTTGCCGTAACCCTCTCAACTCTTTAGCACATGCTATGTGGGTGAAAGGATGATACCATGACAACTTTCAACCTTTTTAGAGATCATTTGTAGTGCTTTTCAATTTTAGGGTCATTTAGCTCAAAAAAATCAATAACTTCATGAAAAATAACAAATGAAGTCAGAATGGGTTGAAAATTGATGATGTGGCTTTGAATGGTGCATTTTGAACACACAAAAAGCCTGGAGTTCAAATAAGTTCCAGAAAATGAAATGCCTTTTTGTAACAGATGAGTTTTTGTCCAAAACCCTGATACTTCGAAAGAGACTGTCCGTTGTGTACACGAAATGCATCCAGCTTTTTCCGTAACCCTCTCAACTTTTTAGCACATGCTATGTGCGTGAAATGATGATGCCATGCGAACTTTCAACCTTTTCATAGTTCGTTTGTAGTGCTTTTCAACTTCAGGGTCATTAAGCTCAAAAAAAATCAATAACTGCGTGAAAAATAAAAATGAAGTCAGAAGGGGTTGAAAATTGATTATGTGGCTTTAAATGGTGCATTTTGAACACACCAAAATCTTGGAGTTCAAATAAGTTCAAGAAAATGAAATGCCTATTGTAAGAGAGGAGTTTATGTGCCGAAACCCTGATACTTCAAAAGAGACTGTCCGTTTTGTACACGAAGTGCATCCAGCTTTTGCCGTAACCCTCCCAAGTCTTTAGCACATGCTATGTGGGTGAAAGGATGATACCATGCCAACTTTCAACCTTTTTAGAGATCGTTTGTAGTGCTTTTCAATTTTAGGGTCATTTAGCTCAAAAAAATCAATAACTTCATGAAAAATAACAAATGAAGTCAGAATGGGTTGAAAATTGATGATGTGGCTTTGAATGGTGCATTTTGAACACACAAAAAGCCTGGAGTTCAAATAAGTTCCAGAAAATGAAATGCCTTTTTGTAACAGATGAGTTTTTGTCCAAACCCTGATACTTCGAAAGAGACTGTCCGTTGTGTACACGAAATGCATCCAGCTTTTTCCGTAACCCTCTCAACTTTTTAGCACATGCTATGTGCGTGAAATGATGATGCCATGCGAACTTTCAACCTTTTCATAGTTCGTTTGTAGTGCTTTTCAACTTCAGGGTCATTAAGCTCAAAAAAAATCAATAACGTGCGTGAAAATACAAATGAAGTCAGAAGGGGTTGAAAATTGATTATGTGGCTTTAAATGGTGCATTTTGAACACACCAAAATCTTGGAGTTCAAATAAGTTCAAGAAAATGAAATGCCTATTGTAAGAGAGGAGTTTATGTGCCGAAACCCTGATACTTCGAAAAGAGACTGTCCGTTTTGTACACGAAGTGCATCCAGCTTTTGCCGTAACCCTCTCAAGTCTTTAGCACATGCTATGTGGGTGAAAGGATGATACCATGCCAACTTTCAACCTTTCTAGAGATCGTTTGTAGTGCTTTTCATTTTAGGGTCATTTAGCTCAAAAAAATCAATAACTTCATGAAAAATAACAAATGAAGTCAGAATGGGTTGATAATTGATGATGTGGCTTTGAATGGTGCATTTTGAACACACAAAAAGCCTAGGAGTTCAAATAAGTTCAAGAAAATGAAATGCCTTTTTGTAACAGATGAGTTTTATGTTCCGAAACCCTGATACTTCGACAGAGACTGTCCGTTTTGTACACGAAATGCATCCAGCTTTTGCCGTAACCCTCTCAACATTTTAGCACATGCTATGTGCGTGAAATGATGATACCATGCGAACTTTCAACCCTTTTCATAGTTCAGTTTGTAGTGCTTTTCAACTTTCAGGGTCATTTAAGCTCAAAAAAATTAATAACTTCGATGAAAAATACCAACTGAAGTCAGAAGGGGTTGAAAATTGAATGATGTGGCTTTGAATGGTGCATTTTGAACACACCAAAATCTTGGAGTTCAAATAAGTTCAAGAAAATGAAATGCCCTTTTGTAAGCAGATGAGTTTATGTGCCTGAAACCCTGATACTTCGAAAGAGACTCTCCGTTTTGTACACGAAGTGCATCCAGCTTTTCCGTAACCCTCTCAACTCTTTAGCACATGCTATGTGGGTGAAATGATGATACCATGCCAACTTTCAACCTTCTTAGAGTTCATTTGTAGTGCTTTTCAGTTTCAGGGTCATTTAGCTCAAAAAAATCAATAACTACATGAAAAATAACAAATGAAGTCAGAAAGGTTGAAAATTGATGATGTGGCTTTGAATGGTGCATTTTGAACACACAAAAAGCCTGGAGTTCAAATAAGTTCAAGAAAATGAAATGCCTTTTTCTAACAGATGAGTTTTTGTCCGAAACCCTGATACTTCGAAAGAGACTGTCCGTTGTGTACACGAAATGCATCCAGCTTTTGCCGTAACCCTCTCAACATTTTAGCACATGCTATGTGCGTGAAATGACGATACCATGCGAACTTTCAACCTTTTCATAGTTCGTTTGTAGTGCTTTTCAACTTCAGGGTCATTAAGCTCAAAAAAAATCAATAACTGCGTGGAAAATAACAAATGAAGTCAGAAGGGGTTGAAAATTGCTTATGTGGCTTTAATGGTGCATTTTGAACACACCAAAATCTTGGAGTTCAAATAAGTTCAAGAAAATGAAATGCCTATTGTAAGAGAGGAGTTTATGTGCCGAAACCCTGATACTTCAAAAGAGACTGTCCGTTTTGTACACGAAGTGCATCCAGCTTTTGCCGTAACCCTCTCAAGTCTTTAGCACATGCTATGTGGGTGAAAGGATGATACCATGCCAACTTTCAACCTTTCTAGAGATCGTTTGTAGTGCTTTTCAATTTTAGGGTCATTTAGCTCAAAAAAATCAATAACTTCATGAAAAATAACAAATGAAGTCAGAATGGGTTGAAAATTGATGATGTGGCTTTGAATGGTGCATTTTGAACACACAAAAAGCCTGGAGTTCAAATAAGTTCAAGAAAATGAAATGCCTTTTTGTAACAGATGAGTTTTTGTCCCAAACCCTGATACTTCGAAAGAGACTGTCCGTTGTGTACATGAAATGCATCCAGCTTTTTCCGTAACCCTCTCAACTTTTTAGCACATGCTATGTGCGTGAAATGATGATGCCATGAGAACTTTCAACCTTTTCATAGTTCGTTTGTAGTGCTTTTCAACTTCAGGGTCATTAAGCTCAAAAAAATCAATAACTGCGTGAAAAATAAAAATGAAGTCAGAAGGGGTTGAAAATTGATTATGTGGCTTTAAGTGGTGCATTTTGAACACACCAAAATCTTGGAGTTCAAATAAGTTCAAGAAAATGAAATGCCTATTGTAAGAGAGGAGTTTATGTGCCGAAACCCTGATACTTCAAAAGAGACTGTCCGTTTTGTACACGAAGTGCATCCAGCTTTTGCCGTAACCCTCTCAAGTCTTTAGCACATGCTATGTGGGTGAAAGGATGATACCATGCCAACTTTCAACCTTTCTAGAGATCGTTTGTAGTGCTTTTCAATTTTAGGGTCATTTAGCTCAAAAAAATCAATAACTTCATGAAAAATAACAAATGAAGTCAGAATGGGTTGATAATTGATGATGTGTCTTTGAATGGTGCATTTTGAACACACAAAAAGCCTAGAGTTCAAATAAGTTCAAGAAAATGAAATGCCTTTTTGTAACAGATGAGTTTATGTCTGAAACCCTGATACTTCGACAGAGAATGTCCGTTTTGTACACGAAGTGCATCCAACTTTTGCCGTAACCCTCTCAACTTTTAGCACATGCTATGTGGGTGAAATGATGATACCATGCCAACTTTCAACCCTTTCAGAGTTCATTTGTAGTGCTTTTCAATTTCAGGGTCATTTAGCTCAAAAAAATTAGTAAGTGCATGAAAATACCAACTGAAGTCAGAAGGGGTTGAAAATTAATGATGTGGCTTTGAATGGTGCATTTTGAACACACCAAAATCTTGGAGTTCAAATCAGTTCAAGAAAATGAAATGCCTTTTGTAACAGATGAGTTTATGTGCCGAAACCCTGATACTTCGAAAGAGACTGTCCGTTTTGTACACGAAGTGCATCCATCTTTTCCGTAACCCTCTCAACTCTTTAGCACATGCTATGTGGGTGAAATGATGATACCATGCCAACTTTCAACCTTCTTAGAGTTCATTTGTAGTGCTTTTCAGTTTCAGGGTCATTTAGCTCAAAAAAATCAATAACTACATGAAAAATAACAAATGAAGTCAGAAAAGGTTGAAAATTGATGATGTGGCTTTGAATGGTGCATTTTGAACACACAAAAAGCCTGGAGTTCAAATAAGTTCAAGAAAATGAAATGCCTTTTTCTAACAGATGAGTTTTTGTCCGAAACCCTGATACTTCGAAAGAGACTGTCCGTTGTGTACACGAAATGCATCCAGCTTTTGCCGTAACCCGCTCAACATTTTAGCACATGCTATGTGCGTGAAATGACGATACCATGCGAACTTTCAACCTTTTCATAGTTCGTTTGTAGTGCTTTTCAACTTCAGGGTCATTAAGCTCAAAAAAAATCAATAACTGCGTGGAAAATAACAAATGAAGTCAGAAGGGGTTGAAAATTGCTTATGTGGCTTTGAATGGTGCATTTTGAACACACCAAAATCTTGGAGTTCAAATAAGTTCAAGAAAATGAAATGCCTTTTGTAAGAGATGAGTTTATGTGCTGAAACCCTGATACTTCAAAAGAGACTGTCCGTTTTGTACACGAAGTGCATCCAGCTTTTGCCGTAACCCTCTCAACTCTTTAGCACATGCTATGTGGGTGAAAGGATGATACCATGCCAACTTTCAACCTTTTTAGAGATCATTTGTAGTGCTTTTCAATTTTAGTGTCATTTAGCTCAAAAAAATCAATAACTTCATGAAAAATAACAAATTAAGTCAGAATGGGTTGAAAATTGATGATGTGGCTTTGAATGGTGCATTTTGAACACACAAAAAGCCTGGAGTTCAAATAAGTTCAAGAAAATGAAATGCCTTTTTGTAACAGATGAGTTTTTGCCCGAAACCCTGATACTTCGAAAGAGACTGTCCGTTGTGTACATGAAATGCATCCAGCTTTTTCCGTAACCCTCTCAACTTTTTAGCACATGCTATGTGCGTGAAATGATGATACCATGAGAACTTTCAACCTTTTCATAGTTCGTTTGTAGTGGTTTTCAACTTCAGGGTCATTAAGCTCAAAAAAATCAATAACTACGTGAAAAATAAAAATGAAGTCAGAAGGGGTTGAAAATTGATGATGTGGCTTTGAGTGGTGCATTTTGAACACACCAAAATCTTGGAGTTCAAATAAGTTCAAGAAAACGAAATGCCTTTTGTAAGAGAGGAGTTTATGTGCCGAAACCCTGATACTTCAAAAGAGACTGTCCGTTTTGCACACGAAGTGGATCCAGCTTTTGCCGTAACCCTCTCAACTCTTTAGCACATGCTATGTGGGTGAAAGGATGATACCATGCCAACTTTCAACCTTTTTAGAGATCGTTTGTAGTGCTTTTCAATTTTAGGGTCATTTAGCTCAAAAAAATCAATAACTTCATGAAAAATAACAAATGAAGTCAGAATGGGTTGAAAATTGATGATGTGTCTTTGAATGGTGCATTTTGAACACACAAAAAGCCTGGAGTTCAAATAAGTTCAAGAAAATGAAATGCCTTGTTGTAACAGATGAGTTTATGTCTGAAACCCTGATACTTCGACACAGAATGTCCGTTTTGTACACGATGTGCATCCAACTTTTATCGTAACCCTCTCAACTTTTAGCACATGCTATGTGGGTGAAATGATGATACCATGCAAACTTTCAACCCTTTCAGAGTTCATTTGTAGTGCTTTTCAATTCAGGGTCATTAAGGTCAAAAAAATTAGTAAGTGCATGAAAATACCAACTGAAGTCAGAAGGGGTTGAAAATTGATGCTGTGGCTTTGAATGGTACATTTTGAACACACTAAAACCTTGGAGTTCAAATAAGTTCACGAAAATGAAATGCCTTTTGTAACAGATGAGTTTATGTGCCGAAACCCTGATACTTCGAAAGAGACTGTCCGTTTTGTACACGAAGTGCATCCAGCTTTTCCGTAACCCTCTCAACTCTTTAGCACATGCTATGTGGGTGAAATGGTGATACCATGCCAACTTTCAACCTTTTTAGAGTTCATTTGTAGTGCTTTTTAGTTTCACGGTCATTTAGCTCAAAAAAATCAATAACTACATGAAAAATAACAAATGAAGTCAGAAAGGGTTGAAAATTGATGATGTGGCTTTGAATGGTGCATTTTGAACACACAAAAAGCCTGGTTTTCAAAGAAGTTCAAGAAAACGAAATGCCTTTTTGTAACAGATGAATTTTTGTCCGAAACCCTGATACTTCGAAAGAGACTGTCCGTTGTGTACAGGAAATGCATCCAGCTTTTGCCGTAACCCGCTCAACATTTTAGCACATGCTATGTGCGTGAAATGACGATACCATGCGAACTTTCAACCTTTTCATAGTTCGTTTGTAGTGCTTTTCAACTTCAGGGTCATTAAGCTCAAAAAAAATCAATAACTGCGTGGAAAATAACAAATGAAGTAAGAAGGGGTTGAAAATTGATTATGTGGTTTTGAATGGTGCATTTTGAACACACCAAAATCTTGGAGTTCAAATAAGTTCAAGAAAATGAAATGCCTTTTGTAAGAGATGAGTTTATGTGCTGAAACCCTGATACTTCAAAAGAGACTGTCCGTTTTGTACACGAAGTGCATCCAGCTTTTGCCGTAACCCTCTCAACTCTTTAGCACATGCTATGTGGGTGAAAGGATGATACCATGCCAACTTTCAACCTTTTTAGAGATCATTTGTAGTGCTTTTCAATTTTAGGGTCATTTAGCTCAAAAAAATCAATAACTTCATGAAAAATAACAAATGAAGTCAGAATGGGTTGAAAATTGATGATGTGGCTTTGAATGGTGCATTTTGAACACACAAAAAGCCTGGAGTTCAAATAAGTTCAAGAAAATGAAATGCCTTTTTGTAACAGATGAGTTTTTGTCCAAAACCCTGATACTTCGAAAGAGACTGTCCGTTGTGTACACGAAATGCACCCAGCTTTTTCCGTAACCCTCTCAACTTTTTAGCACATCCTATGTGCGTGAAATGATGATGCCATGCGAACTTTCAACCTTTTCATAGTTCGTTTGTAGTGCTTTTCAACTTCAGGGTCATTAAGCTCAAAAAAAATCAATAACTGTGTGAAAAATAAAAATGAAGTCAGAAGGGGTTTAAAATTGATTATGTGGCTTTGAATGGTGCATTTTGAACACACCAAAATCTTGGAGTTCAAATAAGTTCAAGAAAACGAAATGCCTATTGTAAGAGAGGAGTTTATGTGCCGAAACCCTGATACTTCAAAAGACACTGTCCGTTTTGTACACGAAGTGCATCCAGCTTTTGCCGTAACCCTCTCAACTCTTTAGCACATGCTATGTGGGTGAGAGGATGATACCATGCCAACTTTCAACCTTTTTAGAGATCGTTTGTAGTGCTTTTCAATTTTCGGGTCATTTAGCTCAAAAAAATCAATAACTTCATGAAAAATAACAAATGAAGTCAGAATGGGTTGAAAATTGATGATGTGTCTTTGAATGGTGCATTTTGAACACACAAAAAGCCTAGAGTTCAAATAAGTTCAAGAAAATGAAATGCCTTTTTGTAACAGATGAGTTTATGTTCGAAACCCTGATACTTCGACAGAGACTGTCCATTTTGTACACGAAGTGCATCCGACTTTTGCCGTAACCCTCTCAACTTTTTAGCACATGCTATGTGGGTGAAATGATGATACGATGCCAACTTTCAACCCTTTCAGAGTTCATTTGTAGTGCTTTTCAATTTCAGGGTCATTTAGCTCAAAAAAATTAGTAAGTGCATGAAAATACCAAATGAAGTCAGAAGGGGTTGAAAATTAATGATGTGCCTTTGAATGGTGCATTTTGAACACACCAAAATCTTGGAGTTCAAATAAGTTCAAGAAAATGAAATGCCTTTTGTAACAGATGAGTTTATGTGCCGAAACCCTGATACTTCGAAAGAGACTGTCCGTTTTGTACACGAAGTGCATCCAGCTTTTCCGTAACCCTCTCAACTCTTTAGCACATGCTATGTGGGTGAAATGATGATACCATGCCAACTTTCAACCTTTTTGGAGTTCATTTGTAGTGCTTTTCAGTTTCAGGGTCATTTAGATCAAAAAAATCAATAACTACATGAAACATAACAAATGAAGTCAGAAAGGGTTGAAAATTGATGATGTGGCTTTGAATGGTGCATTTTGGACACACAAAAAGCCTGGAGTTCAAATAAGTTCAAGAAAATGAAATGCCTTTTTGTAACAGATGAGTTTTTGTCCGAAACCCTGATACTTCGAAAGAGACTGTCTGTTGTGTACACGAAATGCATCCAGCTTTTGCCGTAACCCTCTCAACATTTTAGCACATGCTATGTGCGTGAAATGACGATACCATGCGAACTTTCAACCTTTTCATAGTTCGTTTGTAGTGGTTTTCAACTTTAGGGTCATTAAGCTCAACAAAAATCAATAACTTCGTGAAAAATAACAAATGAAGTCAGAAGGGGTTGAAAATTGATTATGTGGCTTTGAATGGTGCATTTTGAACACACCAAAGTCTTGGAGTTCAAATAAGTTCAAGAAAATGAAATGCCCTTTGTAAGAGATGAGTTTATGTGCTGAAACCCTGATACTTCAAAAGAGACTCTCCGTTTTGTACACGAAGTGCATCCAGCTTTTGCCGTAACCCTCTCAACTCTTTAGCACATGCTATGTGGGTGAAAGGATGATACCATGCCAACTTTCAACCTTTTTAGAGATCATTTGTAGTGCTTTTCAATTTTAGGGTCATTTAGCTCAAAAAAATCAATAACTTCATGAAAAATAACAAATGAAGTCAGAATGGGTTGAAAATTGATGATGTGGCTTTGAATGGTGCATTTTGAACACACAAAAAGCCTGGAGTTCAAATAAGTTCCAGAAAATGAAATGCCTTTTTGTAAGAGATGAGTTTTTGTCCAAAACCCTGATACTTCGAAAGAGACTGTCCGTTGTGTACACGAAATGCATCCAGCTTTTTCCGTCACCCTCTCAACTTTTTAGCACATGCTATGTGCGTGAAATGATGATGCCATGCGAACTTTCAACCTTTTCATAGTTCGTTTGTAGTACTTTTCAACTTCAGGGTCATTAAGCTCAAAAAAAATCAATAACTGCGTGAAAAATAAAAATGAAGTCAGAAGGGGTTGAAAATTGATTATGTGGCTTTGAATGGTGCATTTTGAACACACCAAAATCTTGGAGTTCAAATAAGTTCAAGAAAACGAAATGCCTATTGTAAGAGAGGAGTTTATGTGCCGAAACCCTGATACTTCAAAAGACACTGTCCGTTTTGTACACGAAGTGCATCCAGCTTTTGCCATAACCCTCTCAACTCTTTAGCACATGCTATGTGGGTGAGAGGATGATACCATGCCAACTTTCAACCTTTTTAGAGATCGTTTGTAGTGCTTTTCAATTTTCGGGTCATTTAGCTCAAAAAAATCAATAACTTCATGAAAAATAACAAATGAAGTCAGAATGGGTTGAAAATTGATGATGTGTCTTTGAATGGTGCATTTTGAACACACAAAAAGCCTAGAGTTCAAATAAGTTCAAGAAAATGAAATGCCTTTTTGTAACAGATGAGTTTATGTTCGAAACCCTGATACTTCGACAGAGACTGTCCGTTTTGTACACGAAGTGCATCCAACTTTTGCCGTAACCCTCTCAACTTTTTAGCACATGCTATGTGGGTGAAATGATGATACCATGCCAACTTTCAACCCTTTCAGAGTTCATTTGTAGTGCTTTTCAATTTCAGGGTCATTTAGCTCAAAAAAATTAGTAAGTGCATGAAAATACCAAATGAAATCAGAAGGGGTTGAAAATTAATGATGTGCCTTTGAATGGTGCATTTTGAACACACCAAAATCTTGGAGTTCAAATAAGTTCAAGAAAATGAAATGCCTTTTGTAACAGATGAGTTTATGTGCCGAAACCCTGATACTTCGAAAGAGACTGTCGGTTTTGTACACGAAGTGCATCCAGCTTTTCCGTAAACCTCTCAACTCTTTAGCACATGCTATGTGGGTGAAATGATGATACCATGCCAACTTTCAACCTTTTTGGAGTTCATTTGTAGTGCTTTTCAGTTTCAGGGTCATTTAGATCAAAAAAATCAATAACTACATGAAACATAACAAATGAAGTCAGAAAGGGTTGAAAATTGATGATGTGGCTTTGAATGGTGCATTTTGAACACACAAAAAGCCTGGAGTTCAAATAAGTTCAAGAAAATGAAATGCCTTTTTGTAACAGATGAGTTTTTGTCCGAAACCCTGATACTTCGAAAGAGACTGTCCGTTGTGTACACGAAATGCATCCAGCTTTTGCCGTAACCCTCTCAACATTTTAGCGCATGCTATGTGCGTGAAATGACGATACCATGCGAACTTTCAACCTTTTCATAGTTCGTTTGTAGTGCTTTTCAACTTTAGGGTCATTAAGCTCAACAAAAATCAATAACTGCGTGAAAAATAACAAATGAAGTCAGAAGGGGTTGAAAATTGATTATGTGGCTTTGAATGGTGCATTTTGAACACCAAAATCTTGGAGTTCAAATAAGTTCAAGAAAATGAAATGCCTTTTGTAAGAGATGAGTTTATGTGCTGAAACCCTGATACTTCAAAAGAGACTGTCTGTTTTGTACACGAAGTGCATCCAGCTTTTGCCGTAACCCTCTCAACTCTTTAGCACATGCTATGTGGGTGAAAGGATGATACCATGCCAACTTTCAACCTTTTTAGAGATCATTTGTAGTGCTTTTCAATTTTAGGGTCATTTAGCTCAAAAAAATCAATAACTTCATGAAAAATAACAAATGAAGTCAGAATGGGTTGAAAATTGATGATGTGGCTTTGAATGGTGCATTTTGAACACACAAAAAGCATGGAGTTCAAATAAGTTCAAGAAAATGAAATGCCTTTTTGTAATAGATGAGTTTTTGTCCAAAACCCTGATACTTCGAAAGAGACTGTCCGTTGTGTACACGAAATGCATCCAGCTTTTTCCGTAACCCTCTCAACTTTTTAGCACATGCTATGTGCGTGAAATGATGATGCCATGCGAACTTTCAACCTTTTCATAGTTCGTTTGTAGTGCTTTTCAACTTCAGGGTCATTAAGCTCAAAAAAAATCAATAACTGCGTGAAAAATAAAAATGAAGTCAGAAGGGGTTGAAAATTGATTATGTGGCTTTGAATGGTGCATTTTGAACACACCAAAATCTTGGAGTTCAAATAAGTTCAAGAAAACGAAATGCCTATTGTAAGAGAGGAGTTTATGTGCCGAAACCCTGATACTTCAAAAGACACTGTCCGTTTTGTACACGAAGTGCATCCAGCTTTTGCCATAACCCTCTCAACTCTTTAGCACATGCTATGTGGGTGAGAGGATGATACCATGCCAACTTTCAACCTTTTTAGAGATCGTTTGTAGTGCTTTTCAATTTTCGGGTCATTTAGCTCAAAAAAATCAATAACTTCATGAAAAATAACAAATGAAGTCAGAATGGGTTGAAAATTGATGATGTGTCTTTGAATGGTGCATTTTGAACACACAAAAAGCCTAGAGTTCAAATAAGTTCAAGAAAATGAAATGCCTTTTTGTAACAGATGAGTTTATGTTCGAAACCCTGATACTTCGACAGAGACTGTCCGTTTTGTACACGAAGTGCATCCAACTTTTGCCGTAACCCTCTCAACTTTTTAGCACATGCTATGTGGGTGAAATGATGATACCATGCCAACTTTCAACCCTTTCAGAGTTCATTTGTAGTGCTTTTCAATTTCAGGGTCATTTAGCTCAAAAAAATTAGTAAGTGCATGAAAATACCAAATGAAATCAGAAGGGGTTGAAAATTAATGATGTGCCTTTGAATGGTGCATTTTGAACACACCAAAATCTTGGAGTTCAAATAAGTTCAAGAAAATGAAATGCCTTTTGTAACAGATGAGTTTATGTGCCGAAACCCTGATACTTCGAAAGAGACTGTCGGTTTTGTACACGAAGTGCATCCAGCTTTTCCGTAAACCTCTCAACTCTTTAGCACATGCTATGTGGGTGAAATGATGATACCATGCCAACTTTCAACCTTTTTGGAGTTCATTTGTAGTGCTTTTCAGTTTCAGGGTCATTTAGATCAAAAAAATCAATAACTACATGAAACATAACAAATGAAGTCAGAAAGGGTTGAAAATTGATGATGTGGCTTTGAATGGTGCATTTTGAACACACAAAAAGCCTGGAGTTCAAATAAGTTCAAGAAAATGAAATGCCTTTTTGTAACAGATGAGTTTTTGTCCGAAACCCTGATACTTCGAAAGAGACTGTCCGTTGTGTACACGAAATGCATCCAGCTTTTGCCGTAACCCTCTCAACATTTTAGCGCATGCTATGTGCGTGAAATGACGATACCATGCGAACTTTCAACCTTTTCATAGTTCGTTTGTAGTGCTTTTCAACTTTAGGGTCATTAAGCTCAACAAAAATCAATAACTGCGTGAAAAATAACAAATGAAGTCAGAAGGGGTTGAAAATTGATTATGTGGCTTTGAATGGTGCATTTTGAACACCAAAATCTTGGAGTTCAAATAAGTTCAAGAAAATGAAATGCCTTTTGTAAGAGATGAGTTTATGTGCTGAAACCCTGATACTTCAAAAGAGACTGTCTGTTTTGTACACGAAGTGCATCCAGCTTTTGCCGTAACCCTCTCAACTCTTTAGCACATGCTATGTGGGTGAAAGGATGATACCATGCCAACTTTCAACCTTTTTAGAGATCATTTGTAGTGCTTTTCAATTTTAGGGTCATTTAGCTCAAAAAAATCAATAACTTCATGAAAAATAACAAATGAAGTCAGAATGGGTTGAAAATTGATGATGTGGCTTTGAATGGTGCATTTTGAACACACAAAAAGCATGGAGTTCAAATAAGTTCAAGAAAATGAAATGCCTTTTTGTAATAGATGAGTTTTTGTCCAAAACCCTGATACTTCGAAAGAGACTGTCCGTTGTGTACACGAAATGCATCCAGCTTTTTCCGTAACCCTCTCAACTTTTTAGCACATGCTATGTGCGTGAAATGATGATGCCATGCGAACTTTCAACCTTTTCATAGTTCGTTTGTAGTGCTTTTCAACTTCAGGGTCATTAAGCTCAAAAAAAATCAATAACTGCGTGAAAAATAAAAATGAAGTCAGAAGGGGTTGAAAATTGATTATGTGGCTTTGAATGGTGCATTTTGAACACACCAAAATCTTGGAGTTCAAATAAGTTCAAGAAAACGAAATGCCTATTGTAAGAGAGGAGTTTATGTGCCGAAACCCTGATACTTCAAAAGACACTGTCCGTTTTGTACACGAAGTGCATCCAGCTTTTGCCATAACCCTCTCAACTCTTTAGCACATGCTATGTGGGTGAGAGGATGATACCATGCCAACTTTCAACCTTTTTAGAGATCATTTGTACTGCTTTTCAATTTCAGGGTCATTTAGCTAAAAAAAATCAATAACTTCATGAAAAATAACAAATGAAGTCAGAAGGGGTTGAAAATTAATGATGTGGCTTTGAATGGTGCATTTTGAACACACCAAAATCTTGGAGTTCAAATCAGTTCAAGAAAATGAAATGCCTTTTGTAACAGATGAGTTTATGTGCCGAAACCCTGATACTTCGAAAGAGACTGTCCGTTTTGTACACGAAGTGCATCCATCTTTTCCGTAACCCTCTCAACTCTTTAGCACATGCTATGTGGGTGAAATGATGATACCATGCCAACTTTCAACCTTCTTAGAGTTCATTTGTAGTGCTTTTCAGTTTCAGGGTCATTTAGCTCAAAAAAATCAATAACTACATGAAAAATTACAAATGAAATCAGAAAGGGTTGAAAATTGATGATGTGGCTTTGAATGGTGCATTTTGAACACACAAAAAGCCTGGAGTTCAAATAAGTTCAAGAAAATGAAATGCCTTTTTCTAACAGATGAGTTTTTGTCCGAAACCCTGATACTTCGAAAGAGACTGTCCGTTGTCTACACGAAATGCATCCAGCTTTTGCCGTAACCCGCTCAACATTTTAGCACATGCTATTTGCATGAAATGACGATACCATGCGAACTTTCAACCTTTTCGTAGTTCGTTTGTAGTGCTTTTCAACTTCAGGGTCATTAAGCTCAAAAAAAATCAATAACTGCGTGGAAAATAACAAATGAAGTCAGAAGGGGTTGAAAATTGATTATGTGGCTTTGAATGGTGCATTTTGAACACACCAACATCTTGGAGTTCAAATAAGTTCAAGAAAATGAAATGCCTTTTGTAAGAGATGAGTTTATGTGCTGAAACCCTGATACTTCAAAAGAGACTGTCCGTTTTGTACACGAAGTGCATCCAGCTTTTGCCGTAACCCTCTCAACTCTTTAGCACATGCTATGTGGGTGAAAGGATGATACCATGCCAACTTTCAACCTTTTTAGAGATCATTTGTAGTGCTTTTCAATTTTAGTGTCATTTAGCTCAACAAAATCAATAACTTCATGAAAAATAACAAATTAAGTCAGAATGGGTTGAAAATTGATGATGTGGCTTTGAATGGTGCATTTTGAACACACAAAAAGCCTGGAGTTCAAATAAGTTCAAGAAAATGAAATGCCTTTTTGTAACAGATGAGTTTTTGTCCGAAACCCTGATACTTCGAAAGAGACTGTCCGTTGTGTACATGAAATGGATCCAGCTTTTTCCGTAACCCTCTCAACTTTTTAGCACATGCTATGTGCGTGAAATGATGATACCATGAGAACTTTCAACCTTTTCATAGTTCGTTTGTAGTGCTTTTCAACTTCAGGGTCATTAAGCTCAAAAAAAATCAATAACTGCGTGAAAAATAAAAATGAAGTCAGAAGGGGTTGAAAATTGATGATGTGGCTTTGAATGGTGCATTTTGAACACACCAAAATGTTGGAGTTCAAATAAGTTCAAGAAAACGAAATGCCTTTTGTAAGAGAGGAGTTTATGTGCCGAAACCCTGATACTTCAAAAGAGACTGTCCGTTTTGCACACGAAGTGGATCCAGCTTTTGCCGTAACCCTCTCAACTCTTTAGCACATGCTATGTGGGTGAAAGGATGATACCATGCCAACTTTCAACCTTTTTAGAGATCGTTTGTAGTGCTTTTCAATTTTAGGGTCATTTAGCTCAAAAAAATCAATAACTTCATGAAAAATAACAAATGAAGTCAGAATGGGTTGAAAATTGATGATGTGTCTTTGAATGGTGCATTTTGAACACACAAAAAGCCTGGAGTTCAAATAAGTTCAAGAAAATGAAATGCCTTGTTGTAACAGATGAGTTTATGTCTGAAACCCTGATACTTCGACACAGAATATCCGTTTTGTACACGATGTGCATCCAACTTTTATCGTAACCCTCTCAACTTTTAGCACATGCTATGTGGGTGAAATGATGATACCATGCAAACTTTCAACCCTTTCAGAGTTCATTTGTAGTGCTTTTCAATTCAGGGTCATTAAGCTCAAAAAAATTAGTAAGTGCATGAAAATACCAACTGAAGTCAGAAGGGGTTGAAAATTGATGATGTGGCTTTGAATGGTGCATTTTGAACACACTAAAATCTTGGAGTTCAAATAAGTTCAAGAAAATGAAATGCCTTTTGTAACAGATGAGTTTATGTGCCGAAACCCTGATACTTCGAAAGAGACTGTCCGTTTTGTACACGAAGTGCATCCATCTTTTCCGTAACCCTCTCAACTCTTTAGCACATGCTATGTGGGTGAAATGATGATACCATGCCAACTTTCAACCTTCTTAGAGTTCATTTGTAGTGCTTTTCAGTTTCAGGGTCATTTAGCTCAAAAAAATCAATAACTACATGAAAAATTACAAATGAAATCAGAAAGGGTTGAAAATTGATGATGTGGCTTTGAATGGTGCATTTTGAACACACAAAAAGCCTGGAGTTCAAATAAGTTCAAGAAAATGAAATGCCTTTTTCTAACAGATGAGTTTTTGTCCGAAACCCTGATACTTCGAAAGAGACTGTCCGTTGTGTACACGAAATGCATCCAGCTTTTGCCGTAACCCGCTCAACATTTTAGCACATGCTATTTGCATGAAATGACGATACCATGCGAACTTTCAACCTTTTCGTAGTTCGTTTGTAGTGCTTTTCAACTTCAGGGTCATTAAGCTCAAAAAAAATCAATAACTGCGCGGAAAATAACAAATGAAGTCAGAAGGGGTTGAAAATTGATTATGTGGCTTTGAATGGTGCATTTTGAACACACCAACATCTTGGAGTTCAAATAAGTTCAAGAAAATGAAATGCCTTTTGTCAGAGATGAGTTTATGTGCTGAAACCCTGATACTTCAAAAGAGACTGTCCGTTTTGTACACGAAGTGCATCCAGCTTTTGCCGTAACCCTCTCAACTCTTTAGCACATGCTATGTGGGTGAAAGGATGATACCATGCCAACTTTCAACCTTTTTAGAGATCATTTGTAGTGCTTTTCAATTTTAGTGTCATTTAGCTCAACAAAATCAATAACTTCATGAAAAATAACAAATTAAGTCAGAATGGGTTGAAAATTGATGATGTGGCTTTGAATGGTGCATTTTGAACACACAAAAAGCCTGGAGTTCAAATAAGTTCAAGAAAATGAAATGCCTTTTTGTAACAGATGAGTTTTTGTCCGAAACCCTGATACTTCGAAAGAGACTGTCCGTTGTGTACATGAAATGGATCCAGCTTTTTCCGTAACCCTCTCAACTTTTTAGCACATGCTATGTGCGTGAAATGATGATACCATGAGAACTTTCAACCTTTTCATAGTTCGTTTGTAGTGCTTTTCAACTTCAGGGTCATTAAGCTCAAAAAAAATCAATAACTGCGTGAAAAATAAAAATGAAGTCAGAAGGGGTTGAAAATTGATGATGTGGCTTTGAATGGTGCATTTTCAACACACCAAAATCTTGGAGTTCAAATAAGTTCAAGAAAACGAAATGCCTTTTGTAAGAGAGGAGTTTATGTGCCGAAACCCTGATACTTCAAAAGAGACTGTCCGTTTTGCACACGAAGTGGATCCAGCTTTTGCCGTAACCCTCTCAACTCTTTAGCACATGCTATGTGGGTGAAAGGATGATACCATGCCAACTTTCAACCTTTTTAGAGATCGTTTGTAGTGCTTTTCAATTTTAGGGTCATTTAGCTCAAAAAAATCAATAACTTCATGAAAAATAACAAATGAAGTCAGAATGGGTTGAAAATTGATGATGTGTCTTTGAATGGTGCATTTTGAACACACAAAAAGCCTGGAGTTCAAATAAGTTCAAGAAAATGAAATGCCTTGTTGTAACAGATGAGTTTATGTCTGAAACCCTGATACTTCGACACAGAATGTCCGTTTTGTACACGATGTGCATCCAACTTTTGTCGTAACCCTCTCAACTTTTAGCACATGCTATGTGGGTGAAATGATGATACCATGCAAACTTTCAACCCTTTCAGAGTTCATTTGTAGTGCTTTTCAATTCAGGGTCATTAAGCTCAAAAAAATTAGTAAGTGCATGAAAATACCAACTGAAGTCAGAAGGGGTTGAAAATAGATGATGTGGCTTTGAATGGTACATTTTGAACACACTAAAACCTTGGAGTTCAAATAAGTTCAAGAAAATGAAATGCCTTTTGTAACAGATGAGTTCATGTGCCGAAACCCTGATACTTCGAAAGAGACTGTCCGTTTTGTACACGAAGTGCATCCAGCTTTTCCGTAACCCTCTCAACTCTTTAGCACATGCTATGTGGGTGAAATGATGATACCATGCCAACTTTCAACCTTTTTAGAGTTCATTTGTAGTGCTTTTCAGTTTCAGGGTCATTTAGCTCAAAAAAATCAATAACTACATGAAAAATAACAAATGAAGTCAGAAAGGGTTGAAAATTGATGATGTGGCTTTGAATGGTGCATTGTGAACACACAAAAAGCCTGGTTTTCAAATAAGTTCAAGAAAATGAAATGCCTTTTTGTAACAGATGAATTTTTGTCAGAAACCCTGATACTTCGAAAGAGACTGTCCGTTGTGTACAGGAAATGCATCCAGCTTTTGTCGTAACCCTCTCAACTTTTTAGCACATGCTATGTGCGTGAAATGATGATACCATGCGAACTTTCAACCTTTTCGTAGTTCGTTTGTAGTGTTTTTCAACTTCAGGGTCATTAAGCTAAAAAAATCCATAACTGCGTGAAAAATGACAAATGAAGTCAGAAGGGGTTGAAAATTCATTGTGTGGCTTTGAATGGTGCATTTTGAACACACCAAAATCTTGGAGTTCAAATAAGTTCAAGAAAAATGAAATGCCTTTTGTAAGAGATGAGTTTATGTGCCGAAACCCTGATACTTCGAAAGAGAGTGTCTGTTTTGTACACGAAGTGCATCCAGCTTTTCTGTAACCCTCAAAAATCTTTAGCACATGCTATATGGGTGAAAGTATGATACCATGTCAACTTTCAACCTTTTTAGAGATCATTTTTACTGCTTTTCAATTTCAGGGTCATTTAGCTCAAAAAAATCAATAACTACATGAAAAATAACAAATGAAGTCAGAAAGGGTTGAAAATTGATGATGTGGCTTTGAATGGTGCGTTTTGAACACACAAAAAGCCTGGAGTTCAGATAAGTTCAAGAAAATGAAATGCCTTTTTGTAACAGATGAGTTTATGTCCGAAACCGTGATACTTCGACAGAGACTGTCCGTTTTGTACACGAAGTGCATCCAGCTTTTGCCGTAACCCTCTCAACTTTTTAGCACATGCTGTGTGGGTGAAATGATGATACCATGCCAACTTTCAACATTTCCAGAGTTCGTTTGTAGTGCTTTTCAACTGCAGGGTCATTAAGCTCAAAAAAAATCAATAACTGCGTGAAAAATAACAAATGAAGTCAGAAGGGGTTGAAAATTGATTATGTGGCTTTGAATCGTGCATTTTGAACACACCAAAATCTTGGAGTTCAAATAAGTTCAAGAAAATGAAATGCCTTTTGTAACAGATGAGTTTATCTGCCGAAACCCTGATACTTCGAAAGAGATTGTCCGTTTTATACACGAAGTGCATCCAGCTTTCCCGTAACCCTCTCAACTCTTTAGCACATGCTATGTGGGTGAAAGGATGATACCATGCCAACTTTCAACCTTTTTAGAGATCATTTGTACTGCTTTTCAATTTCAGGGTCATTTAGCTCAAAAAAATCAATAACTACATGAAAAATAACAAATGAAGTCAGAAAGGGTTGAAAATTGATGATGTGGCTTTGAATGGTGCATTTCGAACACACAAAAAGCCTGGAGTTCAAATAAGTTCAAGAAAATGAAATGCCTTTGTGTAACAGATGAGTTTATGTTCGAAACCCTGATACTTCGACAGAGACTGTCCGTTTTGTACACGAAGTGCATCCAACTTTTGTCGTAACCCTCTCAACTTTTTAGCACATGCTATGTGGGTGAAATGATGATACCATGCAAACTTTCAACCCTTTCAGAGTTCATTTGTAGTGCTTTTCAATTCAGGATCATTTAGCTCAAAAAAATTAGTAAGTGCATGTAAATACCAACTGAAGTCAGAAGGGGTTGAAAATTGATGATGTGGCTTTGAATGGTACATTTTGAACACACCAAAATCTTGGAGTTCAAATAAGTTCAAGAAAATGAAATGCCTTTTGTAACAGATGAGTTTATGTGCCGAAACCCTGATACTTCGAAAGAGACTGTCCGTTTTGTACACGAAGTGCATCCAGCTTTTCCGTAACCCTCTCAACTCTTTAGCACATGCTATGTGGGCGAAATGATGATACCATGCCAACTTTCAACCTTTTTAGAGTTCAATTTTAGTGCTTTTCAATTTCAGGGTCATTTAGCTCAAAAAAATGACATGAAAAATAACAAATGAAGTCAGAAAGGGTTGAAAAATGATGATGTGGCTTTGAATGGTGCATTTTGAACACACAAAAAGCCTGGAGTTCAAATAAGTTTAAGAAACTGAAATGCTTTTTTGTAACAGATGAGTTTTTGTCCGAAACCCTCATACTTCGAAAGAGACTGTCCGCTGTGTACACGAAGTGCATTCAGCTTTTGCCGTAACCCTCTCAACTTTTTAGCACATGCTATGTGGATGAAATGATGATACCATGCGAACTTTCAACCTTTTCATAGTTCGTTTGTAGTGCTTTTCAACTTCAGGGTCATTAAGCTCAAAAAAAAAATCAATAACTGCGTGAACAATAATAAATGAAGTCAGAAGGGGTTGAAAATTGATTATGTGGCTTTGCATGGTGCATTTTGAACACACCAAAATCTTGGAGTTCAAATAAGTTCAAGAAAATGAAATGCCTTCTGTAAGAGATGAGTTTATGTGCCGAAACCCTGATCCTTCGAAAGAGACTGTCCGTTTTGTACACGAAGTGCATCCCGCTTTTCTATAAACCTCTGAACTCTTTAGCACATGCTATGTGGGTGAAAGGATGATACCATGCCAACTTTCAACCTTTTTAGAGATCATTTGTACTGCTTTTCAATTTCAGGGTCATTTAGCGCAAAAAAATCAATAACTACATGAAAAATAACAACTGAAGTCAGAAAGGGTTGAAAATTGATGATGTGGCTTTGAATGGTGCAATTTGAACACACAAAAATCCTGGAGTTCAAATAAGTTCAAGAAAATGAAATGCCTTGTTGTAACAGATGAGTTTATGTCTGAAACCCTGATACTTCGACACAGAATGTCCGTTTTGTACACGATGTGCTTCCAACTTTTGCCGTAACCCTCTCAACTTTTAGCACATGCTATGTGGGTGAAATGATGATACCATGCAAACTTTCAACCCTTTTAGAGTTCATTTGTAGTGCTTTTCAATTCAGGGTCATTAAACTCAAAAAAATTAGTAAGTGCATGAAAATACCAACTGAAGTCATAAGGGGTTGAAAATTGATGATGTGGCTTTTAATGGTACATTTTGAACACACTAAAATCTTGGAGTTCAAATAAGTTCAAGAAAATGAAACGCCTTTTGTAACAGATGAGTTTATGTGCCGAAACCCTGATACTTCGAAAGAGACTGTCCGTTTTGTACACGAAGTGCATCCAGCGTTTCCGTAACCCTCTCAACTCTTTAGCACATGCTATGTGGGTGAAATGATGATACCATGCCAACTTTCAACCTTTTTAGAGTTCAATTGTAGTGCTTTTCAATTTCAGGGTCATTTAGCTCAAAAAAATCAATAAGTACATGAAAAATAACAAATGAAGTCAGAAAGGGTTGAAAATTGATGATGTGGCTTTGAATGGTGCATTTTGAACACTCAAAAATCCTGGAGTTCAAATAAGTTCAAGAAAATGAAATGCCTTTTTGTAACAGATGAGTTTATGTCCGAAACCCTGATACTTCGACAGAGACTGTCCGTTTTGTACGCGAAGTGCATCCAACTTTTGCCGTAACCCTCTCAACTTTTTAGCACATGCTATGTGGGTGAAATGATGATACCATGCCAACTTTCAACCCTTTCAGAGTTCATTTCTAGTGCTTTTCAATTTCAGGGTCATTTAGCTCAAAAAAATTAGTAAGTGCATGAAAATACCAACTGAAGTCAGAAGGGGTTGAAAATTAATGATGTGCCTTTGAATGGTGCATTTTGAACACACCAAAATCTTGGAGTTCAAATAACTTCAAGAAAATAAAATGCCTTTTGTAACAGATGAGTTTATGTGCCGAAACCCTGATACTTTGAAAGAGATGGTCCGTTTTGTACACGAAGTGCATCCAGCTTTTCCGTAACCCTCTCAACTCTTTAGCACATGATATGTGGGTGAAATGATGATACCATGCCAACTTTCAACCTTTTTAGAGTTCATTTGTAGTGCTTTTCAGTTTCAGGGTCATTTAGCTCAAAAAAATCAATAACTACATGAAAAATAACAAATGAAGTCAGAAAGAGTTGAAAATTGATGATGTGGCTTTGAATGGTGCATTTTGAACACACAAAAAGCCTGGTTTTCAAATAAGTTCAAGAAAATGAAATGCCTTTTTGTAACAGATGGGTTTTTGTCCGAAACCCTAATACTTCGAAAGAGACTGTCCGTTGTGTACACGAAATGCATCCAGCTTTTGTCGTAACCCTCTCAACTTTTTAGCACATGCTATGTACGTGAAATGATGATACCATGCGAACTTTCAACCTTTTCGTAGTTCGTTTGTAGTGCTTTTCAACTTCAGGGTCATTAAGCTAAAAAAAATCAATAACTACGTGAAAAATGACAAATGAAGTCAGAAGGGGTTGAAAATTGATTATGTGGCTTTGAATGGTGCATTTTGAACACACCAAAATCTTGGAGTTCAAATAAGTTCAAGAAAAATGAAATGCCTTTTGTAAGAGATGAGTTTATGTGCCGAAACCCTGATACTTCGAAAGAGACTGTCTGTTTTATACACGAAGTGCATCCAGATTTTCTGTAACCCTCAAAACTCTTTAGCACATGCTATATGGGTGAAAGTATGATACCATGTCAACTTTCAACCTTTTTAGAGATCATTTTTACTGCTTTTCAATTTCAGGGTCATTTAGCTCAAAAAAATCAATAACTACATGAAAAATAACAAATGAAGTCAGAAAGGGTTGAAAATTGATGATGTGGCTTTGAATGGTGCGTTTTGAACACACAAAAAGCCTGGTTTTCAAATAAGTTCAAGAAAATGAAATGCCTTTTTGTAACAGATGAGTTTTTGTCCGAAACCCTAATACTTCGAAAGAGACTGTCCGTTGTGTACACGAAATGCATCCAGCTTTTGTCGTAACCCTCTCAACTTTTTAGCACATGCTATGTGCGTGAAATGATGATACCATGCGAACTTTCAACCTTTTCGTAGTTCGTTTGTAGTGCTTTTCAACTTCAGGGTCATTAAGCTAAAAAAAATCAATAACTACGTGAAAAATGACAAATGAAGTCAGAAGGGGTTGAAAATTGAATATGTGGCTTTGAATGGTGCATTTTGAACACACCAAAATCTTGGAGTTCAAATAAGTTCAAGAAAAATGAAATGCCTTTTGTAAGAGATGAGTTTATGTGCCGAAACCCTGATACTTGGAAAGAGACTGTCTGTTTTATACACGAAGTGCATCCAGATTTTCTGTAACCCTCAAAACTCTTTAGCACATGCTATATGGGTGAAAGTATGATACCATGTCAACTTTCAACCTTTTTAGAGATCATTTTTACTGCTTTTCAATTTCAGGGTCATTTAGCTCAAAAAAATCAATAACTACATGAAAAATAACAAATGAAGTCAGAAAGGGTTGAAAATTGATGATGTGGCTTTGAATGGTGCGTTTTGAACACACAAAAAGCCTGGAGTTCAGATAAGTTCAAGAAAATGAAATGCCTTTTTGTAACAGATGAGTTTATGTCCGAAACCCTGATACTTCGACAGAGACTGTCCGTTTTGTACACGAAGTGCATCCAGCTTTTGCCGTAACCCTCTCAACTTTTTAGCACATGCTGTGTGGGTGAAATGATGATACCATGCCAACTTTCAACCTTTTCAAAGTTCGTTTGTAGTGCTTTTCAACTTCAGGGTCATTAAGCTAAAAAAAATCAATAACTGCGTGAAAAATAACAAATGAAGTCAGAAGGGGTTGAAAATTGATTATGTGGCTTTGAATGGTGCATTTTGAACACACGAAAATCTTGGAGTTCAAATAAGTTCATGAAAATGAAATGCCTTTTGTAAGAAATGAGTTTATGTGCCGAAACCCTGATACTTCGAAAGAGACTGTCCGTTTTATACACGAAGTGCATCCAGCTTTCCTGTAACCCTCTCACCTCTTTAGCACATGCTATGTGGGTGAAAGGATGATACCATACGAACTTTCAACCTTTTTAGAGATCATTTGTACTGCTTTTCAATTTCAGGGTCATTTAGCTCAAAAAAATCAATAACTACATGAAAAATAACAAATGAAGTCAGAAAGGGTTGAAAATTGATGATGTTGCTTTGAATGGTGCATTTTGAACACACAAAAATCCTTGAGTTCAAATAAGTTCAAGAAAATGAAATGCCTTTGTGTAACAGATGAGTTTATGTCTGAAACCCTAATACTTCGACAGAGACTGTCCGTTTTGTACACGAAGTGCATCCAACTTTTGCCGTAACCCTCTCTAATTTTTAGCACATGCTATGTGGGTGAAATGATGACACCATGCAAACTTTCAACCCTTTCAGAGTTCATTTGTAGTGCTTTTCAATTCAGGATCATTTAGCTCAAAAAAATTAGTAAGTGCATGTAAATACCAACTGAAGTCAGAAGGGGTTGAAAATTGATGATGTGGCTTTGAATGGTGCATTTTGAACACTCAAAAAGCCTGGAGTTCAAATAAGTTCAAGAAAATGAAATGCCTTTTTGTAACAGAGGAGTTTATGTCCGAAACCCTGATACTTCGACAGAGACTGTCCGTTTTGTACACGAAGTGCATCCAGCTTTTGCCGTAACCCTCTCAACTTTTTAGCACATGCTGTGTGGGTGAAATGATGATACCATGCCAACTTTCAACCTTTTCAGAGTTCGTTTGTAGTGCTTTTCAACTTCAGGGTCATTAAGCTCAAAAAAAAATCAATAACTGCGTGAAAAATAACAAATGAAGTCAGAAGGAGTTGAAAATTGATTATGTGGCTTTGAATCGTGCATTTCGAACACACGAAAATCTTTGAGTTCAAATAAGTTCAAGAAAATGAAATGCCTTTTGTAACAGATGAGTTTATGTGCCGAAACCCTGATACTTCTAAAGAGACTGTCCGTTTTGTACACGAAGTGCATCCAGCTTTTCCGTAACCCTCTCAACTCTTTAGCACATGCTATGTGGGTGAAATGATGATACCATGCCAACTTTCAACCTTTTTAGAGTTCAATTGTAGTGCTTTTCAATTTCAGGGTCATTTAGCTCAAAAAAATGACATGAAAAATAACAAATGAAGTCAGAAATGGTTGAAAATTGATGATGTGGCTTTGAATGGTGCATTTTGAACACACAAAAATCCTGGAGTTCAAATAAGTTCAAGAAAATGAAATTCTTTTTTGTAACAGATGAGTTTTTGTCCGAAACCCTGATACTTCGAAAGAGACTGTCCGCTGTGTACACGAAGTGCATTCAGCTTTTGCCGTAACCCTCTCAACTTTTTAGCACATGCTATGTGGATGAAATGATGATACCATGCGAACTTTCAACCTTTTCATAGTTCGTTTGTAGTGCTTTTCAACTTCAGGGTCATTAAGCCCAAAAAAAAATCAATAACTGCGTGAACAATAATAAATGAAGTCAGAAGGGGTTGAAAATTGATTATGTGGCTTTGCATGGTGCATTTTGAACACACCAAAATCTTGGAGTTCAAATAAGTTCAAGAAAATGAAATGCCTTCTGTAAGAGATGAGTTTATGTGCCGAAACCCTGATCCTTCGAAAGAGACTGTCCGTTTTGTACACGAAGTGCATCCCGCTTTTCTATAAACCTCTCAACTCTTTAGCACATGCTATGTGGGTGAAAGGATGATACCATGCTAACTTTCAACCTTTTTAGAGATCATTTGTACTGCTTTTCAATTTCAGGGTCATTTAGCGCAAAAAAATCAATAACTATATGAAAAATAACAACTGAAGTCAGAAAGGGTTGAAAATTGATGATGTGGCTTTGAATGGTGCAATTTGAACACACAAAAATCCTGGAGTTCAAATAAGTTCAAGAAAATGAAATGCCTTGTTGTAACAGATGAGTTTATGTCTGAAACCCTGATACTTCGACACAGAATGTCCGTTTTGTACACGATGTGCTTCCAACTTTTGCCGTAACCCTCTCAACTTTTAGCACATGCTATGTGGGTGAAATGATGATACCATGCAAACTTTCAACCCTTTTAGAGTTCATTTGTAGTGCTTTTCAATTCAGGGTCATTAAGCTCAAAAAAATTAGTAAGTGCATGAAAATACCAACTGAAGTCATAAGGGGTTGAAAATTGATGATGTGGCTTTGAATGGTACATTTTGAACACACTAAAATCTTGGAGTTCAAATAAGTTCAAGAAAATGAAACGCCTTTTGTAACAGATGAGTTTATGTGCCGAAACCCTGATACTTCGAAAGAGACTGTCCGTTTTGTACACGAAGTGCATCCAGCGTTTCCATAACCCTCTCAACTCTTTAGCACATGCTATGTGGGTGAAATGATGATACCATGCCAACTTTCAACCTTTTTAGAGTTCAATTGTAGTGCTTTTCAATTTCAGGGTCATTTAGCTCAAAAAAATCAATAAGTACATGAAAAATAACAAATGAAGTCAGAAAGGGTTGAAAATTGATGATGTGGCTTTGAATGGTGCATTTTGAACACTCAAAAAGCCTGGAGTTCAAATAAGTTCAAGAAAATGAAATGCCTTTTTGTAACAGATGAGTTTATGTCCGAAACCCTGATACTTCGACAGAGACTGTCCGTTTTGTACGCGAAGTGCATCCAACTTTTGCCGTAACCCTCTCAACTTTTTAGCACATGCTATGTGGGTGAAATGATGATACCATGCCAACTTTCAACCCTTTCAGAGTTCATTTCTAGTGCTTTTCAATTTCAGGGTCATTTAGCTCACAAAAATTAGTAAGTGCATGAAAATACCAACTGAAGTCAGAAGGGGTTGAAAATTAATGATGTGCCTTTGAATGGTGCATTTTGAACACACCAAAATCTTGGAGTTCAAATAACTTCAAGAAAATAAAATGCCTTTTGTAACAGATGAGTTTATGTGCCGAAACCCTGATACTTCGAAAGAGACTGTCCGTTTTGTACACGAAGTGCATCCAGCTTTTCCGTAACCCTCTCAACTCTTTAGCACATGCTATGTGGGTGAAATGATGATACCATGCCAACTTTCAACCTTTTTAGAGTTCACTTGTAGTGCTTTTCAGTTTCAGGGTCATTTAGCTCAAAAAAATCAATAACTACATGAAAAATAACAAATGAAGTCAGAAAGAGTTGAAAATTGATGATGTGGCTTTGAATGGTGCATTTTGAACACACAAAAAGCCTGGTTTTCAAATAAGTTCAAGAAAATGAAATGCCTTTTTGTAACAGATGAGTTTTTGTCCGAAACCCTAATACTTCGAAAGAGACTGTCCGTTGTGTACACGAAATGCATCCAGCTTTTGCCGTAACCCTCTCAACTTTTTAGCACATGCTATGTGCGTGAAATGATGATACCATGCGAACTTTCAACCTTTTCGTAGTTCGTTTGTAGTGCTTTTCAACTTCAGGGTCATTAAGCTAAAAAAAATCAATAACTACGTGAAAAATGACAAATGAAGTCAGAAGGGGTTGAAAATTGATTATGTGGCTTTGAATGGTGCATTTTGAACACACCAAAATCTTGGAGTTCAAATAAGTTCAAGAAAAATGAAATGCCTTTTGTAAGAGATGAGTTTATGTGCCGAAACCCTGATACTTCGAAAGAGACTCTCTGTTTTATACACGAAGTGCATCCAGCTTTTCTGTAACCCTCAAAACTCTTTAGCACATGCTATATGGGTGAAAGTATGATACCATGTCAACTTTCAACCTTTTTAGAGATCATTTTTACTGCTTTTCAATTTCAGGGTCATTTAGCTCAAAAAAATTAATAACTACATGAAAAATAACAAATGAAGTCAGAAAGGGTTGAAAATTGATCATGTGGCTTTGAATGGTGCGTTTTGAACACACAAAAAGCCTGGAGTTCAGATAAGTTCAAGAAAATGAAATGCCTTTTTGTAACAGATGAGTTTATGTCCGAAACCCTGATACTTCGACAGAGACTGTCCGTTTTGTACACAAAGTGCATCCAGCTTTTGCCGTAACCCTCTCAACTTTTTAGCACATGTTGTGTGGGTGAAATGATGATACCATGCCAACTTTCAACCTTTTCAGAGTTCGTTTGTAGTGCTTTTCAACTTCAGGGTCATTAAGCTAAAAAAAAATCAATAACTACGTGAAAAATAACAAATGAAGTCAGAAGGGGTTGAAAAGTGATTATGTGGCTTTGAATCGTGCATTTTGAACACACGAAAATCTTGGAGTTCAAATAAGTTCAAGAAAATGAAATGCCTTTTGTAAGAGATGAGTTTATGTGCCGAAACCCTGATACTTCGATAGAGACTGTCCGTTTTGTACGCGAAGTGCATCCAACTTTTGCCGTAACCCTCTCATCTTTTTAGCACATGCTATGTGGGTGAAATGATGATACCATGCCAACTTTCAACCCTTTCAGAGTTCATTTCTAGTGCTTTTCAATTTCAGGGTCATTTAGCTCAAAAAAATTAGTAAGTGCATGAAAATACCAACTGAAGTCAGAAGGGGTTGAAAATTAATGATGTGCCTTTGAATGGTGCATTTTGAACACACCAAAATCTTGGAGTTCAAATAACTTCAAGAAAATAAAATGCCTTTTGTAACAGATGAGTTTATGTGCCGAAACCCTGATACTTCGAAAGAGACTGTCTGTTTTGTAGACGAAGTGCATCCAGCTTTTCCGTAACCCTCTCAACTCTTTAGCACATGCTATGTGGGTGAAATGATGATACCATGCCAACTTTCAACCTTTTTAGAGTTCACTTGTAGTGCTTTTCAGTTTCAGGGTCATTTAGCTCAAAAAAATCAATAACTACATGAAAAATAACAAATGAAGTCAGAAAGAGTTGAAAATTGATGATGTGGCTTTGAATGGTGCATTTTGAACACACAAAAAGCCTGGTTTTCAAATAAGTTCAAGAAAATGAAATGCCTTTTTGTAACAGATGAGTTTTTGTCCGAAACCCTAATACTTCGAAAGAGACTGTCCGTTGTGTACACGAAATGCATCCAGCTTTTGTCGTAACCCTCTCAACTTTTTAGCACATGCTATGTGCGTGAAATGATGATACCATGCGAACTTTCAACCTTTTCGTAGTTCGTTTGTAGTGCTTTTCAACTTCAGGGTCATTAAGCTAAAAAAAATCAATAACTACGTGAAAAATGACAAATGAAGTCAGAAGGGGTTGAAAATTGATTATGTGGCTTTGAATGGTGCATTTTGAACACACCAAAATCTTGGAGTTCAAATAAGTTCAAGAAAAATGAAATGCCTTTTGTAAGAGATGAGTTTATGTGCCGAAACCCTGATACTTCGAAAGAGACTCTCTGTTTTATACACGAAGTGCATCCAGCTTTTCTGTAACCCTCTCAACTCTTTAGCACATGCTATGTGGGTGAAATGATGATACCATGCCAACTTTGAACCTTTTTAGAGTTCAATTGTAGTGCTTTTCAATTTCAGGGTCATTTAGCTCAAAAACATCAATAAGTACATGAAAAATAACAAATGAAGTCAGAAAGGGTTGAAAATTGATGATGTGGCTTTGAATGGTGCATTCTGAACACTCAAAAAGCCTGGAGTTCAAATAAGTTCAAGAAAATGAAATGCCTTTTTGTAACAGATGAGTTTATGTCCGAAACCCTGATACTTCGAAAGAGACTGTCCGTTTTCTACGCGAAGTGCGTCCAACTTTTGCCGTGACCCTCTCAACTTTTTAGCACATGCTATGTGGGTGAAATGATGATACCATGCCAACTTTCAACCCTTTGAGAGTTCATTTGTAGTTCTTTTCAATTTTAGGGTCATTTAGCTCAAAAAAAATTAGTAAGTGCATGAAAATACCAACTGAAGTCAGAAGGGGTTGAAAATTAATGATGTGCCTTTGAATGGTGCATTTTGAACACACAAAAATCTTGGAGTTCAAATAACTTCAAGAAAATAAAATGCCTTTTGTAACAGATGACTTTATGTGCCGAAACCCAGATACTTCGAAAGAGACTGTCCGTTTTGTACACGAAGTGCATCCAGCTTTTCCGTAACCCTCTCAACTCTTTAGCACATGCTATGTGGGTGAAATTATGATACCATGCCAACTTTCAACCTTTTTAGAGTTCATTTGTAGTGCTTTTCAGTTTCAGGGTCATTTAGCTCAAAAAAGTCAATAACTACATGAAAAATAACAAATGAAGTCAGAAAGAGTTGAAAATTGATGATGTGGCTTTGAATGGTGCATTTTGAACACACAAAAAGCCTGGAGTTCAAATAAGTTCAAGAAAATGAAATGCTTTTTTGTAACAGATGAGTTTTTGTCCGAAACCCTGATACTTCGAAAGAGACTATCCGCTGTGTACACGAAGTGCATTCAGCTTTTGCCGTAACCCTCTCAACTTTTTAGCACATGCTATGTGGATGAAATGATGATACCATGCGAACTTTCAACCTTTTCATAGTTCGTTTGTAGTGCTTTTCAACTTTAGGGTCATTAAGCTCAAAAAAAAATTCAATAAATGCGTGAACAATAATAAATGAAGTCAGAAGGGGTTGAAAATTTATTATGTGGCTTTGCATGGTGCATTTTGAACACACCAAAATCTTGGAGTTCAAATAAGTTCAAGAAAATGAAATGCCTTCTGTAAGAGATGAGTTTATGTGCCGAAACCCTGATCCTTCGAAAGAGACTGTCCGTTTTGTACACGAAGTGCATCCCGCTTTTCTATAAACCTCTCAACTCTTTAGCACATGCTATGTGGGTGAAAGGATGATACCATGCCAACTTTCAACCTTTTTAGAGAGCATTTGTACTGCTTTTCAATTTCAGGGTCACTTAGCGCAAAAAAATCAATAACTACATGAAAAATAACAACTGAAGTCAGAAAGGGTTGAAAATTGATGATGTGGCTTTGAATGGTGCAATTTGAACACACAAAAATCCTGGAGTTCAAATAAGTTCAAGAAAATGAAATGCCTTTTGTAAGAGATGAGTTTATGTGCCGAAACCCTGATACTTCGAAAGAGACTGTCCGTTTTATACGCGAAGTGCATCCAGCTTTCCTGTAACCCTCTCAACTCTTTAGCACATGCTATGTGGGTGAAAGGATGATACCATGCCAACTTTCAACCTTTTTAGAGATCATTTGTACTTCTTTTCAATTTCAGGGTCATTTAGCTCAAAAAAATCAATAACTACATGAAAAATAACAAATGAAGTCAGAAAGGGTTGAAAATTGATGATGTGGCTTTGAATGGTGCATTTCGAACACACAAAAAGCCTGGAGTTCAAATAAGTTCAAGAAAATGAAATGCCTTTGTGTAACAGATGAGTTTATGTTCGAAACCCTGATACTTCGACAGAGATTGTCCGTTTTGTACACGAAGTGCATCCAACTTTTGTCGTAACCCTCTCAACTTTTTAGCACATGCTATGTGGGTGAAATGATGATACCATGCAAACTTTCAACCCTTTCAGAGTTCATTTGTAGTGCTTTTCAATTCAGGATCATTTAGCTCAAAAAAATTAGTAAGTGCATGTAAATACCAGCTGAAGTCAGAAGGGGTTGAAAATTGATGATGTGTCTTTGAATGGTACATTTTGAACACACCAAAATCTTGGAGTTCAAATAAGTTCAAGAAAATGAAATGCCTTTTGTAACAGATGAGTTTATGTGCCGAAACCCTGATACTTCGAAAGAGACTGTCCGTTTTGTACACGAAGTGCATCCACCTTTTTCGTAACCCTCTCAACTCTTTAGCACATGCTAGGTGGGTGAAATGATGATACCATGCCAACTTTCAACCTTTTTAGAGTTCAATTGTAGTGCTTTTCAATTTCAGGATCATTTAGCTCAAAAAAATGACATGAAAAATAACAAATGAAGTCAGAAAGGGTTGAAAATTGATGATGTGGCTTTGAATGGTGCATTTTGAACACACAAAAAGCCTGGAGTTCAAATAAGTTTAAGAAAATGAAATGCTTTTTTGTAACAGATGAGTTTTTGTCCGAAACCCTGATACTTCGAAAGAGACTGTCCGCTGTGTACACGAAGTGCATTCAGCTTTTGCCGTAACCCTCTCAACTTTTTAGCACATGCTATGTGGATGAAATGATGATACCATGCGAACTTTCAACCTTTTCATAGTTCGTTTGTAGTGCTTTTCAACTTCAGGGTCATTAAGCTCAAAAAAAAAATCAATAACTGCGTGAACAATAATAAATGAAGTCAGAAGGGGTTGAAAATTGATTATGTGGCTTTGCATGGTGCATTTTGAACACACCAAAATCTTGGAGTTCAAATAAGTTCAAGAAAATGAAATGCCTTCTGTAAGAGATGAGTTTATGTGCCGAAACCCTGATCCTTCGAAAGAGACTGTCCGTTTTGTACATGAAGTGCATCCCGCTTTTCTATAAACCTCTCAACTCTTTAGCACATGCTATGTGGGTGAAAGGATGATACCATGCCAACTTTCAACCTTTTTAGAGATCATTTGTACTGCTTTTCAATTTCAGGGTCATTTAGCGCAAAAAAATCAATAACTACATGAAAAATAACAACTGAAGTCAGAAAAGGTTGAAAATTCATGATGTGGCTTTGAATGGTGCAATTTGAACACACAAAAATCCTGGAGTTCAAATAAGTTCAAGAAAATGAAATGCCTTGTTGTAACAGATGAGTTTATGCCTGAAACCCTGATACTTCGACATAGAATGTCCGTTTTGTACACGATGTGCATCCAACTTTTGCCGTAACCCTCTCAACTTTTAGCACATGCTATGTGGGTGAAATGATGATACCATGCAAAATTTCAACCCTTTCAGAGTTCATTTGTAGTGCTTTTCAATTCAGGGTCATTAAGCTCAAAAAAATTAGTAAGTGCATGAAAATACCAACTGAAGTCATAAGGGGTTGAAAATTGATGATGTGGCTTTGAATAGTACATTTTGAACACACTAAAATCTTGGACTTCAAATAAGTTCAAGAAAATGAAACGCCTTTTGTAACAGATGAGTTTATGTGCCGAAACCCTGATACTTCGAAAGAGACTGTCCGTTTTGTACACGAAGTGCACCCAGGTTTTCCGTAACCCTCTCAACTCTTTAGCACATGCTATGTGGGTGAAATGATGATACCATGCCAACTTTGAACCTTTTTAGAGTTCAATTGTAGTGCTTTTCAATTTCAGGGTCATTTAGCTCAAAAAAATCAATAAGTACATGAAAAATAACAAATGAAGTCAGAAAGGGTTGAAAATTGATGATGTGGCTTTGAATGGTGCATTTTGAACACTCAAAAAGCCTGGAGTTCAAATAAGTTCAAGAAAATGAAATGCCTTTTTGTAACAGATGAGTTTATGTCCGAAACCCTGATACTTCGAAAGAGACTGTCCGTTTTGTACGCGAAGTGCGTCCAACTTTTGCCGTAACCCTCTCAACTTTTTAGCACATGCTATGTGGGTGAAATGATGATACCATGCCAACTTTCAACCCTTTGAGAGTTCATTTGTAGTGCTTTTCAATTTCAGGGTCATTTAGCTCAAAAAAAATTAGTAAGTGCATGAAAATACCAACTGAAGTCAGAAGGGGTTGAAAATTAATGATGTGTCTTTGAATGGTGCATTTTGAACACACAAAAATCTTGGAGTTCAAATAACTTCAAGAAAATAAAATGCCTTTTGTAACAGATGAGTTTATGTGCCGAAACCCTGATACTTCGAAAGAGACTGTCCGTTTTGTACACGAAGTGCATCCAGCTTTTCCGTAACCCTCTCAACTCTTTAGCACATGCTATGTGGGTTAAATGATGATACCATGCCAACTTTCAACCTTTTTAGAGTTCATTTGTAGTGCTTTTCAGTTTCAGGGTCATTTAGCTCAAAAAAATCAATAACTACATGAAAAATAACAAATGAAGTCAGAAAGAGTTGAAAATTGATGATGTGGCTTTGAATGGTGCATTTTGAACACACAAAAAGCCTGGAGTTCAAATAAGTTCAAGAAAATGAAATGCTTTTTTGTAACAAATGAGTTTTTGTCCGAAACCCTGATACTTCGAAAGAGACTATCCGCTGTGTACACGAAGTGCATTCAGCTTTTGCCGTAACCCTCTCAACTTTTTAGCACATGCTATGTGGATGAAATGATGATACCATGCGAACTTTCAACCTTTTGATAGTTCGTTTGTAGTGCTTTTCAACTTTAGGGTCATTAAGCTCAAAAAAAAAATCAATAACTGCATGAACAACAATAAATGAAGTCAGAAGGGGTTGAAAATTGATTATGTGGCTTTGCATGGTGCATTTTGAACACACCAAAATCTTGGAGTTCAAATAAGTTCAAGAAAATGAAATGCCTTCTGTAAGAGATGAGTTTATGTGCCGAAACCCTGATCCTTCGAAAGAGACTGTCCGTTTTGTACACGAAGTGCATCCCGCTTTTCTATAAACCTCTCAACTCTTTAGCACATGCTATGTGGGTGAAAGGATGATACCATGCCAACTTTCAACCTTTTTAGAGATCATTTGTACTGCTTTTCAATTTCAGGGTCATTTAGCGCAAAAAAATCAATAACTACATGAAAAATAACAACTGAAGTCAGAAAGGGTTGAAAATTGATGATGTGGCTTTGAACGGTGCAATTTGAACACACAAAAATCCTGGAGTTCAAATAAGTTCAAGAAAATGAAATGCCTTGTTGTAACAGATGAGTTTATGTCTGAAACCCTGATACTTCGACACAGAATGTCCGTTTTGTACACGATGTGCATCCAACTTTTGCCGTAACCCTCTCAACTTTTAGCACATGCTATGTGGGTGAAATGATGATACCATGCAAACTTTCAACCCTTTCAGAGTTCATTTGTAGTGCTTTTCAATTCAGGGTCATTAAGCTCAAAAAAATTAGTAAGTGCATGAAAATACCAACTGAAGTCATAAGGGGTTGAAAATTGATGATGTGGCTTTGAATGGTACATTTTGAACACACTAAAATCTTGGACTTCAAATAAGTTCAAGAAAATGAAACGCCTTTTGTAACAGATGAGTTTATGTGCCGAAACCCTGATACTTCGAAAGAGACTGTCCGTTTTGTACACGAAGTGCATCCAGCGTTTCCGTAACCCTCTCAACTCTTTAGCACATGCTATGTGGGTGAAATGATGATACCATGCCAACTTTCAACCTTTTTAGAGTTCAATTGTAGTGCTTTTCAGTTTCAGGGTCATTTAGCTCAAAAAAATCAATAAGTACATGAAAAATAACAAATGAAGTCAGAAAGGGTTGAAAATTGATGATGTGGCTTTGAATGGTGCATTTTGAACACTCAAAAAGCCTGGAGTTCAACTAAGTTCAAGGAAATGAAATGCCTTTTTGTAACAGATGAGTTTATGTCCGAAACCCTGATACTTCGAAAGAGACTGTTCGTTTTGTACGCGAAGTGCATCCAACTTTTGCCGTAACCCTCTCAACTTTTTAGCACATGCTATGTGGGTGAAATGATGATACCATGCCAACTTTCAACCCTTTCAGAGTTCATTTGTAGTGCTTTTCAATTTCAGGGTCATTTAGCTCAAAAAAATTAGTAAGTGCGTGAAAATACCAACTGAAGTCAGAAGGGGTTGAAAATTAATGATGTTCCTTTGAATGGTGCATTTTGAACACACCAAAATCTTGGAGTTCAAATAACTTCAAGAAAATAAAATGCCTTTTGTAACAGATGAGTTTATGTGCCGAAACCCTGATACTTCGAAAGAGACTGTCCGTTTTGTACACGAAGTGCATCCAGCTTTTCCGTAACCCTCTCAACTCTTTAGCACATGCTATGTGGGTGAAACGATGATACCATGCCAACTTTCAACCTTTTTAGAGTTCATTTGTAGTGCTTTTCAGTTTCAGGGTCTTTTAGCTCAAAAAAATCAATAACTACATGAAAAATAACAAATGAAGTCAGAAAGAGTTGAAAATTGATGATGTGGCTTTGAATGGTGCATTTTGAACACACAAAAAGCCTGGAGTTCAAATAAGTTCAAGAAAATGAAATGCTTTTTTGTAACAGATGAGTTTTTGTCCGAAACCCTGATACTTCGAAAGAGACTGTCCGCTGTGTACACGAAGTGCATTCAGCTTTTGCCGTAACCCTCTCAACTTTTTAGCACATGCTATGTGGATGAAATGATGATACCATGCGAACTTTCAACCTTTTCATAGTTCGTTTGTAGTGCTTTTCAACTTTAGGGTCATTAAACTCAAAAAAAATCAATAACTGCGTGAACAATAATAAATGAAGTCAGAAGGGGTTGAAAATTGATTATGTGGCTTTGCATGGTGCATTTTGAAAACACCAAAATCTTGGAGTTCAAATAAGTTCAAGAAAATGAAATGCCTTCTGTAAGAGATGAGTTTATGTGCCGAAACCCTGATCCTTCGAAAGAGACTGTCCGTTTTGTACACGAAGTGCATCTCGCTTTTCTATAAACCTCTCAACTCTTTAGCACATGCTATGTGGGTGAAAGGATGATACCATGCCAACTTTCAACCTCTTTAGAGATCATTTGTACTGCTTTTCAATTTCAGGGTCATTTAGCGCAAAAAAATCAATAACTACATGAAAAATAACAACTGAAGTCAGAAAGGGTTGAAAATTGATGATGTGGCTTTGAATGGTGCAATTTGAACACACAAAAATCCTGGAGTTCAAATAAGTTCAAGAAAATGAAATGCCTTGTTGTAACAGATGAGTTTATGTCTAAAACCCTGATACTTCGACACAGAATGTCCGTTTTGTACACGATGTGCATCCAGCGTTTCCGTAACCCTCTCAACTCTTTAGCACATGCTATGTGGGTGAAATGATGATACCATGCCAACTTTCAACCTTTTTAGTGTTCAATTCTAGTGCTTTTCAATTTCAGGGTCATTTAGCTCAAAAAAATCAATAAGTACATGAAAAATAACAAATGAAGTCAGAAAGGGTTGAAAATTGATGATGTGGCTTTGAATGGTGCATTTTGAACACGCCAAAATCTTGGAGTTAAAATAAGTTCAAGAAAATGAAATCCCTTTTGTAAGAGATGAGTTTATGTGCCGAAACCCGGATACTTCGAAAGAGACTGTCCGTTTTGTACACGAAGTGCATCCAGCTTTTCCGTAACCCTCTCAACTCTTTAGCACATGCTATGTGGGTGAAAGGATGATACGATGCCTTTTAAGAGTTCAATTGTAGTGCTTTTCAATTTCAGGGTCATTTAGCTCAAAGAAATTAGTAAGTGCGTGAAAAATACCAAATGAAGTCAGAAAGGGTTGAAAATTGATTATGTGGCTTTGAATGGTGCATTTTGAACACACAAAAAGCCTTGTTTTTAAATAAGTTCAAGAAAATGAAATGCCTTTTTGTAACAGATGAGTTTTTGTCCGAAACCCTGATACTTCGAAAGAGACTGTCCGTTGTGTACACGAAATGCATCCAGCTTTTGTCGTAACCCTCTCAACTTTTTAGCACATGCTATGTGCATGAAATGATGATACCATGCGAACTTTCCACCTTTTCGTAGTTCGTTTGTAGTGCTTTTCAACTTCAGGGTCATTAAGCTAAAAAAAATCAATAACTGCGTGAAAAATAACAAATGAAGTCAGAAGGGGTTGAAAATTGATTATGTGGCTTTGAATGGTGCATTTTGAACACACCAAAATCTTTGAGTTCAAATAAGTTCAAGAAAAATGAAATGCCTTTTGTAAGAGATGAGTTTATGTGCCGAAACCCCGATACTTTGAAAGAGACTGTTTGTTTTGTACACGAAGTGCATCCAGCTTTTCTGTAAACCTCAAAACTCTTTAGCACATGCTATATGGGTGAAAGTATGATACCATGTCAACTTTCAACCTTTTTAGAGATCATTTTTACTGCTTTTCAATTTCAGGGTCATTTAGCTCAAAAAAATCAATAACTACATGAAAAATAACAAATGAAGTCAGAAAGGGTTGAAAATTGATGATGTGGCTTTGAATGGTGCGTTTTGAACACACAAAAAGCCTGGAGTTCAGATAAGTTCAAGAAAATGAAATGCCCTTTTGTAACAAATGAGTTTATGTCCGAAACCCTGATACTTCGACAGAGACTGTCCGTTTTGTACACGAAGTGCATCCAGCTTTTGCCGTAACCCTCTCAACTTTTTATCACATGCTGTGTGGGTGAAATGATGATACCATGACAACTTTCAACCTTTTGAGAGTTCGTTTGTAGTGCTTTTCAACTTCAGGGTCATTAAGCTCAAAAAAATCAGTAACTGCGTGAAAAATAACAAATGAAGTCAGAAGGGGTTGAAAATTGATTATGTGGCTTTGAATCGTGCATTTTGAACACACGAAAATCTTGGAGTTCAAATAAGTTCAAGAAAATGAAATGCCTTTTGTAAGAGATGAGTTTATGTGCCGAAACCCTGATACTTCGAAAGAGACTGTCCGTTCTATACACGAAGTGCATCCAGCTTTCCTGTAACCCTCTCAACTCTTTAGCACATGCTATGTGGGTGAAAGGATGATACCATGCCAACTTTCAACCTTTTTAGAGATCATTTGTACTGCTTTTCAATTTCAGGGTCATTTAGCTAAAAAAAATCAATAACTACATGAAAAATAACAAATGAAGTCAGAAAGGGTTGAAAATTGATGATGTGGCTTTGAATGGTGCATTTTGAACACACAAAAAGCCTGGAGTTCAAATAAGTTCAAGAAAATGAAATGCCTTTGTGTAACAGATGAGTTTATGTCCGAAACCCTGATACTTCGAGAGAGACTGTCCGTTTTGTACACGAAGTGCATCCAACTTTTGCCGTAACCCTCTCAACTTTTTAGCACATGCTATGTGGGTGAAATGATGATACCATGCAAACTTTCAACCCTTTCAGAGTTCATTTGTAGTGCTTTTCAATTCAGGATCATTTAGCTCAAAAAAATTAGTAAGTGCATGTAAATACCAACTGAAGTCAGAAGGGGTTGAAAATTGATGATGTGGCTTTGAATGGTACATTTTGAACACACCAAAATCTTGGAGTTCAAATAAGTTCAAGAAAATGAAATGCCTTTTGTAACAGATGAGTTTATGTGCCGAAACCCTGATACTTCGAAAGAGACTGTCCGTTTTGTACACGAAGTGCATCCAGCTTTTCCGTAACCCTTTCAACTGTTTAGCACATGCTATGTGGGTGAAATGAGGATACCATGCCAACTTTCAACCTTTTTGGAGTTCAATTGTAGTGCTTTTCAATATCAGGGCCATTTAGCTCAAAAAAATGACATGAAAAATAACAAATGAAGTCAGAAAGGGTTGAAAATTGATGATGTGGCTTTGAATGGTGCATTTTGAACACACAAAAAGCCTGGATTTCAAATAAGTTCAAGAAAATGAAATGCTTTTTTGTAACAGATGAGTTTTTGTCCGAAACCCTGATACTTCGAAAGAGACTGTCCGCTGTGTACACGAAGTGCATCCAGCTTTTGCCGTAACCCTCTCAACTTTTTAGCACATGCTATGTGGATGAAATGATGATACCATGCGAACTTTCAACCTTTTCATAGTTCGTTTGTAGTGCTTTTCAACTTCAGGGTCATTAAGCTCAAAAAAAATCAATAACTGCGTGAACAATAATAAATGAAGTCAGAAGGGGTTGAAAATTGATTATGTGGCTTTGCATGGTGCATTTCGAACACACCAAAATCTTGGAGTTGAAATAAGTTCAAGAAAATGAAATGCCTTCTGTAAGAGATGAGTTTATGTGCCGAAACCCTGATCCTTCGAAAGAGACTGTCCGTTTTGTACAAGAAGTGCATCCCGCTTTTCTATAACCCTCTCAACTCTTTAGCACATGCTATGTGGGTGAAAGGATGATACCATGCCAACTTTCAACCTTTTTAGAGATCATTTGTACCGCTTTTCAATTTCAGGGTCATTTAGCTCAAAAAAATCAATAACTACATGAAAAATAACAACTGAAGTCAGAAAGGGTTGAAAATTGATGATGTGGCTTTGAATGGTGCAATTTGAACACACAAAAATCCTGGAGTTCAAATAAGTTCAAGAAAATGAAATGCCTTGTTGTAACAGATGAGTTTATGTCTGAAATCCTGATACTTCGACACAGACTGTCCGTTTTGTACACGATGTGCATCCAACTTTTGCCGTAACGCTCTCAACTTTTAGCACATGCTATGTGGGTGAAATGATGATACCATGCGAAATTTCAACCCTTTCAGAGTTCATTTGTAGTGCTTTTCAATCCAGGGTCATTAAGCTCAAAAAAATTAGTAAGTGCATGAAAATACCAACTGAAGTCACAAGGGGTTGAAAATTGATGATGTGGCTTTGAATGGTACATTTTGAACACACTAACATCTTGGAGTTCAAATAAGTTCAAGAAAATGAAATGCCTTTTGTAACAGATGAGTTTATGTGCCGAAACCCTGATACTTCGAAAGAGACTGTCCGTTTTGTACACGAAGTGCATCCAGCGTTTCCGTAACCCTCTCAACTCTTTAGCACATGCTATGTGGGTGAAATGATGATACCATGCCAACTTTCAACCTTTTTAGATTTCAATTGTAGTGCTTTTCAATTTCAGGGTCATTTAGCTCAAAAAAATCAATAAGTACATGAAAAATAACAAATGAAGTCAGAAAGGGTTGAAAATTGATGATGTGGCTTTGAATGGTGCATTTTGAACACTCAAAAAGCCTGGAGTTCAAATAAGTTCAAGAAAATGAAATGCCTTTTTGTAACAGATGAGTTTATGTCCGAAACCCTGATACTTCGACAGAGACTGTCCGTTTTGTACACGAAGTGCATCCAACTTTTGCCGTAACCCTATCAAATTTTAGCACATGCTATGTGGGTGAAATGATGATACCATGCAAACTTTCAACCCTTTCAGAGTTCATTTGTAGTGCTTTTCAATTCAGGGTCATTTAGCTCAAAAAATTAGTAAGTGCAAGAAAATACCAACTGAAGTTCGAAGGGTTTGAAAATTGATGACGTGGCTTTGAATGGTACATTTTGAACACACCAAAATCTTGGAGTTCAAATAAGTTCAATAAAATGAAATGCCTTTTGTAACAGATGAGTTTATGTGCCGAAACCCTGATACTTCGAAAGAGACTGTCTGTTTTGTACACGAAGTGCATCCAGCTTTTCCGTAACCCTCTCCACTCTTTAGCATAGGCTATGTGGGTGAAATGATGATACCATGCCAAGTTTCAACCTTTTTATAGTTCATTTGTAGTGCTTTTCAATTTCAGGCTCATTTAGCTCAAAAAAATAAATAACTACATGAAAAATAACAAATGAAGTCAGAACGGGTTGAAAATTGATGATGTGGCTTTGAATGGTGCATTTTGAACACACAAAAAGCCTGGAGTTCAAATAAGTTCAAGAAAATGAAATGCCTTTTTGTAGCAGATGAGTTTTTGTCCGAAACCCTCATACTTCGAAACAGACTGTCCGTTGTGTACACGAAATGCATCCAGCTTTTGCCGTAACCCTCTCAACTTTTTAGCACATGCTATGTGCGTGAAATGATGATACCATGCGAACTTTCAACCTTTTCATAGTTCGTTTGTAGTGCTTTTCAACTTCAGGGTCATTAAGCTCAAAAAAAATCAATAACTACGTGAAAAATAACTAATGAAGTCAGGACGAGGTTGAAAATTGATTATGTGGCTTTGAATGGTGCATTTTGAAAACACCAAAATCTTGGAGTTCAAATAAGTTCAAGAAAATGAAATGCCTTTTGTAAGAGATGAGTTTATGTGCCGAAACCCTGATACTTTGAAAGAGACTGTCCGTTTTGTACACCAAGTGCATCGACCTTTTCTGTAACCCTCTCAACTCTTTAGCACATGCTATGTGGGTGAAAGGATGATACCATGCCAACTTTCAACCTTCTTAGAGATCATTTGTACTGCTTTTCAATTTCAGGGTCATTTAGCTCAAAAAATCAATAACTACATGAAAAATAACAAATGAGGTCAAAAAGGGTTGAAAATTGATGATGTGGCTTTGAATGGTGCATTTTGAACACACAAAAAGCCGGGAGTTCAAATAAGTTCAAGAAAATGAAATGCCTTTTTGTAACAGATGAGTTTTTGTCCGAAACCCTGATACTTCGAAAGAGACTGTCTGTTGTGTACACGAAATGCATCCAGCTTTTGCCGTAACCCTCTCAACTTTTAGCACATGCTATGTGGGTGAAACGATGATACCATGCAAACTTTCAACCTTTTCATAGTTCCTTTTAGTGCTTTTCAACTTCAGGGTCATTAAGCTAAAAAAAAATCAATAACTGCGTGAAAAATAACAAATGAAGTCAGAAGGGGTTGAAAATTGATTATGTGGCTTTGAATGGTGCATTTTGAACACACCAAAATCTTGGTGTTCAAATAAGTTCAAGAAAATGAAATGCCTTTTGTAAGAGATGAGTTTATGTGCTGAAACCCTGATACTTCGAAAGAAACTGTCCGTTATGTACATGAAGTGCATCGAGCTTTTCTGTAACCCTCTCAACTCTTTAGCACATGCTATGTGGGTGAAAGGATGATACCATGCGAACTTTCAACCTTTTTAGAGATCATTTGTACTGCTTTTCAATTTCATGGTCATTTAGCTCAAAAAAATCAATAACTACATGAAAAATAACAAATGAAGTCAGAAAGGGTTGAAAATAGATGATGTGGCTTTGAATGCTGCATTTTGAACACAAAAAAAGCCTGGAGTTCAAATAAGTTCAAGAAAATGAAATGCCTTTTTGTAACAGATGAGTTTATGTCCGAAACTCTGATACTTCGACAGAGACTGTCCGTTTTGTACACGAAGTGCATCCAGCTTTTGCCGTAACCCTCTCAACTCTTTACCACAGGTTATGTGGGTGAAATGATGATACCATGCCAACTTTCCACCTTTTTAGAGTTCATTTGTAGTGCTTTTCAATTTCAGGGTCATTTAGCTGAAAAAATTAGTAAGTGCATGAAAATGTCAAATGAAGTCAGAAGGGGTTGAAAATTGATGATGTGGCTTTCAATGGTGCATTTTGAACTCACCAAAATCTTGGAGTCCAAATAAGTTCAAGAAAATGAAATGTCTTTTGTAAGAGATGAGTTTATGTGCCGAAACCCTGATACTTCGAAAGAGACTGTCCGTTTTGTACAGGAAGTGCATCCAGCTTTTCTGTAACCCTCTCAACTCTTTAGCACATCCTATTTGGGTGAAAGGATGATACCATGCCAACTTTCAACCTTTTTAGAGATTATTTGTAGTGCTTTTCAATTTCAGGGTCATTATAGCTCAAAAAAAATCAATAACTACATAAAAAATAACAAATGAAGTCAGAAAGGGTTGAAAATTGATGATGTGGCTTTGAATGGTGCATTTGGAACACAGAAAAAGCCTGGAGTTCAAATAAGTTCAAGAAAATGAAATGCCTTTTTGTAACAGATGAGTTTTTGTCCGAAACCCTAATACTTCAATAGAGACTGACCGTTGTGTACACGAAGTGCATCCAGCTTTTGCCGTAACCCTCTCAACTTTTTAGCACATGCTATGTGGGTGAAATGATGATACCATGCTAACTTTCAGCCTTTTCAGAGTTCGTTTGTAGTGCTTTTCAACTTCAGGGTCATTAAGCTAAAAAAAAATCAATAACTGCAAGAAAAATAACAAATCAAGTCAGAAGGGGTTGAAAATTGATTATGTGGCTTTGAATGGTGCATTTTGAACACACAAAAAGCCTGGAGTTCAAATAAGTTCAAGAAAATGAAATGCCTTTTTGTAACAGATGAGTTTTTGTCCGAAACCCTGATACTTCGAAAGAGACTGTCCGTTGTGTACACGAAGTGCATCCAGCTTTTGCCGTAACCCTCTCAACTTATTAGCACATGCTATGTGGGTGAAATGATGATACCATGCGAACTTTCAACCTTTTCATAGTTTGTTTGTAGTGCTTTTCAACTTCAGGGTCATTAGGCTCAAAAAAAATCAATAACTTCGTGAAAAATAACAAATGAAGTCAGGAGGGGGTTGAAAATTGATTATGTGGCTTTGAATGGTGCATTTTGAAAACACCAAAATCTTGGAGTTCAAATAAGTTCAAGAAAATGAAATGCCTTTTGTAAGAGATGAGTTTATGTGCCGAAACCCTGATACTTCGAAACAGATAGTCCGTTTTGTACACGAAGTGCATCCACCTTTTCTGTAACCCTCTCAACTCTTTAGCACATGCTATGTGGGTGAAAGTATGATACCATGCCAACTTTCAACCTTTTTAGAGATCATTTGTACTTCTTTTCAATTTCAGGGTCATTTAGCTCAAAAAAAATCAGTAACTGCGTGAAAAATAACAAATAAAGTCAGAAGGGGTTGAAAATTGATTATGTGGCTTTGAATGGTGCATTTTGAACACGCCAAAATCTTGGAGTCAAAATAAGTTCAAGAAAATGAAATGCCTTTTGTAAGAGATGAGTTTATGTGCCCAAACCCGGATACTTCGAAAGAGACTGTCCGTTTTGTACACGAATTGCATCCAGCTTTTCCGTAACCCTCTCAACTATTTAGCACATGCTATGTGGGTGAAAGGATGATACGATGCCAACTTTCAGCCTTTTCAGAGTTCATTTCTAGTGCTTTTCAATTTCAGGGTCATTTAGCTCAAAGAAATTAGTAAGTGCGTGAAAAATACCAAATGAAGTCAGAAAGGGTTGAAAATTGATGATGTGGCTTTGAATGGTGCATTTTGAACACACAGAAAGCTTGGAGTTCAAATAAGTTCAAGAAAATGAAATGCCTTTTGTAACAGATGAGTTTATGTGCTGAATCCCTTATACTTCGAAAGAGACTGTCCGTTTTGTACACGGAGTGCATCCAGCTTTTGCCGTAACCCTCTCAACTCTTTAGCACAAGCTATGTGGGTGAAAGGATGATACCATGCCAACTTTCAACCTTTTTAGAGTTCATTTGTAGTGCTTTTCAATTTCAGGGTCATTTAGCTCAAAAAATCAATAACTGCATGAAAAATAACAAATGAAGTCAGAATGGGTTGAAAATTGATGATGTCGATTTTAATGGTGCATTTTGAACACGCAAAAATCCTGGAGTTCAAATAAGTTCAAGAAAATGAAATGCCTTTTTGTAACAGATGAGTTTATTTCCGAAACCATGATACTTCGACAAAGACTGTCCGTTTTGTACACGAAGTGCATCCAACTTTTGCCGGAACCCTCTCAACTTTTTAGAACATGCTATGTGGGTGAAATGATGATACCATGCCAACTTTCAACCCTTTCAGAGTTCATTTGTAGTGCTTTTCAATTTCAGGGTCATTTAGCTCAAAAAATTAGTAAGTGCATGAAAATACCAAATGAAGTCAGAAGGGGTCGAAAATTGATGATGTGGCTTTGAATGGTGCATTTTGAACACACCAAAACTTGGAGTTCAAATAAATTCAAGAAAATGAAATGCCTTTTGTAACAGATGAGTTTATGTGCCGAAACACTGATCCTTCGAAAAAGACTGTCCGTTTTGTACACGAAGTGCATCCAACTTTTGCCGTAACCCTCTCAATTCTTTACCACAGGCTATGTGGGTGAAATGATGATACCATGCCAACTTTCAACCTTTTTAGTGTTCATTTGTAGTGCTTTTCAATTTCAGGGTCATTTAGATCAAAAAAATCAATAACTGCATGAAAAATAACAAATGAAGTTAGAATGGGTTGAAAATTGATGATATGGCTTTGAATGGTGCATTTTGAAAACACAAAAAGCCTGGAGTTCAAATAAGTTCAAGAAAATGAAATGCCTTTTTGTAATAGATGAGTTTATGTCCGAAACCCTGATACTTCGAAAGAGACTGTCCGTTGTGTACACGAAGTGCATCCAGCTTTGGCCGTAACCCTCTCCACTCTTTAGCATAGGCTATGTGGGTGAAATGATGATACCATGCCAAGTTTCAACCTTTTTATAGTTCATTTGTAGTGCTTTTCAATTTCAGGCTCATTTAGCTCAAAAAAATAAATAACTACATGAAAAATAACAAATGAAGTCAGAAAGGGTTGAAAATTGATGATGTGGCTTTGAATGGTGCATTTTGAACACACAAAAAGCCTGGAGTTCAAATAAGTTCAAGAAAATGAAATGCCTTTTTGTAGCAGATGAGTTTTTGTCCGAAACCCTCATACTTCGAAAGAGACTGTCCGTTGTGTACACGAAATGCATCCAGCTTTTGCCGTAACCCTCTCAACTTTTTAGCGCATGCTATGTGCGTGAAATGATGATACCATGCGAACTTTCAACCTTTTCATAGTTCGTTTGTAGTGCTTTTCAACTTCAGGGTCATTAAGCTCAAAAAAAATCAATAACTACGTGAAAAATAACTAATGAAGTCAGGACGAGGTTGAAAATTGATTATGTGGCTTTGAATGGTGCATTTTGAAAACACCAAAATCTTGGAGTTCAAATAAGTTCAAGAAAATGAAATGCCTTTTGTAAGAGATGAGTTTATGTGCCGAAACCCTGATACTTTGAAAGAGACTGTCCGTTTTGTACACCAAGTGCATCGACCTTTTCTGTAACCCTCTCAACTCTTTAGCACATGCTATGTGGGTGAAAGGATGATACCATGCCAACTTTCAACCTTCTTAGAGATCATTTGTACTGCTTTTCAATTTCAGGGTCATTTAGCTCAAAAAATCAATAACTACATGAAAAATAACAAATGAGGTCAAAAAGGGTTGAAAATTGATGATGTGGCTTTGAATGGTGCATTTTGAACACACAAAAAGCCGGGAGTTCAAATAAGTTCAAGAAAATGAAATGCCTTTTTGTAACAGATGAGTTTTTGTCCGAAACCCTGATACTTCGAAAGAGACTGTCTGTTGTGTACACGAAATGCATCCAGCTTTTGCCGTAACCCTCTCAACTTTTTAGCACATGCTATGTGGGTGAAACGATGATACCATGCAAACTTTCAACCTTTTCATAGTTCCTTTTAGTGCTTTTCAACTTCAGGGTCATTAAGCTAAAAAAAAATCAATAACTGCGTGAAAAATAACAAATGAAGTCAGAAGGGGTTGAAAATTGATTATGTGGCTTTGAATGGTGCATTTTGAACACACCAAAATCTTGGTGTTCAAATAAGTTCAAGAAAATGAAATGCCTTTTGTAAGAGATGAGTTTATGTGCTGAAACCCTGATACTTCGAAAGAGACTGTCCGTTATGTACATGAAGTGCATCGAGCTTTTCTGTAACCCTCTCAACTCTTTAGCACATGCTATGTGGGTGAAAGGATGATACCATGCGAACTTTCAACCTTTTTAGAGATGATTTGTACTGCTTTTCAATTTCATGGTCATTTAGCTCAAAAAAATCAATAACTACATGAAAAATAACAAATGAAGTCAGAAAGGGTTGAAAATAGATGATGTGGCTTTGAATGCTGCATTTTGAACACAAAAAAAGCCTGGAGTTCAAATAAGTTCAAGAAAATGAAATGCCTTTTTGTAACAGATGAGTTTATGTCCGAAACCCTGATACTTCGACAGAGACTGTCCGTTTTGTACACGAAGTGCATCCAGCTTTTGCCGTAACCCTCTCAACTCTTTACCACAGGTTATGTGGGTGAAATGATGATACCATGCCAACTTTCCACCTTTTTAGAGTTCATTTGTAGTGCTTTTCAATTTCAGGGTCATTTAGCTGAAAAAATTAGTAAGTGCATGAAAATGTCAAATGAAGTCAGAAGGGGTTGAAAATTGATGATGTGGCTTTCAATGGTGCATTTTGAACTCACCAAAATCTTGGAGTCCAAATAAGTTCAAGAAAATGAAATGTCTTTTGTAAGAGATGAGTTTATGTGCCGAAACCCTGATACTTCGAAAGAGACTGTCCGTTTTGTACAGGAAGTGCATCCAGCTTTTCTGTAACCCTCTCAACTCTTTAGCACATCCTATTTGGGTGAAAGGATGATACCATGCCAACTTTCAACCTTTTTAGAGATTATTTGTAGTGCTTTTCAATTTTAGGGTCATTATAGCTCAAAAAAAATCAATAACTACATAAAAAATAACAAATGAAGTCAGAAAGGGTTGAAAATTGATGATGTGGCTTTGAATGGTGCATTTGGAACACAGAAAAAGCCTGGAGTTCAAATAAGTTCAAGAAAATGAAATGCCTTTTTGTAACAGATGAGTTTTTGTCCGAAACCCTAATACTTCAATAGAGACTGACCGTTGTGTACACGAAGTGCATCCAGCTTTTGCCGTAACCCTCTCAACTTTTTAGCACATGCTATGTGGGTGAAATGATGATACCATGCTAACTTTCAGCCTTTTCAGAGTTCGTTTGTAGTGCTTTTCAACTTCAGGGTCATTAAGCTAAAAAAAATCAATAACTGCAAGAAAAATAACAAATCAAGTCAGAAGGGGTTGAAAATTGATTATGTGGCTTTGAATGGTGCATTTTGAACACACAAAAAGCCTGGAGTTCAAATAAGTTCAAGAAAATGAAATGCCTTTTTGTAACAGATGAGTTTTTGTCCGAAACCCTGATACTTCGAAAGAGACTGTCCGTTGTGTACACGAAGTGCATCCAGCTTTTGCCGTAACCCTCTCAACTTATTAGCACATGCTATGTGGGTGAAATGATAATACCATGCGAACTTTCAACCTTTTCATAGTTTGTTTGTAGTGCTTTTCAACTTCAGGGTCATTAGGCTCAAAAAAAATCAATAACTTCGTGAAAAATAACAAATGAAGTCAGGAGGGGGTTGAAAATTGATTATGTGGCTTTGAATGGTGCATTTTGAAAACACCAAAATCTTGGAGTTCAAATAAGTTCAAGAAAATGAAATGCCTTTTGTAAGAGATGAGTTTATGTGCCGAAACCCTGATACTTCGAAACAGATAGTCCGTTTTGTACACGAAGTGCATCCACCTTTTCTGTAACCCTCTCAACTCTTTAGCACATGCTATGTGGGTGAAAGTATGATACCATGCCAACTTTCAACCTTTTTAGAGATCATTTGTACTTCTTTTCAATTTCAGGGTCATTTAGCTCAAAAAAAATCAGTAACTGCGTGAAAAATAACAAATAAAGTCAGAAGGGGTTGAAAATTGATTATGTGGCTTTGAATGGTGCATTTTGAACACGCCAAAATCTTGGAGTTAAAATAAGTTCAAGAAAATGAAATGCCTTTTGTAAGAGATGAGTTTATGTGCCGAAACCCGGATACTTCGAAAGAGACTGTCCGTTTTGTACACGAATTGCATCCAGCTTTTCCGTAACCCTCTCAACTATTTAGCACATGCTATGTGGGTGAAAGGATGATACGATGCCAACTTTCAGCCTTTTCAGAGTTCATTTCTAGTGCTTTTCAATTTCAGGGTCATTTAGCTCAAAGAAATTAGTAAGTGCGTGAAAAATACCAAATGTAGTCAGAAAGGGTTGAAAATTGATGATGTGGCTTTGAATGGTGCATTTTGAACACACAGAAAGCTTGGAGTTCAAATAAGTTCAAGAAAATGAAATGCCTTTTGTAACAGATGAGTTTATGTGCTGAATCCCTTATACTTCGAAAGAGACTGTCCGTTTTGTACACGGAGTGCATCCAGCTTTTGCCGTAACCCTCTCAACTCTTTAGCACAAGCTATGTGGGTGAAAGGATGATACCATGCCAACTTTCAACCTTTTTAGAGTTCATTTGTAGTGCTTTTCAATTTCAGGGTCATTTAGCTCAAAAAATCAATAACTGCATGAAAAATAACAAATGAAGTCAGAATGGGTTGAAAATTGATGATGTCGATTTTAATGGTGCATTTTGAACACGCAAAAATCCTGGAGTTCAAATAAGTTCAAGAAAATGAAATGCCTTTTTCTAACAGATGAGTTTATTTCCGAAACCATGATACTTCGACAAAGACTGTCCGTTTTGTACACGAAGTGCATCCAACTTTTGCCGGAACCCTCTCAACTTTTTAGAACATGCTATGTGGGTGAAATGATGATACCATGCCAACTTTCAACCCTTTCAGAGTTCATTTGTAGTGCTTTTCAATTTCAGGGTCATTTAGCTCAAAAAATTAGTAAGTGCATGAAAATACCAAATGAAGTCAGAAGGGGTCGAAAATTGATGATGTGGCTTTGAATGGTGCATTTTGAACACACCAAAACTTGGAGTTCAAATAAATTCAAGAAAATGAAATGCCTTTTGTAACAGATGAGTTTATGTGCCGAAACACTGATCCTTCGAAAAAGACTGTCAGTTTTGTACACGAAGTGCATCCAACTTTTGCCGTAACCCTCTCAATTCTTTACCACAGGCTATGTGGGTGAAATGATGATACCATGCCAACTTTCAACCTTTTTAGTGTTCATTTGTAGTGCTTTTCAATTTCAGGGTCATTTAGATCAAAAAAATCAATAACTGCATGAAAAATAACAAATGAAGTTAGAATGGGTTGAAAATTGATGATATGGCTTTGAATGGTGCATTTTGAAAAGACAAAAAGCCTGGAGTTCAAATAAGTTCAAGAAAATGAAATGCCTTTTTGTAATAGATGAGTTTATGTCCGAAACCCTGATACTTCGAAAGAGACTGTCCGTTGTGTACACGAAGTGCATCCAGCTTTGGCCGTAACCCTCTCCACTCTTTAGCATAGGCTATGTGGGTGAAATGATGATACCATGCCAAGTTTCAACCTTTTTATTGTTCATTTGTAGTGCTTTTCAATTTCAGGCTCATTTAGCTCAAAAAAATAAATAACTACATGAAAAATAACAAATGAAGTCAGAAAGGGTTGAAAATTGATGACGTGGCTTTGAATGGTGCATTTTGAACACACAAAAAGCCTGGAGTTCAAATAAGTTCAAGAAAATGAAATGCCTTTTTGTAGCAGATGAGTTTTTGTCCGAAACCCTCATACTTCGAAAGAGACTGTCCGTTGTGTACACGAAATGCATCCAGCTTTTGCCGTAACCCTCTCAACTTTTTAGCACATGCTATGTGCGTGAAATGATGATACCATGCGAACTTTCAACCTTTTCATAGTTCGTTTGTAGTGCTTTTCAACTTCAGGGTCATTAAGCTCAAAAAAAATCAATAACTACGTGAAAAATAACTAATGAAGTCAGGACGAGGTTGAAAATTGATTATGTGGCTTTGAATGGTGCATTTTGAAAACACCAAAATCTTGGAGTTCAAATAAGTTCAAGAAAATGAAATGCCTTTTGTAAGAGATGAGTTTATGTGCCGAAACCCTGATACTTTGAAAGAGACTGTCCGTTTTGTACACCAAGTGCATCGACCTTTTCTGTAACCCTCTCAACTCTTTAGCACATGCTATGTGGGTGAAAGGATGATACCATGCCAACTTTCAACCTTCTTAGAGATCATTTGTACTGCTTTTCAATTTCAGGGTCATTTAGCTCAAAAAATCAATAACTACATGAAAAATAACAAATGAGGTCAAAAAGGGTTGAAAATTGATGATGTGGCTTTGAATGGTGCATTTTGAACACACAAAAAGCCGGGAGTTCAAATAAGTTCAAGAAAATGAAATGCCTTTTTGTAACAGATGAGTTTTTGTCCGAAACCCTGATACTTCGAAAGAGACTGTCTGTTGTGTACACGAAATGCATCCAGCTTTTGCCGTAACCCTCTCAACTTTTTAGCACATGCTATGTGGGTGAAACGATGATACCATGCAAACTTTCAACCTTTTCATAGTTCCTTTTAGTGCTTTTCAACTTCAGGGTCATTAAGCTAAAAAAAAATCAATAACTGCGTGAAAAATAACAAATGAAGTCAGAAGGGGTTGAAAATTGATTATGTGGCTTTGAATGGTGCATTTTGAACACACCAAAATCTTGGTGTTCAAATAAGTTCAAGAAAATGAAATGCCTTTTGTAAGAGATGAGTTTATGTGCTGAAACCCTGATACTTCGAAAGAGACTGTCCGTTATGTACATGAAGTGCATCGAGCTTTTCTGTAACCCTCTCAACTCTTTAGCACATGCTATGTGGGTGAAAGGATGATACCATGCGAACTTTCAACCTTTTTAGAGATCATTTGTACTGCTTTTCAATTTCATGGTCATTTAGCTCAAAAAAATCAATAACTACATGAAAAATAACAAATGAAGTCAGAAAGGGTTGAAAATAGATGATGTGGCTTTGAATGCTGCATTTTGAACACAAAAAATGCCTGGAGTTCAAATAAGTTCAAGAAAATGAAATGCCTTTTTGTAACAGATGAGTTTATGTCCGAAACCCTGATACTTCGACAGAGACTGTCCGTTTGGTACACGAAGTGCATCCAGCTTTTGCCGTAACCCTCTCAACTCTTTACCACAGGTTATGTGGGTGAAATGATGATACCATGCCAACTTTCCACCTTTTTAGAGTTCATTTGTAGTGCTTTTCAATTTCAGGGTCATTTAGCTGAAAAAATTAGTAAGTGCATGAAAATGTCAAATGAAGTCAGAAGGGGTTGAAAATTGATGATGTGGCTTTCAATGGTGCATTTTGAACTCACCAAAATCTTGGAGTCCAAATAAGTTCAAGAAAATGAAATGTCTTTTGTAAGAGATGAGTTTATGTGCCGAAACCCTGATACTTCGAAAGAGACTGTCCGTTTTGTACGGGAAGTGCATCCAGCTTTTCTGTAACCCTCTCAACTCTTTAGCACATCCTATTTGGGTGAAAGGATGATACCATGCCAACTTTCAACCTTTTTAGAGATTATTTGTAGTGCTTTTCAATTTCAGGGTCATTATAGCTCAAAAAAAATCAATAACTACATAAAAAATAACAAATGAAGTCAGAAAGGGTTGAAAATTGATGATGTGGCTTTGAATGGTGCATTTGGAACACAGAAAAAGCCTGGAGTTCAAATAAGTTCAAGAAAATGAAATGCCTTTTTGTAACAGATGAGTTTTTGTCCGAAACCCTAATACTTCAATAGAGACTGACCGTTGTGTACACGAAGTGCATCCAGCTTTTGCCGTAACCCTCTCAACTTTTTAGCACATGCTATGTGGGTGAAATGATGATACCATGCTAACTTTCAGCCTTTTCAGAGTTCGTCTGTAGTGCTTTTCAACTTCAGGGTCATTAAGCTCAAAAAAAATCAATAACTGCAAGAAAAATAACAAATCAAGTCAGAAGGGGTTGAAAATTGATTATGTGGCTTTGAATGGTGCATTTTGAACACACAAAAAGCCTGGAGTTCAAATAAGTTCAAGAAAATGTAATGCCTTTTTGTAACAGATGAGTTTTTGTCCGAAACCCTGATACTTCGAAAGAGACTGTCCGTTGTGTACACGAAGTGCATCCAGCTTTTGCCGTAACCCTCTCAACTTATTAGCACATGCTATGTGGGTGAAATGATGATACCATGCGAACTTTCAACCTTTTCATAGTTCGTTTGTAGTGCTTTTCAACTTCAGGGTCATTAGGCTCAAAAAAAATCAATAACTTCGTGAAAAATAACAAATGAAGTCAGGAGGGGGTTGAAAATTGATTATGTGGCTTTGAATGGTGCATTTTGAAAACACCAAAATCTTGGAGTTCAAATAAGTTCAAGAAAATGAAATGCCTTTTGTAAGAGATGAGTTTATGTGCCGAAACCCTGATACTTCGAAATAGATAGTCCGTTTTGTACACGAAGTGCATCCACCTTTTCTGTAACCCTCTCAACTCTTTAGCACATGCTATGTGGGTGAAAGTGTGATACCATGCCAACTTTCAACCTTTATAGAGATCATTTGTACTTCTTTTCAATTTCAGGGTCATTTAGCTCAAAAAAAATCAGTAACTGCGTGAAAAATAACAAATAAAGTCAGAAGGGGTTGAAAATTGATTATGTGGCTTTGAATGGTGCATTTTGAACACGCCAAAATCTTGGAGTTAAAATAAGTTCAAGAAAATGAAATGCCTTTTGTAAGAGATGAGTTTATGTGCCGAAACCCGGATACTTCGAAAGAGACTGTCCGTTTTGTACACGAAGTGCATCCAGCTTTTCCGTAACCCTCTCAACTATTTAGCACATGCTATGTGGGTGAAAGGATGATACGATGCCAACTTTCAGCCTTTTCAGAGTTCATTTCTAGTGCTTTTCAATTTCAGGGTCATTTAGCTCAAAGAAATTAGTAAGTGCGTGAAAAATACCAAATGAAGTCAGAAAGGGTTGAAAATTGATGATGTGGCTTTGAATGGTGCATTTTGAACACACAGAAAGCTTGGAGTTCAAATAAGTTCAAGAAAATGAAATGCCTTTTGTAACAGATGAGTTTATGTGCTGAATCCCTTATACTTCGAAAGAGACTGTCCGTTTTGTACACGGAGTGCATCCAGCTTTTGCCGTAACCCTCTCAACTCTTTAGCACAAGCTATGTGGGTGAAAGGATGATACCATGCCAACTTTCAACCTTTTTAGAGTTCATTTGTAGTGCTTTTCAATTTCAGGGTCATTTAGCTCAAAAAATCAATAACTGCATGAAAAATAACAAATGAAGTCAGAATGGGTTGAAAATTGATGATGTCGATTTTAATGGTGCATTTTGAACACGCAAAAATCCTGGAGTTCAAATAAGTTCAAGAAAATGAAATGCCTTTTTGTAACAGATGAGTTTATTTCCGAAACCATGATACTTCGACAAAGACTGTCCGTTTTGTACACGAAGTGCATCCAACTTTTGCCGGAACCCTCTCAACTTTTTAGAACATGCTATGTGGGTGAAATGATGATACCATGCCAACTTTCAACCCTTTCAGAGTTCATTTGTAGTGCTTTTCAATTTCAGGGTCATTTAGCTCAAAAAATTAGTAAGTGCATGAAAATACCAAATGAAGTCAGAAGGGGTCGAAAATTGATGATGTGGCTTTGAATGGTGCATTTTGAACACACCAAAACTTGGAGTTCAAATAAATTCAAGAAAATGAAATGCCTTTTGTAACAGATGAGTTTATGTGCCGAAACACTGATCCTTCGAAAAAGACTGTCCGTTTTGTACACGAAGTGCATCCAACTTTTGCCGTAACCCTCTCAATTCTTTACCACAGGCTATGTGGGTGAAATGATGATACCATGCCAACTTTCAACCTTTTTAGTGTTCATTTGTAGTGCTTTTCAATTTCAGGGTCATTTAGATCAAAAAAATCAATAACTGCATGAAAAATAACAAATGAAGTTAGAATGGGTTGAAAATTGATGATATGGCTTTGAATGGTGCATTTTGAAAACACAAAAAGCCTGGAGTTCAAATAAGTTCAAGAAAATGAAATGCCTTTTTGTAATAGATGAGTTTATGTCCGAAACCTTGATACTTCGAAAGAGACTGTCCGTTGTGTACACGAAGTGCATCCAGCTTTGGCCGTAACCCTCTCCACTCTTTAGCATAGGCTATGTGGGTGAAATGATGATACCATGCCAACTTTTAACCTTTTTAGAGTTCATTTGTAGTGCTTTTCAATTTCAGGGTCATTTAGCTCAAAAAAATCAATAACTACATGAAAAATAACAAATGAAGTCAGAAAGGGTTGAAAATTGATGATCTGGCTTTGAATGGTGCATTTTGAACACACAAAAAGCCTGGAGTTCAAATAAGTTCAAGAAAATGAAATGCCTTTTTGTAATAGATGAGTTTTTGTTCGAAACCCTGATACTTCGAAAGAGACTGTCCGTTGTGTACATGAAGTGCATCCAGCTTTTGCCGTAACCCTCTCAACTTTGTAGCACATGCTATGTGGGTGAAATGATGATACCATGCCAGCTTTCAACCTTTTCAGAGTTCATTTGTAGTGCTTTTTAACTTCAGGGTCATTAAGCTGGAAAAAAATCAGTAACTGGGTGAAAAATAACAAATGAAGTCAGAAGGGGTTTCAAATTGATTACGTGGCTTTGAATGGTGAATTTTCAACACACAAAAACCTGGAGTTCAAATAAATTCAAAAAAATGAAATGTCTTTTGTAACCGATGAGTTTCCATCCGAAACCATGATAATTCGAAAGAGACTATCCGTTTTGTACACGAAGTGCATCCAGCTTTTGCCGTAACCCTCTAAACGTTTTAGCACATGCTATGTGGGTGAAATGATGATACCATGCCAACTTTTAACCTTTTCAGAGTTCATTGGTAGTGCTTTTCAATTTCAGGGTCATTTAGCTCAAAGAAATTAGTAAGTGCGTGACAAATACCAAATGAAGTCAGAAAGGGTTGAAAATTGATGATGTGGCTTTGAATGGTGCATTTTGAACACACAAAAAGCCTGGATTTCAAATAAGTTCAAGAAAATGAAATGCCTTTTTGTAAGAGATGAGTTTATGTCCGAAAGCCTGATACTTCGACAAGGACTGTCCGTTTTGTACACGAAGTGCATCCATCTTTTGCCGTAACGCTCACAACTCTTTAGCACATGCTATGTGGGTGAAAGGATGATACCATGCGAACTTTCTAGCTTTTTAGAGTTCATTTGTAGTGCTTTTCAATTTCAGGGTCATTTAGCTCAAAAAAATCAATAACTACATGAAAAATAAGAAATGAAGTTAGAATGGGTTGAAAAATGATGATGTGGCTTTGAATGGTGCATTTTGAACACACAAAAAGCCTAGATTTCAAATAAGTTTAGGAAAATGAAATGCCTTTTTGTAAGAGATGAGTTTATGTCCGAAACCCTGATACTTCGACAGGGACTGTCCGTTTTGTACACGAAGTGCATCCATCTTTTGCCGTAACCCTCTCAAATTTTTATCACATGCTATGTGGGTGAAATGATGATACCATGCCAACTTTCAACCTTTTCACAGTTCGTTTGTAGTGCTTTTCAACTTCAGGGTCATTAAGCTGGAAAAAAATCAGTAACTGCGTGAAAAATAACAAATGAAGTCAGAAGGGGTTGCAAATTGATTACGTGGCTTTGAATGGTGAATTTTCAACACACAAAAACCTGGAGTTCAAATAAATTCAAGAAAATGAAATGTCTTTTGTAACCGATGAGTTTCCATCCGAAACCCTGATAATTCGAAAGAGACTATCCGTTTTGTACACGAAGTGCATCCAGCTTTTGCCGTAACCCTCTAAACTTTTTAGCACATGCTATGTGGGTGAAATGATGATACCATGCCAACTTTCAACCCTTTCAGAGTTCATTTGTAGTGCTTTTCAATTTCAGGGTCATTTAGCTCAAAAAAATTAGTAAGTGCATGAAAATACCAAATGAAGTCAGAAGGGTTGAAAATTGATGATGTGGCTTTGAATGGTGCATTTTGAACACACCAAAATCTTGGAGTTCAAATAAGTTCAAGAAAATGAAATACCTTTTGTAACAGATGAGTTTATGTGCCGAAACCCTGATACTTCGAAAAAGACTGTCCGTTTTGTACACGAACTGCATCCAGCTTTTGCCGTAACCCTCTCAATTCTTTACCAAAGGCTATGTGGGTGAAATGATGATACCATGCCAACTTTCAACCTTTTTAGAGTTCATTTGTAGTGCTTTTCAATTTCAGGGCCATTTAGATCAAAAAAATCAATAACTGCATGAAAAATAACAAATGAAGTCAGAAAGGGTTGAAAATTGATGATGTGGCTTTGAATGGTGCATTTTGAAAACACAAAAAGCCTGGATTTCAATTAAATTCAAGAAAATAAAATGTCTTTTGTAACCGATGAGTTTCCATCCGAAACCCTGATAATTCGAAAGATACTATCCGTTTTGTACACGAAGTGCATCCAGCTTTTGCCGTAACCCTCTCAACTCTTTAGCATAGGCTATGTGGGTGAAATTATGATACCATGCCAACTTTCAACCTTTTTAGAGTTCATTTGTAGTGCTTTTCAATTTCAGGGTCATTTAGCTCAAAAAAATCAATAACTACATGAAAAATAACAAATGAAGTCAGACAGGGTTGAAAATTCATGATGTGGCTTTGAATGGTGCATTTTGAACACACAAAAAGCCTGGAGTTCAAATAAGTTCAAGAAAATGAAATGCCTTTTTGTAACAGATGAGTTTTTGTTCGAAACCCTGATACTTCGAAAGAGACTGTCCGTTGTGTACACGAAATGCATCCAGCTTTTGCCGTAACCTTCTCAACTTTTTAGCACATGCTATGTGGGTGAAATGATGATACCATGCCAACTTTCAACCTTTTCAGAGTTCGTTTGTAGTGCTTTTCAACTTCAGGGTCATTAAGCTGGAAAAAAATTAGTAACTGCGTGAAAAATAACAAAAGAAGTCAGAAGGGGTTGCAAATTGATTACGTGGCTTTGAATGGTGAATTTTCAACACATAAAAACCTGGACTTCAAATAAATTCAAGAAAATGAAATGTCTTTTGTAACTGATGAGTTTCCATCCGAAACCCTGATAATTCGAAAGAGACTATCCGTTTTGTACACGAAGTGCATCCAGCTTTTGCCGTAACCCTCTAAACTTTTTAGCACATTCTATGTGGGTGAAATGATGATACCATGCCAACTTTAAACCTTTTCAGAGTTCATTTGTAGTGCTTTTCAATTTCAGGGTCATTTAGCTCAAAGAAATCAATAACTGCATGAAAAATACCAAATGAAGTCAGAAAGGGTTGAAAATTGATGATGTGGCTTTGAATGGTGCATTTTGAACACACAAAAAGCCTGGATTTCAAATAAGTTCAAGAAAATGAAATGCCTTTTTGTAAGAGATGAGTTTATGTCCGAAACCCTGATACTTCGACAGGGACTGTCCGTTTTGTACACGAAGTGCATCCATCTTTTGCCGTAAACCTCACAACTCTTTAGCATATGCTATGTGGGTGAAAGGATGATACCATGCCAACTTTCATGCTTTTTAGAGTTCATTTGTAGTGCTTTTCAATTTCAGGGTCATTTAGCTCAAAAAAATCAATAACTGCATGAAAAATAACAAATGAAGTCAGAATGGGTTGAAAAATGATGATGTGGCTCTGAATGGTGCATTTTGAACACACAAAAAGCCTGGATTTCAAATAAGTTCAAGAAAATGAAATGCCTTTTTGTAAGAGATGAGTTTATGTCCGAAACCCTAATACTTCGACAGGGAATGTCCGTTTTGTACACGAAGTGCATCCATCTTTTGCCGTAACCCTCTCAACTTTTTAGCACATGCTATGTGGGTGAAATGATGATACCATGCAAACTTTCAACCCTTTCAGAGTTCATTTGTAGTGCTTTTCAATTCAGGGTCATTAAGCTCAAAAAAATTAGTAAGTGCATGAAAATACCAACTGAAGTCAGAAGGGGTTGAAAATTGATGATGTGGCTTTGGATGGTGCATTTTGAACACACCAAAATCTTGGAGTTCAAATAATTTCAAGAAAATGAAATGCCTTTTGTAACAGATGAGTTTATGTGCCAAAACCCTGATACTTCGAAAGAGACAGTCCGTTTTGTCCACAAAGTGCATCCAGCTTTTACCGTAACCCTCTCAACTCTTTACCACAGGCTATGTGGGTGAAATGATGATACCATGCCAACTTTCAACCTTTTTAGAGTTCATTTGTAGTGCTTTTCAATTTCAGGGTCATTTAGCTTAAAAAAATTAGTAAGTGCATGAAAATAGCAAATGAAGTGAGAAGGGGTTGAAAATTGATGATGTGGCTTTGAATGGTGCATTTTTAACACACCAAAATCTTGGAGTTCAAATAAGTCCAAGAAAATGAAATGCCTTTTGTAACAGATGAGTTTATGTGCCGAAACCCTGATACTTCTAAAGAGACTGTCCGTTGTGTACACGAAGTGCATCCAGCTTTTGCCGTAACCCTCTCAACTCTTTAGCACATGCTATGTGGGTGAAAGGATGATACCATGCCAACTTTCAACCATTTTAGAGTTCATTTGTAGTGCTTTTCAATTTCAGGGTCATTTAGCTCAAAAAAATCAATAACTGCATGAAAAATAACAAATGAAGTCAGAATGGGTTGAAAAATGATGATGTGGATTTGAATGGTGCATTTTGAACACACAAAAAGCCTGGAGTTCAAATAAGTTTAAGAAAATGAAATGCCTTTTTGTAACAGATGAGTTTAAGTTTGAAACCCTGATACTTCGAAAGAGACTGTCCGTTTTGTACACGAAGTGCATCCAGCTTTTGCCGTAACCGTCTCAACTCTTTAGCATAGGCTATGTGGGTGAAATAATGATACCATGCCAACTTTCAACCATTTTAGAGTTCATTTGTAGTGCTTTTCAATTTCAGGGTCATTTAGCTCAAAAAATCAATAACTGCATGAAAAATAACAAACGAAGTCAGAATGGGTTGAAAATTGATAATTCGAAAGAGACTGTCTGTTTTCTACACGAAGTGCATCTAACTTTTGCCGTAACCCTCTCAACTATTTAGCACATGCTATGTGGGTCAAATGATGATACCATGCCAACTTTCAACCCTTTCAGAGTTTATTTGCAGTGCTTTTCAATTTCAGGGTCATTTAGCTCAAAAAAATTAGTAAGTGCATGAAAATACCAAATGAAGTCAGAAGGGGTTGAAAATTGATGATGTGGCTTTGAATGGTGCATTTTGAACACACCAAAATCTTGGAGTTCAAATAAGTCCAAGAAAATGAAATGCCTTTTGTAACAGATGAGTTTATGTGCCGAAACCCTGATACTTCTAAAGAGACTGTCCGTTTTGTACACGAAGTGCATCCAGCTTTTGTCGTAACCCTCTCAACTCTTTAGCACATGCTATGTGGGTGAAAGGATGATACCATGCCAACTTTCAACCATTTTAGAGTTCATTTGTAGTGCTTTTCAATTTCAGGGTCATTTAGCTCAAAAAAATCAATAACTGCATGAAAAATCAATAACTCCATCCGAAACCCTGATAATTCCGAAGAGACTGTCTGTTTTCTACACGAAGTGCATCTAACTTTTGCCGTAACCCTCTCAACTATTTAGCACATGCTATGTGGGTCAAATGATGATACCATGCCAACTTTCAACCCTTTCAGAGTTTATTTGCAGTGCTTTTCAATTTCAGGGTAATTTAGCTCAAAAATATTAGTAAGTGCATGAAAATACCAAATGAAGTCAGAAGGGGTTGAAAATTGATGATGTGGCTTTGAATGGTGCATTTTGAACACACCAAAATCTTGGAGTTCAAATAAGTCCAAGAAAGTGAAATGCCTTTTGTAACAGATGAGTTTATGTGCCGAAACCCTTATACTTCTAAAGAGACTGTCCTTTTTGTACACGAAGTGCATCCAGCTTTTGTCGTAACCCTCTCAACTCTTTAGCACATGCTATGTGGGTGAAAGGATGATACCATGCCAACTTTCAACCATTTTAGAGTTCATTTGTAGTGCTTTTCAATTTCAGGGTCATTTAGCTCAAAAAAATCAATAACTGCATGAAAAATCAATAACTCCATCCGAAACCCTGATAATTCGAAAGAGACTGTCTGTTTTCTACACGAAGTGCATCTAACTTTTGCCGTAACCCTCTCAACTATTTAGCACATGCTATGTGGGTCAAATGATGATACCATGCCAACTTTCAACCCTTTCAGAGTTTATTTGCAGTGCTTTTCAATTTCAGGGTCATTTAGCTCAAAAAAATTAGTAGGTGCATGAAAATACCAAATGAAGTCAGAAGGGGTTGAAAATTGATGATGTGGCTTTGAATGGTGCATTTTGAACACACCAAAATCTTGGAGTTCAAATAAGTCCAAGAAAATGAAATGCCTTTTGTAACAGATTAGTTTATGTGCCGAAACCCTGATACTTCTAAAGAGACTGTCCGTTTTGTACACGAAGTGCATCCAGCTTTTGCCGTAACCCTCTCAACTCTTTAGCACATGCTATGTGGGTGAAAGGATGATACCATGCCAACTTTCAACCATTTTAGAGTTCATTTGTAGTGCTTTTCAATTTCAGGGTCATTTAGCTCAAAATCTTGGAGTGAAATGATGATACCATGCCAACTTTCAACCTTTTTAGAGTTCATTTGTAGTTCTTTTCAATTTCAGGGTCATTTAGCTCAAAAAAATCAATAACTACATGAAAAATAACAAATGAAGTCAGAAAGGTTGAAAATTGATGATGTGGCTTTGAATGGTGCATTTTGAACACACAAAAAGCCTGGAGTTCAAATAAGTTCAAGAAAATGAAATGCCTTTTTGTAACAGATGAGTTTTTGTTCGAAACCCTGATACTTCGAAAGAGACTGTCCGTTGTTTACACGAAATGCATCCAGCTTTTGCCGTAACCCTCTCAACTTTTTAGCACATGCTATGTGGGTGAAATGATGATACCATGCCAACTTTCAACCTTTTCAGAGTTCGTTTGTAGTGCTTTTCAACTTCAGGGTCATTAAGATGAAAAAAATCAGTAACTGCGTGAAAAATAACAAATGAAGTCAGAAGGGGTTGCAAATTGATTACGTGGCTTTGAATGGTGAATTTTCAACACACAAAAACCTGGAGTTCAAATAAATTCAAGAAAATGAAATGTCTTTTGTAACCGATGAGTTTCCATCCGAAACCGTGATAATTCGAAAGAGACTATCCGTTTTGTACACGAAGTGCATCCAGCTTTTGCCGTAAACCTCTAAACTTTTTAGCACATGCTATGTGGGTGAAATGATGATACCATGCCAACTTTCAAGCTTTTTAGAGTTCATTTGTAGTGCTTTTCAATTTCAGGGTCATTTAGCTATAAAAAATCAATAACTGCATGAAAAATAACAAATGAAGTCAGAATGGGTTGAAAAATGATGATGTGGCTTTGAATGGTGCATTTTGAACACACAAAAAGCCTGGATTTCAAATAAGTTCAAGAAAATGAAATGCCTTTTTGTAAGAGATGTGTTTATGTCGGAAACCCTAATACTTCGAAAGAGACTGTCCGTTTTGTACACAAAGTGCATCCAGCTTTTGCCGTAACCCTCTCAACTTTTTAGCACATGCTCTGTGGGTGAAATGATGATACCATGCCAACTTTCAAGCTTTTTAGAGTTCATTTGTAGTGCTTTTCAATTTCAGGGTCATTTAGCTCAAAAAAATCAATAACTGCATGAAAAATAACAAATGAAGTCAGAATGGGTTGAAAAATGATGATGTGGATTTGAATGGTGCATTTTGAACACACAAAAAGCCTGGAGTTCAAATAAGTTTAAGAAAATGAAATGCCTTTTTGTAACAGATGAGTTTAAGTTCGAAACCCTGATACTTCGAAAGAGACTGTCCGTTTTGTACACGAAGTGCATCCAGCTTTTGCCGTAACCGTCTCAACTCTTTAGCATAGGCTATGTGGGTGAAATGATGATACCATGCCAACTTTCAACCATTTTATAGTTCATTTGTAGTGCTTTTCAATTTCAGGGTCATTTAGCTCAAAAAAATCAATAACTGCATGAAAAATAACAAATGAAGTCAGAATGGGTTGAAAAATGATGATGTGGATTTGAATGGTGCATTTGGAACACACAAAAATCCTGGAGTTCAAATAAGTATAAGAAAATGAAATGCCTTTTTGTAACAGATGAGTTTAAGTTCGAAACCCTGATACTTCGAAAGAGACTGTCCGTTTTGTACACGAAGTGCATCCAGCTTTTGCCGTAACCGTCTCAACTCTTTAGCATAGGCTATGTGGGTGAAATGATGATACCATGCCAACTTTCAACCATTTTAGAGTTCATTTGTAGTGCTTTTCAATTTCAGGGTCATTTAGCTCAAAAAAATCAATAACTACATGAAAAATAACAAATGAAGTCAGAATGGGTTGAAAATTGATAATTCGAAAGAGACTGTCTGTTTTCTACACGAAGTGCATCTAACTTTTGCCGTAACCCTCTCAACTATTTAGCACATGCTATGTGGGTCAAATGATGATACCATGCCAACTTTCAACCCTTTCAGAGTTTATTGGCAGTGCTTTTCAATTTCAGGGTCATTTAGCTCAAAAAATTAGTAAGTGCATGAAAATACCAAATGAAGTCAGAAGGGGTTGAAAATTGATGATGTGGCTTTGAATGGTGCATTTTTAACACACCAAAATCTTGGAGTTCAAATAAGTCCAAGAAAATGAAATGCCTTTTATAACAGATAAGTTTATGTGCCGAAACCCTGATACTTCTAAAGAGACTGTCCGTTTTGTACACGAAGTGCATCCAGCTTTTGTCGTAACCCTCTCAACTCTTTATCACATGCTATGTGGGTGAAAGGATGATACCATGCCAACTTTCAACCATTTTAGAGTTCATTTGTAGTGCTTTTCAATTTCAGGGTCATTTAGCTCAAAAAAATCAATAACTGCATGAAAAATCAATAACTCCATCCGAAACCCTGATAATTCCAAAGAGACTGTCTGTTTTCTACACGAAGTGCATCTAACTTTTGCCGTAACCCTCTCAACTATTTAGCACATGCTATGTGGGTCAAATGATGATACCATGCCAACTTTCAACCCTTTCAGAGTTTATTTGCAGTGCTTTTCAATTTCAGGGTCATTTAGCTCAAAAAAATTAGTAAGTGCATGAAAATACCAAATGAAGTCAGAAGGGGTTGAAAATTGATGATGTGGCTTTGAATGGTGCATTTTGAACACACCAAAATCTTGGAGTTCAAATAAGTCCAAGAAAATGAAATGCCTTTTGTAACAGATGAGTTTATGTGCCGAAACCCTGATACTTCTAAAGAGACTGTCCGTTTTGTACACGAAGTGCATCCAGCTTTTGTCGTAACCCTCTCAACTCTTTAGCACATGCTATGTGGGTGAAAGGATGATACCATGCCAACTTTCAACCATTTTAGAGTTCATTTGTAGTGCTTTTCAATTTCAGGGTCATTTAGCTCAAAAAAATCAATAACTGCATGAAAAATCAATAACTCCATCCGAAACCCTGATAATTCGAAAGAGACTGTCTGTTTTCTACACGAAGTGCATCTAACTTTTGCCGTAACCCTCTCAACTATTTAGCACATGCTATGTGGGTCAAATGATGATACCATGCCAACTTTCAATCCTTTCAGAGTTTATTTGCAGTGCTTTTCAATTTCAGGGTCATTTAGCTCAAAAAAATTAGTAGGTGCATGAAAATACCAACTGAAGTCAGAAGGGGTTGAAAATTGATGATGTGGCTTTGAATGGTGCATTTTGAACACACCAAAATCTTGGAGTTCAAATAAGTCCAAGAAAATGAAATGCCTTTTGTAACACATGAGTTTATGTGCCGAAACACTGATACTTCTAAAGAGACTGTCCGTTTTGTACACGAAGTGCATCTAGCTTTTGCCGTAACCCTCTCAACTCTTTAGCACATGCTATGTGGGTGAAAGGATGATACCATGCCAACTTTCAACCATTTTAGAGTTCATTTGTAGTGCTTTTCAATTTCAGGGTCATTTAGCTCAAAATCTTGGAGTGAAATGATGATACCATGCCAACTTTCAACCTTTTTAGAGTTCATTCGTAGTTCTTTTCAATTTCAGGGTCATTTAGCTCAAAAAAATCAATAACTACATGAAAAATAACAAATGAAGTCAGAAAGGTTGAAAATTTATGATGTGGCTTTGAATGGTGCATTTTGAACACACAAAAAGCCTGGAGTTCAAATAAGTTCAAGAAAATGAAATGCCTTTTTGTAACAGATGAGTTTTTGTTCGAAACCCTGATACTTCGAAAGAGACTGTCCGTTGTTTACACGAAATGCATCCAGCTTTTGCCGTAACCCTCTCAACTTTTTAGCACATGCTATGTGGGTGAAATGATGATACCATGCCAACTTTCAACCTTTTCAGAGTTCGTTTGTAGTGCTTTTCAACTTCAGGGTCATTAAGATGAAAAAAATCAGTAACTGCGTGAAAAATAACAAATGAAGTCAGAAGGGGTTGCAAATTGATTACGTGGCTTTGAATGGTGAATTTTCAACACACAAAAACCTGGAGTTCAAATAAATTCAAGAAAATGAAATGTCTTTTGTAACCGATGAGTTTCCATCCGAAACCCTGATAATTCGAAAGAGACTATCCGTTTTGTACACGAAGTGCATCCAGCTTTTGCCGTAAACCTCTAAACTTTTTAGCACATGCTATGTGGGTGAAATGATGATACCATGCCAACTTTCAAGCTTTTTAGAGTTCATTTGTAGTGCTTTTCAATTTCAGGGTCATTTAGCTATAAAAAATCAATAACTGCATGAAAAATAACAAATGAAGTCAGAATGGGTTGAAAAATGATGATGTGGCTTTGAATGGTGCATTTTGAACACACAAAAAGCCTGGATTTCAAATAAGTTCAAGAAAATGAAATGCCTTTTTGTAAGAGATGTGTTTATGTCGGAAACCCTAATACTTCGAAAGAGACTGTCCGTTTTGTACACAAAGTGCATCCAGCTTTTACAGTAACCCTCTCAACTCTTTACCACAGGCTATGTGGGTGGAATGATGATACCATGCCAACTTTCAACCTTTTCAGAGTTCATTTGTCGTGCTTTTCAATTTCAAGGTCATTTAGCTCAAAAAAATTAGTAAGTGCATGAAAATACCAAATGAAGTCAGAAGGGTTGAAAATTGATGATGTGGCTTTGAATGGTGCATTTTGAACACACCAAAATCTTGGAGTTCAAGTAAGTTCAAGAAAATGAAATGCCTTTTGTAACAGATGAGTTTATGTGCCGACACCCTGATACTTCGAAAGAGACTGTCCGTTTTGTACACAAAGTGCATCCAGCTTTTACCGTAACCCTCTCAACTCTTTACCACAGGCTATGTGGGTGAAATGATGATACCATGCCAACTTTCAACCTTTTTAGAGTTCATTTGTAGTGCTTTTCAATTTCAGGGTCATTTAGCTAAAAAAATTAGTAAGTGCATGAAAATAGCAAATGAAGTGAGAAGGGGTTGAAAATTGATGATGTGGCTTTGAATGGTGCATTTTGAACACACCAAAATCTTGGAGTCCAAATAAGTTCAAGAAAATGAAATGCCTTTTGTAACAGCTGAGTTTATGTGCCGAAACCCTGATACTTCGAAAGAGACTGTCCGTTTTGTACACGAAGTGCATCCAGCTTTTCCGTAACCCTCTCAATTCTTTAGCACATGCTATGTGGGTGAAAGGATGATACCATGCCAACTTTGAGCCTTTTTAGAGTTCATTTGTAGTGCTTTTCAATTTCAGGGTCATTTAGCTCAAAAAATCAATAACTACATGAAAAATAACAAATGAAGTCAGAAAGGGTTGAAAATTGATGATTTGGCTTTGAATGGTGCATTTTGAACACACAAAAAGCCTGGAGTTCAAATAAGTTCAAGAAAATGAAATGCCTTTTTTGTAACAGATGAGTTTTTGTCCAAATCCCTGATACTTCGAAAGAGACTATCCGTTGTGTACACGAAGTGCAGCCAGCTTTTGTCGTAACCCTCTCAACTTTTTAGCACATGCTCTGTGGGTGAAATGATGATACCATGCCAACTTTCAACCTTTTCAGAGTTTGTTTGTAGTGCTTTCCAATTTCAGGGTCATTTAGCTCAAAAAAATCAATAACTACATGAAAAATAACAAATGAAGTCAGAAAGCGTTGAAAATTGATGATATGGCTTTGAATGGTGCATTTTGAACACACAAAAATCCTGGAGTTCAAATAAGTTCAAGAGAATGAAATGCCTTTTTGTAACAGATGAGTTTATGTCCGAAACCGTGATACTTCGAAAGAGACTGTCCGTTTTGTACATAAAGTGCATCCAGCTTTTGCCGTAACCCTGTCAACTTTTTAGCACATTCTATGTGGGTGACATGATGATAGCATGCCAACTTTCAACCTTTTTGGAGTTCGTTTGTAGTGCTTTTCAATTTCAGGGTCATTTAGCTCAAAAAAATTAGTAAGTGCGTGGAAAATACCAAATGAAGTCAGAAAGGGTTGAAAATTGATGATGTGGCTTTGAATGGTGCATTTTGAACACACAAAAAGCCAGGAGTTCAAATAATTTCAAGAAAATGAAATGCCTTTTTGTAATAGATGAGTTCTTGTCCGAAAGCCTGATACTTCGAAAGAGACTGTCCATTGTGTACACGAAGTGCATCCAGCTTTTGCCTTAACCCTCTCAACTTTTTAGCACATGCTATGTGGGTGAAATGATGATACCATGCCAACTTACAACCTTTTCAGAGTTTATTTGTAGTGCTTTTCAACTTCAGGGTCATTAAGCTCAAAAAAAATCAATAACTGCGTGAAAAATAACAAATGAAGTTAGAAGGGGTTGAAAATTTATGATGTGGCTTTGAATGGTGCATTTTGAACACACAAAAAGCCTGGAGTTCAAATAAGTTCAAGAAAATGAAATGCCTTTTTGCAACAGATGAGTTTATGTCCGAAACCTTGATACTTCGAAAGTGACTGTCCGTTTGGTACACGAAGTGCATCCATCTTTTGACGTAACCCTGTCAACTTTTTAGCACATGCTATGTGGGTCAAATGATGATACCATGCCAACTATCAACCCTTTCAGAGTTTATTTGCAGTGCTTTTCAATTTCAGGGTCATTTAGCTCAAAAAAATTAGTAGGTGCATGAAAATACCAAATGAAGTCAGAAGGGGTTGAAAATTGATGATGTGGCTTTGAATGGTGCATTTTGAACACACCAAAATCTTGGAGTTCAAATAAGTCCAAGAAAATGAAATGCCTTTTGTAACAGATGAGTTTATGTGCCGAAACCCTGATACTTCTAAAGAGACTGTCCGTTTTGTACACGAAGTGCATCCAGCTTTTGCCGTAACCCTCTCAACTCTTTAGCACATGCTATGTGGGTGAAAGGATGATACCATGCCAACTTTCAACCATTTTAGAGTTCATTTGTAGTGCTTTTCAATTTCAGGGTCATTTAGCTCAAAAAAATCAATAACTGCATGAAAAATAACAAATGAAGTCAGAATGGGTTGAAAAATGATGATGTGGCTTTGAATGGTGCATTTTGAACACACAAAAAGCCTGGAGTTCAAATAAGTTCAAGAAAATGAAATGCCTTTTTGTAACAGATGAGTTTATGTCCGAAACCCTGATACTTCGAAAGAGACTATCCGTTTTGTACACGAAGTGCATCCAGCTTTTGCCGTAACCCTCTCAACTTTTTAGCACATGCTATGTGGGTGAAATGATGATACCATGCCAACATTCAACCTTTTCAGAGTTCGTTTGTAGTGCTTTTCAACTTCAGGGTCATTAAGCTGAAAAAAATCAGTAACTGCGTGAAAAATAACAAATGAAGTCAGAAGGGGTTGCAAATTGATTACGTGGCTTTTAATGGTGAATTTTCAACACACAAAAACCTGGAGTTCAAATAAATTCAAGAAAATGAAATGTCTTTTGTAACCGATGAGTTTCCATCCGAAACCCTGAGAATTCGAACGAGACTATCCGTTTTGTACACGAAGTGCATCCAGCTTTTGCCGTAACCCTCTAAACTTTTTAGCACATGCTATGTGGGTGAAATTATGATACCATGCCAACTTTCAAGCTTTTTAGAGTTCATTTGTAGTGCTTTTCAATCTCAGGGTCCCTTAGCTATAAAAAATCAATAACTGCATGCAAAATAACAAATGAAGTCAGAATGGGTTGAAAAATGATGATGTGGCTTTGAATGGTGCATTTTGAACACACAAAAAGCCTGGATTTCAAATAAGTTCAAGAAAATGAAATGCCTTTTTGTAAGAGATGAGTTTATGTCCGAAACCCTAATACTTCGAAAGAGACTGTCCGTTTTGTACACAAAGTGCATCCAGCTTTTACCGTAACCCTCTCAACTCTTTACGACAGGCTATGTGGGTGAAATGATGATACCATGCCAACTTTCAACCTTTTTAGAGTTCATTTGTAGTGCTTTTCAATTACAGGGTCATTTAGCTTAAAAAAAATTAGTAAGTGCATGAAAATAGCAAATGAAGTGAGAAGGGGTTGAAAATTGATGATGTGGCTTTGAATGGTGCATTTTGAACACACCAAAATCTTGGAGTCCAAATAAGTTCAAGAAAAAGAAATGCCTTTTGTAACAAATGAGTTTATGTGCCGAAACCCTGATATATCGAAAGAGACTGTCCGTTTGTACACGAAGTGCATCCAGCTTTTCCGTAACCCTCTCAATTCTTTAGCACATGCTATGTGGGTGAAAGGATGATACCATGCCAACTTTGAGACTTTTTAGAGTTCATTTGTAGTGCTTTTTAATTTCAGGGTCATTTAGCTCAAAAAAATCAATAACTGCAGGACAAATAACAAATGAAGTCAGAATGGGTTGAAAAATGATGATGTGGCTTTGAATGGTGCATTTTGAACACACAAAAAGCCTGGAGTTCAAATAAGTTCAAGAAAATGAAATGCCTTTTTGGAACAGATGAGTTTACGTCCGAAACCCTGATACTTCGAAAGAGACTGTCTGTTTTGTACACGAAGTGCATCCAGCTTTTGCCGTAACCCTCTCAACTCTTTACCATAGGCTATGTGGGTGAAATGATGATAACATGCCAACTTTCAACCTTTTTAGAGTTCATTTGTAGTGCTTTTCAATTTCAGGGTCATTTAGCTCAAAAAAATCAATAACTACATGAAAAATAATAAATGAAGTCAGAAAGGGTTGAAAATTGATGATGTGGCTTTGAATTGTGCATTTTGAACACACAAAAAGCCTGGAGTTCAAATAAGTTCAAGAAAATGAAATGCCTTTTTGTAATAGATGAGTTTTTGTTCGAAACCCTGATACTTCGAAAGAGACTGTCCGTTGTGTACACGAAATGCATCCAGCTTTTGCCGTAACCCTCTCAACTTTTTAGCACATGCTATGTGGGTGAAATGATAATACCATGCCAACTTTCAACCTTTTCAGAGTTCGTTTGTAGTGCTTTTCAACTTCAGGGTCAATAAGCTGGAAAAAAATCAGTAACTGCGTGAAAAATAACAAATGAAGTCAGAAGGGGTTGCAAATTGATTACGTGGCTTTGAATGGTGAATTTTCAACACACAAAAACCTGGAGTTCAAATAAATTCAAGAAAATGAAATGTCTTTTGTAACCGATGAGTTTCCATCCGAAACCCTGATAATTCGAAAGAGACTATCCGTTTTGTACACGAAGTGCATCCAGCTTTTGCCGTAACCCTCTAAACGTTTTAGCACATGCTATGTGGGTGAAATGATGATACCATGCCAACTTTAAACCTTTTCAGAGTTCATTTGTAGTGCTTTTCAATTTCAGGGTCATTTAGCTCAAAGAAATTAGTAAGTGCGTGAAAAATACCAAATGAAGTCAGAAAGGGTTGAAAATTGATGATGTGGCTTTGAATGGTGCATTTTGAACACACAAAAAGCCAGGAGTTCAAATAATTTCAAGAAAATGAAATGCCTTTTTGTAACAGATGAGTTCTTTTCCGAAAGCCTGATACTTCGAAAGAGACTGTCCGTTGTGTACACGAAGTGCATCCAGCTTTTGCCGTAATCCTCTCAACTTTTTAGCACATGCTATGTGGGTGAAATGATGATACCATGCCAACTTTCAACCTTTTCAGAGTTTATTTGTAGTGCTTTTCAACTTCAGGGTTATTAAGGTCAAAAAAATTAGTAAGTGCGTAAAAATACCAAATGAAGTCAGAAGGGGTTGAAAATTGATGATGTGGCTTTGAGTGGTTCATTTTGAACACACCAAAATCGTGGAGTTCAAATAAATTTAATAAAATGAAATATCTTTTGTAACCGATGAGTTTCCATCCGAAACCCTGATAATTCGAAAGAGACTGTCTGTTTTCTACACGAAGTGCATCTAACTTTTGCCGTAACCCTCTCAACTTTTTAGCACATGCTATGTGGGTCAAATGATGATACCATGCCAACTTTCAACCCTTTCAGAGTTTATTTGCAGTGCTTTTCAATTTCAGGGTCATTTAGCTCAAAAAAATTAGTAAGTGCATGAAAATACCAAATGAAGTCAGAAGGGGTTGAAAATTGATGATGTGGCTTTGAATGGTGCATTTTGAACACACCAAAATCATGGAGTTCAAATAAGTCCAAGAAAATGAAATGCCTTTTGTAACAGATGAGTTTATGTGCCGAAACCCTGATACTTTTAAAGAGACTGTCCGTGTTGTACACGAAGTGCATCCAGCTTTTGCCGTAACCCTCTCAACTCTTTAGCACATGCTATGTGGGTGAAAGGATGATACCATGCCAACTTTCAACCATTTTAGAGTTCATTTGTAGTGCTTTTCAATTTCAGGGTCATTTAGCTCAAAAAAATCAATAACTGCATGAAAAATAACAAATGAAGTCAGAATTGGTTGAAAAATGATGATGTGGCTTTGAATGGTGCATTTTGAACACACAAAAAGCCTGGAGTTCAAATAAGTTCAAGAAAATGAAATGCCTTTTTGTAACAGATGAGTTTATGTCCGAAACCCTGATACTTCGAAAGAGACTGTCCGTTTTGTACACGAAGTGCATCGAGCTTTTGCCGTAACCCTCTCACCTCTTTAGCATAGGCTATGTGGGTGAAATGATGATACCATGCCAACTTTCAACCTTTTTAGAGTTCATTTGTAGTGCTTTTCAATTTCTGGGTCATTTAGCTCAAAAAAATCAATAACTGCATGAAAAATAACAAATGAAGTCAGAATGGGTTGAAAAATGATGATGTGGCTTTGAACGGTGCATTTTGAACACACAAAAAGCCTGGAGTTCAAATAAGTTCAAGAAAATGAAATGCCTTTTTGTAACAGATGAGTTTTTGTTCGAAACCCTGATACTTCGAAAGAGACTGTCCGTTGTGTACACGAAATGCATCCAGCTTTTGCCGTAACCCTCTCAACTTTTTAGCACATGCTATGTGGGTGAAATGATAATACCATGCCAACTTTCAACCTTTTCAGAGTTCGTTTGTAGTGCTTTTCAACTTCAGGGTCATTAAGCTGGAAAAAAATCAGTAACTGCGTGAAAAATAACAAATGAAGTCAGAAGGGGTTGCAAATTGATTACGTGGCTTTGAATGGTGAATTTTTAACACACAAAAACCTGGAGTTCAAATAAATTCAAGAAAATGAAATGTCTTTTGTAACCGATGAGTTTCCATCCGAAACCCTGATAATTCGAAAGAGACTATCCGTTTTGTACACGAAGTGCATCCAGCTTTTGCCGTAACCCTCTAAACGTTTTAGCACATTCTATGTGGGTGAAATGATGATACCATGCCAACTTTAAACCTTTTCAGAGTTCAGTTGTAGTGCTTTTCAATTTCAGGGTTATTTAGCTCAAAGAAATTAGTAAGTGCGTGACAAATACCAAATGAAGTCAGAAAGGGTTGAAAATTGATGATGTGGCTTTGAATGGTGCATTTTGAACACACAAAAAGCCAGGAGTTCAAATAATTTCCAGAAAATGAAATGCCTTTTTGTAACAGATGAGTTCTTGTCCGAAAGCCTGATACTTCGAAAGAGACTGTCCGTTGTGTCCACGAAGTGCATCCAGCTTTTGCCGTAATCCTCTCAACTTTTTCGCACATGCTATGTGGGTGAAATGATGATACCATGCCAACTTTCAACCTTTTCAGAGTTTATTTGTAGTGCTTTTCAACTTCAGGGTTATTAAGCTCAAAAAAATTAGTAAGTGCGTAAAAATACCAAATGAAGTCAGAAGGGGTTGAAAATTGATGATGTGGCTTTGAGTGGTGCATTTTGAACACACCAAAATCGTGGAGTTCAAATAAATTCAATAAAATGAAATGTCTTTTGTAACCGATGAGTTTCCATCCGAAGCCCTGATAATTCGAAAGAGACTGTCTGTTTTCTACACGAAGTGCATCTAACTTTTGTCGTAACCCTCTCAACTTTTTAGCACATGCTATGTGGGTCAAATGATGATACCATGCCAACTTTCAACCCTTTCAGAGTTTATTTGCAGTGCTTTACAATTTCAGGGTCATTTAGCTCAAAAAAATTAGTAAGTGCATGAAAATACCAAATGAAGTCAGAAGGGGTTGAAAATTGATGATGTGGCTTTGAATGGTGCATTTTGAACACACCAAAATCTTGGAGTTCAAATAAGTCCAAGAAAATGAAATGCCTTTTGTAACAGATGAGTTTATGTGCTGAAACCCTGATACTTTTAAAGAGACTGTCCGTGTTGTACACGAAGTGCATCCAGCTTTTGCCGTAACCCTCTCAACTCATTAGCACATGCTATGTGGGTGAAAGGATGATACCATGCCAACTTTCAACCATTTTAGAGTTCATTTGTAGTGCTTTTCAATTTCAGGGTCATTTAGCTCAAAAAAATCAATAACTGCATGAAAAATAACAAATGAAGTCAGAATGGGTTGAAAAATGATGATGTGGCTTTGAATGGTGCATTTTGAACAAACAAAAAGCCTGGAGTTCAAATAAGTTCAAGAAAATGAAATGCCTTTTTGTAACAGATGAGTTTTTGTTCGAAACCCTGATACTTCGAAAGAGACTGTGCGTTGTGTACACGAAGTGCATCCAGCTTTTGCCGTAATCCTCTCAACTTTTTAGCACATGCTATGTGGGTGAAATGATGATACCATGCCAACTTTCAACCTTTTCAGAGTTTATTTGTAGTGCTTTTCAACTTCAGGGTTATTAAGCTCAAAAAAATTAGTAAGTGCGTAAAAATACCAAATGAAGTCAGAAGGGGTTGAAAATTGATGATGTGGCTTTGAGTGGTTCATTTTGAACACACCAAAATCGTGGAGTTCAAATAAATTTAATAAAATGAAATGTCTTTTGTAATCGATGAGTTTCCATCCGAAACCCTGATAATTCGAAAGAGACTGTCTATTTTCTACACGAAGTGCATCTAACTTTTGCCGTAACCCTCTCAACTTTTTAGCACATGCTATGTGGGTCAAATGATGATACCATGCCAACTTTCAACCCTTTCAGAGTTTATTTGCAGTGCTTTTCAATTTCAGGGTCATTTAGCTCAAAAAAATTAGTAAGTGCATGAAAATACCAAATGAAGTCAGAAGGGGTTGAAAATTGATGATGTGGCTTTGAATGGTGCATTTTGAACACACCAAAATCATGGAGTTCAAATAAGTCCAAGAAAATGAAATGCCTTTTGTAACAGATGAGTTTATGTGCCGAAACCCTGATACTTTTAAAGAGACTGTCCGTGTTGTACACGAAGTGCATCCAGCTTTTGCCGTAACCCTCTCAACTCTTTAGCACATGCTATGTGGGTGAAAGGATGATACCATGCCAACTTTCAACCATTTTAGAGTTCATTTGTAGTGCTTTTCAATTTCAGGGTCATTTAGCTCAAAAAAATCAATAACTGCATGAAAAATAACAAATGAAGTCAGAATGGGTTGAAAAATGATGATGTGGCTTTGAATGGTGCATTTTGAACACACAAAAAGCCTGGAGTTCAAATAAGTTCAAGAAAATGAAATGCCTTTTTGTAACAGATGAGTTTATGTCCGAAACCCTGATACTTCGAAAGAGACTGTCCGTTTTGTACACGAAGTGCATCGAGCTTTTGCCGTAACCCTCTCACCTCTTTAGCATAGGCTATGTGGGTGAAATGATGATACCATGCCAACTTTCAACCTTTTTAGAGTTCATTTGTAGTGCTTTTCAATTTCTGGGTCATTTAGCTCAAAAAAATCAATAACTGCATGAAAAATAACAAAGGAAGTCAGAATGGGTTGAAAAATGATGAAGTGGCTTTGAACGGTGCATTTTGAACACACAAAAAGCCTGGAGTTCAAATAAGTTCAAGAAAATGAAATGCCTTTTTGTAACAGATGAGTTTTTGTTCGAAACCCTGATACTTCGAAAGAGACTGTCCGTTGTGTACACGAAATGCATCCAGCTTTTGCCGTAACCCTCTCAACTTTTTAGCACATGCTATGTGGGTGAAATAATAATACCATGCCAACTTTCAACCTTTTCAGAGTTCGTTTGTAGTGCTTTTCAACTTCAGGGTCATTAAGCTGGAAAAAAATCAGTAACTGCATGAAAAATAACAAATGAAGTCAGAAGGGGTTGCAAATTGATTACGTGGCTTTGAATGGTGAATTTTTAACACATAAAAACCTGGAGTTCAAATAAATTCAAGAAAATGAAATGTCTTTTGTAACCGATGAGTTTCCATCCGAAACCCTGATAATTCGAAAGAGACTATCCGTTTTGTACACGAAGTGCATCCAGCTTTTGCCGTAACCCTCTAAACGTTTTAGCACATTCTATGTGGGTGAAATGATGATACCATGCCAACTTTAAACCTTTTCAGAGTTCATTTGTAGTGCTTTTCAATTTCAGGGTTATTTAGCTCAAAGAAATTAGTAAGTGCGTGACAAATACCAAATGAAGTCAGAAAGGGTTGAAAATTGATGATGTGGCTTTGAATGGTGCATTTTGAACACACAAAAATCCAGGAGTTCAAATAATTTCAAGAAAATGAAATGCCTTTTTGTAACAGATGAGTTCTTGTCCGAAAGCCTGATACTTCGAAAGAGACTGTCCGTTGTGTACACGAAGTGCATCCAGCTTTTGCCGTAATCCTCTCAACTTTTTAGCACATGCTATGTGGGTGAAATGATGATACCATGCCAACTTTCAACCTTTTCAGAGTTTATTTGTAGTGCTTTTCAACTTCAGGGTTATTAAGCTCAAAAAAATTAGTAAGTGCGTAAAAATACCAAATGAAGTCAGAAGGGGTTGAAAATTGATGATGTGGCTTTGAGTGGTGCATTTTGAACACACCAAAATCGTGGAGTTCAAATAAATTCAATAAAATGAAATGTCTTTTGTAACCGATGAGTTTCCATCCGAAACCCTGATAATTCGAAAGAGACTGTCTGTTTTCTACACGAAGTGCATCTAACTTTTGCCGTAACCCTCTCAACTTTTTAGCACATGCTATGTGGGTCAAATGATGATACCATGCCAACTTTCAACCCTTTCAGAGTTTATTTGCAGTGCTGTACAATTTCAGGGTCATTTAGCTCAAAAAAATTAGTAAGTGCATGAAAATACCAAATGAAGTCAGAAGGGGTTGAAAATTGATGATGTGGCTTTGAATGGTGCATTTTGAACACACCAAAATCTTGGAGTTCAAATAAGTCCAAGAAAATGAAATGCCTTTTGTAACAGATGAGTTTATGTGCTGAAACCCTGATACTTTTAAAGAGACTGTCCGTGTTGTACACGAAGTGCATCCAGCTTTTGCCGTAACCCTCTCAACTCATTAGCACATGCTATGTGGGTGAAAGGATGATACCATGCCAACTTTCAACCATTTTAGAGTTCATTTGTAGTGCTTTTCAATTTCAGGGTCATTTAGCTCAAAAAAATCAATAACTGCATGAAAAATAACAAATGAAGTCAGAATGGGTTGAAAAATGATGATGTGGCTTTGAATGGTGCATTTTGAACACACAAAAAGCCTGGAGTTCAAATAAGTTCAAGAAAATGAAATGCCTTTTTGTAACAGATGAGTTTATGTCCGAAACCCTGATACTTCGAAAGAGACTGTCCGTTTTGTACACGAAGTGCATCGGGCTTTTGTCGTAACCCTCTCAACTCTTCAGCATAGGCTATGTGGGTGAAATGATGATACCATGCCAACTTTCAACCTTTTTAGAGTTCATTTGTAGTGCTTTTCAATTTCAGGGTCATTTAGCTCAAAAAAATCAATAACTACATGAAAAATAACAAATGAAGTCAGAAAGGGTTGAAAATTGATGATGTGGCTTTGAATGGTGCATTTTGAACACACAAAAAGCCTGGAGTTCAAATAAGTTCAAGAAAATGAAATGCCTTTTTGTAACAGATGAGTTTTTGTTCGATCCCCTGATACTTCGAAAGAGACTGTCCGTTGTGTACACGAAATGCATCCCGCTTTTGCCGTAACCCTCTCAACTTTTTAGCACATGCTATGTGGGTGAAATTATGATACCATGCCAACTTTCAACCTTTTCAGAGTTCGTTTGTAGTGCTTTTCAACTTCAGGGTCATTAAGCTGGAAAAAAATCAATAACTGCGTGAAAAATAACAAATGAAGTCAGAAGGGGTTGCAAACTGATTACGTGGCTTTGAATTGTGAATTTTCAACACACAAAAACCTGGAGTTCAAATAAATTCAAGAAAATGAAATGTCTTTTGTAACCGATGAGTTTCCATCCAAAACCCTGATAATTCGAAAGAGACTATCCGTTTTGTACACGAAGTGCATCCAGCTTTTGCCTCAACCCTCTAAACTTCTTAGCACATGCTATGTGGGCGAAATGATGATACCATGCCAACTTTAAACCTTTTCAGAGTTCATTTGTAGTGCTTTTCAATTTCAGGGTCATTTAGCTCAAAGAAATTAGTAAGTGCGTGGAAAATACCAAATGAAGTCAGAAAGGGTTGAAAATTGATGATGTGGCTTTGAATGGTGCATTTTGAACACACAAAAATCCTGGAATTCAAATAATTTCAGGAAAATGAAATGCCTTTTTGTAATAGATGAGTTCTTGTCCGAAACCCTGATACTTCGAAAGAGACTGTCCGTTGTGTACACGAAGTGCATCCAGTTTTTACCGTAACCCTCTCAACTTTTTAGCACATGCTATGTGGGTGAAATGATGATACCATGCCAACTTTCAACCTTTTCAGAGTTTATTTGTAGAGCTTTTCAACTTCAGGGTCATTAAGCTCAAAAAAAATCAATAACTGCGTGAAAAATAACAAATGAAGTTAGAAGGGGTTGAAAATTGATTATGTGTCTTTGAATGGTGAATTTTCAACACACAAAAACCTGGAGTTCAAATAAATTCAATAAAATGAAATGTCTTTTGTAACTGATGAGTTTCCATCCGAAACCCTGATAATTCGAAAGAGACTGTCTGTTTTGTACACGAAGTGCATCTAACTTTTGCCGTAACCCTCTCAACTTTTTAGCACATCCTATGTGGGTCAAATGATGATACCATGCCAACTTTCAACCATTTCGGAGTTCGTTTGTAGTGCTTTTCAATTTCAGGGTCATTTAGCTCAAAAAAATTAGTAAGTGCGTGAAAAATACCAAATGAAGTCAGAAAGGGTTGAAAATTGATGATGTGGCTTTGAATGGTGCATTTTGAACACACAAAAATCTTGGAGTTCAAATCAATTCAAGAAAATGAAATGCCTTTTGTAACAGATGAATTTATGTGCCGAAACCCTGATACTTCGAAAGAGACTGTCCGTTTTGTACATGAAGTGCATCCATCTATTGCGTAACCCTCTCAACTTTTTAGCACATGCTATGTGGGTGAAATGATGATACCATGCCAACTTTCAACCCTTTGAGAGTTCATTTGTAGTGCTTTTCAATTTCAGGGTCATTTAGCTCAAAAAAATGAGTAAGTGCGTAAAAATACCAAATGAAGTCAGAAGGGGTTGAAAATTGATGATGTGGCTTTGAGTGGTGCATTTTGAACACACCAAAATCGTGGAGTTCAAATAAGTTCAAGAAAATGAAATGCCTTTTGTAACAGATGTGTTTATGTGCCGAAACCCTGATACTTCAAAAGAGACTGTCCGTTTTGTACACGAAGTGCATCCAGCTTTTGCCGTAACCCTCTCAACTCTTTAGCACATGCTATGTGGGTGAAAGGATGATACCATGCCAACTTTCAACCATTTTAGAGTTCATTTGTAGTGCTTTTCAATTTCAGGGTCATTTAGCTCAAAAAAATCAATAACTGCATGAAAAATAACAAATGAAGTCAGAATGGGTTGAAAAATGATGATGTGGCTTTGAATGGTGCATTTTGAACACACAAAAAGCCTGGAGTTCAAATAAGTTCAAGAAAATGAAATGCCTTTTTGTAACAGATGAGTTTATGTCCGAAACCCTGATACTTCGAAAGAGACTGTCCGTTTTGTACACGAAGTGCATCGGGCTTTTGTCGTAACCCTCTCAACTCTTTAGCATAGGCTATGTGGGTGAAATGATGATACCATGCCAACTTTCAACCTTTTTAGAGTTCATTTGTAGTGCTTTTCAATTTCAGGGTCATTTAGCTCAAAAAAATCAATAACTACATGAAAAATAACAAATGAAGTCAGAAAGGGTTGAAAATTGATGATGTGGCTTTGAATGGTGCATTTTGAACACACAAAAAGCCTGGAGTTCAAATAAGTTCAAGAAAATGAAATGCCTTTTTGTAACAGATGAGTTTTTGTTTGATCCCCTGATACTTCGAAAGAGACTGTCCGTTGTGTACACGAAATGCATCCCGCTTTTGCCGTAACCCTCTCAACTTTTTAGCACATGCTATGTGGGTGAAATTATGATACCATGCCAACTTTCAACCTTTTCAGAGTTCGTTTGTAGTGCTTTTCAACTTCAGGGTCATTAAGCTGGAAAAAAAATCAATAACTGCGTGAAAAATAACAAATGAAGTCAGAAGGGGTTGCAAACTGATTACGTGGCTTTGAATTGTGAATTTTCAACACACAAAAACCTGGAGTTCAAATAAATTCAAGAAAATGAAATGTCTTTTGTAACCGATGAGTTTCCATCCAAAACCCTGATAATTCGAAAGAGACTATCCGTTTTGTACACGAAGTGCATCCAGCTTTTGCCTCAACCCTCTAAACTTTTTAGCACATGCTATGTGGGTGAAATGATGATACCATGCCAACTTTAAACCTTTTCAGAGTTCATTTGTAGTGCTTTTCAATTTCAGGGTCATTTAGCTCAAAGAAATTAGTAAGTGCGTGGAAAATACCAAATGAAGTCAGAAAGGGTTGAAAATTGATGATGTGGCTTTGAATGGTGCATTTTGAACACACAAAAATCCTGGAATTCAAATAATTTCAGGAAAATGAAATGCCTTTTTGTAATAGATGAGTTCTTGTCCGAAACCCTGATACTTCGAAAGAGACTGTCCGTTGTGTACACGAAGTGCATCCAGTTTTTACCGTAACCCTCTCAACTTTTTAGCACATGCTATGTGGGTGAAATGATGATACCATGCCAACTTTCAACCTTTTCAGAGTTTATTTGTAGAGCTTTTCAACTTCAGGGTCATTAAGCTCAAAAAAAATCAATAACTGCGTGAAAAATAACAAATGAAGTTAGAAGGGGTTGAAAATTGATTATGTGTCTTTGAATGGTGAATTTTCAACACACAAAAACCTGGAGTTCAAATAAATTCAATAAAATGAAATGTCTTTTGTAACTGATGAGTTTCCATCCGAAACCCTGATAATTCGAAAGAGACTGTCTGTTTTGTACACGAAGTGCATCTAACTTTTGCCGTAACCCTCTCAACTTTTTAGCACATCCTATGTGGGTCAAATGATGATACCATGCCAACTTTCAACCATTTCGGAGTTCGTTTGTAGTGCTTTTCAATTTCAGGGTCATTTAGCTCAAAAAAATTAGTAAGTGCGTGAAAAATACCAAATGAAGTCAGAAAGGGTTGAAAATTGATGATGTGGCTTTGAATGGTGCATTTTGAACACACAAAAATCTTGGAGTTCAAATCAATACAAGAAAATGAAATGCCTTTTGTAACAGATGAATTTATGTGCCGAAACCCTGATACTTCGAAAGAGACTGTCCGTTTTGTACATGAAGTGCATCCATCTATTGCGTAACCCTCTCAACTTTTAGCACATGCTATGTGGGTGAAATGATGATACCATGCCAACTTTCAACCCTTTGAGAGTTCATTTGTAGTGCTTTTCAATTTCAGGGTCATTTAGCTCAAAAAAATGAGTAAGTGCGTAAAAATACCAAATGAAGTCAGAAGGGGTTGAAAATTGATGATGTGGCTTTGAGTGGTGCATTTTGAACACACCAAAATCATGGAGTTCAAATAAGTTCAAGAAAATGAAATGCCTTTTGTAACAGATGTGTTTATGTGCCGAAACCCTGATACTTCAAAAGAGACTGTCCGTTTTGTACACGAAGTGCATCCAGCTTTTGCCGTAACCCTCTCAACTCTTTAGCACATGCTATGTGGGTGAAAGGATGATACCATGCCAACTTTCAACCTTTTTAGAGTTCATTTGTAGTGCTTTTCAATTTCAGGGTCATTTAGCTCAAAAAAATCAATAACTGCATGAAAAATAACAAATGAAGTCAAAATGGGTTGAAAAATGATGATGTGGCTTTGAATGGTGCATTTTCAACACACAAAAAGCCTGGAGTTCAAATAAGTTCAGGAAAATGAAATGCCTTGTTGTAACAGATTAGTTTATCTCCGAATCCCTCATAATTTGACAGAGACTATCCGTTTTGTACACGAAGTGCATCCATCTATTGTCATAACCCTCTCAACTTTTTAGCACATGCTATGTGGGTGAAATGATGATACCATGCCAACTTTCAACCCTTTCAGAGTTCATTTGTAGTGCTTTTCAATTTCAGGGTCATTTAGGTCAAAAAAATTAGTAAGTGCATAAAAATACCAAATGAAGTCAGAAGGGATTGAAAATTGATTATGTGGCTTTGAATGGTGCATTTTGAACACACCAAAATCTTGGAGTTCAAATAAGTTCAAGAAAATGAAATGCCTTTTGTAACAGATGAGTTTATGTGCCGAAACCCTGAGACTTCGAAAGAGATTGTCCGTTTTGTACACGAAGTGCATCCACCTTTTGCCGTAACCCTCTCAACTCTTTAACGCAAGCGATGTGGGTGAAATGATGATACCATGCCAACTTTCAACCTTTTTAGAGTTCATTTGTAGTGCTTTTCAATTTCAGGGTCATTTAGCTCAAAAAAATCAATAACTGCATGAAAAATAACAAATGAAGTCAGAAAGGGTTGAAAATTGATGATGTGGCTTTGAATGGTGCATTTTGCAAACAGAAAAAGCCTGGATTCAAATAAGATCAACAAAATGAAATCCCTTTTTGTAACAGATGAGTTTATGTCTAAAACCCGGATACTTCGAAAGAGACTGTCCGTTGTGTACATGAAGTGCATCCAGCTTTTGCCGTAACCCTCTCAACTCTTTAGCACAGGATATGTGGGTGAAATGATGATACCATGCCAACTTTCAACCTTTTTAGAGTTCATTTGTAGTGCTTTTCAATTTCAGGATCATTTAGCTCAAAAAAATCAATAACTGCATGAAAAATAACGAATGAAGTCACAAAGGGTTGAAAATTGATGATATGGCTTTGAATGGTGCATTTTCAACACACAAAAAGCCTAGAGTTCAAATAAGTTCAAGAGAATGAAATGCCTTTTTGTAACAGATGAGTTTATGTCCGAAACCCTGATACTTTGAAAGAGATTGTACGTTTTGTACACGAAGTGCATCCAAGTTTTGCCATAACCCTATCAACTTTTTGGCACATTCTATGTGGGTGACATGATGATACCATGCCAACTTTCAACCATTTCGGAGTTCGTTTGTAGTGCTTTTCAATTTCAGGGTCATTTAGCTCAAAAAAATTAGTAAGTGCGTGAAAAATACCAAATGAAATCACAAAGGGTTGAAAATTGATGATGTGGCTTTGAATGGTGCATTTTGAACACACAAAAAGCCAGGAGTTCAAATAATTTGAAGAAAATGAAATGCCTTTTTGTAACAGATGAGTTCTTGTCCGAAAGCCTGATACTTCGAAAGAGACTGTCCGTTGTGTACACGAAGTGCATCCAGCTTTTGCCGTAACCCTCTCAACTTTTTAGCACATGCTATGTGGGTGAAATGATGATACCATGCCAACTTTCAACCTTTTCAGAGTTTATTTGTAGTGCTTTTCAACTTCAGGGTTATTAAGCTCAAAAAAATCAATAAGTGCGTAAAAATACCAAATGAAGTCAGAAGGGGTTGAAAATTGATGATGTGGCTTTGAGTGGTGCATTTTGAACACACCAAAATCGTGGAGTTCAAATAAATTCAATAAAATGAAATGTCTTTTGTAAGAGGTGAGTTTATGTCCGAAACCCTGATACTTCGAAAGAGACTGTCCGTTTTGTACACGAAGTGCATCCAGCTTTTGCCGTAACCCTGTCAACTTTTAAGCACATTCTATGTGGCTGACATGATGATACCATGCCAACTTTCAACCTTTTCGGAGTTCTTTTGTAGTGTATTTCAATTTCAGGGTCATTTAGCTCAGAAAAATTAGTAAGTGCGTGAAAAATACCAAATGAAGTCAGATAGGGTTGAAAATTGATAATGTGGCTTTGAATGGTGCATTTTGAACACACAAAAAGCTTGGAGTTGAAATAAGTTCAAGAAAATGAAATGCCTTTTCGTAAGGGATTAGTTTATCTCCGAAACCCTCATACTTCGACAGAGACTGTCCGTTTTGTACACGAAGTGCATCCAGCTTTTCCGTAACCCTGTCAACTTTTTAGCACATTCTATGTGGGTGAAATGATGATACCATGCCAACTTTCAACCCTTTCAGAGTTCATTTGTAGTGCTTTTCAATTTCAGGGTCATTTAGCTCAAAAAATTTAGTAAGTGCATAAAAATACCAAATGAAGTCAGAAGGGGTTGAAAATTGATGATGTGGCTTTGAATGGTGCATTTTGAACACACCAAAATCTTGGAGTTCAAATAAGTTCAAGAAAATGAAATGCCTTTTGTAACAGATGAGTTTATGTGCCAAAACCCTGACACTTCGAAAGAGACTGTCCGTTTTGTACACGAAGTGCATCCAGCTTTTACCGTAACCCTCTCAACTCTTTAACACAGGCGATGTGGGTGAAATGATGATACCATGCCAACTTTCAACCTTTTTAGAGTTCATTTGTAGTGCTTTTCAATTTCAGGGTCATTTAGCTCAAAAAAATCAATAACTGCATGAAAAATAACAAATGAAGTCAGAAAGAGTTGAAAATTGATGATGTGGCTTTGAATGGTGCATTTTGAACACACAAAAAGCCTGGTTTTCAAATAAGTTCAAGAAAATTAAATGCCTTTTTGTAACAGATGAGTTTATGTCCGAAACCCTGATACTTCGAAAGAGACTATCCGTTTTGTACACGAAGTGCATCCAGCTTTTGCCGTAACCCTGTCAACTTTTTAGCACATTCTACGTGGGTGACATGATGATACCATGCCAACATTCAACCTTTTCGGAGTTCGTTTGTAGTGCTTTTCAATTTCAGGGTCATTTAGCTCAAAAAAATTAGTAAGTGCATCAAAAATACCAAATGAAGTCAGAAAGGGTTGAAAATTGATGATGTGGCTTTGAATGGTGCATTTTGAACACACAAAAAGCCTGGAGTTCAAATAAGATCAAGAAAATGAAATGCCTTTTTGTAACAGATGAGTTTTTGTCCGAAACCCTCATACTTCGAAAGAGACTATCCGTTGTGTACACGAAGTGCATCCAGCTTTTGCCGTAACCCTCTCAACTTTTTAGCAGATGCTATGTGGGTGAAATGATGATACCATGCCAACTTTCAACCTTTTCAGAGTTTGTTTGTAGTGCTTTTAAACTTCAGGGTCATTAAGCTCAAAAAAATCAATAACTGCGTGAAAAATAACAAATGAAGTCAGAAGGGGTTGAAAATTGATTATGTGTCTTTGAATGGTGCATTTTGAACACACAAAAACCTGGAGTTCAAATAAATTCAATAAAATGAATGTCTTTTGTAACCGATGAGTTTCCATCCGAAACCCTGATAATTCAAAAGAGACTGTTTGTTTTGTACAAGAAGTGCATCCAACTTTTGCCGTAACCCTCTCAACTTTTTAGCACATGCTATGTGGGTCAAATGATGATACCATGCCAAGTTTCAACCCTTTCAGAGATCATTTGTAGTGCTTTTCAATTTCATGGTCATTTAGCTCAAAAAAATTAGTAAGTGCATGAAAATACCAAATGAAGTCAGAAGGGGTTGAAAATTGATTATGTGTCTTTGAATGGTGAATTTTCAACACACAAAAACCTGGAGTTCAAATAAATTCAATAAAATGAAATGTCTTTTGTAACCGATGAGTTTCCATCCGAAACCCTGATAATTCGAAAGAGACTGTCCATTTTGTACACGAAGTGCATCCATCTTTTGTCGTAACCCTCTCAACTCTTTAGCACATGCCATGTGGGCGAAAGGATGATACCATGCCAACTTTCAACCTTTTTAGAGTTCATTTGTAGTGCTTTTCAATTTCAGGGTCATTTAGCTCAAAAAAATCAATAACTGCATGAAAAATAACAAATGAAGTCAGAATGGGTTGAAAAATGATGATGTGGCTTTGAATGGTGCATTTTGAACACACAAAAAGCCTGGAGTTCGAATAAGTTCAAGAAAATGAAATGCCTTGTTGTAACAGATTAGTTTATCTCCGAAACCGTCATACTTCGACAAAGACTGTCCGTTTTGGACACGAAGTGCATCCATCTATTGCCGTAACCCTCTCAACTTTTTAGCACATGCTATGTGGGTGAAATGATGATACCATGCCAACTTTCAACCCTTTCAGAGTTCATTTGTAGTGCTTTTCAATTTCAGGGTCATTTAGGTCAAAAAAATTAGTAAGTGCATAAAAATACCAAATGAAGTCAGAAGGGGTTGAAAATTGATGATGTGGCTTTGAATGGGGCATTTTGAACACACCAAACTCTTGGAGTTCAAATAAGTTCAAGAAAATGAAATGCCTTTTGTAACAGATGAGTTTATGTGCCGAAACCCTGATACTTCGAAAGAGATTGTCCGTTTTGTACACGAAGTGCATCCACCTTTTTCCGTAACCCTCTCAACTCTTTAACACAGGCGATGTGGGTGAAATGATGATACCATGCCAACTTTCAACCTTTTTAGAGTTAATTTGTAGTGCTTTTCAATTTCAGGGTCATTTAGCTCAAAAAAAATCAATAACTGCATGAAAAATAACAAATAAAGTCAGAAACGGTTGAAAATTGATGATGTGGCTTTGAATGGTGCATTTTGAAAACACAAAAAGCCTAGAGTTCAAATAAGTTCAAGAGAATGAAATGCCTTTTTGTAACAGATGAGTTTATGTCCGAAACCCTGATACTTTGAAAGAGATTGTCCGTTTTGTACACGAAGTGCATCCAGCTTTTGCCATAACCCTCTCAACTTTTTGGCACATTCTATGTGGGTGACGTGATGATACCATGCCAACTTTCAACCATTTCGGAGTTCGTTTGTAGTGCTTTTCAATTTCAGGGTCATTTAGCTCAAAAAAATTAGTAAGTGCGTGAAAAAGACCAAATGAAGTCAGAAAGGGTTGAAAATTGATGATGTGGCTTTGAATGGTGCATTTTGAACACACAAAAAGCTTGGAGTTCAAATCAATTCAAGAAAATGAAATGCCTTTTGTAACAGATGAGTTTATGTGCCGAAACCCTGATACTTCGGAAGAGACTGTCCGTTTTGTACATGAAGTGCATCCATCTATTGCGTAACCCTCTCAACTTTTTAGCACATGCTATGTGGGTGAAATGATGATACCATGCCAACTTTCAACCCTTTGAGAGTTCATTTGTAGTGCTTTTCAATTTCAGGGTCATTTAGCTCAAAAAAATTAGTAAGTGCGTAAAAATACCAAATGAAGTCAGAAGGGGTTGAAAATTGATGATGTGGCTTTGAGTGGTGCATTTTGAACACACCAAAATCGTGGAGTTCAAATAAGTTCAAGAAAATGAAATGCCTTTTGTAACAGATGAGTTTATGTGCCGAAACCCTGATACTTCAAAAGAGACTGTCCGTTTTGTACACGAAGTGCATCCAGCTTTTGCCGTAACCCTCTCAACTCTTTAGCACATGCTATGTGGGTGAAAGGATGATACCATGCCAACTTTCAACCTTTTTAGAGTTCATTTGTAGTGCTTTTCAATTTCAGGGTCATTTAGCTCAAAAAAATCAATAACTGCATGAAAAATAACAAATGAAGTCAGAATGGGTTGAAAAATGATGATGTGGCTTTGAATGGTGCATTTTCAACACACAAAAAGCCTGGAGTTCAAATAAGTTCAGGAAAATGAAATGCCTTGTTGTAACAGATTAGTTTATCTCCGAATCCCTCATAATTTGACAGAGACTATCCGTTTTGTACACGAAGTGCATCCATCTATTGTCGTAACCCTCTCAACTTTTTAGCACATGCTATGTGGGTGAAATGGTGATACCATGCCAACTTTCAACCCTTTTAGAGTTCATTTGTAGTGCTTTTCAATTTCAGGGTCATTTAGGTCAAAAAAATTAGTAAGTGCATAAAAATACCAAATGAAGTCAGAAGGGGTTGAAAATTGATTATGTGGCTTTGAATGGTGCATTTTGAACACACCAAAATCTTGGAGTTCAAATAAGTTCAAGAAAATGAAATGCCTTTTGTAACAGATGAGTTTATGTGCCGAAACCCTGATACTTCGAAAGAGATTGTCCGTTTTGTACACGAAGTGCATCCACCTTTTGCCGTAACCCTCTCAACTCTTTAACACAAGCGATGTGGGTGAAATGATGATACCATGCCAACTTTCAACCTTTTTAGAGTTAATTTGTAGTGCTTTTCAATTTCAGGGTCATTTAGCTCAAAAAAATCAATAACTGCATGAAAAATAACAAATGAAGTCAGAAAGGGTTGAAAATTGATGATGTGGCTTTGAATGGTGCATTTTGCAAACAGAAAAAGCCTGGATTCAAATAAGATCAACAAAATGAAATCCCTTTTTGTAACAGATGAGTTTATGTCTAAAACCCGGATACTTCGAAAGAGACTGTCCGTTGTGTACATGAAGTGCATCCAGCTTTTGCCGTAACCCTCTCAACTCTTTAGCACAGGCTATGTGGGTGAAATGATGATACCATGCCAACTTTCAACCTTTTTAGAGTTCATTTGTAGTGCTTTTCAATTTCAGGATCATTTAGCTCAAAAAAATCAATAACTGCATGAAAAATAACGAATGAAGTCACAAAGGGTTCAAAATTGATGATATGGCTTTGAATGGTGCATTTTCAACACACAAAAAGCCTAGAGTTCAAATAAGTTCAAGAGAATGAAATGCCTTTTTGTAACAGATGAGTTTATGTCCGAAACCCTGATACTTTGAAAGAGATTGTCCGTTTTGTACACGAAGTGCATCCAACTTTTGCCATAACCCTATCAACTTTTTGGCACATTCTATGTGGGTGACATGATGATACCATGCCAACTTTCAACCATTTCGGAGTTCGTATGTAGTGCTTTTCAATTTCAGGGTCATTTAGCTCAAAAAAATTAGTAAGTGCATGAAAAATACCAAATGAAGTCAGAAAGAGTTGAAAATTGATGATGTGGCTTTGAATGGTGCATTTTGAACACACAAAAAGCCTGGTTTTCAAATAAGTTCAAGAAAATGAAATGCCTTTTTGTAACAGATGAGTTTATGTCCAAAACCCTGATACTTCGAAAGAGACTATCCGTTTTGTACACGAAGTGCATCCAGCTTTTGCCGTAACCCTGTCAACTTTTTAGCACATTCTATGTGGGTGACATGATGATACCATGCCAACATTCAACCTTTTCGGAGTTCGTTTGTAGTGCTTTTCAATTTCAGGGTCATTTAGCTCAAAAAAATTAGTAAGTGCATGAAAAATACCAAATGAAATCAGAAAGGGTTGAAAATTGATGATGTGGCTTTGAATGGTGCATTTTGAACACACAAAAAGCCTGGAGTTCAAATAAGATCAAGAAAATGAAATGCCTTTTTGTAACAGATGAGTTTATGTCCGAAACCTTGATACTTCGAAAGAGACTGTCCGTTGTGTACATGAAGTGCATCCAGCTTTTGCCGTAACCCTCTCAACTCTTTAGCACAGGCTATGTGGGTGAAATGACGATACCATGCCAACTTTCAACCGTTTTAGAGTTCATTCGTAGTGCTTTTCAATTTCAGGGTCATTTAGCTCAAAAAAATCAATAACAGCATGAAAAATAACAAATGAAGTCAGAAAGGGTTGAAAATTGATGATATGGCTTTGTATGGTGCATTTTGAACACACAAAAAGCCTGGAGTTCAAATAAGTTCAAGAGAATGAAATGCCTTTTTGTAAGAGATGAGTTTATGTCCGAAACCCTGATACTTCGAAAGAGACTGTCCGTTTTGTACACGAAGTGCATCCAGCTTTTGCCGTAACCCTGTCAACTTTTTAGCACATTCTATGTGGCTGACATGATGATACCATGCCAACTTTCAACCTTTTCGGAGTTCTTTTGTAGTGCTTTTCAATTTCAGGGTCATTTAGCTCAAAAAAATTAGTAAGTGCGTGAAAAATACCAAATGAAGTCAGATAGGGTTGAAAATTGATGATGTGGCTTTGAATGGTGCATTTTGAACACACAAAAAGCTTGGAGTTGAAATAAGTTCAAGAAAATGAAATGCCTTTTCGTAAGGGATTAGTTTATCTCCGAAACCCTCATACTTCGACAGAGACTGTCCGTTTTGTACACGAAGTGCATCCAGCTTTTCCGTAACCCTGTCAACTTTTTAGCACATTCTATGTGGGTGAAATGATGATACCATGCCAACTTTCAACCCTTTCAGAGTTCATTTGTAGTGCTTTTCAATTTCAGGGTCATTTAGCTCAAAAAATTTAGTAAGTGCATAAAAATACCAAATGAAGTCAGAAGGGGTTGAAAATTGATGATGTGGCTTTGAATGGTGCATTTTGAACACACCAAAATCTTGGAGTTCAAATAAGTTCAAGAAAATGAAATGCCTTTTGTAACAGATGAGTTTATGTGCCAAAACCCTGACACTTCGAAAGAGACTGTCCGTTTTGTACACGAAGTGCATCCAGCTTTTACCGTAACCCTCTCAACTCTTTAACACAGGCGATGTGGGTGAAATGATGATACCATGCCAACTTTCAACCTTTTTAGAGTTCATTTGTAGTGCTTTTCAATTTCAGGGTCATTTAGCTCAAAAAAATCAATAACTGCATGAAAAATACCAAATGAAGTCAGAAAGGGTTGAAAATTGATTATGTGGCTTTGAATGGTGCATTTTGAAAACACAAAAAGCCTGGAGTTCAAATAAGTTCAACAAAATGAAACCCCTTTTTGTAACAGATGAGTTTATGTCCGAAACCCTGATACTTCGAAAGAGACTGTCCGTTGTGTACATGAAGTGCATCCAGCTTTTGCCATAACCCTCTCAACTCTTTAGCACAGGCTATGTCGGTGAAATGATGATACCATGCCAACTTTCAACCTTTTTAGAGTTCATTTCTAGTGCTTTTCACTTTCAGGGTCATTTAGCTCAAAAAACTCAATAACTGCATGAAAAATAACAAATGAAGTAAGAAAGGGTTGAAAATTGATGATATGGCTTTGAATGGTGCATTTTGAACACACAAAAAGCCTGGAGTTCAAATAAGTTCAAGAGAATGAAGTGCCTTTTTGTAACAGATGAGTTTATGTCCGAAACCCTGATACTTCGAAAGAAACTGTCCGTTTTGTACACGAAGTGCATCCAGCTTTTGCCGTAACCCTGTCAACTTTTTAGCACATTCTATGTGGCTGACATGATGATACCATGCCCACTTTCAACCTTTTCGGAGTTCGTTTGTAGTGCTTTTCCATTTCAGGGTCATTTAGCTCAAAAAAATCAATAACTGCATGAAAAATAACAAATGAAGTTAGAAAGGGTTGAAAATTGATGATGTGGCTTTGAATGGTGCATTTTGAAAACACAAAAAGCCTGGAGTTCAAATAAGTTCAAGAAAATGAAATGCCTTGTGTAACAGATGAGTTTATGTGCCGAAACCCTGATATTTCGAAAAAGACTGTCCGTTTTGTACACGAAGTGCATCCAGCTTTTACCGTAACCCTCTCAACTCTTTAACACAGGCGATGTGGGTGAAATGATGATACCATGCCAACTTTCAACCTTTTTAGAGTTCATTTGTAGTGCTTTTCAATTTCAGGGTCATTTAGCTCAAAAAAATCAATAACTGCATGAAAAGTAACAAATGAAGTCAGAAAGGGTTGAAAATTGATGATGTGGCTTTGAATGGTGTGTTATGACAACACAAAAAGCCTGGAGTTCAAATAAGTTCAAGAAAATGGAATCCCTTTTTGTAACAGATGAGTTTATGTCCGAAACCCTGATACTTCGAAAGAGACTGTCCGTTGTGTACATGAAGTGCATCCAGCTTTTGCCGTAACCCTCTCAACTCTTTAGCACAGGCTATGTGGGTGAAATGATGATACCATGCCATCTTTCAACCTTTTTAGAGTTCATTTGTAGTGCTTTTCAATTTCAGGGTCATTTAGCTCAAAAAAATCAATAAGTGCATGAAAAATAACAAATGAAGTCAGAAAGGGTTGAAAATTGATGATATGGCTTGGAATGGTGCATTTTGAACACACAAAAAGCCTGGAGTTCAAATAATTTCAAGAGAATGAAGTGCCTTTTTGTAACAGATGAGTTTATGTTCGAAATCCTGATACTTCGAAAGAGACTGTCCGTTTTGTACATGAAGAGCATTCAGCTTTTACCGTAACCCTCTCAACTCTTTAACACAGGCGATGTGGGTGAAATGATGATACCATGCCAACTTTCAACCTTTTTAGAGTTCATTTGTAGTGCTTTTCAATTTCAGGGTCATTTAGCTCAAAAAAATCAATAACTGCATGAAAAATAACAAATGAAGTCAGAAAGGGTTGAAAATTGATGATGTGGCTTTGAATGGTGCATTTTGAAAACACAAAAAGCCTGGAGTTCAAATAAGTTGAAGAAAATGAAATCCCTTTTTGTAACAGATGAGTTTATGTCCGAAACCCTGATACTTCGAAAGAGACTGTCCGTTTTGTACACGAAGTGCATCTAGCTTTTGCTGTAACCCTGTCAACTTTTTAGCACATTCTATGTGGCTGACATGATGATGCCATGCCAACTTTCAACCTTTTCGGAGTTCGTTTGTAGTGCTTTTCAATTTCAGGGTCATTTAGCTCAAAAAAATTAGTAAGTGCGTGAAAAATACCAAATGAAGTCAGAAAGAGTTGAAAATTGATGATGTGGCTTTGAATGATGCATTTTGAACACACAAAAATGTTGGAGTTCAAATAAGTTGAAGAAAATGAAATGCCTTTTTGTAAGAGATTAGTTTATCTCTGAAACCCTAATACTTCGATAGAGACTGTCCGTTTTGTACACGAAGTGCATCCAGCTTTTCCGTAACCCTGTCAACTTTTTAGCACATGCTATGTGGGTGAAATGATGATACCATGCCAACTTTCAACCCTTTCAGAGTTCATTTGTAGTGCTTTTCAATTTCAGGGTAATTTAGCTCAAAAAAATCAATAACTGCATGAAAAATAACAAATGAAGTAACAAAGGGTTGAAAATTGATGATGTGGCTTTGAATGGTGCATTTTGAACACACAAAAAGCTTGGAGTTCAAATAAGTTCAAGAAAATGAAATGCCTTTTCGTAAGGGATTAGTTTATCTCCGAAACCCTCATACTTCGACAGAGACTGTCCGTTTTGTACACAAAGTGCATCCAGCTTTTCCGTAACCCTGTCAACTTTTTAACAGATGAGTTTATGTCCGAAACCCTGATACTTCGAAAGAGACTGTCCGATTTGTACACGAAGTTCATCCAGCTTTTGCCGTAACCCTCTCAACTTTTTAGCACATTCTATGTGGCTGACATGATGATACTATGCCAACTTTCAACCTTTTCAGAGTTTATTTGTAGTGCTTTTCAACTTCAGGGTTATTAAGCTCAAAAAAATTAGTAAGTGCGTAAAAATACCAAATGAAGTCAGAAAGGGTTGAAAATTGATGATGTGGCTTTGAATGGTGCATTTTGAACACACAAAAAGCTTGGAGTTCAAATAAGTTCAAGAAAATGAAATGCCTTTTTGTAAGAGATTAGTCTATCTCCGAAACCCTAATACTTCGACAGAGACTGTCCGTTTTGTACACGAAGTGCAATCAGCTTTTCCGAAACCCTCTCAACTTTTTAGCACATGCTATCTGGGTGAAATGATGATACCATGCCAGCTTTCAACCCTTTCAGAGTTCATTTGTAGTGCTTTTCAATTTCAGGGTCATTTAGCTCAAAAAAATCAATAACTGCATGGAAAATAACAAATGAAGTAACAAAGGGTTGAAAATTGATGATGTGGCTTTGAATGGTGCATTTTGAACACACAAAAAGCTTGGAGTTCAAATAAGTTCAAGAAAATGAAATGCCTTTTCGTAAGGGATTAGTTTATCTCTGAAACCCTCATACTTCGACAGAGACTGTCCGTTTTGTACACAAAGTGCATCCAGCTTTTCCGTAACCCTGTCAACTTTTTAACAGATGAGTTTATGTCCGAAACCCTGATACTTCGAAAGAGACTGTCCGATTTGTACACGAAGTTCATCCAGCTTTTGCCTTAACCCTCTCAACTTTTTAGCACATTCTATGTGGCTGACATGATGATACTATGCCAACTTTCAACCTTTTCAGAGTTTATTTGTAGTGCTTTTCAACTTCAGGGTTATTAAGCTCAAAAAAATTAGTAAGTGCGTAAAAATACCAAATGAAGTCAGAAAGGGTTGAAAATTGATGATGTGGCTTTGAATGGTGCATTTTGAACACACAAAAAGCTTGGAGTTCAAATAAGTTCAAGAAAATGAAATGCCTTTTTGTAAGAGATTAGTCTATCTCCGAAACCCTAATACTTCGACAGAGACTGTCCGTTTTGTACACGAAGTGCAATCATCTTTTCCGAAACCCTCTCAACTTTTTAGCACATGCTATCTGGGTGAAATGATGATACCATGCCAGCTTTCAACCCTTTCAGAGTTCATTTGTAGTGCTTTTCAATTTCAGGGTCATTTAGCTCAAAAAATTTAGTAAGTGCACAAAAATACCAAATGAAGTCAGAAGGGGTTGAAAATTGATCATGTGGCTTTGAATGGTGCATTTTGAACACACCAAAATCTTGGCGTTCAAATAAGTTCAAGAAAATGAAATGCCTTGTGTAACAGATGAGTTTATGTGTCGAAACCCTGATACGTCGAAAAAGACTGTCCGTTTTGTACACGAAGTGCATCCAGCTTTTACCGTAACCCTCTCAACTCTTTAACATAGGCGATGTGGGTGAAATGATGATACCATACCAACTTTCAACCTTTTTAGAGTTCATTTGTAGTGCTTTTCAATTTCAGGGTCATTTAGCTCAAAAAAATCAATAACTGCATGAAAAATAACAAATGAAGTCAGAAAGGGTTGAAAATTGATGATGTGGCTTTGAATGGTGCGTTATGAAAACACAAAAAGCCTGGAGTTCAAATAAGTTCAAGAAAATGGAATCCCTTTTTGTAACAGTTGAGTTTATGTCCGAAACCCTGATACTTCGAAAGAGACTGTCCGTTGTGTACATGAAGTGCATCCAGCTTCTGCCGTAACCCTCTCAACTCTTTAGCACAGGCTATGTGGGTGAAATGATGATACCATGCCAACTTTCAACCTTTTTAGAGTTCATTTGTAGTGCTTTTCAATTTCAGGGTCATTTAGCACAAAAAAATCAATAAGTGCATGAAAAATAGCAAATGAAGTCAGGAAGGGTTGAAAATTGATGATATGGCTTGGAATGGTGCATTTTGAACACACAAAAAGCCTGGAGTTCAAATAATTTCAAGAAAATGAAATCCCTTTTTGTAACAGATGAGTTTATGTCCGAAACCCTGATACTTCGAAAGAGACTATCCATTGTGTACATGAAGTGCATCCAGCTTTTGCCGTAACCCTCTCAACTCTTTAGCACAGGCTATGTGGGCGAAATGATGATACCATGCCAACTTTCAACCTTTTTAGAGTTCATTTGTAGTGCTTTTCAATTTCAGGGTTATTTAGCTCAAAAAAATCAATAACTGCATGAAAAATAACAAATGAAGTCAGAAAGGGTTGAAAATTGATGATGTGGCTTTGAATGGTGCATTTTGAACACACAAAAAGCTTGGAGTTCAAATAAGTTCAAGAAAATGAAATGCCTTTTCGTAAGGGATTAGTTTATCTCCGAAACCCTCATACTTCGACAAAGACTGTCCGTTTTGTACACAAAGTGCATCCAGCTTTTCCGTAACCCTGTCAACTTTTTAACAGATGAGTTTATGTCCGAAACCCTGATACTTCGAAAGAGACTGTCCGATTTGTACACGAAGTTCATCCAGCTTTTGCCGTAACCCTCTCAACTTTTTAGCACATTCTATGTGGCTGACATGATGATACTATGCCAACTTTCAACCTTTTCAGAGTTTATTTGTAGTGCTTTTCAACTTCAGGGTTATTAAGCTCAAAAAAATTAGTAAGTGCGTAAAAATACCAAATGAAGTCAGAAAGGGTTGAAAATTGATGATGTGCCTTTGAATGGTGCATTTTGAAGACACAAAAAGCTTGGAGTTCAAATAAGTTCAAGAAAATGAAATGCCTTTTTGTAAGAGATTAGTCTATCTCCGAAACCCTAATACTTCGACAGAGACTGTCCGTTTTGTACACGAAGTGCAATCAGCTTTTCCGAAACCCTCTCAACTTTTTAGCACATGCTATCTGGGTGAAATGATGATACCATGCCAGCTTTCAACCCTTTCAGAGTTCATTTGTAGTGCTTTTCAATTTCAGGGTCATTTAGCTCAAAAAATTTAGTAAGTGCACAAAAATACCAAATGAAGTCAGAAGGGGTTGAAAATTGATCATGTGGCTTTGAATGGTGCATTTTGAACACACCAAAATCTTGGCGTTCAAATAAGTTAAAGAAAATGAAATGCCTTGTGTAACAGATGAGTTTATGTGTCGAAACCCTGATACTTCGAAAAAGACTGTCCGTTTTGTACACGAAGTGCATCCAGCTTTTACCGTAACCCTCTCAACTCTTTAACATAGGCGATGTGGGTGAAATGATGATACCATACCAACTTTCAACCTTTTTAGAGTTCATTTGTAGTGCTTTTCAATTTCAGGGTCATTTAGCTCAAAAAAATCAATAACTGCATGAAAAATAACAAATGAAGTCAGAAAGGGTTGAAAATTGATGATGTGGCTTTGAATGGTGCGTTATGAAAACACAAAAAGCCTGGAGTTCAAATAAGTTCAAGAAAATGGAATCCCTTTTTGTAACAGTTGAGTTTATGTCCGAAACCCTGATACTTCGAAAGAGACTGTCCGTTGTGTACATGAAGTGCATCCAGCTTCTGCCGTAACCCTCTCAACTCTTTAGCACAGGCTATGTGGGTGAAATGATGATACCATGCCAACTTTCAACCTTTTTAGAGTTCATTTGTAGTGCTTTTCAATTTCAGGGTCATTTAGCACAAAAAAATCAATAAGTGCATGAAAAATAGCAAATGAAGTCAGGAAGGGTTGAAAATTGATGATATGGCTTGGAATGGTGCATTTTGAACACACAAAAAGCCTGGAGTTCAAATAATTTCAAGAAAATGAAATCCCTTTTTGTAACAGATGAGTTTATGTCCGAAACCCTGATACTTCGAAAGAGACTATCCATTGTGTACATGAAGTGCATCCAGCTTTTGCCGTAACCCTCTCAACTCTTTAGCACAGGCTATGTGGGCGAAATGATGATACCATGCCAACTTTCAACCTTTTTAGAGTTCATTTGTAGTGCTTTTCAATTTCAGGGTTATTTAGCTCAAAAAAATCAATAACTGCATGAAAAATAACAAATGAAGTCAGAAAGGGTTGAAAATTGATGATATGGCTTTGAATGGTGCAGTTTGAACACACAAAAAGCCTGGAGTTCAAATAAGTTCAAGAGAATGAAATGCCTTTTTGTAACAGATGAGTTTATGTCCGAAACCCTGATACTTCGAAAGAGACTGTCCGTTTTGTACACGAAGTGCATCTAGCTTTTTCCGTAACCCTGTCAACTTTTTAGCACATTCTATGTGGCTGACATGATGATGCCATGCCAACTTTCAACCTTTTCGGAGTTCGTTTGTAGTGCTTTTCAATTTCAGGGTCATTTAGCTCAAAAAAATCAATAACTGCATGAAAAATAGCAAATGAAGTCAGAAAGGGTTGAAAATTGATGATATGGCTTTGAATGATGCATTTTGAACACACAAAAAGCCTGGAGTTCAAATAAGTTCAAGAGAATGAAATGCCTTTTTGTAACAGATGAGTTTATGTCCGAAACCCTGATACTTCGAAAGAGACTGTCCGTTTTGTACACGAAGTGCATCTAGCTTTTGCCGTAACCCTGTCAACTTTTTAGCACATTCTATGTGGCTGACATGATGATGCCATGCCAACTTTCAACCTTTTCGGAGTTCGTTTGTAGTGCTTTTCAATTTCAGGGTCATTTAGCTCAAAAAAATTAGTAAGTGCGTGAAAAATACCAAATGAAGTTAGAAAGGGTTGAAAATTGATGATGTGGCTTTGAATGGTGCATTTTGAACACACAAAAAGCTTGGAGTTCAAATAAGTTCAAGAAAATGAAAGGCCTTTTTGTAAGAGATTAGTTTATCTCCGAATCCCTCATACTTCGACAGAGACTGTCCATTTTGTACACGAAGTGCATCCAGCTTTTTCGTAACCCTATCAGCTTTTTAGCACATGCTATGTGGGTGAAATGATGATACCATGCCAACTTTCAACCCTTTCAGAGTTCATTTGTAGTGCTTTTCAATTTCAGGGTAATTTAGCTCAAAAAAATCAATAACTGCATGAAAAATAACAAATGAAGTCAGAAAGGGTTGAAAATTGATGATGTGGCTTTGAATGGTGCATTTTGAACACACAAAAATCTTGGAGTTCAAATAAGTTCAAGAAAATGAAATGCCTTTTGTAACAGATGAGTTTATGCGCCAAAACCCTGATACTTCGAAAGAGACTGTCCGTTTTGTACACGAAGTGCATCCAGCTTTTACCGTAACCCTCTCAACTCTTTAACACAGGCGATGTGGGTGAAATGATGATACCATGCCAACTTTCAACCTTTTTAGAGTTCATTTGTAGTGCTTTTCAATTTCAGGGTCATTTAGCTCAAAAAAATCAATAACTGCATGAAAAATAACAAATGAAGTCAGAAAGGGTTGAAAATTGATGATGTGGCTTTGAATGGTGCGTTATGAAAACACAAAAAGCCTGGAGTTCAAATAAGTTCAAGAAAATGAAATCCCTTTTTGTAACAGATGAATTTATGTCCGAAACCCTGATACTTCGAAAGAGACTGTCCGTTGTGTACATCAAGTGCATCCAGCTTTTGCCGTAACCCTCTCAACTCTTTAGCACAGGCTATGTGGGTGAAATGATGATACCATGCCAACTTTCAACCTTTTTAGAGTTCATTTGTAGTGCTTTTCAATTTCAGGGTCATTTAGCTCAAAAAAATCAATAAGTGCATGAAAAATAACAAATGAAGTCAGAAAGGGTTGAAAATTGATGATATGGCTTGGAATGGTGCATTTTGATCACACAAAAAGCCTGGAGTTCAAATAAGTTCAAGAGAATGAAGTGCCTTTTTGTAACAGATGAGTTTATGTCTGAAATCCTGATACTTCGAATGAGACTGTCCGTTTTGTACACGAAGTGCATTCAGCTTTCACTGTAACCCTCTCAACTCTTTAACACAGGCGATCTGGGTGAAATGATGATACCATGCCAACTTTCAACCTCTTTAGAGTTCATTTGTAGTGCTTTTCAATTTCAGGGTCATTTAGCTCAAAAAAATCAATAACTGCATGAAAAATAACAAATGAAGTCAGAAAGGGTTGAAAATTGATGATGTGGCTTTGAATGGTGCATTTTGAACACACCAAAATCTTGGAGTTCAAATAATTTCAAGAAAATGAAATGCCTTTTGTAACAGATGAGTTTATGTGCCAAAACCCTGATACTTCGAAAGAGACTGTCCGTTTTGTACACGAAGTGCATCCAGCTTTTACCGTAACCCTCTCAACTCTTTAACACAGGCGATGTGGGTGAAATGATGATACCATGCCAACTTTCAACCTTTTTAGAGTTCATTTGTAGTGCTTTTCAATTTCAGGGTCATTTAGCTCAAAAAAATCAATAACTGCATGAAAAATAACAAATGAAGTCAGAAAGGGTTGAAAATTGATGATGTGGCTTTGAATGGTGCGTTATGAAAACAAAAAAGCCTGGAGTTCAAATAAGTTCAAGAAAATGAAATCCCTTTTTGTAACAGATGAGTTTATGTACGAAACCCTGATACTTCGAAAGAGACTGTCCGTTGTGTACATGAAGTGCATCCAGCTTTTGCCGTAACCCTCTCAACTCTTTAGCACAGGCTATGTGGGTGAAATGATGATACCATGCCAACTTTCAACCTTTTTAGAGTTCATTTGTAGTGCTTTTCAATTTCAGGGTCATTTAGCTCAAAAAAAATCAATAAGTGCATGAAAAATAACAAATGAAGTCAGAAAGGGTTGAAAATAGATGATATGGCTTGGAATGGTGCATTTTGAACACACAAAAAGCCTGGAGTTCAAATAAGTTCAAGAGAATGAAGTGCCTTTTTGTAACAGATGAGTTTATGTCCGAAATCCTGATACTTCGAATGAGACTGTCCGTTTTGTACACGAAGTGCATTCAGCTATTACCGTAACCCTCTCAACTCTTTAACACAGGCGATGTGGGTGAAATGATGATACCATGCCAACTTTCAACCTTTTTAGAGTTCATTTGTAGTGCTTTTCAATTTCAGGGTCATGTAGCTCAAAAAAATCAATAACTGCATGAAAAATAACAAATGAAGTCAGAAAGGGTTGAAAATTAATGATGTGGCTTTGAATGGTGCATTTTGAAAACACAAAAAGCCTGGAGTTCAAATAAGTTCAAGAAAATGAAATCCCTTTTTGTAACAGATGAGTTTATGTCCGAAACCCTGATACTTCGAAAGAGACTGTCCGTTGTGTACATGAAGTGCATCCAGCTTTTGCCGTAACCCTCTCAACTCTTTAGCACAGGCTATGTGGGTGAAATGATGATACCATGCCAACTTTCAACCTTTTTAGAGTTCATTTGTAGTGCTTTTCAATTTCAGGGTCATTTAGCTCAAAAAAATCAATAACTGCATGAAAAATAACAAATGAAGTCAGAAAGGGTTGAAAATTGATGATATGGCTTTGAATGGTGCAATTGGAACACACAAAAAGCCTGGAGTTCAAATAAGTTCAAGAGAATGAAATGCCTTTTTGTAACAGATGAGTTTATGTCCGAAACCCTGATACTTCGAAAGAGACTGTCCGTTTTGTACACGAAGTGCATCTAGCTTTTGCCGTAACCCTGTCAACTTTTTAGCACATTCTATGTGGCTGACATGATGATGCCATGCCAACTTTCAACCTTTTCGGAGTTCGTTTGTAGTGCTTTTCAATTTCAGGGTCATTTAGCACAAAAAAATTAGTAAGTGCGTGAAAAATACCAAATGAAGTCAGAAAGGGTTGAAAATTGATGATGTGGCTTTGAATGATGCATTTTGAACACACAAAAAGCTTGGAGTGCAAATAAGTTGAAGAAAATGAAATGCCTTTTTGTAAGAGATTAGTTTATCTCCGAAACCCTAATACTTCGATAGAGACTGTCCGTTTTGTACACGAAGTGCATCCAGCTTTTCCGTAACCCTGTCAACTTTTTAGCACATGCTATGTGGGTGAAATGATGATACCATGCCAACTTTCAACCCTTTCAGAGTTCATTTGTAGTGCTTTTCAATTTCAGGGTAATTTAGCTCAAAAAAATCAATAACTGCATGAAAAATAACAAATGAAGTCAGAAAGGGTTGAAAATTGATGATGTGGCTTTGAATGGTTCATTTTGAAAACACAAAAAGCCTGGAGTTCAAATAAGTTCAAGAAAATGAAATCCCTTTTTGTAACAGATGAGTTTATGTCCGAAACCCTGATACTTCGAACGAGACTGTCCGTTGTGTACATGAAGTGCATCCAGCTTTTGCCGTAACCCTCTCAACTCTTTAGCACAGGCTATGTGGGTGAAATGATGATACCATGCCAACTTTCAACCTTTTTAGAGTTCATTTGTAGTGCTTTTCAATTTCAGGGTCATTTAGCTCAAAAAAATCAATAAGTGCATGAAAAATAACAAATGAAGTCAGAAAGGGTTGAAAATTGATGATATGGCTTGGAATGGTGCATTTTGAACACACAAAAAGCCTGGAGTTCAAATAAGTTCAAGAGAATGAAGTGCCTTTTTGTAACAGATGAGTTTATGTCCGAAATCCTGATACTTCGAATGAGACTGTCCGTTTTGTACACGAAGTGCATTCAGCTATTACCGTAACCCTCTCAACTCTTTAACACAGGCGATGTGGGTGAAATGATGATACCATGCCAACTTTCAACCTTTTTAGAGTTCATTTGTAGTGCTTTTCAATTTCAGGGTCATGTAGCTCAAAAAAATCAATAACTGCATGAAAAATAACAAATGAAGTCAGAAAGGGTTGAAAATTAATGATGTGGCATTGCATGGTGCATTTTGAAAACACAAAAAGCCTAGAGTTCAAATAAGTTCAAGAAAATGAAATCCCTTTTTGTAACAGATGAGTTTATGTCCGAAACCCTGATACTTCGAAAGAGACTGTCCGTTGTGTACATGAAGTGCATCCAGCTTTTGCCGTAACCCTCTCAACTCTTTAGCACAGGCTATGTGGGTGAAATGATGATACCATGCCAACTTTCAACCTTTTTAGAGTTCATTTGTAGTGCTTTTCAATTTCAGGGTCATTTAGCTCAAAAAAATCAATAACTGCATGAAAAATAACAAATGAAGTCAGAAAGGGTTGAAAATTGATGATATGGCTTTGAATGGTGCAATTGGAACACAAAAAAAGCCTGGAGTTCAAATAAGTTCAAGAGAATGAAATGCCTTTTTGTAACAGATGAGTTTATGTCCGAAACCCTGATACTTCGAAAGAGACTGTCCGTTTTGTACACGAAGTGCATCTAGCTTTTGCCGTAACCCTGTCAACTTTTTAGCACATTCTATGTGGCTGACATGATGATGCCATGCCAACTTTCAACCTTTTCGGAGTTCGTTTGTAGTGCTTTTCAATTTCAGGGTCATTTAGCTCAAAAAAATTAGTAAGTGCGTGAAAAATACCAAATGAAGTCAGAAAGGGTTGAAAATTGATGATGTGGCTTTGAATGATGCATTTTGAACACACAAAAAGCTTGGATTGCAAATAAGTTGAAGAAAATGAAATGCCTTTTTGTAAGAGATTAGTTTATCTCCGAAACCCTAATACTTCGATAGAGACTGTCCGTTTTGTACACGAAGTGCATCCAGCTTTTCCGTAACCCTGTCAACTTTTTAGCACATGCTATGTGGGTGAAATGATGATACCATGCCAACTTTCAACCCTTTCAGAGTTCATTTCTAGTGCTTTTCAATTTCAGGGTAATTTAGCTCAAAAAAATCAATAACTACATGAAAAATAACAAATGAAGTCAGAAAGGGTTGAAAATTGATGATGTGGCTTTGAATGGTTCATTTTGAAAACACAAAAAGCCTGGAGTTCAAATAAGTTCAAGAAAATGAAATCCCTTTTTGTAACAGATGAGTTTATGTCCGAAACCCTGATACTTCGAACGAGACTGTCCGTTGTGTACATGAAGTGCATCCAGCTTTTGCCGTAACCCTCTCAACTCTTTAGCACAGGCTATGTGGGTGAAATGATGATACCATGCCAACTTTCAACCTTTTTAGAGTTCATTTGTAGTGCTTTTCAATTTCAGGGTCATTTAGCTCAAAAAAATCAATAAGTGCATGAAAAATAACAAATGAAGTCAGAAAGGGTTGAAAATTGATGATATGGCTTTGAATGGTGCATTTTGAACACACAAAAAGCTTGGAGTTCAAATAAGTTCTTGAGAATGAAGTGCCTTTTTGTAACAGATGAGTTTATGTCCAAAATCCTGATACTTCGAACGAGACTGTCCGTTTTGTACACGAAGTGCATTCAACTTTTACCGTAACCCTCTCAACTCTTTAACACAGGCGATGTGGGTGAAATGATGATACCATGCCAACTTTCAACCTTTTTAGAGTTCATTTGTAGTGCTTTTCAATTTCAGGGTCATTTAGCTCAAAAAAATCAATAACTGCATGAAAAATAACAAATGAAGTCAGAAAGGGTTGAAAATTGATGATGTGGCTTTGAATGGTGCATTTTGAAAACACAAAAAGCCTGGAGTACAAATAAGTTCAAGAAAATGAAATCCCTTTTTGTAACAGATGAGTTTATGTCCGAAACCCTGATACTTCGAAAGAGACTGTCCGTTGTGTACACGAAGTGCATCCAGCTTTTGCCGTAACCATCTCAACTCTTTAGCACATGCTATGTGGTTGAAATGATGATACCATGCCAACTTTCAACCCTTTTAGAGTTCATTTGTAGTGCTTTTCAATTTCAGGGTCATTTAGCTCAAAAAAATCAATAACTGCATGAAAAATAACAAATGAAGTCAGAAAGGGTTGAAAATTGATGATGTGGCTTTGAATGGTTCATTTTGAAAACACAAAAAGCCTGGAGTTCAAATAAGTTCAAGAGAATGAAGTGCCTTTTTGTAACAGATGAGTTTATGTCCGAAACCCTGATACTTCGAAAGAGACTGTCCGTTTTGTACACGAAGTGCATCCAGCTTTTGCCGTAACCCTGTCAACTTTTTAGCACATTCTATGTGGCTGACATGACGATACCATGCCCACTTTCAACCTTTTCGGAGTTCGTTTGTAGTGCTTTTCAATTTCAGGGTCATTTAGCTGAAAAAAATCAATAACTCCATGAAAAATAACAAATGAAGTCAGAAAGGGTTGAAAATTGATGATATGGCTTTGAATGGTGCATTTTGAACACACAAAAAGCCTGGTGTTCAAATAAGTTCAAGAGAATGAAATGCCTTTTTGTAACAGATTAGTTTATCACCGAAACGCTGATACTTCGACAGAGACTGTCCGTTTTGTACACGAAGTGCAATCAGCTTTTCCGTAACCCTCTCAACTTTTTAGCACATGCTATCTGGGTGAAATAATGATACCATGCCAACTTTCAACCCTTTCAGAGTTCATTTGTAGTGCTTTTCAATTTCAGGGTCATTTAGCTCAAAAAATTTAGTAAGTGCACAAAAATACCAAATGAAGTGAGAAGGGGTTGAAAATTGATGATGTGGCTTTGAATGGTGCATTTTGAACACACCAAAATCTTGGAGTTCAAATAAGTTCAAGAAAATGAAATGCCTTGTGTAACAGATGAGTTTATGTGCCGAAACCCTGATACTTCGAAAGAGACTGTCCGTTTTGTACACGAAGTGCATCCAGCTTTTACCGTAACCCTCTCAACTCTTTAACACAGGCGATGTGGGTGAAATGATGATACCATGCCAACTTTCAACCTTTTTAGAGTTCATTTGTAGTGCTTTTCAATTTCAGGGTCATTTAGCTCAAAAAAATCAATAACTGCATGAAAAATAACAAATGAAGTCAGAAAGGGTTGAAAATTGATGATGTGGCTTTGAATGGTGCGTTATGAAAACAAAAAAAGCCTGGAGTTCAAATAAGTTCAAGAAAATGAAATCCCTTTTTGTAACAGATGAGTTTATGTACGAAACCCTGATACTTCGAAAGAGACTGTCCGTTGTGTACATGAAGTGCATCCAGCTTTTGCCGTAACCCTCTCAACTCTTTAGCACAGGCTATGTGGGTGAAATGATGATACCATGCCAACTTTCAACCTTTTTAGAGTTCATTTGTAGTGCTTTTCAATTTCAGGGTCATTTAGCTCAAAAAAATCAATAAGTGCATGAAAAATAACAAATGAAGTCAGAAAGGGTTGAAAATAGATGATATGGCTTGGAATGGTGCATTTTGAACACACAAAAAGCCTGGAGTTCAAATAAGTTCAAGAGAATGAAGTGCCTTTTTGTAACAGATGAGTTTATGTCCGAAATCCTGATACTTCGAATGAGACTGTCCGTTTTGTACACGAAGTGCATTCAGCTATTACCGTAACCCTCTCAACTCTTTAACACAGGCGATGTGGGTGAAATGATGATACCATGCCAACTTTCAACCTTTTTAGAGTTCATTTGTAGTGCTTTTCAATTTCAGGGTCATGTAGCTCAAAAAAATCAATAACTGCATGAAAAATAACAAATGAAGTCAGAAAGGGTTGAAAATTAATGATGTGGCTTTGAATGGTGCATTTTGAAAACACAAAAAGCCTGGAGTTCAAATAAGTTCAAGAAAATGAAATCCCTTTTTGTAACAGATGAGTTTATGTCCGAAACCCTGATACTTCGAAAGAGACTGTCCGTTGTGTACATGAAGTGCATCCAGCTTTTGCCGTAACCCTCTCAACTCTTTAGCACAGGCTATGTGGGTGAAATGATGATACCATGCCAACTTTCAACCTTTTTAGAGTTCATTTGTAGTGCTTTTCAATTTCAGGGTCATTTAGCTCAAAAAAATCAATAACTGCATGAAAAATAACAAATGAAGTCAGAAAGGGTTGAAAATTGATGATATGGCTTTGAATGGTGCAATTGGAACACACAAAAAGCCTGGAGTTCAAATAAGTTCAAGAGAATGAAATGCCTTTTTGTAACAGATGAGTTTATGTCCGAAACCCTGATACTTCGAAAGAGACTGTCCGTTTTGTACACGAAGTGCATCTAGCTTTTGCCGTAACCCTGTCAACTTTTTAGCACATTCTATGTGGCTGACATGATGATGCCATGCCAACTTTCAACCTTTTCGGAGTTCGTTTGTAGTGCTTTTCAATTTCAGGGTCATTTAGCACAAAAAAATTAGTAAGTGCGTGAAAAATACCAAATGAAGTCAGAAAGGGTTGAAAATTGATGATGTGGCTTCGAATGATGCATTTTGAACACACAAAAAGCTTGGAGTGCAAATAAGTTGAAGAAAATGAAATGCCTTTTTGTAAGAGATTAGTTTATCTCCGAAACCCTAATACTTCGATAGAGACTGTCCGTTTTGTACACGAAGTGCATCCAGCTTTTCCGTAACCCTGTCAACTTTTTAGCACATGCTATGTGGGTGAAATGATGATACCATGCCAACTTTCAACCCTTTCAGAGTTCATTTCTAGTGCTTTTCAATTTCAGGGTAATTTAGCTCAAAAAAATCAATAACTGCATGAAAAATAACAAATGAAGTCACAAAGGGTTGAAAATTGATGATGTGGCTTTGAATGGTTCATTTTGAAAACACAAAAAGCCTGGAGTTCAAATAAGTTCAAGAAAATGAAATCCCTTTTTGTAACAGATGAGTTTATGTCCGAAACCCTGATAGTTCGAACGAGACTGTCCGTTGTGTACATGAAGTGCATCCAGCTTTTGCCGTAACCCTCTCAACTCTTTAGCACAGGCTATGTGGGTGAAATGATGATACCATGCCAACTTTCAACCTTTTTAGAGTTCATTTGTAGTGCTTTTCAATTTCAGGGTCATTTAGCTCAAAAAAATCAATAAGTGCATGAAAAATAACAAATGAAGTCAGAAAGGGTTGAAAATTGATGATATGGCTTGGAATGGTGCATTTTGAACACACAAAAAGCCTGGAGTTCAAATAAGTTCAAGAGAATGAAGTGCCTTTTTGTAACAGATGAGTTTATGTCCGAAATCCTGATACTTCGAATGAGACTGTCCGTTTTGTACACGAAGTGCATTCAGCTATTACCGTAACCCTCTCAACTCTTTAACACAGGCGATGTGGGTGAAATGATGATACCATGCCAACTTTCAACCTTTTTAGAGTTCATTTGTAGTGCTTTTCAATTTCAGGGTCATGTAGTTCAAAAAAATCAATAACTGCATGAAAAATAACAAATGAAGTCAGAAAGGGTTGAAAATTAATGATGTGGCATTGCATGGTGCATTTTGAAAACACAAAAAGCCTAGAGTTCAAATAAGTTCAAGAAAATGAAATCCCTTTTTGTAACAGATGAGTTTATGTCCGAAACCCTGATACTTCGAAAGAGACTGTCCGTTGTGTACATGAAGTGCATCCAGCTTTTGCCGTAACCCTCTCAACTCTTTAGCACAGGCTATGTGGGTGAAATGATGATACCATGCCAACTTTCAACCTTTTTAGAGTTCATTTGTAGTGCTTTTCAATTTCAGGGTCATTTAGCTCAAAAAAATCAATAACTGCATGAAAAATAACAAATGAAGTCAGAAAGGGTTGAAAATTGATGATATGGCTTTGAATGGTGCAATTGGAACACAAAAAAAGCCTGGAGTTCAAATAAGTTCAAGAGAATGAAATGCCTTTTTGTAACAGATGAGTTTATGTCCGAAACCCTGATACTTCGAAAGAGACTGTCCGTTTTGTACACGAAGTGCATCCAGCTTTTGCCGTAACCCTGTCAACTTTTTAGCACATTCTATGTGGCTGACATGACGATACCATGCCCACTTTCAACCTTTTCGGAGTTCGTTTGTAGTGCTTTTCAATTTCAGGGTCATTTAGCTCAAAAAAATCAATAACTACATGAAAAATAACAAATGAAGTCAGAAAGGGTTGAAAATTGATGATATGGCTTTGAATGGTGCATTTTGAAAACACAAAAAGCCTGGTGTTCAAATAAGTTCAAGAGAATGAAATGCCTTTTTGTAACAGATTAGTTTATCACCGAAACGCTGATACTTCGACAGAGACTGTCCGTTTTGTACACGAAGTGCAATCAGCTTTTCCGTAACCCTCTCAACTTTTTAGCACATGCTATCTGGGTGAAATAATGATACCATGCCAACTTTCAACCCTTTCAGAGTTCATTTGTAGTGCTTTTCAATTTCAGGGTCATTTAGCTCAAAAAATTTAGTAAGTGCACAAAAATACCAAATGAAGTGAGAAGGGGTTGAAAATTGATGATGTGGCTTTGAATGGTGCATTTTGAACACACCAAAATCTTGGAGTTCAAATAAGTTCAAGAAAATGAAATGCCTTGTGTAACAGATGAGTTTATGTGCCGAAACCCTGATACTTCGAAAGAGACTGTCCGTTTTGTACACGAAGTGCATCCAGCTTTTACCGTAACCCTCTCAACTCTTTAACACAGGCGATGTGGGTGAAATGATGATACCATGCCAACTTTCAACCTTTTTAGAGTTCATTTGTAGTGCTTTTCAATTTCAGGGTCATTTAGCTCAAAAAAATCAATAACTGCATGAAAAATAACAAATGATGTCAGAAAGGATTGAAAATTGATGATGTGGCTTTGAATCGTGCGTTATGAAAACACAAAAAGACTGGAGTTCAAATAAGTTCAAGAAAATGAAATCCCTTTTTGTAACAGATGAGTTTATGTCCGAAACCCTCATACTTCGAAAGAGACTGTCCGTTGTGTACATGAAGTGCATCCATCTTTTGCCATAACCCTCTCAACTCTTTAGCACAGGCTATGTGGGTGAAATGATGATACCATGCCAACTTTCAACCTTTTTAGAGTTCATTTCTAGTGCTTTTCAATTTCAGGGTCATTTAGCTCAAAAAAATCAATAAGTGCATGAAAAATAACAAATGAAGTCAGAAAGGGTGGAAAATTGATGATATGCCTTTGAATGATGCATTTTGAACACACAAAAAGCTTGGAGTTCAAATAAGTTCTAGAGAATGAAGCGCCTTTTTGTAACAGATGAGTTTATGTCCGAAATCCTGATACTTCGAAAGAGACTGTCCGTTTTGTACACGAAGTGCATCCAGCTTTTACCGTAACCCTCTCAACTCTTTAACACAGGCGATGTGGGTGAAATGATGATACCATGCCAACTTTCAACCTTTTTAGAGTTCATTTGTAGTGCTTTTCAATTTCAGGGTCATTTAGCTCAAAAAAATCAATAACTGCATGAAAAATAACAAATGAAGTCAGAGAGGGTTGAAAATTGATGATGTGGCTTTGAATGGTGCATTTTGAAAACACAAAAAGCCTGGACTTCAAATAAGTTCAAGAAAATAAAATCCCTTTTTGTAACAGATGAGTTTATGTTCGAAACCCTCATACTTCGAAAGAGACTGTCCGTTGTGTACATGAAGTGCATCCAGCTTTTGCCGTAACCCTCTCAACTTTTTAGCACATGCTATGTGGGTGAAATGATGATACCATGCCAACTTTCAACCCTTTCAGAGTTTATTTGTAGTGCTTTTCAATTTCAGGGTAATTTAGCTCAAAAAAATCAATAACTTCATGAAAAATAACAAATGAAGTCAGAAAGGGTTGAAAATTGATGATGTGGTTTTGAATGGTTCATTTTGAAAACACAAAAAGCCTGGAGTTCAAATAAGTTCAAGAAAATGAAATCCCTTTTTGTAACAGATGAGTTTATGTCCGAAACCCTGATACTTCGAAAGAGACTGTCCGTTGTGTACATGAAGTGCATCCAGCTTTTGCCGTAACCCTCTCAACTCTTTAGCACAGGCTATGTGGGTGAAATGATGATACCATGCCAACTTTCAACCTTTTTAGAGTTCATTTGTAGTGCTTTTCAATTTCAGGGTCATTTAGCTCAAAAAAATCAATAAGTGCATGAAAATAACAAATGAAGTCAGAAAGGGTTGAAAATTGATGATATGGCTTTGAATGGTGCATTTTGAACACACAAAAAGCTTGGAGTTCAAATAAGTTCTTGAGAATGAAGTGCCTTTTTGTAACAGATGAGTTTATGTCCGAAATCCTGATACTTCGAAAGAGACTGTCCGTTTTGTACACGAAGTGCATTCAGCTTTTACCGTAACCCTCTCAACTCTTTAACACAGGCGATGTGGGTGAAATGATGATACCATGCCAACTTTCAACCTTTTTAGAGTTCATTTGTAGTGCTTTTCAATTTCAGGGTCATTTAGCTCAAAAAAATCAATAACTGCATGAAAAATAACAAATGAAGTCAGAAAGGGTTGAAAATTGATGATGTGGCTTTGAATGGTGCATTTTGAAAACACAAAAAGCCTGGAGTTCAAATAAGTTCAAGAAAATGAAATCCCTTTTTGTAACAGATGAGTTTATGTCCGAAACCCTGATACTTCGAAAGAGACTGTCCGTTGTGTACATGAAGTGCATCCAGCTTTTCCCGTAACCATCTCAACTCTTTAGCACAGGCTATGTGGGTGAAATGATGATACCATGCCAACTTTCAACCTTTTTAGAGTTCATTTGTAGTGCTTTTCAATTTCACGGTCATTTAGCTCAAAAAAATCAATAACTGCATGAAAAATAACAACTGAAGTGAGAAAGGGTTGAAAATTGATGATATGGCTTTGAATGGTGCATTTTGAACACACAAAAAGCCTGGTGTTCAAATAAGTTCAAGAGAATGAAATGCCTTTTTGTAACAGATGAGTTTATGTCCGAAACCCTCATACTTCGAAAGAGACTGTCCGTTTTGTACACGAAGTTCATCTAGCTTTTGCCGTAACCCTCTCAACTTTTTAGCACATTCTATATGGCTGACATGATGATACCATGCCAACTTTCAACCTTTTCGGAGTTCGTTTGTAGTGCTTTTCAATTTCAGCGTCATTTAGCTCAAAAAAATTAGTAAGTGCGTGAAAAATACCAAATGAAGTCAGAAAGGGTTGAAAATTGATGATGTGGCTTTGAATGGTGCATTTTGAACACACAAAAAGCTTGGAGTTCAAATAAGTTCAAGAAAATGAAATGCCTTTTTGTAAGAGATTAGTTTATCTCCGAAGCCCTGATACTTCGACAGAGACTGTCCGTTGTGTACATGAAGTGCATCCAGCTTTTGCCGTAACCCTCTCAACTCTTTAGCACGGGCTATGTGGGTGAAATGATGATACCATGCGAACTTTCAACCTTTTTAGAGTTCATTTGTAGTGCTTTTCAATTTCAGGGTCATTTAGCTCAAAAAAATCAATAACTGCATGAAAAATAACAAATGAAGTCAGAAAGGGTTGAAAATTGATGATGTGGCTTTGAATGGTGCATTTTGAAAACACAAAAAGCCTGGAGTTCAAATAAGTTCAAGAAAATGAAATCCCTTTTTGTAACAGATGAGTTTATGTCCGAAACCCTGATACTTCGAAAGAGACTGTCCGTTGTGTACACGAAGTGCATCCAGCTTTTGCCGTAACCATCTCAACTCTTTAGCACATGCTACGTGGGTGAAATGATGATTCCATGCCAACTTTCAACCCTTTCAGAGTTCATTTGTAGTGCTTTTCAATTTTAGGGTAATTTAGCTCAAAAAAATCAATAACTGCATGAAAAATAACAAATGAAGTCAGAAAGGGTTGAAAACTGATGATGTGGCTTTGAATGGTTCATTTTGAAAACACAAAAAGCCTGGAGTTCAAATAAGTTCAAGAAAATGAAATCCCTTTTTGTAACAGATGAGTTTATGTCCGAAACCCTGATACTTCGAAGAGACTGTCCGTTGTGTACATGAAGTGCATCCAGCTTTTGCCGTAACCCTCTCAACTCTTTAGCACAGGCTATGTGGGTGAAATGATGATACCATGCCAACTTTCAACCCTTTCAGAGTTCATTTGTAGTGCTTTTCAATTTCAGGGTCATTTAGCTCAAAAAAATCAATAACTGCATGAAAAATAACAAATGAAGTCAGAAAGGGTTGAAAATTGATGATATGGCTTTGAATGGTGCATTTTGAACAAACAAAAAGCCTGGTGTTCAAATAAGTTCAAGAGAATGAAATGCCTTTTTGTAACAGATGAGTTTATGTCCGAAACCCTCATACTTCGAAAGAGACTGTCTGTTTTGTACACAAAGTTCATCTAGCTTTTGCCGTAACCCTCTCAACTTTTTAGCATATTCTATATGGCTGACATGATGATACCATGCCAACTTTCAACCTTTTCGGAGTTCGTTTGTAGTGCTTTTCAATTTCAGCGTCATTTAGCTCAACAAAATTAGTAAGTGCGTGAAAAATACCAAATGAAGTCAGAAAGGGTTGAAAATTGATGATGTGGCTTTGAATGGTGCATTTTGAATACACAAAAAGCTTGGAGTTCAAATAAGTTCAAGAAAATGAAATGCCTTTTTGTAAGAGATTAGTTTATCTCCGAAGCCCTAATACTTCGACAGAGACTGTCCGTTGTGTACATGAAGTGCATCCAGCTTTTGCCGTAACCCTCTCAACTCTTTAGCACAGGCTATGTGGGTGAAATGATGATACCATGCGAACTTTCAACCTTTTTAGAGTTCATTTGTAGTGCTTTTCAATTTCGGGGTCATTTAGCTCAAAAAAATCAATAACTGCATGAAAAATAACAAATGAAGTCAGAAAGGGTTGAAAATTGATGATGTGGCTTTGAATGGTGCATTTTGAAAACACAAAAAGCCTGGAGTTCAAATAAGTTCAAGAAAATGAAATCCCTTTTTGTAACAGATGAGTTTATGTCCGAAACCCTGATACTTCGAAAGAGACTGTCCGTTGTGTACACGAAGTGCATCCAGCTTTTGCCGTAACCATCTCAACTCTTTAGCACATGCTATGTGGGTGAAATGATGATACCATGCCAACTTTCAACCCTTTCAGAGTTCATTTGTAGTGCTTTTCAATTTCAGGGTAATTTAGCTCAAAAAAATCAATAACTGCATGAAAAATAACAAATGAAGTCAGAAAGGGTTGAAAATTGATGATGTGGCTTTGAATGGTTCATTTTGAAAACACAAAAAGCCTGGAGTTCAAATAAGTTCAAGAAAATGAAATCCCTTTTTGTAACAGATGAGTTTATGTCCGAAACCCTGATACTTCGAACGAGACTGTCCTTGTGTACATGAAGTGCATCCAGCTTTTGCCGTAACCCTCTCAACACTTTAGCACAGGCTATGTGGGTGAAATGATGATACCATGCCAACTTTCAACCTTTTTAGAGTTCATTTGTAGTGCTTTTCTATTTCAGGGTCATTTAGCTCAAAAAAATCAATAACTGCATGAAAAATAACAAATTAAGTCAGAAAGGGTTGAAAATTGCGGATATGGCTTTGAATGGTGCATTTTGAACACACAAAAAGCCTGGAGTTCAAATAAGTTCAAGAGAATGAAGTGCTTTTTTGTAACAGATAAGTTTATGTCCGAAACCCTGATACTTCGAAAGGGACTGTCCGTTTTGTACACGAAGTGCATTCAGCTTTTACCATAACCCTCTCAACTCTTTAACACAGGCGATGTGGGTGAAATGATGATACCATGCCAACTTTCAACCTTTTTAGACTTCATTTGTAGTGCTTTTCAATTTCAGGGTCATTTAGCTCAAAAAAATCAATAACTGCATGAAAAATAACAACTGATGTCGGAAAGGGTTGAAAATTGATGATGTGGCTTTCAATGGTGCATTTTGAAAACACAAAAAGCCTGGAGTTCAAATAAGTTCAAGAAAATGAAATCCCTTTTTGTAACAGATGAGTTTATGTCCGAAACCCTGATACTTCGAAAGAGACTGTCCGTTGTGTACATGAAGTGTATCCAGCTTTTGCCATAACCCTCTCAACTCTTTAGCACATGCTATGTGTGTGAAATGATGATACCATGCCAACTTTCAACCTTTTTAGAGTTCATTTGTAGTGCTTTTCAATTTCAGGGTCATTTAGCTCAAAAAAATCAATAACTGCATGAAAAATAACAAATGAAGTCAGAAAGGGTTGAAAATTGATGATATGGCTCTGAATGGTGCATTTTGAACACACAAAAAGCCTGGAGTTCAAATAAGTTCAAGAGAATGAAATGTCTTTTTGTAACAGATGAGTTTATGTCCGAAACCCTGATACTTCGAAAGAGACTATCCGTTTTGTACACGAAGTGCATCCAGCTTTTGCCGTAACCTTGTCAACTTTTTAGCACATTCTATGTGACTGACATGATGATGCCATGCCAACTTTCAACCTTTTCGGAGTTCGTTTGTAGTGCTTTTCAATTTCAGGGTCATTTAGCTCAAAAAAATTAGTAAGTGCGTGAAAAATACCAAATGAAGTCAGAAAGGGTTGAAAATTGATGATGTGGCTTTCAATGATGCATTTTGAAAACACAAAAAGCCTGGAGTTCAAATAAGTTCAAGAAAATGAAATCCCTTTTTGTAACAGATGAGTTTATGTCCGAAACCCTGATACTTCAAAAGAGACTGTCCGTTGTGTACATGAAGTGCATCCAGCTTTTGCCGAACCCTCTCAACTCTTTAGCACAGGCTGTGTGGGTGAAATGATGGTACCATGCCAACTTTTAACCTTTTTAGAGTTAATTTGTAGTGCTTTTCAATTTCAGGGTCATTTAGCTCAAAAAAATCAATAACTGCATGAAAAATAACAAATGAAGTCAGAAAGGGTTGAAAATTGATGATATGGCTTTGAATGGTGCATTTTGAACACACAAAAAGCCTGGAGTTCAAATAAGTTCAAGAGAATGAAGTGCCTTGTTGTAACAGATGAGTTTATGTTCGAAACCCTGATACTTCGAAAGAGACTGTCCATTTTGTACACGAAGTGCATTCAGCTTTTACCGTAACCCTCTCAACTCTTTAACACAGGCGATGTGGGTGAAATGATGATACCATGCCAACTTTCAACCTTTTTAGAGTTCATTTGTAGTGCTTTTCAATTTCAGGGTCACTTAGCTCAAAAAAATCAATAACTTCATGAAAAATAACAAATGAAGTCAGAAAGGGTTGAAAATTGATGATGTGGCTTTCAATGGTGCATTTTGAAAATACAAAAAGCCTGGAGTTCAAATAAGTTCAAGAAAATGAAATCCCTTTTTGTAACAGATGAGTTTATGTCCGAAACCATGATACTTCGAAAGAGACTGTCCGTTGTGTACATGAAGTGCATCCAGCTTTTGCCTTAACCCTCTCAACTTTTTAGCACAGGCTATGTGGGTGAAATGATGATACCATGCCAACTTTCAACCTTTTTAGAGTTCATTTGTAGTGCTTTTCAATTTCAGGGTCATTTAGCTCAAAAAAATCAATAACTGCATGAAAAATAACAAATGAAGTCAGAAAGGGTTGAAAATTGATGATGTGGCTTTGAATGGTGCATTTTGAAAACACAAAAAGCCTGGAGTTCAAATAAGTTCAAGAAAATGAAATCCCTTTTTGTAACAGATGAGTTTATGTCCGAAACCCTGATACTTCGAAAGAGACGGTCCGTTGTGTACATGAAGTGCATCCAGCTTTTGCCGTAACCATCTCAACTCTTTAGCACAGGCTATGTGGGTGAAATGATGATACCATGCCAACTTTCAACCTTTTAGAGTTCATTTGTAGTGCTTTTCAATTTCAGGGTCATTTTGCTCAAAAAAATCAATAATTGCATGAAAAATAACAAATGAAGTAAGAAAGGGTTGAAAATTGATGATATGGCTTTGAATGGTGCATTTTGAACACACAAAAAGCCTGGTGTTCAAATAAGTTCAAGAGAATGACATGCCTTTTTGTAACAGATGACTTTATGTCCGAAACCCTCATAATTCGAAAGAGACTGTCCGTTTTGTACACGAAGTTCATCCAGCTTTTTCCGTAACCCTCTCAACTTTTTAGCACATTCTATATGGCTGACATGATGATACCATGCCAACTTTCAACCTTTTCGGAGTTCGTTTGTAGTGCTTTTCAATTTCAGCGTCATTTAGCTCAAAAAAAATAGTAAGTGCGTGAAAAATACCAAATGAAGTCAGAAAGGGTTGAAAATTGATGATGTGGCTTTGAATGGTGCATTTTGAACACACAAAAATCTTGGAGTTCAAATAAGTTCAAGAAAATGAAATGCCTTTTTGTAAGAGATTAGTTTATCTCCGAAGCCCTGATACTTCGACAGAGACTGTCCGTTGTGTACATGAAGTGCATCCAGCTTTTGCCGTAACCCTCTCAACTCTTTAGCACAGGCTATGTGGGTGAAATGATGATACCATGCCAACTTTCAACCTTTTTAGAGTTCATTTGTAGTGCTTTTCAATTTCAGGGTCATTTAGCTCAAAAAAATCAATAACTGCATGAAAAATAACAAATGAAGTCAGAAAGGGTTGAAAATTAATGATATGGCTTTGAATGGTGCATTTTGAACACACAAAAAGCCTGGAGTTCAAATAAGATCAAGAGAATGAAGTGCTTTTTTTTAACAGATGAGTTTATGTCCGAAACCCTGATACTTCGACAGAGACTGTCCGTTTTCTACACGAAGTGCATCCAGCTTTTCCGTAACCCTGTCAACTTTTTAGCACATGCTATGTGGGTGAAATGATGATACCATACCAACTTTCAACTCTTTCAGAGTTCATTTGTAGTGCTTTTCAATTTCAGGGTAATTTAGCTCAAAAAAATCAATAACTGCATGAAAAATAACAAATGAAGTCAGAAAGGGTTGAAAATTGATGATGTGGCTTTGAATGGTTCATTTTGAAAACACAAAAAGCCTGGAGTTCAAATAAGTTCAAGAAAATGAAATCCCTTTTTGTAACAGATGAGTTTATGTCCAAAACCCTGATACTTCCAACGAGACTGTCCGTTGTGTACATGAAGTGCATCCAGCTTTTGCCGTAACCCTCTCAACTCTTTAGCACAGGCTATGTGGGTGAAATGATGATACCATGCCAACTTTCAACCTTTTTAGAGTTCATTTGTAGTGCTTTTCAATTTCAGGGTCATTTAGCTCAAAAAAATCAATAACTGCATGAAAAATAACAAATGAAGTCAGAAAGGGTTGAAAATTGATGATATGGCTTTGAATAGTGCATTTTGAACACACAAAAATCCTGGAGTTCAAATAAGTTCAAGAGAATGAAGTGCGTTTTTGTAACAGATGAGTTTATGTCCGAAACCCTGATACTTCGAAAGAGAGTGTCCGTTTTGTACACGAAGTGCATTCAGCTTTTACCATAACCCTCTCAACTCTTTAACACAGGCGATGTGGGTGAAATGATGATACCATGCCAACTTTCAACCTTTTTAGACTTCATTTGTAGTGCTTTTCAATTTCAGGGTCATTTAGCTCAAAAAAATCAATAACTGCATGAAAAATAACAAATGAAGTCAGAAAGGGTTGAAAATTGATGATGTGGCTTTGAATGGTGCATTTTGAACACACAAAAAGCTTGGAGTTCAAATAAGTTCAAGAAAATGAAATGCCTTTTTGTAAGAGATTAGTTTATCTCCGAAGCCCTGATACTTCGACAGAGACTGTCCGTTGTGTACATGAAGTGCATCCAGCTTTTGCCGTAACCCTCTCAACTCTTTAGCACAGGCTATGTGGGTGAAATGATGATGCCATGCCAACTTTCAACCTTTTTAGAGTTCATTTGTAGTGCTTTGCAATTTCAGGGTCATTTAGCTCAAAAAAATAAATAACTGCATGAAAAATAACAAATGAAGTCAGAAAGGGTTGAAAATTGATGATATGGCTTTGAATGGTGCATTTTGACCACACAAAAAGCCTCGATTTCAAATAAGTTCAAGAGAATGAAATGCCTTTTTGTAACAGATGAGTTTATGTCCGAAACCGTGATACTTCGAAAGAGACTGTCCGTTTTGTACACGAAGTGCATCCAGCTTTTGCCGTAACCCTGTCAACTTTTTAGCACATTCTATGTGGCTGACATGATGATGCCATGCCAACTTTCAACCTTTTCGGAGTTCATTTGTAGTGCTTTTCAATTTCAGGGTCATTTAGCTCAAAAAATTTAGTAAGTGCATAAAAATACCAAATGAAGTCAGAAGGGGTTGAAAATTGATGATGTGGCTTTGAATGGTGCATTTTGAACACACCAAAATCTTGCAGTTCAAATAAGTTCAAGAAAATAAAATGTCTTTTGTAACAGATGAGTTTATGTGCCGAAACCCTGATACTTCGAAAGAGACTGTCTGTTTTGTACACGAAGTGTATCCAGCTTTTCCGTAACCCTCTCAACTCTTTAACACAGGCGATGTGGGTGAAATGATGATACCATGCCAACTTTCAACCTTTTTAGAGTTCATTTGTAGTGCTTTTCAATTTCAGGGTCATTTAGATCAAAAAAATCAATAACTGCATGAAAAATAACAAATGAAGTTAGAAAGGGTTGAAAATTGATGATGTGGCTTTGAATGGTGTGTTTTGAAAACACAAAAAGCCTGGAATTCAAATAAGTTCAAGAAAAGGAAATCCCTTTTTGTAACTGATGAGTTTATGTCCGAAACCCTGATACTTCGAAAGAGACTGTCCGTTGTGTACATGAAGTGCATCCAGCTTTTGCCGTAACCCTCTCAACTCTTTAGCACAGGCTATGTGGGTGAAATGATGATACCATGCCAACTTTCAACCTTTTTAGAGTTCATTTGTAGTGCTTTTCAATTTCAGGGTCATTTAGCTCAAAAAAATCAATAACTGCATGAAAAATAACAAATCAAGTCAGAAAGGGTTGAAAATTAATGATATGGCTTTGAATGGTGCATTTTGAACACACAAAAAGCCTGGAGTTCAAATAAGATCAAGAGAATGAAGTGCTTTTTTGTAACAGATGAGTTTATGTCCGAAACCCTGATACTTCGACAGAGACTGTCCGTTTTCTACACGAAGTGCATCCAGCTTTTCCGTAACCCTGTCAACTTTTTAGAACATGCTATGTGGGTGAAATGATGATACCATACCAACTTTCAACCCTTTCAGAGTTCATTTGTAGTGCTTTTCAATTTCAGGGTCATTTAGCTCAAAAAAATCAATAACTGCATGAAAAATAACAAATGAAGTCAGAAAGGGTTGAAAATTGATGATGTGGCTTTGAATGGTTCATTTTGAAAACACAAAAAGCCTGGAGTTCAAATAAGTTCAAGAAAATGAAATCCCTTTTTGTAACAGATGAGTTTATGTCCGAAACCCTGATACTTCCAACGAGACTGTCCGTTTTGTACACGAAGTGCATCCAGCTTTTGCCGTAACCCTGTCAACTTTTTAGCACATTCTATGTGGCTGACATGATGATGCCATGCCAACTTTCAACCTTTTCGGAGTTTGTTTGTAGTGCTTTTCAATTTCAGGGTCATTTAGCTCAAAAAACTTAGTAAGTGCGTGAAAAATACCAAATGAAGTCAGAAAGGGTTGAAAATTGATGATGTGGCTTTGAATGGTGCATTTTGAACACACAAAAAGCCTGGAGTTCAAATAAGTTCAAGAAAATGAAATGCCTTTTTGTAACAGATGAGTTTATGTCCGAAACCCTGATACTTCGAAAGAGACTGTCCGTTTTGTGCACGAAGTGCATCCAGCTTTTGCCGTAACCCTCTCAACTTTGTAGCACATTCTATGTGGCTCACATGATGATACCATGCCAAGTTTCAACCTTTTCGGAGTTCGTTTGTAGTGCTTTTCAATTTCAGGGTCATTTAGCTCAAAAAAATTAGTAACTGCGTGAAAAATACCAAATGAAGTCAGAAAGGGTTGAAAATTGATGATGTGGCTTTGAATGGTGCATTTTGAACACACAAAAAGCTTGGAGTTCAAATAAGTTCAAGAAAATGAAATGCCTTTTTGAAAGAGATTAGTTTATCTCCGAAAGCCTGATACTTCGACAGAGACTGTCTGTTTTGTACACGAAGTGCAATCAGCTTTTCCGTAACCCTCTCAACTTTCTAGCACAAGCTATCTGGGTGAAATGATGATACCATGCCAACTTTCAACCCTTTCAGAGTTCATTTGTAGTGCTTTTCAATTTCAGGGTCATTTAGCTCAAAAAATTTAGTAAGTGCATAAAAATACCAAATGAAGTCACAAGGGGTTGAAAATTGATGATGTGGCTTTGAATGGTGCATTTTGAACACACCAAAATCGTGGAGTTCAAATAAGTTCAACAAAATGAAATGCCTTTTGTAACAGGTGAGTTTATTTGCCGAAACCCTGATACTTCGAAAGAGACTGTCCGTTTTGTACACGAAGTGCATCCAGCTTTTACCGTAACCCTCTCAACTCTTTAACACAGGCGATGTGGATGAAATGATGATACCATGCCAACTTTCAACCTTTTTAGAGTTCATTTGTAGTGCTTTTCAATTTCAGGGTCATTTAGCTCAAAAAAATCAATAACTGCATGAAAAATAACAAATGATGTCAGAAAGGGTTGAAAATTGATGATGTGGCTTTGAATGGTGCGTTTTGAAAACACAAAAATCCTGGAGTTCAAATAAGTTCAAGAAAATGAAATCCCTTTTTGTAACAGATGAGTTTATGTCCGAAACCCTGATACTTCGAAAGAGACTGTCCGTTGTGTACATGAAGTGCATCCAGCTTTTGCCGTAACCCTATCGACTCTTTAGCACAGGCTATGTGGGTGAAATGATGATACCATGCCAACTTTCAACCTTTTTAGAGTTCATTTGTAGCGCTTTTCAATTTCAGGGTCATTTAGCTCAAAAAAATGAATAACAGCATGAAAAATAACGAATGAAGTCAGAAAGGGTTGAAAATTGATGATGTGGCTTTGAATGGTGCATTTTCAAAACACAAAAAGCCTGGATTCAAATAAGATCAAGAAAATGAAATCCCTTTTTGTAACAGTTGAGTTTATCTCCGAAACCCTGATACTTCGACAGAGACTGTCCGTTTTGTACACGAAGTGCATCCAGCTTTTGCCGTAACCCTCTCAACTTTTTAGCACATGCTATGTGGGTGAAATGATGATACCATGCCAACTTTCAACACTTTCAGAGTTCATTTGTAGTGCTTTTCAATTTCAGGGTCATTTAGCTCAAAAAAATTAGTAAGTGCATGAAAATACCAAATGAAGTCAGAAAGGGCTGAAAATTGATAACGTGGCTTGGAATGGTGCATTTTTAACACACAAAAAGCTTCGAGTTCAAATAAGTTCAAGAAAATGAAATGCCTTTTGTAACAGCTGAGTTTATGAGCCGAAACCATGATACTTCGAAAGAGACTGTCCGTTTTGTACACGAAGTGCATCCAGCTTTTGCCGTAACCCTCTCAACTTTGTAGCACATTCTATGTGGGTGAAATGATGATACCATGCCAACTTTCAACCTTTTCAGAGTTCGTTTGTAGTGCTTTTCAATTTCAGGGTCATTTTGCTCAGAAAATCAATAACTGCATGAAAAATAACAAATGAAGTCAGAAAGGGTTGAAAATTGATGATATGGCTTTGAATGGTGCATTTTGAACACACAAAAAGCCTGGAGTTCAAATAAGTTCAAGAGAATGAAATGCCTTTTTGTAACAGATGAGTTTATGTCCGAAACCCTAATACTTCGAAAGAGACTGTCCGTTTTGTACACGAAGTGCATCCAGCTTTTGCCGTAACCCTGTCAACTTTTTAGCACATTCTATGTGGCTCACACGATGATACCATGCCAACTTTCAACCTTTTCGGAGTTCGTTTGTAGTGCTTTTCAATTTCAGGGTCATTTAGCTCAAAAAAATTAGTAAGTGCGTGAAAAATACCAAATGAAGTCAGAAAGGGTTGAAAATTGATGATTTGGCTTTGAATGGTGCATTTTGAACACACAAAAAGCTTGGAGTTCAAACAAGTTCAAGAAAATGAAATGCCTTTTTGTAAGAGATTAGTTTATCTCCGAAACCCTGATACTTCCACAGAGACTGTCCGTTTTGTACACGAAGTGCAATCAGCTTTTCCGTAACCCTCTCAACTTTTTAGCACATGCTATCTGGGTGAAATGATGATACCATGCCAACTTTCAACCCTTTCAGAGTTCATTTGTAGTGCTTTTCAATTTCAGGGTCATTTAGCTCAAAAAATTTAGTAAGTGCATAAAAATACCAAATGAAGTCAGAAAGGGTTGAAAATTGATCATGTGGCTTTGAATGGTGCATTTTGAACACACCAAAATCTTGGAGTTCAAATAAGTTCAAGAAAATGAAATGCCTTTTGTAACAGGTGAGTTTATGTGCCGAAACCCTGATACTTCGAAAGAGACTGTCCGTTTTGTACATGAAGTGCATTCAGCTTTTACCATAACCCTCTCAACTCTTTAACACAGGCGATGTGGATGAAATGATGATACCATGCCAACTTTCAACCTTTTTAGAGTTCATTTGTAGTGCTTTTCAATTTCAGGGTCATTTAGCTCAAAAAAATCAATAACTCCATGAAAAATAACAAATGAAGTCAAAAAGGGTTGAAAATAGATGATGTGGCTTTGAATGGTGCATTTTGAAAACACAAAAAGCCTGGATTCAAATAAGATCAAGAAAATGAAATCCCTTTTTGTAACAGATGAGTTTATGTCCGAAACCCTGATACTTCGAAAGAGACTGTCCGTTGTGTATATGAAGTGCATCCAGCTTTTGCCGTAACCCTCTCAACTCTTTAGCACAGGCTATGTGGGTGAAATGATGATACCATGCCAACTTTCAACCTTTTTAGAGTTCATTTGTAGTGCTTTTCTATTTCAGGGTCATTTAGCTCAAAAAATCAATAACTGCATGAAAAATAACAAATGAAGTCAGAAAGGGTTGAAAATTGATGATATGGCTTTGAATGGTGCATTTTGAACACACAAAAAGCCTAGAGTTCAAATAAGTTCAAGAGAATGAAATGCCTTTTTGTAACAGATGAGTTTACGTCCGGAAACCTGATACTTCGAAAGAGACTGTCCGTTTTGTACACGAAGTGCATCCAGCTTTTGCCGTAACCCTGTCAACTTTTTAGCACATTCTATGTGGCTCACATGATGATACCATGCCGACTTTCAACCTTTTCGAAGTTCGTTTGTAGTGCTTTTCAATTTCAGGGTCATTTAGCTCAAAAAAATTAGTAAGTGCGTGAAAAATACCAAATGAAGTCCGAAAGGGTTGAAATTTGATGATGTGGCTTTGAATGGTGCATTTTGAACACACAAAAAGCTTGGAGTTCAAATAAGTTCAAGAAAATGAAATGCCTTTTTGTAAGAGATTAGTTTATCTCCGAAACCTTGATACTTCGACAGAGACTGTCCGTTTTGTACACGAAGTGCATCCAGCTTTTCCGTAACCCTCTCAACTTCTTAGCACATGCTATGTGGGTGAAATGATGATACCATGCCAACTTTCAACCCTTTCAGAGTTCATTTGTAGTGCTTTTCAATTTCAGGGTAATTTAGCTCAAAAAATTCAGTAAGTGCATAAAAAATACCAAATGAAGTCAGAAGGGGTTGAAAATTGATGATGTGGCTTTGAATGGTGCATTTTGAACACACCAAAATCTTGGAGTTCAAATAAGTTCAAGAAAATGAAATGCCTTTTGTAACAGATGAGTTTATGTGCCAAACCCTGATACTTCGAAAGAGACTGTCCGTTTTGTACACGAAGTGCATCCATCTTTTACCGTAACCCTCTCAACTCTTTAACACAGGCGATGTGGGTGAAATGATGATACCATGCCAACTTTCAACCTTTTTAGAGTTAATTTGTAGTGCTTTTCAATTTCAGGGTCATTTAGCTCAAAAAAATCAATAACTGCATGAAAAATAACAAATGAAGTCAGAAAGGGTTGAAAATTGATGATGTGGCTTTCAATGGTGCATTTTGAAAACACAAAAAGCCTGGATTCAAATAAGATCAAGAAAATGAAATCCCTTTTTGTAACAGATGAGTTTATGTCCGAAACCCTGATACTTCGAAAGAGATTGTCCGTTGTGTACATGAAGTGCATCCAGCTTTTGCCGTAACCCTCTCAACTCTTTAGCACAGGCTATGTGGGTTAAATGATGATACCATGCCAACTTTCAACCTTTTTAGAGTTCATTTGTAGTGCTTTTCAATTTCAGGGTCATTTAGCTCAAAAAATCAATAACTGCATGAAAAATAACAAATGAAGTCAGAAAGGGTTGAAAATTGATGATATGGCTTTGAATGGTGCATTTTAAACACACAAAAAGCCTGGAGTTCAAATAAGTTCAAGAGAATGAAATGCCTTTTTGTAACAGATGAGTTTATGTCCGAAACCCTAATACTTCGAAAGAGGCTATCCGTTTTGTACACGAAGTGCACCCAACTTTTGCCGTAACCCTGTCTACTTTTTAGCACATTCTATGTGGCTCACATGATGATACCATGCCGACTTTCAACCTTTTCGGAGTTCGTTTGTACTGCTTTTCAATTTCAGGGTCATTTAGCTCAAAAAAATTAGTAAGTGCGTGAAAAATACCAAATGAAGTCAGAAAGGGTTGAAAATTGATGATGTGGCTTTGAATGGTGCATTTTGAACACACAAAAAGCTTGGAGTTCAAATAAGTTCAAGAAAATGAAATGCCTTTTTGTAAGAGATTAGTTTATCTCCGAAACCCTGATACTTCGACAGAGACTGTCCGTTTTGTACACGAAGTGCATCCAGCTTTTCCGTAACCCTCTCAACTTTTTAGGACATGCTATGTGGGTGAAATGATGATACCATGCCAACTTTCAACCCTTTCAGAGTTCCTTTGTAGTGCTTTTCAATTTCAGGGTCATTTATCTCAAAAAAAATCAATAACTGCATGAAAAATAACAAATGAAGTCAGAAAGGGTTGAAAATTGATGATGTGGCTTTGAATGGTGCGTTTTGAAAACACAAAAAGCCTGGAGTTCAAATAAGTTCAAGAAAATGAAATCCCTTTTTGTCACAGATGAGTTTATGTCTGAAACCCTGATACTTCGAAAGAGACTGTCCGTTGTGTACATGAAGTGCATCCAGCTTTTGCCGTAACGCTCTCAACTCTTTAGCACAGGCTATGTGGGTGAAATGATGATACCATGCCAACTTTCAACCTTTTTAGAGTTCATTTGTAGTGCTTTTCTATTTCAGGGTCATTTAGCTCAAAAAATCAATAACTGCATGAAAAATAACAAATGAAGTCAGAAAGGGTTGAAAATTGATGATATGGCTTTGAATGGTGCATTTTGAACACACAAAAAGCCTAGAGTTCAAATAAGTTCAAGAGAATGAAATGCCTTTTTGTAACAGATGAGTTTACGTCCGGAAACCTGATACTTCGAAAGAGACTGTCCGTTTTGTACACGAAGTGCATCCAGCTTTTGCCGTAACCCTGTCAACTTTTTAGCACATTCTATGTGGCTCACATGATGATACCATGCCGACTTTCAACCTTTTCGAAGTTCGTTTGTAGTGCTTTTCAATTTCAGGGTCATTTAGCTCAAAAAAATTAGTAAGTGCGTGAAAAATACCAAATGAAGTCCGAAAGGGTTGAAATTTGATGATGTGGCTTTGAATGGTGCATTTTGAACACACAAAAAGCTTGGAGTTCAAATAAGTTCAAGAAAATGAAATGCCTTTTTGTAAGAGATTAGTTTATCTCCGAAACCTTGATACTTCGACAGAGACTGTCCGTTTTGTACACGAAGTGCATCCAGCTTTTCCGTAACCCTCTCAACTTCTTAGCACATGCTATGTGGGTGAAATGATGATACCATGCCAACTTTCAACCCTTTCAGAGTTCATTTGTAGTGCTTTTCAATTTCAGGGTAATTTAGCTCAAAAAATTCAGTAAGTGCATAAAAAATACCAAATGAAGTCAGAAGGGGTTGAAAATTGATGATGTGGCTTTGAATGGTGCATTTTGAACACACCAAAATCTTGGAGTTCAAATAAGTTCAAGAAAATGAAATGCCTTTTGTAACAGATGAGTTTATGTGCCAAACCCTAATACTTCGAAAGAGACTGTCCGTTTTGTACACGAAGTGCATCCATCTTTTACCGTAACCCTCTCAACTCTTTAACACAGGCGATGTGGGTGAAATGATGATACCATGCCAACTTTCAACCTTTTTAGAGTTAATTTGTAGTGCTTTTCAATTTCAGGGTCATTTAGCTCAAAAAAATCAATAACTGCATGAAAAATAACAAATGAAGTCAGAAAGGGTTGAAAATTGATGATGTGGCTTTGAATGGTGCATTTTGAAAACACAAAAAGCCTGGATTCAAATAAGATCAAGAAAATGAAATCCCTTTTTGTAACAGATGAGTTTATGTCCGAAACCCTGATACTTCGAAAGAGACTGTCCGTTGTGTACATGAAGTGCATCTAGCTTTTGCCGTAACCGTCTCAACTCTTTAGCACAGGCTATGTGGGTTAAATGATGATACCATGCCAACTTTCAACCTTTTTAGAGTTCATTTGTAGTGCTTTTCAATTTCAGGGTCATTTAGCTCAAAAAATCGATAACTGCATGAAAAATAACAAATGAAGTCAGAAAGGGTTGAAAATTGATGATATGGCTTTGAATGGTGCATTTTGAACACAAAAAAAGCCTGGAGTTCAAATAAGTTAAAGAGAATGAAATGCCTTTTTGTAACAGATGAGTTTATGTCCGAAACCCTAATACTTCGAAAGAGGCTATCCGTTTTGTACACGAAGTGCACCCAACTTTTGCCGTAACCCTGTCAACTTTTTAGCACATTCTATGTGGCTCACATGATGATACCATGCCGACTTTCAACCTTTTCGGAGTTCGTTTGTACTGCTTTTCAATTTCAGGGTCATTTAGCTCAAAAAAATTAGTAAGTGCGTGAAAAATACCAAATGAAGTCAGAAAGGGTTGAAAATTGATGATGTGGCTTTGAATGGTGCATTTTGAACACACAAAAAGCTTGGAGTTCAAATAAGTTCAAGAAAATGAAATGCCTTTTTGTAAGAGATTAGTTTATCTCCGAAACCCTGATACTTCGACAGAGACTGTCCGTTTTGTACACGAAGTGCATCCAGCTTTTCCGTAACCCTCTCAACTTTTTAGGACATGCTATGTGGGTGAAATGATGATACCATGCCAACTTTCAACCCTTTCAGAGTTCCTTTGTAGTGCTTTTCAATTTCAGGGTCATTTATCTCAAAAAAATCAATAACTGCATGAAAAATAACAAATGAAGTCAGAAAGGGTTCAAAATTGATGATATGGCTTTGAATGGTGCATTTTGAACACACAAAAAGCCTGGAGTTCAAATAAGTTCAAGAGAATGAAATGCCTTTTTGTAACAGATGAGTTTATGTCCAAAACCGTGATACTTCGAAAGAGACTGTCCGTTTTGTACACGAAGTGCATCCAGCTTTTGCCGTAACCCTGTCAACTTTTTAGCACATTCTATGTGGCTGACATGATGATACCATGCCAACTTTCAACGTTTTGCGAGTTCCTTTGTAGTGCTTTTCAATTTCAGGGTCATTTAGCTCAAAAAAATTAGTAAGTGCGTGAAAAATACCAAATGAAGTCAGAAAGGGTTGAAAATTGATGATGTGGCTTTGAATGGTGCATTTTGAACACACAAAATGCTTGGAGTTCAAATAAGTTCAAGAAAATGAAATGCCTTTTTGTAAGAGATGAGTTTATCTCCGAAACCCTGATACTTCGACAGAGACTGTCCGTTTTGTACACGAAGTGCATCCAGCTTTTCCGTAACCTTCTCAACTATTTAGCACATGCTATGTGGGTGAAATGATGATACCATGCCAACTTTCAACCCTTTCAGAGTTCCTTTGTAGTGCTTTTCAATTTCAGGGTCATTTAGCTCAAAAAATATAGTAAGTGCATAAAAAATACCAAATGAAGTCAGAAGGGGTTGAAAATTGATGATGTGGCTTTGAATGGTCCATTTTGAACACACCAAAATCTTGGAGTTCAAATAAGTTCAAGAAAATGAAATGCCTTTTGTAACAGATGAGTTTATGTGCCGAAACCCTGATACTTCGAAAGAGACTATCCGTTTTGTACACGAAGTGCATCCATCTTTTACCGTAACCCTCTCAACTCTTTAACATAGGCGATGTGGGTGAAATGATGATACCATGCCAACTTTCAACGTTTTTAGAGTTAATTTGTAGTGCTTTTCAATTTCAGGGTCATTTAGCTCAAAAAAATCAATAACTGCATGAAAATTAACAAACGAACTCAGAAAGGGTTGAATATTGATGATGTGGCTTTGAATGCTGCATTTTGAAAACACAAAAAGCCTGGATTCAAATAAGATCAAGAAAATGAAATCCCATTTTGTAACAGATGAATTTATGTCCGAAACCCTGATACTTCGAAAGAGACTATCCGTTGTGTACATGAAGTGCATCCAGCTTTTGCCGTAACCCTCTCAACTCTTTAGCACAGGCTAAGTGGGTGAAATGATGATATCATGCCAACTTTCAACCTTTTTAGAGTTCATTTGTAGTGCTTTTCAATTTCAGGGTCATTTAGCTCAAAAAAATCAATAACTACATGAAAAATAACAAATGAAGTCAGAAAGGGTTGAAAATTGATGATATGGTTTTGAATGGTGCATTTTGAACACACAAAAAGCCTGGAGTTCAAATAAGTTCGAGAGAATGAAATGCCTTTTTGTAACAGATGAGTTCTTGTCCGAAACCCTCATACTTCGAAAGAGACTGTCCGTTGTGTACACGAAGTGCATCCAGCTTTTGCCGTAACCCTCTCAACTTTTTAGCACATTCTATGTGGATGACATGATGATACCATGCCAACTTTCAACCATTTCGAAGTTCGTTTGTAGTGCTTTTCAATTTCGGGATCATTTAGCTCAAAAAATTTAGTAAGTGCGTGAAAAATACCAAATGAAGTCAGAAAGGGTTGAAAATTGATGATGTGGCTTTGAATGGTGCATTTTGAACACACAAAAAGCTTGGAGTTCAAATTAGTTCAAGAAAATGAAATGCCTTTTGTAACAGATGAGTTTATGTGCCGAAACCCTGATACTTCGAAAGAGACTATCCGTTTTGTACATGAAGTGGATCCATCTATTGCGTAACCCTCTCAACTTTTTAGCACATGCTATGTGGGTGAAATGATGATACCATGCCAACTTTCAACCCTTTCAGAGTTCATTTGTACTGCTTTTCAATTTCAGGGTCATTTAGCTCAAAAAATTTAGTAAGTGCATAAAAATACCAAATGAAGTCAGAAGGGGTTGAAAATTGATGATGTGGCTTTGAGTGGTGCATTTTGAACACACCAAAATCTTGGAGTTCAAATAAGTTCAAGAAAATGAAATGCCTTTTGTAACAGATGAGTTTATGTGCCGAAACCCTGATACTTCAAAAGAGACTTTCCGTTTTGTACATGAAGTGCATCCAGCTTTTACCGTAACCCTCTCAACTCTTTAACACAGGCGATGTGGGTGAAATGATGATACCATGCCAACTTTCAACCTTTTTAGAGTTCATTTGTAGTGCTTTTCAATATCAGGGTCATTTAGCTCAAAAAAATCAATAACTGCATGAAAAATAACAAATGATATCAGAAAGGGTTGAAAATTGATGATGTGGCTTTGAATGGTGCATTTTGAAAACACAAAAAGCCTGGAGTTCAAATAAGTTCAAGAAAATGAAATCCCTTTTTGTAACAGATGAGTTTATGTCCGAAACCCTGATACTTCGAAACAGACTGTTCCTTGTGTACATGAAGTGCATCCAGCTTTTGCCGTAACCCTCTCAACTCTTTAGCACAGGCTATGTGGGTGAAATGATGATACCATGCCAACTTTCGACCTTTTTAGAGTTCATTGGTAGTGCTTTTCAATTTCAGGGTCATTTAGCTATAAAAAATGAATAACTGCATGAAAAATAACAAATGAAGTCAGAAAGGGTTGAAAATTGATGATATGGTTTTGAATGGTTCGTTTTGAACACACAAAAAGCCTGGAGGTCAAATAAGTTCAAGAGAATGAAATGCCTTTTTGTAACAGATGAGTTTATGTCCGAAACCCTGATACTTCGAAAGAGACTGTCCGTTTTGTACACGAAGTGCATCCAGCTTTTCCATAACCCTGTCAACTTTTTAGCACATGCTATGTGGGTGAAATGATGATACCATGCCAACTTTCAACCCTTTCAGAGTTCATTTCTAGTGCTTTCCAATTTCAGGGTCACTTAGCTCCAAAAAATTAGTAAGTGCATAAAAATACCAAATGAAGTCAGAAGGGGTTGAAAATTGATGATGTGGCTTTGAATGGTGCATTTTGAACACACCAAAATCTTGGAGTTCAAATAAGTTCAAGAAAATGAAATGCCTTTTGTAACAGATGAGTTTATGTGCCGAAACCCTGATACTTCGAAAGAGACTGTCCGTTTTGTACACGAAGTGCATCCAGCTTTTACCATAACCCTCTCAACTCTTTAACACAGGCGATGTGGGTGAAATGATGATACCATGCCAACTTTCAACCTTTTTAGAGTTCATTTGTAGTGCTTTTCAATTTCAGGGTCATTTAGCTCAAAAAAATCAAAAACTGCATGAAAAATAACAAATGAAGTCAGAAATGGTTGAAAATTGATGATGTGGCTTTCAATGGTGCATTTTGAAAACACAAAAAGCCTGGAGTTCAAATAAGTTCAAGAAAATGAAATCCCTTTTTGTAACAGATGAGTTTATGTCCGACACCCTGATACTTCGAAAGAGACTGTCCGTTGTGTACATGAAGTGCATCCAGCTTTTGCCGTAACCCTCTCAACTCTTTAACACAGGCGATGTGGGTGAAATGATGATACCATGCCAACTTTCAACCTTTTTAGAGTTCATTTGTTGTGCTTTTCAATTTCAGGGTCATTTAGCTCAAAAAATCAGTAACTGCATGAAAACTAACAAATGAAGTCAGAAAGGGTTGAAAATTGATGATATGGCTTTGAATGGTGCATTTTGAACACACAAAAAGCCTGGTGTTGAAATAAGTTCAAGAGAATGAAATGCCATTTTGTAACAGATGAGTTTATGTTCGAAACCCTGATACTTCGAAAGAGACTGTCCGTTTTGTACACGAAGTGCATCCAGCTTTTGCCGTAACCCTGTCAACTTTTTAGCACATTCTATGTGGCTGACATGATGATACCATGCCAACTTTCAACCTTTTCGGAGTTCGTTTGTAGTGCTTTTCAATTTCAGGGTCATTTAGCTCAAAAAAATTAGTAAGTGCATGAAAAATACCAAATGAAGTCAGAAAGGGTTGAAAATTGATGATGTGGCTTTGAATGGTGCATTTTGAACACACAAAAAGCTTGGAGTTCAAATAAGTTCAAGAAAATGAAATTCCTTTTTGTAAGAGATTATTTTATCTCCGAAACCCTGATACTTCGACAGAGACTGTCCGTTTTGTACACGAAGTGCATTCATCTTTTGCCGTAACCCTCTCATCTTTTTAGCACATGCTATGTGGGTGAAATGATGATACCATGCCAACTTTCAACCCTTTCAGAGTTCATTTGTAGTGCTTTTCATTTTCAGGGTCATTTAGCTGAAACAAATTAGTAAGTGCATAAAAATACCAAATGAAGTCAGAAGGGGTTGAAAATTGATGATGTGGCTTTGAATGGTGAATTTTGAACACACCAAAATCTTGGAGTTCAAATAAGTTCAAGAAAATGAAATGCCTTTTGTAAGAGATGAGTTTATGTGCCGAAACCCTGATACTTCGAAAGAGACTGTCCGTTTTGTACCCGAAGTGCATCCAACTTTTGCCGTAACCCTCTCAACTCTTTAGCACAGGCGATGTGGGTGAAATGATGATACCATGCCAACTTTCAACCTTTTTAGAGTTCATTTGTCGTGCTTTTCAATTTCAGGTTCATTTAGCTCGAAAAAAATCAATAACTGCATGAAAAATAACACTTGAAGTCAGAAATGGCTGAAAATTGTTGATGTGGCTTTGAATGGTGCATTTTGAAAACACAAAAGGCCTGGAGTTCAAATAAGTTCAAGAAAATGAAATCCCTTTTTTTAAGAGATGAGTTTATGTCCGAAACCCTGATACTTCGAAAGAGACTGTCCGTTGTGTACATGAAGTGCATCTAGCTTTTGCCGTCACCCTCTCAACTCTTTAGCACATGCTATGTGGGTGAAAGGATGATACCATGCCAACTTTCAACCTTTTTAGAGTTCATTTGTAGTGCTTTTCAATTTCAGGGTAATTTAGCTCAAAAAAATCAATAACTGCACGAAAAATAACAAATGAAGTCACAAGGGGTTGAAAATTGATGATGTGGCTTTGAATGGTGCATTTTGAACACACAAAAAACCTGGAGTTCAAATAAATTCAAGAAAATGAAATGTCTTTTGTAACAGATGAGTTTATGTGCCGAAACCCTGATACTTCTAAAGAGACTATCCGTTTTGTACACGAAGTGCATCCAGCTTTTGCCGTAACCCTCTCAACTCTTTACCACAGGCTATGTGCGTGAAATGATGATACCGTGCCAACTTTCAACCTTTTTAGAGTTCATTTGTAGTGCTTTTCAATTTCAGGGTCATTTAGCTCAAAAAAATCAATAACTGCATGAAAAATAACAAATGAAGTCAGAAAGGGTTGAAAATTGATGATGTGGCTTTGAATGGTGCATTTTGAACACACAAAAAGCCTGGAGTTCAAATAAATTCAAGAAAATGAAATGTCTTTTTTAACCGATTAGTTTCCATCCGAAACCGTGATACTTCGAAAGAGACTGTCCGTTTTGTACACGAAGTGGATCCAACTTTTGCCATAACCCTCTAAACTTTTTAGCACATGCTATGTGGGTGAAATGATGATACCATGCCAACTTTCAACCTTTTCAGAGTTCATTTGTAGTGCTTTTCATTTTCAGGCTCATTTAGCTCAAAAAAATTAGTAAGTGCGTGAAAAATACCAAATGAAGTCAGAAAGGGTTGAAAATTGTTGATGTGGCTTTGAATGGTGCATTTTGAACACACAGAAAGCTTGGAGTTCAAATATGTTCAAGAAACTGAAATGCCTTTTGTAAGAGATGAGTTTATGTCCGAAACCCTAATACTTCGACAGAGACTGTCCGTTTTGTACACGAAGTGCATCCAGCTTTTCCGTAACCCTCTGAACTCTTTAGCACATGCTATCTGGTTGAAAGGATGATACCATGCCAACTTTCAACCTTTTTCGAGTTCATTTGTAGTGCTTTTCAATTTCAGGGTCATTTAGCTCAAAAAAATCAATAACTGCATGAAAAATAACAAATGAAGTCAGAAAGGGTTGAAAATTGATGATGTGGCTTTGAATGATGCATTTTGAACACACAAAAAGCCTGGAGTTCAAATAAGTTCAAGAAAATGAAATGCCTTTTTGTAACACATGGGTTTATGTTCGAAACCCTGATACTTCGAAAGAGACTGTCCGTTTTGTACACGAAGTGCATCCAGCTTTTGCCGTCACCCTCTCAACTTTTTAGCACATGCTATGTCGGTGAAATGATGATACCATGCGAACTTTCAACACTTTCAGAGTTCATTTGTAGTGCTTTTCAATTTCAGGGTCATTTAGCTCAAAAAAATTAGTGAGTGCATGAAAATACCAAATGAAGTCAGAAAGGGCTGAAAATTGATGACGTGGCTTGGAATGGTGCATTTTTAACACACAAAAAGCTTCGAGTTCAAATAAGTTCAAGAAAATGAAGTGCCTTTTGTAACAGCTGAGTTTATGAGCCGAAACCCTGATACTTCGAAAGAGACTGTCCGTTTTGTACACGAAGTGCATCCAGCTTTTGCCGTAACCCTCTGAACTCTTTAGCACAAGCTATGTGGGTCAAATGATGATACCATGCTAACTTTCAACCTTTTTAGAGTTCATTTGTAGTGCTTCTCAATTTCAGGGTCATTTAGCTCAAAAAAATCAATAACTACATGAAAAATAACAAATAAAGCCAGAAAGGGTTGAAAATTGATGATATGGCTTTGAATGGTGCATTTTGAACACACAAAAAGCCTGGAGTTCGAATAAGTTCAAGAAAATGAAATGCCTTTTTGTAACAGATGACTTTATGTCCGAAACCGTGATACTTCGAAACAGACTGTCCGTTTTGAACACGTAGTGCATCCAGCTTTTGCCATAACCCTCTCAACTTTTTAGCACATTCTATGTGGGTGACATGATGATACCATGCCAACTTTCAACCTTTTCAGAGTTCGTTTGTAGTGCTTTACAATTTCAGGGTCATTTAGCTCAGAAACCTCAATAACTGCATGAAAAATAACAAATCAAGTCAGAAGGTGTTGAAAATTGATGATGTGGCTTTGAATGGTGCCTTTTGAACACACAAAAAACCTGGAGTTCAAATAAATTCAAGAAAATGAAATGTGTTTTGTAACCGATGAGTTTCCGTCCAAAACCCTGATAGTTCGAAAGAGACTGTCCATTTTGTACACGAAGTGCATCTAGCTTTTGCCGTAACTCTCTCAACTTTTTATCACATGCTATGTGGGTGAAATGATGATACCATGCCAACTTTCAACCTTTTTAGAGTTCATTTGTAGTGCTTTTTTCAATTTCAGGGTCATTTAGCTCAAAAAAATTAGTAAGTGCATGAAAAATACCAAATGAAGTCACAAAGGGTTGAAAATTGATGATGTGGTTTTAAATGGTTCATTTTGAACACACAAAAACCTTGGAGTTCAAATAAGTTCAAGAAAATGAAATGCCTTTTGTAACAGATGAGTTTATTTGCTGAAACCCTAATACTTCGTAAGAGACTGTCCGTTTTGTACACGAAGTGCATCCAGCTTTTGCCGTAACCCTCTCAACTCTTCAGCACATGCTATGTGGGTGAAATGATGATACCATGCCAACTTTCAACCTTTTGAGAGTTCATTTGTAGTGCTTTTCAATTTCAGGGTCATTTTGCTAAAAAAAATCAATAACAGCATGAAAAATAACAAATGAAGTCGGAAAGGGTTGAAAATTGATGATGTGGCTTTGAATGGTGCATTTTGAACACACAAAAAGCCTGGAGTTCAAATGAGTTCAAGAAAATGAAATGCCTTTTTGTAACAGATGAGTTTATGTTCGAAACCGTGATACTTTGACAGAGACTGTCCGTTTTGTACACGAAGTGCATCCAGCTGTTGCCGTAACCCTCTCAACTTTTTAGCACATGCTATGTGGGTGAATGATGATACCATGCCAACTTTCAACCCTTTCAGAGTTCATTTGTAGTGCTTTTCAATTTCAGGGTCATTTAGCTCAAAAAAATTAGTAAGTGCATGAAAATACCAAATGAAGTCGGAAAGGGCTGAAAATTGATGACGTGGCTTGGAATGGTGCATTTTTAACACACAAAAAGCTTCGAGTTCAAATAAGTTCAAGAAAATGAAATGCCTTTTGTAACAGCTGAGTTTATGAGCCGAAACCCTGATGCTTCGAAAGACTCTGTCCGTTTTGTACACGAAGTGCATCCAGCTTTTGCCGTAACCCTCTGAACTCTTTAGCACAAGCTATGTGGGTCAAATGATGATACCATGCTAACTTTCAACCTTTTTAGAGTTCATTTGTAGTGCTTTTCAATTTCAGGGTCATTTAGCTCAAAAAAATCAATAACTACATGAAAAATAACAAATGAAGCCAGAAAGGGTTGAAAATTGATGATATGGCTTTGAATGGTGCATTTTGAACACACAAAAAGCCTGGAGTTCGAATAAGTTCAAGAAAATGAAATGCCTTTTTGTAATAGCTGACTTTATGTCCGAAACCGTGATACTTCGAAACAGACTGTCCGTTTTGAACACGTAGTGCATCCAGCTTTTGCCATAACCCTCTGAACTTTTTAGCACATTCTATGTGGGTGACATGATGATACCATGCCAACTTTCAACCTTTTCAGAGTTCATTTGTAGTGCTTTACAATTTCAGGGTCATTTAGCTTAAAAACCTCAATAACTGCATGAAAAATAACATATCAAGTCAGAAGGTGCTGAAAATTGATGATGTGGCTTTGAATGGTGCCTTTTGAACACAAAAAAAACCTGGAGTTCAAATTTATTCAAGAAAATGAAATGTGTTTTGTAACCGATGAGTTTCCGTCCAAAACCCTGATAGTTCGAAAGAGACTGTCCATTTTGTACACGAAGTGCATCTAGCTTTTGCCGTAACTCTCTCAACTTTTTATCACATGCTATGTGGGTGAAATGATGATACCATGCCAACTTTCAACCTTTTTAGAGTTCATTTGTAGTGCTTTTTTCAATTTCAGGGTCATTTAGCTCAAAAAAATTAGTAAGTGCATGAAAAATACCAAATGAAGTCACAAAGGGTTGAAAATTGATGATGTGGTTTTAAATGGTTCATTTTGAACACACAAAAACCTTGGAGTTCAAATAAGTTCAAGAAAATGAAATGCTTTTTGTAACAGATGAGTTTATTTGCTGAAACCCTAATACTTCGTAAGAGACTGTCCGTTTTGTACACGAAGTGCATCCAGCTTTTGCCGTAACCCTCTCAACTCTTCAGCACATTCTATGTGGGTGAAATGATGATACCATGCCGACTTTCAACCTTTTCAGAGTTCGTTTGTAGTGCTTTTCAGTTTCAGGTCATTTAGCTCAAAAAAAAATCAATAACTGCGTGAAAAATAACAAATGAAGTCAGAAGGGGTTGAAAATTGATTATGTGGCTTTGAATGGTGCATTTTGTACACACAAAAACCTGGAGTTCAAATAAATTCAAGAAAATGAAATGCCTTTTTGTAACAGATGAGTTTATGTCCGAAACCCTGATACTTCGAAGGAGACTGTCCGTTGTGTACACAAAGTGCATCTAGCTTTTGTGGTAACCCTCACAACTCTTTAGCACAGGCTATGTGGGTGAAATGATGATACCATGCCAAATTTCAACCTTTTCGGAGTTCATTTGTAGTGCTTTTCATTTTCAGGGTCATTTAGCTCACAAAAATCAATAATTGCATGAAAAATAACAAATGAAGTTGGAAAGGGTTGAAAATTGATGATGTGGCTTTGAATGGTGCATTTTGAACACACAAAAAGCCTGGAGTTCAAATAAGTTCAAGAAAATGAAATGCCTATTTGTAACAGATGAGTTTATGTCCGAAACCGTGATACTTCGACAAAGACTATCCGTTTTGTACACGAAGTGCATCCAGCTGTTGCCGTAACCCTCTCAACTTTTTAGCACATGCTATGTGGGTGAAATGATGATACCATGCCAACTTTCAACCCTTTCAGAGTTCATTTGTAGTGCTTTTCAATTTCAGGGTCATTTAGCTCAACAAAATTAGTAAGTGCATGAAAATACCAAATGAAGTCAGAAAGGGCTGAAAATTTATGATTAGGCTTTGAATGGTGCATTTTTAACACACAAAAAGCTTGGAGTTCAAATAAGTTCAAGAAAATGAAATGCCTTTTGTAGCAGATGAGTTTATGAGCCGAAACCCTGATACTTCGAAAGAGACTGTCCGTTTTATACACGAAGTGAATCCAGCTTTTGCCGTAACCCTCTCAACTCTTTAGCACATGCTATGTGGTTGAAATGATGATACCATGCCAAATTTCAACCTTTTTAGAGCTCATTTGTAGTGCTTTTCAATTTCAGGGTCATTTAGCTCAAAAAAATCAATAACTACATGAAAAATAACAAATGAAGTCAGAAAGGGTTGAAAATTGATGATATGGCTTTGGATGGTGCATTTTGAACACACAAAAATCCTGGAGTTCGAATAATTTCAAGAAAATGAAATGCCTTTTTGTAACAGATGACTTTATGTCCGAAACCGTGATACTTCGAAACAGACTCTCCGTTTTGAACACGTAGTGCATCCAGCTTTTGCCATAACCCTCTCAACTTTTTAGCACATTCTATGTGGGTGAACAGATCATACCATGCTAACTTTCAACATTTTCAGAGTTTGTTTGTAGTGCTTTTCAGTTTCAGCGTCATTTAGCTCAAAAAATCAATAACTTCGTGAAAAATAACAAATGAAGTCAGAACGGGTTGAAAATTGATTATGTGGCTTTGAATGGTGCATTTTGAACACACAAAAACCTGGAGTTCAAATAAATTCAAGAAAATGAAATGCCTTTTTGTAACAGATGAGTTTATGTCTGAAACCCTAATACTTTGAAAGAGACTGTCCGTTGTGTACACGAAGTGCAGCCAGCTTTTGTCGTAACCCTCGCAACTCTTTAACACAGGCTATGTGGGTGAAATGATGATACCATGCCAACTTTCAACCTTTTCAGAGTTCATTTGTAGTGCTTTTCATTTTCAGGGTCATTTAGCTCAAAAAAATCAATAACTGCATGAAAAATAACAAATGAAGTCAGAAAGGGTTAAAAATTGATGATGTGGCTTTGAATGGTGCATGTTGAACACACAAAAACCTGGAGTTCAAATAAGTTCAAGAAAATGAAATGCCTTTTTGTAACAAATGAGTTTATGTCCGAAACCCTGATACTTCGATAGAGACTGTCCGTTTTGTACATGAAGTGCATCCAGCTTTTCCCGTAACCATCTCAACTTTTTAGCACATGCTATGTGGGTGAAATGATGAGATCATGCCAAATTTCAACCCTTTCAGAGTTCATTTGTAGTGCTTTTCAATTTCAGGGTCATTTAGCTCAAAAAAATTAGTAAGTGCATGAAAATACCAAATGAAGTCAGAAAGGGCTGAAAATTGATGATGTGGCTTTGAATGGTGTATTTTTAACTCACAAAAAGCTTGCAGTTCAAATAAGTTCAAGAAAATGAAATGTCGTTTGTAGCAGATGAGTTTATGAGCCGAAACCCTGATACTTCGATAGAGACTGTCCATTTTGTACATGAAGTGCATCCATCTTTTGCCGTAACCGTCTCAACTCTTTAGCACAGGCTATGTGGGTGAAATTATGATACTATGCCAAATTTCAACCATTTTAGAGCTCATTTGTAGTGCTTTTCAATTTCAGGGTCATTTATCTCAAAAAATCAACAACTGCTTGAAAAATAACAAATGAAGTCACAAAGGGTTGAAAATTGATGATATGGCTTTGAATGGTGCATTTTGAACACACAAAAAGCCTGGAGTTCAAATAAGTTCAAGAAAATGAAATGCCTTTTTGTAACAGATGAGTTTATGTCCGAAACCGTGATACTTCGAAGGAGACTATCCGTTGTGTCCACGAAGTGCATCCAGCTTTTGCCGTAACCCTCTCAACTTTTTAGCACATTCTATATGGGTGAAATGATGATACCATGCTAACTTTTAACCTTTTCAGAGTTCGTTTGTAGTGCTTTTCAATTTCAGGGTCATTGAGCTCAAAAGAATCAATAACTGGATGAAAAATAACAAATGAAGTCACAAGGGGTTGAAAATTGATGATGTGGCTTTGAATGGTGCATTTCGAGCACACAAAAAACCTGGAGTTTAAATAAATTCAAGAAAATGAAATGTCTTTTGTAACCGATGAGTTTCCGTCCGAAACCCTCATACTTCGAAAGAGACTGTCCGTTTTGTACACGAAGTGCATCCAGCTTTTGCCGTAACCCTCTCAACTTTTTAGCACATGCTATGTGGGTGACATGATGATACCATGCCAACTTTCAACCTTTTCAGAGTTCGTTTGTAGTGCTTTTCAATTTCAGGGTCATTTAGCTCAAAAAACTCAATAACTGCATGAAAAATAACAAATCAAGTTAGACGGTGTCATAAATTGATGATGTGGCTTTGAATGGTGCCTTTTGAACACACAAAAAACCTGGAGTTCAAATAAATTCAAGAAAATGAAATGTCTTTTGTAACCGATGAGTTTCCGTCCTAAACCCTGATACTTCGAAAGAGACTGTCCATTTTGTACACGAAGTGCATCTAGCTTTTGTCGTAACCCTCTCAACTTTTTATCACATGCTATGTGGGTGAAATGATGATACCATGCCAACTTTCAACCTTTTTAGAGTTCATTTGTAGTGCTTTTCAATTTCAGGGTCATTTAGCTCAAAAAAATTAGTAAGTGCATGAAAAATACCAAATGAAGTCACAAAGGGTTGAAAATTGATGATGTGGCTTTAAATGGTTCATTTTGAACACACAAAAACCTTGGAGTTAAAATAAGTTCAAGAAAATGAAATGCCTTTTGTAACAGATCAGTTTATGTGTTGAAACCCTGATACTTCGTAAGAGACTGTCCGTTTTGTACACGAAGTGCATCCAGCTTTTGCCGTAACCCTCACAACTCTTTAGCACATGCTATGTGGGTGAAATGATGATACCATGCCAACTTTCAACCTTTTCAGAGTTCATTTATAGTGGTTTTCATTTTCAGGGTCATTTAGCTCAAAAAAATCAATAATTGCATGAAAAATAACAAATGAAGTCAGAAAGGGCTGAAAATTGATGATGTGGCTTCGAATGGTGCATTTTGAACACACAAAAAGCCTGGAGTTCAAATAAGTTGAAGAAAATGAACTGACTTTTTGTAACAGATGAGTTTATGTGCGAAACCCTGATACTTCGACAGAGACTGTCCGTTTTGTACACGAAGTGCATCCAGCTGTTGCCGTAACCCTCTAAACTTTTTAGCACATGCTATGTGGGTGAAATGATGATACCATGCCAACTTTCAACCCTGTCAGAGTTCATTTGTAGTGCTTTTCAATTTCAGGGTCATTTAGCTCAAAAAAATTAGTAAGTGCATGAAAATACCAAATGAAGTCAGAAAGGGATGAAAATTTATGATTAAGCTTTGAATGGTGCATTTTTAACACACAAAAAGCTTGGAGTTCAAATAAGTTCCAGAAAATGAAATGCCTTTTGTAGCAGATGAGTTTATAAGCCGAAACCCTGCTACTTAGAAAGAGACTGTCCGTTTTATACACGAAGTGCATCCAGCTTTTGCCGTAACCCTCTCAACTCTTTAACACAGGCTACGTGGGTGAAATGATGATACCATGCGAACTTTCAACCTTTTCGGAGTTCGTTTGTAGTGCTTTTCAATTTAGGGTCATTTAGCTCACAAAAATCAATAACTGCATGAAAAATAACAAATGAAGTCACAAGGGGTTGAAAATTGATGATGTGGCTTTGAATGGTGTATTTGGAACACACAAAAAACCTGGAGTTCAAATAAGTTCAAGAAAATGAAATGTCTTTTGTAACCGATGAGTTTCCGTCCGAAACCCTGATACTTCGTAAGAGACTGTCCGTTTTGTACACGAAGTGCATCCAGCTGTTGCCGTAACCCTCTCAACTTTTTAGCACATGCTATGTGGGTGAAATGATGATACCATGCCAACTTTCAACCCTGTCAGAGTTCATTTGTAGTGCTTTTCAATTTCAGCGTCATTTAGCTCAAAAAAATTAGTAAGTGCATGAAAATACCAAATGAAGTCAGAAAGGGATGAAAATTTATGATTAAGATTTGAATGGTTCATTTTTAACACACAAAAAGCTTGGAGTTCAAATAAGTTCCAGAAAATGAAATGCCTTTTGTAGCAGATGAGTTTATAAGCCGAAACCCTGCTACTCCGAAAGAGACTGTCCGTTTTATACACGAAGTGCATCCAGCTTTTGCCGTAACCCTCTCAACTCTTTAACACAGGCTACGTGGGTGAAATGATGATACCATGCGAACTTTCAACCTTTTCGGAGTTCGTTTGTAGTGCTTTTCAATTTAGGGTCATTTAGCTCACAAAAATCAATAACTGCATGAAAAATAACAAATGAAGTCACAAGGGGTTGAAAATTGATGATGTGGCTTTGAATGGTGTATTTGGAACACACAAAAAACCTGGAGTTCAAATAAGTTCAAGAAAATGAAATGTCTTTTGTAACCGATGAGTTTCCGTCCGAAACCCTGATACTTCGTAAGAGACTGTCCGTTTTGTACACGAAGTGCATCCAGCTGTTGCCGTAACCCTCTCAACTTTTTAGCACATGATATGTGGGTGAAATGATGATACCATGCCAACTTTCAACCCTGTCAGAGTTCATTTGTAGTGCTTTCCAATTTCAGCGTCATTTAGCTCAAAAAAATTAGTAAGTGCATGAAAATACCAAATGAAGTCAGAAAGGGATGAAAATTTATGATTAAGCTTTGAATGGTTCATTTTTAACACACAAAAAGCTTGGAGTTCAAATAAGTTCCAGAAAATGAAATGCCTTTTGTAGCAGATGAGTTTATAAGCCGAAACCCTGCTACTCCGAAAGAGACTGTCCGTTTTATACACGAAGTGCATCCAGCTTTTGCCGTAACCCTCTCAACTCTTTAACACAGGCTACGTGGGTGAAATGATGATACCATGCGAACTTTCAACCTTTTCGGAGTTCGTTTGTAGTGCTTTTCAATTTAGGGTCATTTAGCTCACAAAAATCAATAACTGCATGAAAAATAACAAATGAAGTCACAAGGGGTTGAAAATTGATGATGTGGCTTTGAATGGTGTATTTGGAACACACAAAAAACCTGGAGTTCAAATAAGTTCAAGAAAATGAAATGTCTTTTGTAACCGATGAGTTTCCGTCCGAAACCCTGATACTTCGTAAGAGACTGTCCGTTTTGTACACGAAGTGCATCCAGCTGTTGCCGTAACCCTCTCAACTTTTTAGCACATGCTATGTGGGTGAAATGATGATACCATGCCAACTTTCAACCCTGTCAGAGTTCATTTGTAGTGCTTTTCAATTTCAGCGTCATTTAGCTCAAAAAAATTAGTAAGTGCATGAAAATACCAAATGAAGTCAGAAAGGGATGAAAATTTATGATTAAGCTTTGAATGGTGCATTATTAACACACAAAAAGCTTGGAGTTCAAATAAGTTCCAGAAAATGAAATGCCTTTTGTAGCAGATGAGTTTATAAGCCGAAACCCTGCTACTCCGAAAGAGACTGTCCGTTTTATACACGAAGTGCATCCAGCTTTTGCCGTAACCCTCTCAACTCTTTAACACAGGCTACGTGGGTGAAATGATGATACCATGCGAACTTTCAACCTTTTCGGAGTTCGTTTGTAGTGCTTTTCAATTTAGGGTCATTTAGCTCACAAAAATCAATAACTGCATGAAAAATAACAAATGAAGTCACAAGGGGTTGAAAATTGATGATGTGGCTTTGAATGGTGTATTTGGAACACACAAAAAACCTGGAGTTCAAATAAGTTCAAGAAAATGAAATGTCTTTTGTAACCGATGAGTTTCCGTCCGAAACCCTGATACTTCGTAAGAGACTGTCCGTTTTGTACACGAAGTGCATCCAGCTTTTGCCGTAACCCTCTCAACTTTTTAGCACATGCTATGTGGGTGAAATGATGATACCATGCCAACTTTCAACCTTTTCAGAGTTCATTTGTAGTGCTTTTCAATTTCAGGGTCATTTAGCTCAAAAAAATCAATAACTGCATGAAAAATAACAAATGAAGTCAGAAAGGGTTGAAAATTGATGATGTGGCTTTGAATGGTGCATTTTTAACACACAAAAAGCCTGGAGTTCAAATGAGTTGAAGAAAATGAAATGCCTTTCTGTAACAGATGAGTTTATGTCCTAAACCTGATACTTCGACAGAGACTGTCCGTTGTGTACACGAGGTGCATCCAGCTTTTGCCGTCACCCTCTCAACTTTTTAGCACATTCTATGTGGGTGAAATGATGATACCATGCCAACTTTCAACCTTTTCAGAGTTCGTTTGTAGTGCTTTTCAATTTCAGGGTCATTTAGCTCAAAAAAAAATCAATAACTGCGTGAAAAATAACAAATGAAGTCAGAACGGGTTGAAAATTGATTATGTGGCTTTGAATGGTGCATTTTGAACACACAAACACCTGGAGTTCAAATAAATTCAAGAAAATGAAATGCCTTTTTGTAACAGATGAATTTATGTCAGAAACCCTGATACTTTTGCCGTAACGAAGTGCATCCAGCTTTTGCCGTAACCCTCTCAACTTTTTAGCACATGCTATGTGGGTGAAATGATGAGACCATGCCCAATTTCAACCCTTTCAGAGTTCATTTGTAGTGCTTTCCAATTTTAGGGTCATTTAGCTCAAAAAAATTAGTAAGTGCATGAAACTACCAAATGAAGTCAGAAAGGGCTGAAAATTGATGATGTGGCTTTGAATGGTGCATTTTTAACACACAAAAATCTTGTAGTTCAAATAAGTTCAAGAAAATGAAATGCCTTTTGTAGCAGCTGAGTTTATGAGCCGAAACCCGCATACTTCGAAAGAGACTGTCCGTTTTGTACACGAAGTGCATCCAGCTTCTGCCGTAACCCTCTCAACTCTTTAGCACAAGCTATGTTGGTGAAATGATGATACTATGCCAACTTTCAACCATTTTAGAGCTCATTTGTAGTGCTTTTCTATTTCAGGGTCATTTATCTCAAAAAAATCAACAACTGCATGAAAAATAAGAAATGAAGTCAGAAAGGGTTGAAAATTGATGATATGGCTTTGAATGGTGCATTTTGAACACACAAAAAGCATGGAGTTCAAATAAGTTCAAGAAAATGAAATGCCTTTTTGTAACAGATGAGTTTATGTCTGAAACCCTGATACTTCGAAGGAGACTATCCATTGTGTCCACGAAGTGCATCCAGCTTTTGCCGTAACCCTCTCAACTTTTTAGCACATTCTATGTGGGTGAAGTGATGATACCATGCTAACTTTCAACCTTTTCAGAGTTCGTTTGTAGTGCTTTTCAATTTCAGGGTCATTTAGCTCAAAAAAATCAATAACTCGAGGAAAAATAACAAATGAAGTCACAAGGGGTTAAAAATTGATGATGTGGCTTTGAATGGTGCATTTTGAACACACGAAAAACCTGGATTTTAAATAAATTCAAGAAAATGAAATGTCTTTTGTAACCGATGAGTTTCCGTCCGAAACCCTCATACTTCGAAAGAGACTTTCCGTTTTGTACACGAAGTGTATCCAGCTTTTTCCGTAACCCTCTCAACTTTTGAGCACATGCTATATGGGTGAAATGATGATACCATGCCAACTTTCAACCCTTTCAGAGTTCATTTGTAGTGCTTTTCAATTTCAGGGTCATTTAGCTCAAAAAAATTAGTAAGTGTATGAAAATACCAAATGAAGTCAGAAAGGGCTGAAAATTGATGACGTGGCTTTCAATGGTGCATTTTGAACACACAAAAACCTTGGAGTTCAAATAAGTTCAAGAAAATGAAATGCCTTTTGTAACAGATGAGTTTATGTGCCGAAACCCTGATACTTCGTAAGAGACTGTCCTTTTTGTGCATGAAGTGCATCTAGCTTTTGCCGTAACCCTCTCAACTCTTTAGCACATGCTATGTGGGTGAATTGATGATACCATGCGAACTTTCAACCTTTTCAGAGTACATTTGTTGTGCTTTTCAATTTCAGGGTCATTTAGCTCAAAAAAAAAATCAATAACTGCGTGAAAAATAACAAATGAAGTCAGAACGGGTTGAAAATTGATTATGTGGCTTTGAATGGTGCATTTTGAACACACAAACACCTGGAGTTCAAATAAATTCAAGAAAATGAAATGCCTTTTTGTAACAGATGAGTTTATGTCCGAAACCCTAATACTTCGAAAGAGACTGTCAGTTGTGTACACGAAGTGCATCCAGCTTTTGTCGTAACCCTTGCAACTCTTTAGCATAGGCTATGTGGGTGAAATGATGATACCATGCCAACTTTCAACCTTTTCAGAGTTCATTTGTAGTGCTTTTCATTTTCAGGGTCATTTAGCTCAAAAAAATCAATAACTACATGAAAAATAACAAATGAAGTCAGAAAGGGTTGAAAATTGATGATGTGGCTTTGAATGGTGCATTTTGAACACACAAAAAGCCTGGAGTTCAAATGAATTCAAGAAAATGAAATGCCTTTTTGTAACAGATGAGGTTATGTCCGAAACCCTGATACTTCGAAAGAGACTGTCCGTTGTGTACACGAAGTGCATCCAGCTTTTGCCATAACTCTCTCAAATTTTTAGCACATTCTATGTGGGTGAAATGATGATACCATGCCAACTTTCAACTTTTTCAGAGTTCGTTTGTAGTGCTTTTAAATGTCAAGGTCATTTAGCTCAAAAAAATCAATAATTGCGTGAAAAATAACAAATGAAGTCAGAAGGGGTTGAAAATTGATTATGTGGCTTTGAATGGTGCATTTTGAACACACAAAAACCGGGAGTTCAAATAAATTCTAGAAAATGAAATGCCTTTTTGTAACAGATGAGTTTATGTCCGAAACCCTGATACTTCGAAAGAGACTGCCGTTGTGTACACGAAGTGCATCCAGCTTTTGTCGTAACCCTCTCAACTCGTTAGCATAGGCTATGTGGGTGAAATGATGATACCATGCCAACTTTCAACCTTTTCAGAGTTCGTTTGTAGTGCTTTTCAATTGCAGGGTCATTTAGCTAAAAAAAATCAATAGCTGCATGAAAAATAACAAATGAAGTACCAAGGGGTTGAAAATTGATGACGTGGCTTTCAATGGTGCATTTTGAACACACAAAAAACCTGGAGTTCAAATAAATTCAAGAAAATGAAATGTCTTTTGTAACCGATGAGTTTCCGTCCGAAACCCTCATACTTCGACAAAGACTGTCCGTTGTGTACACGAAGTGCATCCAGCTTTTGCCGTAACCCTCTCAACTTTGTAGCGCATGCTATGTGGGTGAAATGATGATACCCTGCCAACTTTCAACCCTTTCAGAGTTCATTTGTAGTGCTTTTCAATTTCAGGGTCATTTAGCTCAAAAAAAAAAATAGTAAGTGCATGAAAATACCAAATGAAGTCAGAAAGGGCTAAAAATTGATGATGTGGCTTTGAATGGTGCATTTTTAGCACACAAAAAGCTTGGAGTTCAAATAAGTTCAAGAAAATGAAATGCCTTTTGTAGCAGATGAGTTTATGAGCCGAAACCCTGATACTTCGAAAGAGACTGTCCGTTTTGTACACGAAGTGCATCCATCTTTTGCCGTAACCCTCTCAACTATTTAGCACGGGCTATGTGGGTGAAATGATGATACTATGCCTACTTTCAACCTTTGTAGAGCTCATTTGTAGTGCTTTTCAATTTCAGGGTCATTTAGCTCAAAAAAAATCAACAACTACATGGGAAATAACAAATGAAGTCAGAAAGGGTTGAAAATTGATGATATGGCTTTTAATGGTGCAATTTGAACACACAAAAAGCCTGGAGTTCAAATAAGTTCAAGAAAATGAAATGCCTTTTTGTAACACATGAATTTATGTCCGAAACCCTGATACTTCGAAAGAGACTGTCCGTTGTGTACACGAAGTGCATCCAGCTTTTGCCGTAACCCTCTCAACTTTTTAGCACATTCTATGTGGGTGAAATGATGATACCATGCTAACTTTCAACCTTTTCAGAGTTCGTTTGTAGTGGTTTTCAATTGCAGGGTCATTTAGCTCAAAAAATCAATAGCTGCATGAAAAATAACAAATGAAGTAACAAGGGGTTGAAAATTGATGATGTGGCTTTCAATGGTGCATTTTGAACACACAAAAAACCTGGAGTTCAAATAAATTCAAGAAAATGAAATGTCTTTTGTAACCGATGAGTTTCCGTCCGAAACCCTCATACTTCGAAAGAGACTGTCCGTTTTGTAAACGATGTGCAGCCAGCTTTTGTCGTAACCCTCTCAACTTTTTAGCACATGATATGTGGGTGAAATGATGATACCATGCCAACTTCCAACCCTTTCAGAGTTCATTTGTAGTGCTTTTCAATTTCAGGGTCATTTAGCTCAAAAAATTAGTAAGTGTATGAAAATACCAAATGAAGTCACAAAGGGCTGAAAATGGATGATGTGGCTTTGAATGGTGCATTTTTAGCACACAAAAAGCTTGGAGTTCAAATAAGTTCAAGAAAGTGAAATGCCTTTTGTAGCAGATGAGTTTATGAGCCGAAACCCTGATACTTCGAAAGAGACTGTCCGTTTTGTACACGAAGTGCATCCATCTTTTGCCGTAACCCTCTCAACTCTTTAGCACAGGCTTGTTGGGGAACGTCGCATGGGAAACAAAAATTTTCCTACGCACACGCAAACCTATCCATAGTGATGAGCATCTACGAGAGGGAGAGTGGATCTACATACCCCTGTAGATCGCTAAGGGTGAAATGATGATACTATGCCAACTTTCAACCTTTTTAGAGCTCATTTGTAGTGCTTTTCAATTTCAGGGTCATTTACCTCAAAAAATCAATAACTACATGAAAAATAACAAATGAAGTCAGAAAGGGTTGCAAATTGATGATGTGGCTTTGAATGGTGCATTTTGAACACACAAAAATCCTGGAGTTCAAATAAGTTCAAGAAAATGAAATGCCTTTTTGTAACAGATGTGTTTTTGTCCGAAACCCTGATACTTCAAAAGAGACTGTCCGTTGTGTACACGAAGTGCATCCAGCTTTTGCCGTAACCCTCTCAACTTTCTAGCACATGCTATGTGGGTGAAATGATGATACCGTGCCAACTTTCAACCCTTTCAGAGTTCATTTGTAGTGCTTTTCAAGTTCAGGGTCATTTAGCTCAAAAAATCAATAGCTGCATGAAAAATAACAAATGAAGTCACAAGGGGTTGAAAATTGATGATGTGGCTTTAAATGGTGCATTTTGAACACACAAAAAACCTGGAGTTCAAATAAATTCAATAAAATGAAATGTCTTTTGTAACCGATGAGTTTCTGTCCGAAAACCTCATACTTCGAAAGAGACTGTCCGTTTTGTAAACGATGTGCATCCAGGTTTTGCCGTAAACCTCTCAACTTTTTAGCACATGCTATGTGGGTGAAATTATGATACCATGCCAAGTTTCAACCCTTTCAGAGTTGATTTGTAGTGCTTTTCAATTTCAGGGTCATTTAGCTCAACAAGTAAGTAAGTGTATGAAAATACCAAATGAAGTCAGAAAGGGCTGAAAATTGATGATGTGGCTTTAAATGGTGCATTTTGAACACAAAAAAACCTTGGAGTTCAAATAAGTTCAAGAAAATGAAATGCCTTTTGTAACAGATGAGTTTATGTGCCGAAACCATGATACTTCGTAAAAGACTGTCCGTTTTGTACACAAAGTGCATCCAGCTTTTGCCGTAACCCTCTCGACTTTTGAGCACATTCTATTTGGGTGAAATGATGATACCATGCCAACTTTCAACCTTTTCAGAGTTCATTTGTAGTGCTTTTCAATTTCAGGGTCATTTAGCTCAAAAAAATCAATAACTACATGAAAAATAACAAATAAAGTCAAAAAGGGTTGAAAATTGATGATGTGGCTTTGAATGGTGCATTTTGAACACACAAAAAGCTTGGAGTTCAAATGAGTTCAAGAAAATGAAATGCATTTTTGTAACACATGAGTTTATGTCCGAAACCCTGATACTTCGAAAGAGACTGTCCGTTGTGTACATGAAGTGCATCCAGCTTTTGCCATAACCCTCTCAACTTTTTAGCACATTCTATGTGGGTGAAATGATGATACCATGCCAACTTTCAACTTTTTCAGAGTTCGTTTGTAGTGCTTTTCAATTTCAGGGTCATTTAGCTCAAAAAAATCAATAGCTGCATGAAAAATAACAAGTGAAGACACAAGGGGTTGAAAATTGATGATGTGGCTTTGAATGGTGTATTTTGAACACACAAAAAACCAGGAGTTCAAATAAATTCAAGAAAATGAAATGTCTTTTGTAACCGATGAGTTTCCGTCCGAAACTCTCATACTTCGAAAGAGACTGTCCGTTTTGTAAACGATGTGCATCCAACTTGTGCCGTAACTCTCTCAACTTTTTAGCACAGGCTATGTGGGTGAAATGGTGATACCATGCCAACTTTCAACCTGTTCAGAGTTCATTTGTAGTGCTTTTTATTTTCAGGGTCATTTAGCTCAAAAAAATCAATAACTGCATGAAAAATAACAAATGAAGTCGGAAAGGGTTGAAAATTGATGATGTGGCTTTGAATGGTGCATTTTGAACACACAAAAACCTGGAGTTCAAATAAGTTCAAGAAAATGAAATGCCTTTTTGTAACAGATGAGTTTATCTCCGAAACCCTGATACTTCGAAAGTGACTGTCCGTTTTGTACACGAAGTGCATCCAGCTTTAGCCGTAACCCTCTCAACTTTTTAGCACATGCTATGTGGGTGAAATGATGATACCCTGCCAACTTTCAACCCTTTCAGAGTTCATTTGTAGTGCTTTTCAATTTCAGGGTCATTTAGCTCAAAAAAAATTAGTAAGTGCATGAAAATACCAAATGAAGTCAGAAAGGGCTAAAAATTGATGACGTGGCTTTGAATGGTGCATTTTTATCAGACAAAAAGCTTGGAGTTCAAATAAGTTCAAGAAAATGAAATGCCTTTTGTAGCAGATGAGTTTATGAGCCGAAACCCTGATACTTCGAAAGAGGCTGTCCGTTTTGTACACGAAGTGCATCGAGCTTTTGCCGTAACCCTCTCAACTCTTTAGCACAGGCTATGTGGGTGAAATGATGATACTATGCATACTTTCAACCTTTTTAGAGCTCATTTGTAGTGCTATTCAATTTCAGGGTTATTTAGCTCAAAAAAATCAACAACTGCATGAAAAATAACAAATGAAGTCAGAAAGGGTTGAAAATTGACGATATAGCTTTTAATGGTGCATTTTGAACACACAAAAAGCCTGGAGTTCAAATAAGTTCTAGAAAATGAAATGCCTTTTTGTAACAGATGAGTTTATGTCCGAAACCCTAATACTTCGAAAGAGACTATCCGTTGTGTACACGAAGTGCATCCAGCTTTTGTCGTAACCCTCTCAACTTTTTAGCACATTCTATGTGGCTGAAATGATGATACCATGCTAACTTTCAACCTTTTTAGAGTTGGTTTGTAGTGCTTTTCAATTTCAGGGTCATTTAGCTCAAAAAAATCAATACCTGCATGAAAAATAACAAATGAAGTCACAAGGGGTTGAAAATTGATGATGTGGCTTTGAATGCTGCATTTTGAACACACAAAAAACCTGGAGTTCAAATAAATTCAAGAAAATGAAATGTCTTTTGTAACCGATGAGTTTCCGTCCGAAACCCTCATACTTCGAAAGAGACTGTCCGTTTTGTAAATGATGTGAATCCAGCTTTTGCCGTAACCCTCTCAACTTTTTAGCACATGCTATGTGGGTGAAATGATGATACCATGCCAACTTTCAACCCTTTTAGAGTTCATTTGTAGTGCTTTTCAATTTCAGGGTCATTTATCTCAAAAAATTAGTAAGTGTATGAAAATACCAAATGAAGTCAGAAAGGGCTAAAAATTGATGATGTGGCTTTAAATGGTGCATTTTGAACACACAAAAACCTTGGAGTTCAAATAAGTTCAAGAAAATGAAATGCCTTTTGTAACAGATGAGTTTATGTGCCGAAACCCTGATACTTCGTAAGAGACTGTCCGTTTTGAACACGAAGTGCATCCAGCTTTTGCCGTAACCCTCTCAACTCTTTAGCACATGCTATGTGGGTGAAATGATCATACCATGCCAACTTTCAACCTTTTCAGAGTTCATTTGTAGTGCTTTTCAATTTCAGGGTCATTTACCTCAAAAAAATCAATAACTGCATGAAAAATAACAAATGAAGTCAGAAAGGGTTGAAAATTGATGATGTGGTTTTGAATGGTGCATTTTGAACACACAAAAAGCCTGGATTTCAAATGAGTTCAAGAAAATGAAATGCCTTTTTGTAACAGACGAGTTTATGTCCGAAACCCTGATACCTCGAAAGAGACTGTCCGTTCAGTACACGAAGTGCATCCAGCTTTTGCCGTAACCCTCTCAACTTTTGAGCACATTGTATGTGGGTGAAATGATGATACCATGCCAACTTTCAACTTTTTCAGAGTTCGTTTGTAGTTCTTTCCAATTTCAGGGTCATTTAGCTCAAAAAAAAAATCAATAACAGCGTGAAAAATAACAAATGAAGTCAGAAGGGGTTGAAAATTGATTACGTGGCTTTGAATGGTGCATTTTGAACACACAAAAACCTGGAGTTCAAATAAATTCAAGAAAATGAAATGCCTTTTTGTAACAGATGAGTTTATGTCCGAAACCCTGATACTCCGAAAGATATTGTCCGTTGTCTACACGAAGTGCATCCAGCTTTTGTCGTAACCCTCTCAACTCTTTAGCACACGCTATGTGGGTGAAATGATGATACCATGCCATCTTTCAACCTTTTCAGAGTTCATTTGTAGTGCTTTTCATTTTCAGGGTCATTTAGCTCAAAAAAAATCAATAACTGCATGAAAAATAACAAATGAAGTCATAAAGGGTTGAAAATTGATGATGTGGCTTTGAATGGTGCATTTCGAACTCACAAAAACCTGGAGTTCAAATAAGTTCAAGAAAATGAAATGCCTTTTTGTAACAGATGAGTTTATGTCGGAAACCCTAATACTTCGACACAGATTGATCGTTTTGTACACGAAGTGCATCCAGCTTTTGCCGTAACCCTCTCAACTTTTTAGCACATGCTATGTGGGTGAAATGATGATACCATGCCAACTTTCAACCTTTTCAGAGTTCATTTGTAGTGCTTTTCATTTTCAGGGTCATTTAGCTCAAAAAATCAACAACTGCATGAAAAATAACAAATGAAGTCAGAAAGGGTTGAAAATTGATGATATGGCTTTGAATGGTGCATTTTGAACACACAAAAGGAATGGAGTTCAAATAAGTTCAAGAAAATGAAATGCCTTTTTGTAACAGATGAGTTTATGTCCGAAACCCTGGTACTTGGAAAGAGACTGTCCGTTGTGTACACGAAGTGCATCCAGCTTTTGCCATAACCCTCTCAACTTTTTAGCACTTTCTATGTGGGTGAAATGATGATACCATGCCAAGTTTCAACTTTTTCAGAGTTCGTTTGTAGTGCTTTTCAATTTCAGGGTCATTTAGCACAAAAAAAATCAATAACTGCGTGAAAAATAACAAATGGAGTCAGAAGGGGTTGAAAATTGATTATGTGGGTTTGAATGGTGCATTTTAAACACACAAAAACCTGGAGTTCAAATAAATTCAAGAAAATGAAATGCCTTTTTGTAACAGATGAGTTTATGTCCGAAACCCTGATACTTCGAAAGAGACTGTCCGTTGCGTACACGAAGTGCATCCAGCTTTTGTCGTAACCCTCTCAACTCTTTAGCACAGGCTATGTGGGTGAAATGATGATACCATGCGAACTTTCAACATTTTCACAGTTCATTTGTAGTGCTTTTCATTTTCAGGGTCATTTAGCTCAAAAAAATCAATAACTGCATGAAAAATAACAAATGAAGTCAAAAAGGGCTGAAGATTGATGATGTGGCTTTGAATGGTGCATTTTTAACACACAAAAAGCTTGGAGTTCAAATAAGTTCAAGAAAATGAAATGCCTTTTGTAGCAGATGAGTTTATGAGCCGAAACCCTGATACTTCGAAAGAGACTGTCCGTTTTGTACACGAAGTGCATCCAGCTTTTGCCGTAACCCTCTCAACTCTTTAGCACAGGCTATGTGGGTGAAATGATGATACTATGCCAACTTTCAACCTTTTCAGAGTTCATTTGTAGTGCTATTCATTTTCAGGGTCATTTAGCTCAAAAAAATTAATAACTGCATGAAAAATAACAAATGAAGTCAGAAAGGGTTAAAAATTGATGATGTGGCTTTGAGTGGTGCATTTTGAACACACAAAAAACCTGGAGTTCAAATAAGTTCAAGAAAATGAAATGCCTTTTTGTAACACATGAGTTTATGTCCGAAACCCTGATACTTCGAAAGATACTATCCGTTGTGTACACGAAGTGCATCCATCTTTTGTCGTAACCCTCTCAACTCTTTAGCACATTGTATGTGGGTGAAATGATGATACCATGCCAACTTTCAACCTTTTCAGAGTTCATTTGTAGTGCTTTTCATTTTCAGGGTCATTTAGCTCAAAAAAATCAATAACTGCATGAAAAATAACAAATAGAGTCAGAAAGGGTTGAAAATTGATGATGTGGCTTTGAATGGTGCATTTTGAACACACAAAAACCTGGAGTTCAAGTAAGTTCAAGAAAATGAAATGCCTTTTTGTAACAGATGAGTTTATGTCGGAAACCCTAATACTTCGACACAGACTGGCCGTTTTGTACACGAAGTGCATCCAGCTGTTGCCGTAATCGTCTCAACTTTTTAGCACATGCTATGTGGGTGAAATGATGATACCATGCCAACTTTCAACCCTTTCAGAGTTCATTTTCGTGCTTTTCAATGTCAGGGTCATTTAGCTCAAAAAAATTAGTAAGTGCATGAAAATACCAAATGAAGTCAGAAAGGGCTGAAAATTGATGATGTGGCTTTGAATGGTGCATTTTTAACACACAAAAAGCTTGGAGTTCAAATAAGTTCAAGAAAATGAAATGCCTTTTGTAGCAGATAAGTTTATGAGCCGAAACCCAGATACTTCGAAAGAGACTGTCCGTTTTGTACACGAAGTGCATCGAGCTTTTGCCGTAACCCTCTCAACTCTTTAGCACAGGCTATGTGGGTGAAATGATGATACTATGCCAACTTTCAACCTTTTGAGAGTTCATTTGTAGTGCTTTTCATTTTCAGGGTCAGTTAGCTCAAAAAAACCAATAACTCCATGAAAAATAACAAATGAAGTCAGAAAGGTTTGAAAATTGATGATGTGGCTTTGACTGGTGCAATTTGAACACACAAAAACCTCGAGTTCAAATAAGTTCAAGAAAATGAAATGCCTTTTTGTAACAGATGAGTTTATGTCGGAAACCCTGATACTTCGACACAGACTGGCCGTTTTGTACGCGAAGTGCATCTAGCTTTTGCCGTAACCCTCTCAACTTTTTAGCACATGCTATGTGGGTGAAATGCTGACACCATGCCAACTTTCAACCTTTTCAGAGTTCATTTGTAGTGCTTTTCATTTTCAGGGTCATTTAGCTCAAAAAAATCAACAACTGCATGAAAAATAACAAATGAAGTCAGAAAGGGTTGAAAATTGATGATATGGCTTTGAATGGTGCATTTTGAACACACAAAAAGACTGGAGTTCAAATAAGTTCAAGAAAATGAAATGCCTTTTGTAACAGATGAGTTTATGTGCCGAAACCCTGATACTTCGAAAGAGACTGTCCGTTGTGTACAGGAAGTGCATCCAGCTTTTGCCGTAACCCTCTCAACTCTTTAGCACAGGCTATGTGGGTGAAATGATGATACTATGCCAACTTTCAACCTTTTCAGAGTTCATTTGTAGTGCTTTTATTTTTCAGGGTCATTTAGCTCAAAAAAATTAATAACTGCATGAAAAATAACAAATGAAGTCAGAAAGGGTTGAAAATTGATGATATGGCTTTGAATGGTGCATTTTGAACACACAAAAAGCCTGGAGTTCAAAGAAGTTCAAGAAAATGAAATGCCTTTTTGTAACAGATGAGTTTATGTCGGAAACCCTGATACTTGGACACAGACTGGCCGTTTTGTACACGAAGTGCATCCAGCTTTTGCCGTAACCCTCTCAACTTTTTAGCACATGCTCTGTGGGTGAAATGATGATACCATGCCAACTTTCAACCTTTTCAGAGTTCGTTTGTAGTGCTTTTCAACTTCAGGGTCATTAAGCTAAAAAAAATCAATAACTGCGTGAAAAATAACAAATGAAGTCAGAAAGGGTTGAAAATTTATGATGTGGCTTTGAATGGTGTATTTTGAACAAACAAAAACCTGGAGTTCAAATAAGTTCAAGAAAATGAAATGCCTTTTTGTAACAGATGAGTTTATGTCGGAAACCTTGATACTTCGACACATACTGGCCGTTTTGTACACGAAGTGCATCAAGCTTTTGCCGTAACCCTCTCAACTTTTTAGCACATGCTATGTGGGTGAAATGATGATACCATGCCAACTTTCAACCCTTTTAGAGTTCATTTGTAGTGCTTTTCAATTTCAGGGTCATTTAGCTCAAAAAAATTTGTAAGTGCATGAAAATACCAAATGAAGTCAGAAAGGGCTGAAAATTGATGATGTGGCTTTGAATGGTGCATTTTTAACACACAAAAAGCTTGGAGTTCAAATAAGTTCAAGAAAATGAAATGCCTTTTGTAGCAGATGAGTTTATGAGCCAAAACTCTGATACTTCGAAAGAGACTGTCCGTTTTGTACACGAAGTGCATCCAGCTTTTGCCGTAACCCTCTCAACTCTTTAGCACAGGCTATGTGGGTGAAATGATGATACTATGCCAACTTTCAACCTTTTCAGAGTTCATTTGTAGTGCTTTTCATTTTCAGGGTCATTTAGCTCAAAAAAATTAATAACTGCATTAAAAATAACAAATGAAGTCAGAAAGGGTTGAAAATTGATGATATGGCTTTGAATGGTGCATTTTGAACACACAAAAAGCCTGGAGTTCAAATAAGTTCAAGAAAATGAAATGCCTTTTTGTAACAGATGAGTTTATGTCGGAAACCCTGATACTTCGACACAGACTGGCCGTTTTGTACACGAAGTGCATCCAGCTTTTGCCGTAACCCTCTCAACTTTTTAGCACATGCTATGTGGGTGAAATGCTGATACCATGCCAACTTTCAACCTTTTCAGAGTTCATTTGTAGTGCTTTTCATTTTCAGGGTCATTTAGCTCAAAAAAATCGACAACTGCATGAAAAATAACAAATGAAGTCAGAAAGGGTTGAAAATTGATGATATGGCTTTGAATGGTGCATTTTGAACACACAAAAAGCCTGGAGTTCAAATAAGTTCAAGAAAACGAAATGCCTTTTTGTAACAAATGAGTTTATGTCCGAAACCCTGATACTTCGAAAGAGACTGTCCGTTGTGTACACGAAGTGCATCCTGCTTTTGTCGTAACGCTCTCAACTCTTTAGCACATGCTATGTGGGTGAAATGATGATACCATGCCAACTTTCACCCTTTTCAGAGTTCATTTGTAGTGCTTTTCAATTTCAAGGTCATTTAGCTCAAAAAAATCAATAACTGCATGCAAAATAACAAATGAAGTCAGAAAGGGTTGAAAATTGATGATGTGGCTTTCAATGGTGCATTTTTAACACACAAAAATCCTGGAGTTCAGATGATTTCAAGAAAATGAAATGCCTTTTTGTAACAGATGAGTTTATGTCGGAAACCCTGATACTTCAACACAGACTGGCCGTTGTGTACACGAAGTGCATCTAGCTTTTGCCGTAACCCTCTCAACTTTTTAGCACAGGCTATGTGGGTGAAATGCTGATACCATGCCAACTTTCAACCTTTTCAGAGTTCATTTGTAGTGCTTTTCATTTTCAGGGTCATTTAGCTCAAAAAAATCAACAACTGCATGAAAAATAACAAATGAAGTCAGAAAGGGTTGAAAATTGATGATATGGCTTTGAATGGTGCATTTTGAACACACAAAAATCCTGGAGTTCAAATAAGTTCAAGAAAACGAAATGCCTTTTTGTAACAGATGAGTTTATGTCCGAACCTGATACATCGAAAGAGACTGTCCGTTCTGTACACGAAGTGCATCCTGCTTTTGCCGTAACCCTCTCAACTCTTTAGCACATGCTATGTGGGTGAAATGATGATACCATGCCAACTTTCAACCTTTTCAGAGTTCATTTGTAGTGCTTTTCAATTTCTAGGTCATTTAGCTCAAAAAAATACATTACTGCATGAAAAATAACAAATGAAGTCAGAAAGGGTTGAAAATTGATGATGTGGCTTTGAATGGTGCATTTTGAACACACAAAAAGCCTGGAGTTCAGATGAGTTCAAGAAAATGAAATGCATTTTTGTAACAGATGAGTTTATGTTCGAAACCCTGATACTTCGAAAGAGACTGTCCGTTGTGTACACGAAGTGCATCCACCTTTTGCCGTAACCCTCTCAACCTTTTAGCACTTTCTATGTGGGTGAAATGATGATACCATGCCAACTTTCAACTTTTTCAGAGTTCGTTTGTAGTGCTTTTCAATTTCAGGGTCATTTAGCTCAAACAAAAATCAATAACTGCGTGAAAAATAACAAATGAAGTCAGAAGGGGTTGAAAATTGATTATGTGGCTTTGAATGGTGCATTTTGAACACACAAAAACCTGGAGTTCAAATAAATTGAAGAAAATGAAATGCCTTATGGTAACAGATGAGTCTATGTCCGAAACCCTGATACTTCGAAAGAGACTGTCCGTTGCGTACACGAAGTGCATCCAGCTTTTGTCGTAGCCCTCTCAACTCTTTAGCACAAGCTATGTGGGTGAAATGATAATACCATGCCAACTTTCAGCCTTTTCACAGTTCATTTGTAGTGCTTTTCATTTTGAGGGTCATTTAGCTCAAAAAAATCAATAACTGCATGAAAAATAACAAATGAAGTCAGAAAGGGTTGAAAATTGATGATGTGGCTTTGAATGATGCATTTTGAACACACAAAAACCTGGAGTTCAAATAAGTTCAAGAAAATGAAATGCCTTTTTGTAACAGATGAGTTTATGTCGGAAACCTTGATACTTCGACACAGACTGGTCGTTTTGTACACGAAGTGCATCAAGCTTTTGCCGTAACCCTCTCAACTTCTTAGCACATACTATGTGGGTGAAATGATGATACCATGCCAACTTTCAACACTTTTAGAGTTCATTTGTAGTGCTTTTCAATTTTAGGGTCATTTAGCTCAAAAAAATTAGTAAGTTCATGAAAATACCAAATGAAGTCAGAAAGGGCTGAAAATTGATGATGTGGCTTTGAATGGTGCATTTTTAACATACAAAAAGCTTGGAGTTCAAATAAATTCAAGAAAATGAAATGCCTTTTGTAGCAGATGAGTTTATGAGCCGAAACCCTGATACTTCGAAAGAGACTGTCCGTTTTGTACACGAAGTGCATCCAGCTTTTCCGTAACCCTCTCAACTCTTTAGCACAGGCTATGTGGGTGAAATGATGATACTATGCCAACTTTCAACCTTTTCAGAGTTCATTTGTAGTGCTTTTCATTTTCAGGGTCATTTAGCTCAAAAAAATTAATAACTGCATGAAAAATAACAAATGAAGTCAGAAAGGGTTGAAAATTGATGATATGGCTTTGAATGGTGCATTTTGAACACACAAAAAGCCTGGAGTTCAAATAAGTTCAAGAAAATGAAATGCCTTTTTGTAACAGATGAGTTTATGTCGGAAACCCTGATACTTCGACACAGACTGGCCGTTTTGTACACTAAGTGCATCCAGCTTTTGCCGTAACCCTCTCAACTTTTTAGCACATGCTATGTGGGTGAAATGCAGATACCATGCCAACTTTCAACCTTTTCAGAGTTCATTTGTAGTGCTTTTCATTTTCAGGGTCATTTAGCTCAAAAAAATCGACAACTGCATGAAAAATAACAAATGAAGTCAGAAAGGGTTGAAAATTGATGATATGGCTTTGAATGGTGCATTTTGAACACACAAAAAGCCTGGAGTTCAAATAAGTGCAAGAAAACGAAATGCCTTTTTGTAACTAATGAGTTTATGTCCGAAACCCTGATACTTCGAAAGAGACTGTCCGTTGTGTACACGAAGTGCATCCTGCTTTTGCCGTAACCCTCTCAACTCTTTAGCACATGCTATGTGGGTGAAATGATGATACCATGCCAACTTTCAAACTTTTCAGAGTTCATTTGTAGTGCTTTTCAATTTCAAGGTCATTTAGCTCAAAAAAATCAATAACTGCATGAAAAATAACAAATGAAGTCAGAAAGGGTTGAAAATTGATGATGTGGCTTTGAATGGTGCATTTTGAACACACAAAAAGCCTGGAGTTCAGATGAGTTCAAGAAAATGAAATGCATTTTTGTAACAGATGAGTTTATGTTCGAAACCCTGATACTTCGAAAGAGATTGTCCGTTGTGTACACGAAGTGCATCCAGCTTTTGCCGTAGCCCTCTCAACCTTTTAGCACTTTCTATGTGGGTGAAATGATGATACCATGCCAACTTTCAACTTTTTCAGAGTTCGTTTGTAGTGCTTTTCAATTTCAGGGTCATTTAGCTCAAAAAAAATCAATAACTGCGTGAAAAATAACAAATGAAGTCAGAAGGGGTTGAAAATTGATTATGTGGCTTTGAATGGTGCATTTTTAACACATATAAACCTGGAGTTCAAATAAATTCAAGAAAAGAAAATACCTTTTTGTAACAGATGAGTTTATGTCCTAAACCCTGATACTTCGAAAGAGACTGTCCGTTGCGTACACGAAGTGCATCCAGCTTTTGTCGTAACCCTCTCAACTCTTTAGCACAGGCTACGTGGGTGAAATGATGATACCATGCCAACTTTCAACCTTTTCACAGTTCATTTGTAGTGCTTTTCATTTTCAGGGTCATATAGCTCAAAAAAATCAATAACTGCATGAAAAATAACAAATGAAGTCAGAAAGGGTTGAAAATTGATGATATGGCTTTGAATGGTGCATTTTGAACACACAAAAAGCCTGGAGTTCAAATAAGTTCAAGAAAACGAAATGCCTTTTTGTAACAGATGAGTTTATGTCCGAAACCCTGATACTTCGAAAGAGACTGTCCGTTGTGTACACGAAGTGCATCCTGCTTTTGCCGTAACCCTCTCAACACTTTAGCACATGCTATGTGGGTGAAATGATGATACCATGCCAACTTTCAACCTTTTCACAGTTCATTTGTAGTGCTTTTCATTTTCAGGGTCATTTAGCTCAAAAAGTCAATAACTGCATGAAAAATAACAAATGAAGTCAGAAAGGGTTGAAAATTGATGATGTGGCTTTGAATGGTGCATTTTGAACACACAAAAACCTGGAGTTCAAATAAGTTCAAGAAACTGAAATGCCTTTTTGTAACAGATGAGTTTATGTCGGAAACCCTAATACTTCGACACAGACTGGCCGTTTTGTAGACGAAGTGCATCCAGCTTTTGCCGTAACCCTCTCAACTTTTTAGCACATGCTATGTGGGTGAAATGATGATACCATGCCAACTTTCAACCCTTTCAGAGTTCATTTGTAGTGCTTTTCAATTTCAGGGTCAGTTAGCTCAAAAAAATTAGTAAGTGCATGAAAATACCAAATGAAGTCAGAAAGGGCTGAAAATTGATGATGTGGCTTTGAATGGTGAATTTTTAACACAAAAATAGCTTGGGGTTCAAATAAGTTCAAGAAAATGAAATGCCTTTTGTAGCAGATGAGTTTATGAGCCGAAACCCTGATACTTCGAAAGAAATTGTCCGTTTTGTACACGAAGTACATCCATCTTTTGCTGTAACCCTCTCAACTCTTTAGCACACGCTATGTGGGTGAAATGATGATACCATGCCAACTTTCAACCTTTTTAGAGCTCATTTGTAGTGCTTTTCAATTTCAGGGTCATTTAGCTCAAAAAATCAATAACTGCATGAAAAATAACAAATGAAGTCAGAAAGGGTTGAAAATTGATGATATGGATTTGAATGGTGCATTTTGAACACACAAAAATCCTGGAGTTCAAATAAGTTCAAGAAACTGAAATGCCTTTTTGTAACAGATGAGTTTATGTCCGAAACCCTGATACTTCGAAAGAGACTGTCCGTTGCGTACACGAAGTGCATCCAGCTTTTGTCGTAACCCTCTCAACTCTTTAGCACAAGCTATGTGGGTGAAATGATAATACCATGCCAACTTTCAGCCTTTTCACAGTTCTTTTGTAGTGCTTTTCATTTTGAGGGTCATTTAGCTCAAAAAAATCAATCACTGCATGAAAAATAACAAATGAAGTCAGAAAGGGTTGAAAATTGATGATGTGGCTTTGAATGGTGCATTTTGAACACACAAAAAGCCTAGAGTTCAAATAAGTTCAAGAAAATGAAATGCCTTTTTGTAACAGATGAGTTTATGTCGGAAACCCTGATACTTGGACACAGACTGGCCGTTTTGTACACGAAGTGCATCCAGCTTTTGCCGTAACCCTCTCAACTTTTTAGCACATGCTCTATGGGTGAAATGATGATACCATGCCAACTTTCAACCTTTTCAGAGTTCGTTTGTAGTGCTTTTCAACTTCAGGGTCATTAAGCTAAAAAAAATCAATAACTGCGTGAAAAATAACAAATGAAGTCAGAAAGGGTTGAAAATTTATGATGTGGCTTTGAATGGTGCATTTTGAACAAACAAAAACCTGGAGTTCAAATAAGTTCAAGAAAATGAAATGCCTTTTTGTAACAGATGAGTTTATGTCGGAAACCTTGATACTTCGACACATACTGGCCGTTTTGTACACGAAGTGCATCAAGCTTTTGCCGTAACCCTCTCAACTTTTTAGCACATGCTATGTGGGTGAAATGATGATACCATGCCAACTTTCAACCCTTTTAGAGGTCATTTGTAGTGCTTTTCAATTTCAGGGTCATTTAGCTCAAAAAAATTTGTAAGTGCATGAAAATACCAAATGAAGTCAGAAAGGGCTGAAAATTGATGATGTGGCTTTGAATGGTGCATTTTTAACACACAAAAAGCTTGGAGTTCAAATAAGTTCAAGAAAATGAAATGCCTTTTGTAGCAGATGAGTTTATGAGCCAGAACTCTGATACTTCGAAAGAGACTGTCCGTTTTGTACACGAAGTGCATCCAGCTTTTGCCGTAACCCTCTCAACTCTTTAGCACAGGCTATGTGGGTGAAATGATGATACTATGCCAACTTTCAACCTTTTCAGAGTTCATTTGTAGTGCTTTTCATTTTCAGGGTCATTTAGCTCAAAAAAATTAATAACTGCATTAAAAATAACAAATGAAGTCAGAAAGGGTTGAAAATTGATGATATGGCTTTGAATGGTGCATTTTGAACACACAAAAAGCCTGGAGTTCAAATAAGTTCAAGAAAATGAAATGCCTTTTTGTAACAGATGAGTTTATGTCGGAAACCCTGATACTTCGACACAGACTGGCCGTTTTGTACACGAAGTGCATCCAGCTTTTGCCGTAACCCTCTCAACTTTTTAGCACATGCTATGTGGGTGAAATGCTGATACCATGCCAACTTTCAACCTTTTCAGAGTTCATTTGTAGTGCTTTTCATTTTCAGGGTCATTTAGCTCAAAAAAATCGACAACTGCATGAAAAATAACAAATGAAGTCAGAAAGGGTTGAAAATTGATGATATGGCTTTGAATGGTGCATTTTGAACACACAAAAAGCCTGGAGTTCAAATAAGTTCAAGAAAACGAAATGCCTTTTTGTAACAAATGAGTTTATGTCCGAAACCCTGATACTTCGAAAGAGACTGTCCGTTGTGTACACGAAGTGCATCCTGCTTTTGTCGTAACGCTCTCAACTCTTTAGCACATGCTATGTGGGTGAAATGATGATACCATGCCAACTTTCACCCTTTTCAGAGTTCATTTGTAGTGCTTTTCAATTTCAAGGTCATTTAGCTCAAAAAAATCAATAACTGCATGCAAAATAACAAATGAAGTCAGAAAGGGTTGAAAATTGATGATGTGGCTTTCAATGGTGCATTTTTAACACACAAAAATCCTGGAGTTCAGATGATTTCAAGAAAATGGAATGCATTTTTGTAACAGATGAGTTTATGTTCGAAACCCTGATACTTCGAAAGAGACTGTCCGTTGTGTAGACGAAGTGCATCCAGCTTTTGCCGTAACCCTCTCAACCTTTTAGCACTTTCTATGTGGGTGAAATGATGATACCATGCCAACTTTCAACTTTTTCAGAGTTCGTTTGTAGTGCTTTTCAATTTCAGGGTCATTTAGCTCAAAAAAAATCAATAAGTGCGTGAAAAATAACAAATGAAGTCAGAAGGGGTTGAAAATTGATTATGTGGCTTTGAATGGTGCATTTTGAACACATAAAAACCTGGAGTTCAAATAAATTCAAGAAAAATGAAATGCCTTTTTGTAACAGATGAGTTTATGTCCGAAACCCTGATACTTCGAAAGAGACTGTCCGTTGCGTACACGAAGTGCATCCAGCTTTTGTCGTAACCCTCTCAACTCTTTAGCACAGGCTATGTGGGTGAAATGATGATACCATGCCAACTTTCAACCTTTTCACAGTTCATTTGTAGTGCTTTTCATTTTCAAGGTCATTTAGCTCAAAAAAATTAATACCTGCATGAAAAATAACAAATGAAGTCAGAAAGGGTTGAAAATTGATGATATTGATTTGAATGGTCCATTTTGAACACACAAAAAGCCTGGAGTTCAAATAAGTTCAAGAAAATGAAATGCCTTTTTGTAACAGATGAGTTTATGTCGGAAACCCTGATACTTCGACACAGACTGGCCGTTGTGTACACGAAGTGCATCTAGCTTTTGCCGTAACCCTCTCAACTTTTTAGCACAGGCTATGTGGGTGAAATGCTGATACCATGCCAACTTTCAACCTTTTCAGAGTTCATTTGTAGTGCTTTTCATTTTCAGGGTCATTTAGCTCAAAAAAATCAACAACTGCATGAAAAATAACAAATGAAGTCAGAAAGGGTTGAAAATTGATGATATGGCTTTGAATGGTGCATTTTGAACACACAAAAATCCTGGAGTTCAAATAAGTTCAAGAAAACGAAATGCCTTTTTGTAACAGATGAGTTTATGTCCGAACCTGATACATCGAAAGAGACTGTCCGTTCTGTACACGAAGTGCATCCTGCTTTTGCCGTAACCCTCTCAACTCTTTAGCACATGCTATGTGGGTGAAATGATGATACCATGCCAACTTTCAACCTTTTCAGAGTTCATTTGTAGTGCTTTTCAATTTCTAGGTCATTTAGCTCAAAAAAATACATTACTGCATGAAAAATAACAAATGAAGTCAGAAAGGGTTGAAAATTGATGATGTGGCTTTGAATGGTGCATTTTGAACACACAAAAAGCCTGGAGTTCAGATGAGTTCAAGAAAATGAAATGCATTTTTGTAACAGATGAGTTTATGTTCGAAACCCTGATACTTCGAAAGAGACTGTCCGTTGTGTACACGAAGTGCATCCACCTTTTGCCGTAACCCTCTCAACCTTTTAGCACTTTCTATGTGGGTGAAATGATGATACCATGCCAACTTTCAACTTTTTCAGAGTTCGTTTGTAGTGCTTTTCAATTTCAGGGTCATTTAGCTCAAACAAAAATCAATAACTGCGTGAAAAATAACAAATGAAGTCAGAAGGGGTTGAAAATTGATTATGTGGCTTTGAATGGTGCATTTTGAACACACAAAAACCTGGAGTTCAAATAAATTGAAGAAAATGAAATGCCTTATGGTAACAGATGAGTCTATGTCCGAAACCCTGATACTTCGAAAGAGACTGTCCGTTGCGTACACGAAGTGCATCCAGCTTTTGTCGTAACCCTCTCAACTCTTTAGCACAAGCTATGTGCGTGAAATGATAATACCATGCCAACTTTCAGCCTTTTCACAGTTCATTTGTAGTGCTTTTCATTTTGAGGGTCATTTAGCTCAAAAAAATCAATAACTGCATGAAAAATAACAAATGAAGTCAGAAAGGGTTGAAAATTGATGATGTGGCTTTGAATGATGCATTTTGAACACACAAAAACCTGGAGTTCAAATAAGTTCAAGAAAATGAAATGCCTTTTTGTAACAGATGAGTTTATGTCGGAAACCTTGATACTTCGACACAGACTGGTCGTTTTGTACACGAAGTGCATCAAGCTTTTGCCGTAACCCTCTCAACTTCTTAGCACATACTATGTGGGTGAAATGATGATACCATGCCAACTTTCAACACTTTTAGAGTTCATTTGTAGTGCTTTTCAATTTTAGGGTCATTTAGCTCAAAAAAATTAGTAAGTTCATGAAAATACCAAATGAAGTCAGAAAGGGCTGAAAATTGATGATGTGGCTTTGAATGGTGCATTTTTAACATACAAAAAGCTTGGAGTTCAAATAAATTCAAGAAAATGAAATGCCTTTTGTAGCAGATGAGTTTATGAGCCGAAACCCTGATACTTCGAAAGAGACTGTCCGTTTTGTACACGAAGTGCATCCAGCTTTTCGGTAACCCTCTCAACTCTTTAGCACAGGCTATGTGGGTGAAATGATGATACTATGCCAACTTTCAACCTTTTCAGAGTTCATTTGTAGTGCTTTTCATTTTCAGGGTCATTTAGCTCAAAAAAATTAATAACTGCATGAAAAATAACAAATGAAGTCAGAAAGGGTTGAAAATTGATGATATGGCTTTGAATGGTGCATTTTGAACACACAAAAAGCCTGGAGTTCAAATAAGTTCAAGAAAATGAAATGCCTTTTTGTAACAGATGAGTTTATGTCGGAAACCCTGATACTTCGACACAGACTGGCCGTTTTGTACACTAAGTGCATCCAGCTTTTGCCGTAACCCTCTCAACTTTTTAGCACATGCTATGTGGGTGAAATGCAGATACCATGCCAACTTTCAACCTTTTCAGAGTTCATTTGTAGTGCTTTTCATTTTCAGGGTCATTTAGCTCAAAAAAATCGACAACTGCATGAAAAATAACAAATGAAGTCAGAAAGGGTTGAAAATTGATGATATGGCTTTGAATGGTCCATTTTGAACACACAAAAAGCCTGGAGTTCAAATAAGTGCAAGAAAACGAAATGCCTTTTTGTAACTAATGAGTTTATGTCCGAAACCCTGATACTTCGAAAGAGACTGTCCGTTGTGTACACGAAGTGCATCCTGCTTTTGCCGTAACCCTCTCAACTCTTTAGCACATGCTATGTGGGTGAAATGATGATACCATGCCAACTTTCAAACTTTTCAGAGTTCATTTGTAGTGCTTTTCAATTTCAAGGTCATTTAGCTCAAAAAAATCAATAACTGCATGAAAAATAACAAATGAAGTCAGAAAGGGTTGAAAATTGATGATGTGGCTTTGAATGGTGCATTTTGAACACACAAAAAGCCTGGAGTTCAGATGAGTTCAAGAAAATGAAATGCATTTTTGTAACAGATGAGTTTATGTTCGAAACCCTGATACTTCGAAAGAGATTGTCCGTTGTGTACACGAAGTGCATCCAGCTTTTGCCGTAGCCCTCTCAACCTTTTAGCACTTTCTATGTGGGTGAAATGATGATACCATGCCAACTTTCAACTTTTTCAGAGTTCGTTTGTAGTGCTTTTCAATTTCAGGGTCATTTAGCTCAAAAAAAATCAATAACTGCGTGAAAAATAACAAATGAAGTCAGAAGGGGTTGAAAATTGATTATGTGGCTTTGAATGGTGCATTTTTAACACATATAAACCTGGAGTTCAAATAAATTCAAGAAAAGAAAATACCTTTTTGTAACAGATGAGTTTATGTCCGAAACCCTGATACTTCGAAAGAGACTGTCCGTTGCGTACACGAAGTGCATCCAGCTTTTGTCGTAACCCTCTCAACTCTTTAGCACAGGCTACGTGGGTGAAATGATGATACCATGCCAACTTTCAACCTTTTCACAGTTCATTTGTAGTGCTTTTCATTTTCAGGGTCATATAGCTCAAAAAAATCAATAACTGCATGAAAAATAACAAATGAAGTCAGAAAGGGTTGAAAATTGATGATATGGCTTTGAATGGTGCATTTTGAACACACAAAAAGCCTGGAGTTCAAATAAGTTCAAGAAAACGAAATGCCTTTTTGTAACAGATGAGTTTATGTCCGAAACCCTGATACTTCGAAAGAGACTGTCCGTTGTGTACACGAAGTGCATCCTGCGTTTGCCGTAACCCTCTCAACACTTTAGCACATGCTATGTGGGTGAAATGATGATACCATGCCAACTTTCAACCTTTTCACACTTCATTTGTAGTGCTTTTCATTTTCAGGGTCATTTAGCTCAAAAAATCAATAACTGCATGAAAAATAACAAATGAAGTCAGAAAGGGTTGAAAATTGATGATGTGGCTTTGAATGGTGCATTTTGAACACACAAAAACCTGGAGTTCAAATAAGTTCAAGAAACTGAAATGCCTTTTTGTAACAGATGAGTTTATGTCGGAAACCCTAATACTTCGACACAGACTGGCCGTTTTGTAGACGAAGTGCATCCAGCTTTTGCCGTAACCCTCTCAACTTTTTAGCACATGCTATGTGGGTGAAATGATGATACCATGCCAACTTTCAACCCTTTCAGAGTTCATTTGTAGTGCTTTTCAATTTCAGGGTCAGTTAGCTCAAAAAAATTAGTAAGTGCATGAAAATACCAAATGAAGTCAGAAAGGGCTGAAAATTGATGATGTGGCTTTGAATGGTGAATTTTTAACACAAAAATAGCTTGGGGTTCAAATAAGTTCAAGAAAATGAAATGCCTTTTGTAGCAGATGAGTTTATGAGCCGAAACCCTGATACTTCGAAAGAAATTGTCCGTTTTGTACACGAAGTACATCCATCTTTTGCTGTAACCCTCTCAACTCTTTAGCACACGCTATGTGGGTGAAATGATGATACCATGCCAACTTTCAACCTTTTTAGAGCTCATTTGTAGTGCTTTTCAATTTCAGGGTCATTTAGCTCAAAAAATCAATAACTGCATGAAAAATAACAAATGAAGTCAGAAAGGGTTGAAAATTGATGATATGGCTTTGAATGGTGCATTTTGAACACACAAAAAGCCTGGAGTTCAAATAAGTTCAAGAAAACGAAATGCCTTTTTGTAACAGATGAGTTTATGTCCGAAACCCTGATACTTCGAAAGAGACTGTCCGTTGTGTACACGAAGTGCATCCTGCTTTTGCCGTAACCCTCTCAACACTTTAGCACATGCTATGTGGGTGAAATGATGATACCATGCCAACTTTCAACCTTTTCACAGTTCATTTGTAGTGCTTTTCATTTTCAGGGTCATTTAGCTCAAAAAATCAATAACTGCATGAAAAATAACAAATGAAGTCAGAAAGGGTTGAAAATTGATGATGTGGCTTTGAATGGTGCATTTTGAACACACAAAAACCTGGAGTTCAAATAAGTTCAAGAAACTGAAATGCCTTTTTGTAACAGATGAGTTTATGTCGGAAACCCTAATACTTCGACACAGACTGGCCGTTTTGTAGACGAAGTGCATCCAGCTTTTGCCGTAACCCTCTCAACTTTTTAGCACATGCTATGTGGGTGAAATGATGATACCATGCCAACTTTCAACCCTTTCAGAGTTCATTTGTAGTGCTTTTCAATTTCAGGGTCAGTTAGCTCAAAAAAATTAGTAAGTGCATGAAAATACCAAATGAAGTCAGAAAGGGCTGAAAATTGATGATGTGGCTTTGAATGGTGAATTTTTAACACAAAAATAGCTTGGGGTTCAAATAAGTTCAAGAAAATGAAATGCCTTTTGTAGCAGATGAGTTTATGAGCCGAAACCCTGATACTTCGAAAGAAATTGTCCGTTTTGTACACGAAGTACATCCATCTTTTGCTGTAACCCTCTCAACTCTTTAGCACACGCTATGTGGGTGAAATGATGATACCATGCCAACTTTCAACCTTTTTAGAGCTCATTTGTAGTGCTTTTCAATTTCAGGGTCATTTAGCTCAAAAAATCAATAACTGCATGAAAAATAACAAATGAAGTCAGAAAGGGTTGAAAATTGATGATATGGCTTTGAATGGTGCATTTTGAACACACAAAAAGCCTGGAGTTCAAATAAGTTCAAGAAAACGAAATGCCTTTTTGTAACAGATGAGTTTATGTCCGAAACCCTGATACTTCGAAAGAGACTGTCCGTTGTGTACACGAAGTGCATCCTGCTTTTGCCGTAACCCTCTCAACACTTTAGCACATGCTATGTGGGTGAAATGATGATACCATGCCAACTTTCAACCTTTTCACAGTTCATTTGTAGTGCTTTTCATTTTCAGGGTCATTTAGCTCAAAAAATCAATAACTGCATGAAAAATAACAAATGAAGTCAGAAAGGGTTGAAAATTGATGATGTGGCTTTGAATGGTGCATTTTGAACACACAAAAACCTGGAGTTCAAATAAGTTCAAGAAACTGAAATGCCTTTTTGTAACAGATGAGTTTATGTCGGAAACCCTAATACTTCGACACAGACTGGCCGTTTTGTAGACGAAGTGCATCCAGCTTTTGCCGTAACCCTCTCAACTTTTTAGCACATGCTATGTGGGTGAAATGATGATACCATGCCAACTTTCAACCCTTTCAGAGTTCATTTGTAGTGCTTTTCAATTTCAGGGTCAGTTAGCTCAAAAAAATTAGTAAGTGCATGAAAATACCAAATGAAGTCAGAAAGGGCTGAAAATTGATGATGTGGCTTTGAATGGTGAATTTTTAACACAAAAATAGCTTGGGGTTCAAATAAGTTCAAGAAAATGAAATGCCTTTTGTAGCAGATGAGTTTATGAGCCGAAACCCTGATACTTCGAAAGAAATTGTCCGTTTTGTACACGAAGTACATCCATCTTTTGCTGTAACCCTCTCAACTCTTTAGCACACGCTATGTGGGTGAAATGATGATACCATGCCAACTTTCAACCTTTTTAGAGCTCATTTGTAGTGCTTTTCAATTTCAGGGTCATTTAGCTCAAAAAATCAATAACTGCATGAAAAATAACAAATGAAGTCAGAAAGGGTTGAAAATTGATGATATGGATTTGAATGGTGCATTTTGAACACACAAAAATCCTGGAGTTCAAATAAGTTCAAGAAACTGAAATGCCTTTTTGTAACAGATGAGTTTATGTCCGAAACCCTGATACTTCGAAAGAGACTGTCCGTTGTGTACACGAAGTGCATCCAGCTTTTTCCGTAACCCTCTCAACTTTTTAGCACATTCTATGTGGGTGAAATGATGATATTATGCTAACTTTCAACCTTTTCAGAGTTCGTTTGTAGTGCTTTTCAATTTTAGGGTCAGTTAGGTCAAAAAATCAATAACTGCATGAAAAATAACAAATGAAGTCACAAGGGGTTGAAAATTGATGATGTGGCTTTGAATGGTGCATTTTGAACACACAAAAAACCTGGAGTTCAAATAAATTCAAGAAAATGAAATGTCTTTTGTAACCGATGAGTTTCCGTCCGAAACCCTCATACTTCGAAAGAGACTGTCTGTTTTGTACACGAAGTGCATCCAGCTTTTGCCGTAACCCTCTCACCTTTTTAGCACATGCTATGTGGGTGAAATGATGATACCATGCCAACTTTCAACCCTTTCACAGTTCGTTTGTAGTGCTTTTCAATTTCAGGGTCATTTAGCTCAAAAAAAATCAATAGCTGCGTGAAAAATAACAAATGAAGTCAGAAGGGGTTGAAAATTGATTATCTGGCTTTGAATGGTGCATTCTGAACACACAAAAAGCTTGGAGTTCAAATAAGTTCAAGAAAATGAAATTGCTTTTGTAACAGATGAGTTTATGTGCCGAAACCCTAATACTTCGAAAGAGACTGTCCGTTTTGTACACGAAGTGCATCCAGCTTTTGTCGTAACCCTCACAACTATTTAGCACATGCTATCTTGGTGAAAGGATGATACCATGCCAACTTTCAACCTTTTTAGAGTTCATTCGTAGTGCTTTTCAATTTCGGGGTCATTTAGCTCAAAAAAAATAACTGCATGAAAAATAACAAATGAAGTCAGAAAGGGTTGAAAATTGATGATGTGGCTTTGAGTGGTGCATTTTGAACACACAAAAAACCTAGATTTCAAATAAGTTCAAGAAAATGAAATGCCTTTTTGTAACAGATGAGTTTATGTCTGAAACCCTGATACTTCGAAAGAGACTGTCCGTTGTGTACACGAAGTGCATCCAGCTTTTGCCGTAACCCTCTTAACTTTTTAGCACATTCTATTTGGGTGAAAGGATGATACCATGGCAACTTTCAACCTTTTTAGAGTTCATTTGTAGTGCCTTTCAATTTCAGGGTCAGTTAGCTCAAAAAATCAATAACTGCATGAAAAATAACAAATGAATTCAGAAAGGGTTGAAAATTGATGATGTGGCTTTGAATGGTGCATTTTGCACACACAAAGAGCGTGGAGTTCAAATAAGTTCAAGAAAATGAAATGCCTTTTTCTAACAGATGAGTTTATGTCCTAAACCCTTATACTTCGAAAGAGACTGTCCGTTGTGTACACGAAGTGCATCCAGCCTTTGCCGTAACCCTCTCAAGTTTTTAGCACATTCTATGTGGGTGAAATGATGATACCATGCCAACTTTCAACCTTTTCAGAGTTTGTTTGTAGTGCTTTTCAATTTCAGGGTCATTTAGCTCAAAAAAAAATCAATAACTGCGTGAAAAATAACAAATGAAATCAGAAGGGGTTGAAAATTGATTATGTGGCTTTGACTGGTGCATTTTGAACACACAAAAAACCTGGAGTTCAAATAAATTCAAGAAAATGAAATGTCTTTTGTACCCGATGAGTTTCCGTCCGAAACCCTCATACTTCGAAAGAGACTGTCCGTTTTGTACACGAAGTGCATCCAGCTTTTGCCGTAACCCTCTCAAATTTTTAGCACATGCTATGTGGGTGAAATGATGATACCATGCCAACTTTCAACCTTTTCAGAGTTCATTTGTAGTGCTTTTCAATTTCAGGGTCATTTATCTCAAAAAATTCAATAACTTCATGGAAAATAACAAATGAAGTCAGAAAGGGTTGAAAATTGATGATGTGGCTTTGAGTGGTCCATTTTGAACACACAAAAAACCTGGAGTTCAAATAAGTTCAAGAAAATGAAATGCCTTTTTGTAACAGATGAGTTTATGTCCGAAATCCTGATACTTCGAAATAGACTGTCTGTTGTGTACACGAAGTGCATCCAGCTTTTGCCGTAACCCTCTCAACTTCTTAGCACATTCTATGTGGGTTAAATGATGATACCATGCCAACTTTCAACTTTTTCAGAGTTCGTTTGTAGTGCTTTTCAATTTCAGGGTCATTTAGCTAAACAAAAATCAATAGCTGCGTGAAAAATAACAAATGAAGTCAGAAGGGGTTGAAAATTGATTATCTGGCTTTGAATGGTGCATTCTGAACACACAAAAAGCTTGGAGTTCAAATAAGTTCAAGAAAATGAAATTGCTTTTGTAACAGATGAGTTTATGTGCCGAAACCCTAATACTTCGAAAGAGACTGTCCGTTTTGTACAAAAAGTGCATCCAGCTTTTGTCGTAACCCTCACAACTATTTAGCACATGCTATCTGGGTGAAAGGATGATACCATGCCAACTTTCAACCTTTTTAGAGTTCATTCGTAGTGCTTTTCAATTTCAGGGTCATTTAGCTCAAAAAAAAATAACTGCATGAAAAATAACAAATGAAGTCAGAAAGGGTTGAAAATTGATGATGTGGCTTTGAGTGGTGCATTTTGAACACACAAAAAACCTAGAGTTCAAATAAGTTGAAGAAAATGAAATGCCTTTTTGTAACAGATGAGTTGATGTCTGAAACCCTGATACTTCGAAAGAGACTGTCCGTTGTGTACACGAAGTGCATCCAGCTTTTGCCGTAACCCTCTTAAATTTTTAGCACATTCTATTTGGGTGAAAGGATGATACCATGGCAACTTTCAACCTTTTTAGAGTTCATTTGTAGTGCCTTTCAATTTCAGGGTCATTTAGCTCAAAAAATCAATAACTGCATGAAAAATAACAAATGAATTCAGAAAGGGTTGAAAATTGATTATGTGGCTTTGAATGGTGCATTTTGAACACACAAAAAGCGTGGAGTTCAAATAAGTTCAAGAAAATGAAATGCCTTTTTCTAACAGATGAGTTTATGTCCGAAACCCTGATACTTCGAAAGAGACTGTCCGTTGTGTACACGAAGTGCATCCAGCTTTTGCCGTAACCCTCTCAAGTTCTTAGCACATTCTATGTGGGTGAAATGATGATACCATGCCAACTTTCAACCTTTTCAGAGTTTGTTTGTAGTGGTTTTCAATTTCAGGGTCATTTAGCTCAAAAAAAAATCAATAACTGCGTGAAAAATAACAAATGAAATCAGAAGGGGTTGAAAATTGATTATGAGGCTTTGACTGGTGCATTTTGAACACACAAAAAATCTGGAGTTCAAATAAATTCAAGAAAATGAAATGTCTTTTGTAACCGATGAGTTTCCTTCCGAAACCTTGATACTTGGAAAGAGACTGTCCGTTTTGTACACGAAGTGCATCTAGCATTTGCCGTAACCCTCTCAACTCTTTAGCACATGCTATGTGGGTGAAATGGTGATACCATGCCAACTTTCAACCTTTTCAGAGTTCATTTGTAGTGCTTTTTAATTTCAGGGTCATTTAGCTCAAAAAAATCAATAACTGCATGAAAAATAACAAATGAAGTCAAAAAGGGTTGAAAATTGATGATGTGGCTTTGAATGGTACATTTTGAACACACAAGAAGCCTGGAGTTCAAATGAGTTCAACAAAATGAAATGCCTTTTTGTAACAGATGAGTTTAGGTCTGAAACACTGATACTTCGAAAGAGACTGTCCGTTGTGTACACGAAGTGCATCCAGCTTCTGCCGTAAGCCTCTCAATTTTTTAGCACATTCTATGTGGGTGAAATGATGATACCATGCCAACTTTCAACCTTTTCAGAGTTCGTTTGTAGTGCTTTTCAATTTCAGGGTCATTTAGCTCAAAAAAATCAATAACTGCATGAAAAATAACAAATGAAGTCACAAGGGGTTGACAATTCATGATGTGGCTTTGAATGGTCCATTTTGAACACACAAAAAACCTGGTGTTCAAATAAATTCAAGAAAATGAAATGTCTTTTGTAACCGATGAGTTTCCGTCCGAAACCCTCATACTTCGAAAGAGACTGTCTGTTTTGTACACGAAGTGCATCCAGCTTTTGCCGTAACCCTCTCAACTTTTTAGCACATGCTATGTGGGTGAAATGATGATACCATGCCAACTTTCAACCCTTTCAGACTTCATTTGTAGTGCTTTTCAATTTCAGGGTCATTTAGCTCAAAAAAATTAGTAAGTGCATGAAAATACCAAATGAAGTCAGAAAGGGCTGAAAATTGATGATGTGGCTTTGAATGGTGCATTTTTAACACACAAAAAGCTTGGAGTTCAAATAAGTTCAAGAAAATGAAATGCCTTTTGTAGCAGATGAGTTTATGAGCCGAAACCCTGATACTTCGAAAGAGACTGTCCGTTTTGTACACGAAGTGCATCCAGCTTTTGCCGTAACCCTCTCAACTCTTTAGCACAGGCTATGTGGGTGAAATGATGATACCATGCCAACTTTCAACCTTTTTAGAGCTCATTTGTAGTGCTTTTTCAAATTCAGGGTCATTTAGCTCAAAAAAATTAATAACTGCATGAAAAATAACAAATTAAGTCAGAAAGGGTTGAAAATTGATGATATGGCTTTGAATGGTGCATTTTGAACACACCAAAATCCTGGAGTTCAAATAACTAACTTCAAGAAAATGAAATGCCTTTTTGTAACAGATGATATTATGTCCGAAACCCTGATACTTCGAAAGAAACTGTCCGTTGTGTACATGAAGTGCATCCAGTTTTTGCCGTAGCCCTCTCAACTTTTTAGCACATTCTATGTGGGTGAATTGATGATACCATGGTAACTTTCAACCTTTTCAGAGTTCGTTTGTAGTGCTTTTCAATTTCAGGGTCATTTAGCTCAAAAAAATCAATAACTGCATGAAAAATAACATCAGAAGTCAGAAAGGGTTGAAAATTGATGATATGGCTTTGAATGGTGCATTTTGAACACACAAAAAGCCTGGAGTTCAATTAAATTCAAGAAAGTGAAATGCCTTTTTGTAACAGATGAGTTCATGTCCGAAACCCTGATACTTCGAAAGAGACTGTCCGTTGTGTACACGAAGTGCATCCATCTTTTGCCGTAACCCTCTCAACTTTTTAGCACATTCTATGTGGGTTAAATGATGATACCATGCCAACTTTCAACGTTTTGAGAGTTTGTTTGTAGTGCTTTTCAATTTCAGGGTCATTTAGCTCAAAAAAAATCAAAAACTGCGTGAAAAATAACAAATGAAGTCAGAAGGGGTTGAAAATTGATTATGTGACTTTGAATAGTGCATTTTTAACACACAAAAAGCCTGGAGTTCAAATAAGTTCAAGAAAATGAAATTCCTTTTGTAACACATGAGTTTATGTGCCGAAACCCTGATACTTCGAAAGAGACTGTTCGTTTTGTACACGAAGTGCATCCAGCTTTTGCTGTAACCCTCACAACTCTTTAGCACATGCTATGTGGGTGAAAGGATGATACCATGCCAACTTTCAACCTTTTTAGAGTTCATTTGTAGTGCTTTTCAATTTCAGGGTCATTTAGCTGAAAAAAATAAATAACAAATGAAAAATAACAAATGAAGTCAGAAAGGGTTGAAAATTGATGATGTGGCTTTGAGTGGTCCATTTTGAACACACAAAAAACCTGGAGTTCAAATAAGTTCAAGAAAATGAAATGCCTTTTTGTAACAGATGAGTTTATGTCCGAAATCCTGATACTTCGAAATAGACTGTCTGTTGTGTACACGAAGTGCATCCAGCTTTTGCCGTAACCCTCTCAACTTTTTAGCACATTCTATGTGGGTTAAATGATGATACCATGCCAACTTTCAACTTTTTCAGAGTAAGTTTGTAGTGCTTTTCAATTTCAGGGTCATTTAGCTAAAAAAAATCAATAGCTGCGTGAAAAATAACAAATGAAGTCAGAAGGGGTTGAAAATTGATTATCTGGCTTTGAATGGTGCATTCTGAACACACAAAAAGCTTGGAGTTCAAATAAGTTCAAGAAAATGAAATTGCTTTTGTAACAGATGAGTTTATGTGCCGAAACCCTAATACTTCGAAAGAGACTGTCCGTTTTGTACACGAAGTGCATCCAGCTTTTGTCGTAACCCTCACAACTATTTAGCACATGCTATCTGGGTGAAAGGATGATACCATGCCAACTTTCAACCTTTTTAGAGTTCATTCGTAGTGCTTTTCAAGTTCAGGGTCATTTAGCTCAAAAAAAAATAACTGCATGAAAAATAACAAATGAAGTCAGAAAGGGTTGAAAATTGATGATGTGGCTTTGAGTGGTGCATTTTGAACACACAAAAAACCTAGAGTTCAAATAAGTTCAAGAAAATGAAATGCCTTTTTGTAACAGATGAGTTTATGTCTGAAACCCTGATACTTCGAACGAGACTGTCCGTTGTGTACACGAAGTGCATCCAGCTTTTGCCGTAACCCTCTTAACTTTTTAGCACATTCTATTTGGGTGAAAGGATGATACCATGGCAACTTTCAACCTTTTTAGAGTTCATTTGTAGTGCTTTTCAATTTCAGGGTCATTTAGCTCAAAAAATCAATAACTGCATGAAAAATAACAAATAAATTCAGAAACGGTTGAAAATTGATGATGTGGCTTTGAATGGTGCATTTTCAACACACAAAAAGCGTGGAGTTCAAATAAGTTCAAGAAAATGAAATGCCTTTTTCTAACAGATGAGTTTATGTCCGAAACCCTGATACTTCGAAAGAGACTGTCCGTTGTGTACACGAAGTGCATCCAGCTTTTGCCGTAACCCTCTCAAGTTTTTAGCACATTCTATGTGGGTGAAATGATGATACCATGCCAACTTTCAACCTTTTCAGAGTTTGTTTGTAGTGCTTTTCAATTTCAGGGTCATTTAGCTCAAAAAAAATCAATAACTGCGTGAAAAATAACAAATGAAATCAGAAGGGGTTGAAAATTGATTATGTGGCTTTGACTGGTGCATTTTGAACACACAAAAAACCTGGAGTTCAAATAAATTCAAGAAAAAGAAATGTCTTTTGTACCCGATGAGTTTCCGTCCGAAACCATCATACTTCGAAAGAGACTGTCCGTTTTGTACACGAAGTGCCTCCAGCTTTTGCCGTAACCCTCTCAAATTTTTAGCACATGCTATGTGGGTGAAATGATGATACCATGCCAACTTTCAACCTCTTCAGAGTTCATTTGTAGTGCTTTTCAATGTCAGGGTCATTTATCTCAAAAAATTCAATAACTTCATGGAAAATAACAAATGAAGTCAGAAATGGTTGAAAATTGATGATGTGGCTTTGAATGGTGCATTTTGAACACACAAAAATCCTGGAGTTCAAATAAGTTCAAGAAAATGAAATGCCTTTTTGTAACAGATGAGTTTATGTCCGAAACCCTGATACTTCGAAAGAGACTGTCCGTTGTGTACACAAAGTGCATCCAACTTTTTTCGTAACCCTCTCAACTTTTTAGCACATTCTATGTGGGTTAAATGATGATGCCATGCCAACTTTCAACCTTTTCAGAGTTCGTTTGTAGTGCTTTTCTATTTCAGGGTCATTTAGCTAAAAAAAATTCAATAACTGCGTGAAAAATAACAAATGAAGTCAGAAGGGGTTGAAAATTGATTATGCGGCTTTGAATGGTGCATTTTGAACACACAAAAAGCTTGGAGTTCAAATAAGTTCAAGAAAACGAAATTCCTTTTGTAACAGATGAGTTTATGTGCCGAAACCCTGATACTTCGAAAGAGACTGTCCGTTTTGTACATGAAGTGCATCCAGCTTTTGCCGTAACCCTCACAACTATTTAGCACATGCTATGTGGGTGAAATGATGATACCATGCCAACTTTCAACCTTTTTAGAGTTTATTTGTAGTGATTTTCAATTTTAGGGTCACTTAGCTCAAAAAGAAAATAACTGCATGAAAAATAACAAATGTAGTCAGAAAGGGTTGAAAATTGATGATGTGGCTTTGAATGGTGCATTTTCAACACATAAAAAGCCTGGAGTTCAAATAAGTTCAAGAAAATGAAATGCCTTTTTGTAACAGATGAGTTTATGGCCGAAACCATGATACTTCGAAAGAGATTGTTCGTTGTGTACACGAAGTGCATCCAGCTTTTGCGGTAACCCTCATAACTTTTTAGCACATTCTATGTGGGTGAAATGATGATACCATGCCAACTTTCAACCTTTTCAGTGTACGTTTGTAGTGCTTTTCAATTGCAGGGTCATTTAGCTCAAAAAAAATCAATAACTGTAAAAATAACAAATGAAGTCAAAAGGGGTTGAAAATAGATTATGTGGCTTTGAATGCTGCATTTTGAACGCACAAAAATCTTGGAGTTCAAATAAGTTCAATAAAATAAAATTCCTTTTGGAACAGATGAGTTTACGTGTCGAAACCCTGATACTTCGAAAGAGACTGTCCGTTTTGTACACGAAGTGCATCCAGCTTTTGCCGTAACCCTCACAATTCTTTAGAACATGCTATGTGGGTGAAAGGATGATACCATGGCAACTTTCAACCTTTTTAGAGTTCATTTGTAGTGCTTTTCAATTACAGGGTCATTTAGCTCAAAAAAATCAATAACTGCATGAAAAATAACAAATGAAGTCAGAAAGGGTTGAAAATTGATGATGTGGCTTTGAATGGTGCATTTTGAACACACAAAAAGCCTGGAGTTCAAATAAGTTCAAGAAAATGAAATGCCTTTTTGTAACAGATGAGTTTATGTCCGAAATCCTGATACTTCGAAAGAGACTGTCCGTTGTGTACACGAAGTGCATCCAGCTTTTGCCGTAACCCTCTCAAGTTTTTAGCACATTCTATGTGGGTGAAATGATGATACCATGCCAACTTTCAACCTTTTTAGAGTTTGTTTGTAGTGCTTTTCAATTTCAGGGTCATTTATCTCAAAAAAATCAATAACTGCATGGAAAATAACAAATGAAGTCATAAAGGGTTGAAAATTGATGATGTGGCTTTGAATGGTGCATTTTGAACACACAAAAAGCCTGGAGTTCAAATAAGTTCAAGAAAATGAAATGCCTTTTTGTAACAGATGAGTTTATGGCCGAAACCATGATACTTCGAAAGAGATTGTTCGTTGTGTACACGAAGTGCATCCAGCTTTTGCGGTAACCCTCATAACTTTTTAGCACATTCTATGTGGGTGAAATGATGATACCATGCCAACTTTCAACCTTTTCAGAGTTCGTTTGTAGTGCTTTTCAATTGCAGGGTCATTTAGATCAAAAAAAATCAATAACTGTAAAAATAACAAATGAAGTCAGAAGGGGTTGAAAATTGATTATGTGGCTTTGAATGGTGCATTTTGAATGCACAAAAATCTTGGAGGTCAAATAAGTTCAATAAAATAAAATTCCTTTTGTAACAGATGAGTTTACGTGTCGAAACCCTGATACTTCGAAAGAGACTGTCCGTTTTGTACACGAAGTGCATCTAGCTTTTGCCGTAACCCTCACAACTCTTTAGAACATGCTATGTGGGTGAAAGGATGATACCATGGCAACTTTCAACCTTTTTAGAGTTCATTTGTAGTGCTTTTCAATTTCAGGGTCATTTAGCTCAAAAAAATCAATAACTGCATGAAAAATAACAAATGAAGTCAGAAAGGGTTGAAAATTGATGATGTGGCTTTGAATGGTGCATTTTGAACACACAAAAAGTGTGGAGTTCAAATAAGTTCAAGAAAATGAAATGCCTTTTTGTAACAGATGAGTTTATGTCCGAAATCCTGATACTTCGAAAGAGACTGTCCGTTGTGTACACGAAGTGCATCCAGCTTTTGCCGTAACCCGCTCAAGTGTTTAGCACATTCTATGTGGGTGAAATGATGATACCATGCCAACTTTCAACCTTTTTAGAGTTTGTTTGTAGTGCTTTCCAATTTCAGGGTCATTTAGCTCAAAAAAAATTCAATAACTGCGTGAAAAATAACAAATGAAGTTAGAAGGGGTTCAAAATTGATTATGTGGCTTTGACTGGTGTATTTTGAACACACAAAAAACCTGGAGTTCAAATAAATTCAAGAAAATGAAATGTCTTTTGTACCCGATGAGTTTCCGTCCGAAACCCTCATACTTCGAAAGAGACTGTCCGTTTTCTACACGAAGTGCATCCAGCTTTTGCCGTAACCCTCTCAAATTTTTAGCACATGCTATGTGGGTGAAATGATGATACCATGCCAACTTTCAACCTTTTCAGAGTTCATTTGTAGTGCATTTCAATTTCAGGGTCAGTTATCTCAAAAAAATCAATAACTGCATGGAAAATAACAAATGAAGTCAGAAAGGGTTGAAAATTGATGATGTGGCTTTGAATGGTGCATTTTGAACACACAAAAATCCTGGAGTTCAAATAAGTTCAAGAAATTGAAATGCCTTTTTGTAACAGATGAGTTTATGTCCGAAACCCTGATACTTCGAAAGAGACAGTCCGTTGTGTACACGAAGTGCATCCAACTTTTGTCATAACCCTCTCAACTTTTTAGCACATTCTATGTGGGTTAAATGATGATACCATGCCAACTTTCAACCTTTTCAGAGTTCGTTTGTAGTGCTTTTCAATTTCAGGGTCATTTAGCTAAAAAAAATTCAATAACTTCGTGAAAAATAACAAATGAAGTCAGAAGGGGTTGAAAATTGATTATGCGGCTTTGAATGGTGCATTTTGAACACACAAAAATCTTGGAGTTCAAATAAGTTCAAGAAAATGAAATTCCTTTTGTAACAGATGAGTTTATGTGCCGAAACCCTGATACTTCGAAAGAGACTGTCCGTTTTGTACACGAAGTGCATCCAGGTTTTGCCGTAACCCTCACAACTATTTAGCACATGCTATGTGGGTGAAATGATGATACCATGCCAACTTTCAACCTTTTTAGAGTTCATTTGTAGTGCTTTTCAATTTCAGGGTCACTTAGCTCAAAAAAAAAATAACTACATGAAAAATAACAAATGTAGTCAGAAAGGGTTGAAAATTGATGATGTGGCTTTGAGTGGTGCATTTTGAACACACAAAAAACCTGGAGTTCAAATAAGTTCAAGAAAATGAAATGCCTTTTTGTAACAGATGAGTTTATGTCCCAAACCCTGATACTTCGAAAGAGACTGTCCGTTTTGTACACGAAGTAGATCCAGCTTTTGCCGTAACACTCTCAACTCTTTAGCACAGGATATGTGGGTGAAATGATGATACCTTGCCAACTTTCAACCTTTTTAGAGTTCATTTGTACTGCTTTTCAATTTCAGGGTCATTTAGCTCAAAAAAATCAATAACTGCATGAAAAATAACAAATGAAGTGAGAAAGGGTTGAAAATTGATGATATGGCTTTGAATGATGCATTTTCAACACATAAAAAGCTTGGAGTTCAAAAAAGTTCAAGAAAATGAAATGCCTTTTTGTAACAGATGAGTTTATGGCCGAAACCCTTATACTTCGAAAGAGATTGTTCGTTGTGTACACGAAATGCATCCAGCTTTTCCGGTAACCCTCTCAACTTTTTAGCAGATTCTATGTGGGTGAAATGATGATACCATGCCAACTTTCAACCTTTTCAGAGTTCGTTTGTAGTGCTTTTCAATTGCAGGGTCATTTAGCTCAAAAAAAATCAATAACTGTAAAAATAACAAATGAAGTCAGAAGGGGTTGAAAATTGATTATGTGGCTTTGAATGGTGCATTTTGAACACACAAAAAGCTTGGAGTTCAAATAAGTTCAATAAAATAAAATTCCTTTTGTAACAGATGAGTTTATGTGTCGACACCCTGATACATCGAAAGAGACTGTCCGTTTTGTACATGAAGTGCATCCATCTTTTGCCGTAACCCTCACAACTCTTTAGCACATGCTATGTGGGTGAAAGGATGATACCATGGCAACTTTCACCTTTTTAGAGTTCATTTGTAGTGCTTTTCAATTTCAGGGTCATTTAGCTCAAAAAAATCAATAACTGCATGAAAAATAACAAATGAAGTCAGAAAGGGTTGAAAATTGATGATGTGGCTTTGAATGGTGCATTTTGAACACACAAAAAGCGTGGAGTTCAAATAAGTTCAAGAAAATGAAATGCCTTTTTGTAACAGATGAGTTTATGTCCGAAATCCTGATACTTCGAAAGAGACTGTCCGTTGTGTACACGAAGTGCATCCAGCTTTTGCCGTAACCCTCTCAAGTTTTTAGCACATTCTATGTGGGTGAAATGATGATACCATGCCAACTTTCAACCTTTTCAGAGTTTGTTTGTAGTGCTTTTCAATTTCAGGGTCATTTAGCTCAAAAAAAATTCAATAACTGCGTGAAAAATAACAAATGAAGTCAGAAGGGGTTGAAAATTGATTATGTGGCTTTGACTGGTGCATTTTGAACACACAAAAAACATGGAGTTCAAATAAATTCAAGAAAATGAAATGTCTTTTGTACCCGATGAGTTTCCGTCTGAAACCCTCATACCTCGAAAGGGACTGCCCGTTTTGTACACGAAGTGCATCCAGCTTTTGCCGTAACCCTCTCAAATTATTAGCACATGCTATGTGGGTTAAATGATGATACCATGCCAACTTTCAACCTTTTCAGAGTTCATTTGTAGTGCTTTTCAATTTCAGGGTCATTTACCTCAAAAAAATCAATAACTGCATGGAAAATAACAAATGAAGTCAGAAAGGGTTGAAAATTGATGATGTGGCTTTGAATGGTGCATTTTGAACACACAAAAATCCTGGAGTTCAAATAAGTTCAAGAAAATTAAATGCCTTTTTGTAACAGATGAGTTTATGTCCGAAACCCTGATACTTCGAAAGAGACTGTCCGTTGTGCACATGAAGTGCATCCAACTTTTGTCGTAACCCTCTCAAGTTTTTAGCACATTCTATGTGGGTTAAATGATGATACCATGCCAAATTTCAACCTTTTCAGAGTTCGTTTGTAGTGCTTTTCAATTTCAGGGTCATTTAGCTAAAAAAATTCAATACTGCGTGAAAAATAACAAATGAAGTCAGAAGGGGTTGAAAATTGATTATGCGGCTTTGAATGGTGCATTTTTAACACAAAAAAAGCTTGGCGTTCAAATAAGTTCAAGAAAATGAAATTCCTTTTGTAACAGATGAGTTTATGTGCCGAAACCCTGATACTTCGAAAGAGACTGTCCGTTTTGTACACGAAGTGCATCCAGCTTTTGCCGTAACCCTCACAACTATTTAGCACATGCTATGTGGGTGAAAGGATGATACCATGCCAACTTTCAACCTTTTTAGAGTTCATTTGTAGTGCTTTTCAATTTCAGGGTCACTTAGCTCAAACAAATAAATAACTGCATGAAAAATAACAAATGTAGTCAGAAAGGGTTGAAAATTGATGATGTGGCTTTGAGTGGTGCATTTTGAACACACAAAAAACCTAGAGTTCAAATAAGTTCAAGAAAATGAAATGCCTTTTTGTAACAGATGAGTTTATGTCCCAAACCCTGATACTTCGAAAGAGACTGTCCGTTTTGTACACGAGGTGCATCTAGCTTTTGCCGTAACCCTCTCAACTCTTTAGCACAGGATATGTGGGTGAAATGATGATACCTTGCCAACTTTCAACCTTTTTAGAGTTCATTTGTAGTGCTTTTCAGTTTCAGGGTCATTTGGCTCAAAAAAATCAATAACTGCATGAAAAATAACAAATGAAGTCAGAAAGGGGTGAAAATTGATGATATGGCTTTGAATGGTGCATTTTGAACACATAAAAAGCCTGGAGTTCAAATAAGTTAAGAAAATGAAATGCCTTTTTGTAACAGATTAGTTTATGGCCGAAACCCTGATACTTCGAATGAGATTGTCCGTTGTGTACACGAAGTGCATCCAGCTTTTGCCGTAACCCTCTCAACTTTTTAGCACATTCTATGTGGGTTAAATGATGATACCATGCCAACTTTCAACCTTTTCAGAGTTCGTTTGTAGTGCTTTTCAATTGCAGGGTCATTTAGCTCAAAAAAAATCAATAACTGCGTGAAAAATAACAAATGAAGTCAGAAGGGGTTGAAAATTCATTATGTGGCTTTGAATGGTGCATTTTGAACACACAAAAAGCTTGGAGTTCCAATAAGTTCAAGAAAATGAAATTCCTTTTGTAACAGATGAGTTTATGTGCGGAAACCGTGATACTACGAAAGAGACTATCCGTTTTGTACACGAAGTGCATCCAGCTTTTGCCGTAACACTCTCAACTTTTTAGCACATTCTATGTGGGTGAAATGATGATACCATGCCAACTTTCAACCTTTTCAGAGTTCGTTTGTAGTGCTTTTCAATTGCAGGGTCATTTAGCTCAAAAAAAATAAATAACTGCGTGAAAAATAACAAATGAAGTCAAAAAGGGTTGAAAATTGGTGATGTGGCTTTGAATGGTGCATTTTGAACACACATAAAGCCTGGAGTTCAAATAAGTTCAAGAAAATGAAATGCCTTTTTGTAACAGATGAGTTTATGTCCGAAACCCTGATACTTCGAAAGAGACTGTCCGTTGTGTACACGAAGTGCATCCAGCTTTTGCCGTAACCCTCTCAACTTTTTAGCACATTCTATGTGGGTGAAATGATGATACCATGCCAACTTTCAACCTTTTCAGAGTTCGTTTGTAGTGCTTTTCAATTTCAGGGTCATTTATCTAAAAAAATCAATAACTGCATGAAAAATAACAAATGAAGTCAAAAAGGGTTGAAAATTGATGATGTGGCTTTGAATGGTGCATTTTGAACACACATAAAGCCTAGAGTTCAAATAAGTTCAAGAAAATGAAATGCCTTTTTGTAACAGATGAGTTTATGTCCGAAACCCTGATACTTCGAAAGAGACTGTCCCTTGTGTACACAAAGTGCATCCAGCTTTTGCCGTAACCCTCTCAACTTTTTAGCACATTCTATGTGGGAGAAATGATGATACCATGCCAACTTTCAACCCTTTCAGAGTTCGTTTGTAGTGCTTTTCAATTGCAGGGTCATTTAGCTCAAAAAAAATCAATAACTGCGTGAAAAATAAGAAATGAAGTCAAAAAGGGTTGAAAATTCATGATGTGGCTTTGAATGGTGCATTTTGAACACACATAAAGCCTGGAGTTCAAATAAGTTCAAGAAAATGAAATGCCTTTTTGTAACAGATGAGTTTATGTCCGAAACCCTGATACTTCGAAAGAGACTGTCCGTTGTGTACAGGAAGTGCATCCAGCTTTTGCCGTAACCCTCTCAACTTTTTAGCACATTCTATGTGGGTGAAATGATGATACCATGCCAACTTTCAACCTTTTCAGAGTTCGTTTGTAGTGCTTTTCAATTTCAGGGTCATTTATCTCAAAAAAATCAATAACTGCATGAAAAATAACAAATGAAGTCAAAAAGGGTTGAAAATTGATGATGTGGCTTTGAATGGTGCATTTTGAACACACATAAAGCCTGGAGTTCAAATAAGTTCAAGAAAATGAAATGCCTTTTTGTAACAGATGAGTTTATGTCCAAAACCCTGATACATCGAAAGAGACTGTCCCTTGTTTACACGAAGTGCATCCAGCTTTTGCCGTAACCCTCTCAACTTTTTAGCACGTTCTATGTGGGAGAAATGATGATACCATGCCAACTTTCAACCTTTTCAGAGTTCGTTTGTAGTGCTTTTCAATTGCAGGGTCATTTAGCTCAAAAAAAATCAATAACTGCGTGAAAAATAACAAATGAAGTCGGAAGGGTTTGAAAATTGATTATGTGGCTTTGAATGGTGCATTTTGAACACACAAAAAGCTTGGAGTTCAAATAAGTTCAAGAAAATAAAATTCCTTTTGTAACAGATGAGTTTATGTGTCGAAACCCTGATACTTCGAAAGAGACTGTCCGTTTTGTACACGAAGTGCATCCAGCTTTTGCCGTAACCCTCACAACTCTTTAGCACATGCTATGTGGGTGAAAGGATGATACCATGGCAACTTCCAACCTTTTTAGAGTTCATATGTAGTGCTTTTCAATTTCAGGGTCATTTAGCTCAAAAAAATCAATAACTACATGAAAAATAACAAATGAAGTCAGAAAGGGTTGAAAATTGGTGATGTGGCTTTGAATGGTGCATTTTGAACACACATAAAGCCTGGAGTTCAAATAAGTTCAAGAAAATGAAATGCCTTTTTGTAACAGATGAGTTTATGTCCGAAACCCTGATACTTCGAAAGAGACTGTCCGTTGTGTACACGAAGTGCATCCAGCTTTTGCCGTAACCCTCTCAACTTTTTAGCACATTCTATGTGGGTGAAATGATGATACCATGCCAACTTTCAACCTTTTCAGAGTTCGTTTGTAGTGCTTTTCAATTTCAGGGTCATTTATCTAAAAAAATCAATAACTGCATGAAAAATAACAAATGAAGTCAAAAAGGGTTGAAAATTGATGATGTGGCTTTGAATGGTGCATTTTGAACACACATAAAGCCTAGAGTTCAAATAAGTTCAAGAAAATGAAATGCCTTTTTGTAACAGATGAGTTTATGTCCGAAACCCTGATACTTCGAAAGAGACTGTCCCTTGTGTACACAAAGTGCATCCAGCTTTTGCCGTAACCCTCTCAACTTTTTAGCACATTCTATGTGGGAGAAATGATGATACCATGCCAACTTTCAACCCTTTCAGAGTTCGTTTGTAGTGCTTTTCAATTGCAGGGTCATTTAGCTCAAAAAAAATCAATAACTGCGTGAAAAATAACAAATGAAGTCAAAAAGGGTTGAAAATTCATGATGTGGCTTTGAATGGTGCATTTTGAACACACATAAAGCCTGGAGTTCAAATAAGTTCAAGAAAATGAAATGCCTTTTTGTAACAGATGAGTTTATGTCCGAAACCCTGATACTTCGAAAGAGACTGTCCGTTGTGTACAGGAAGTGCATCCAGCTTTTGCCGTAACCCTCTCAACTTTTTAGCACATTCTATGTGGGTGAAATGATGATACCATGCCAACTTTCAACCTTTTCAGAGTTCGTTTGTAGTGCTTTTCAATTTCAGGGTCATTTATCTCAAAAAAATCAATAACTGCATGAAAAATAACAAATGAAGTCAAAAAGGGTTGAAAATTGATGATGTGGCTTTGAATGGTGCATTTTGAACACACATAAAGCCTGGAGTTCAAATAAGTTCAAGAAAATGAAATGCCTTTTTGTAACAGATGAGTTTATGTCCAAAACCCTGATACTTCGAAAGAGACTGTCCCTTGTTTACACGAAGTGCATCCAGCTTTTGTCGTAACCCTCTCAACTTTTTAGCACGTTCTATGTGGGAGAAATGATGATACCATGCCAACTTTCAACCTTTTCAGAGTTCGTTTGTAGTGCTTTTCAATTGCAGGGTCATTTAGCTCAAAAAAAATCAATAACTGCGTGAAAAATAACAAATGAAGTCGGAAGGGTTTGAAAATTGATTATGTGGCTTTGAATGGTGCATTTTGAACACACAAAAAGCTTGGAGTTCAAATAAGTTCAAGAAAATAAAATTCCTTTTGTAACAGATGAGTTTATGTGTCGAAACCCTGATACTTCGAAAGAGACTGTCCGTTTTGTACACGAAGTGCATCCAGCTTTTGCCGTAACCCTCACAACTCTTTAGCACATGCTATGTGGGTGAAAGGATGATACCATGGCAACTTCCAACCTTTTTAGAGTTCATATGTAGTGCTTTTCAATTTCAGGGTCATTTAGCTCAAAAAAATCAATAACTACATGAAAAATAACAAATGAAGTCAGAAAGGGTTGAAAATTGATGATGTGGCTTTGAATGGTGCATTTTGAACACACAAAAAGCCTGGAGTTCAAATAAGTTCAAGAAAATGAAATGCTTTTTGTAACGGATGAGTTTATGTCCGAAACCCTGATACTTCCAAAGAGACTGTTCATTGTGTACACGAAGTGCATCCAGCTTTTGCCGTAACCCTCTCAACTTTTTAGCACATTCTATGTGGGTGAAATGGTGATACCATGCCAACTTTCAACCTTTTCAGAGTTCGTTTGTAGTGTTTTTCAATTTCAGGGTTATTTAGCTCAAAAAAAATCAATAACTGCGTGAAAAATAAGAAATGAAGTCAGAAGGGGTTGAAAATTGATTATATGGCTTTGAATGGTGCATTTTGAACACACAAAAAACCTGGAGTTCAAATAAATTCAAGAAAATGAAATGTCTTTTGTACCCGATGAGTATCCGTGCGAAACCCTCATACTTCGGAAGAGATTGTCCGTTTTGTACACGAAGTGCATCCAACTTTGGCCGTAACCCTCTCAAATTTTATCACATGCTATGTGGGTGAAATGATGATACCATGCCAACTTTCAACCTTTTCAGAGTTCATTTGTAGTGCTTTTCAATTTCAGGGTCATTTATCTCAAAAAAATCAATAACTGCATGGAAAATAACAAATGAAGTCAGAAAGGGTTGAAAATTGATAATGTGGCTTTGAATGGTGCATTTTGAACACACAAAAAGACTGGAGTTCAAAGAAGTTCAAGAAAATGAAATGCCTTTTTGTAACAGATGAGTTTATGTCCGAAACCCTGATACTTCGAAAGAGACTGTCCGTTGTGCACATGAAGTGCATCCAACTTTTGCCGTAACCCTCTCTACTTTTTAGCACATTCTATGTGGGTTAAATGATGATACCATGCCAACTTTCAACCTTTTCAGAGTTCGTTTGTAGTGCTTTTCAATTTCAGGGTCATTTAGCTCAAAAAAATCAATAACTGCGTGAAAAATAACAAATGAAGTCAGAAGGGGTTGAAAATTGATTATGTGGCTTTTAATGGTGCATTTTGAACACACAAAAAGCTTGGAGCTCAAATAAGTTCAAGAAAATGAAATTCCTTTTGTAACAGATGAGTTTATGTGTCGAAACCGTGATACTTCGAAAGAGACTGTCCGTTTTGTACACGAAGTGCATCCAGCTTTTGCCGTAACCCTCACAACTATTTAGCACATGCTATGTGGGTGAAAGGGTGATACCATGCCAACTTTCAACCTTTTTAGAGTTCATTTGTAGTGCTTTTCAATTTCAGGGTCATTTAGCTCAAAAAAATAAATAACTGCATGAAAAATAACAAATTTAGTCAGAAAGGGTTGAAAATTAATGATGTGGCTTTGAGTGGTGCATTTTGAACACACAAAAAACCTGGAGTTCAAATAAGTTCAAGAAAATGAAATGCCTTTTTGTAACAGATGAGTTTATGTCCCAAACCCTGATACTTCGAAAGAGACTGTCCGTTTTGTACACGAAGTGCATCCAGCTTTTGCCGTAACCCTCTGAACTTTTTAGCACATGCTATATGGGTTAAATGATGATACCATGCCAACTTTCAACCACTTTTAGAGTTCATTTGTAGTGCTTTCAAATTTCAGGGTCATTCACCTCAAAAAAATTAGTAAGTGCATGAAAATATCAAATGAAGTAAGGAAGGGCTGAAAATTGATGATGTGGCTTTGAATAGTATATTTTTAACACACAAAAAGCTTGGAGTTCAAATAAGTTCAAGAAAATGAAATGCCTTTTGTAACAGATGAGTTTATGTGCCGAAAACCTTGATACTTCGAAACAGATGGTCCGTTTTGTACACGAAGTGCATCCAGCTTTTGCCGTAACCCTCTCAACTCTTTAGCACAGGATATGTGGGTGAAATGATGATACCTTGCCAACTTTCAACCTTCTTAGAGTTCATTTGTAGTGCTTTTCAATTTCAGGGTCATTTAGCTCAAAAAGTCAATAACTGCATGAAAAATAACAAATGAAGTCAGAAAGGGTTGAAAATTGATGATATGGCTTTGAATGGTGCATTTTGAACACATAAAAAGCCCGGAGTTCAAATAAGTTCAAGAAAATGAAATGCCTTTTTGTAACAGATGAGTTTATGGCTGAAACCCTGATACTTCGAAAGGGACTGTCTGTTTTGTACATGAAGTGCATCCAGCTTTTGCCGTAACCCTCTCAACTTTTTACCACATTCTATGTGGGTGACATGAGGATACCATGCCAACTTTCAACCTTTTCAGAGTTCGTTTGTAGTGCTTTTCAATTTCAGGATCATTTAGCTCAAAAAAATCAATAACTGCATGAAAAATAACAAATCAAGTCAGAAGGTGTTGAAAATTGATGATGTGGCTTTGAATGCTGCCTTTTGAACACACAAAAAACTTGGAGTTCAAATAAATTAAAGAAAATGAAATGTCTTTCGTAACCGATGAGTTTGTGTCCGAAACGCAGATACTTCGAAAGAGACTGTATGTTTTGTACACGAAGTGCATCCAACTTTTGCCGTAACCCTCTCAAAATTTTAGCAGATGCTATGTGGGTGAAATGATGATACCATGCCAACTTTCAACCATTTCAGAGTTCATTTGTAGTGCTTTTCAATTTCAGGGTCATTTAGCTCAAAAAAATTAGTAAGTGCATGAAATATACCAAATGAAGTCATGAAGGGTTGAAAATTGATGATGTGGCTTTAAATGGTGCATTTTGAACACACAACAACCTTGGAGTTCAAATAAGTTCGAGAAAATGAAATTCCTTTTGTAACAGATGAGTTTATGTGTCGAAACCCTGATACTTCGACGGTGACTGTCCATTTTGTACACGAAGTGCATCCAGCTTTTGTCGTAACCCTCTCAACTTTTTAGCACGTGCTATGTGGGTGAAATGATGATACCATGCCAAATTTCAACACTTTCAGAGTTCATTTGTAGTGCGTGTCAATTTTAGGGTCATTTACCTCAAAAAAATTAGTAAGTGCATGAAAATATCAAATGAAGTAAGAAAGGGCTGAAAATTGATGATGTGGCTTTGAATAGTGCATTTTTAACACACAAAAAGCTTGGAGTTCAAATAAGTTAAGTAAATGAAATGCCTTTTGTAATAGATGAGTTTATGAGCTGAAACCATGATACTTCGAAAGAGATTGTCCGTGTTGTAAACGAAGTGCATCCAGCTTTTGCCGTAACCCTCTCAACTCTTTAGCACAGGATATGTGGGTGAAATGATTATACCTTGCCAACTTTCAACCAATTTAGAGTTGATTTGTAGTGCTTTTCAATTTCAGGGTCATTTAGTTCAAAAAAATCAATAACTGCATGAAAAATAACAAATGAAGTCAGAAAGGGTTGAAAATTGATGATATGGCTTTGAATGGTGCATTTTGAACACATAAAAAGCCTGGAGTTCAAATAAGTTCAAGAAAATGAAATGCCTTTTTGTAACAGATGAGTTTATGGCTGAAACCCTGATACTTCGAAAGAGACTGTCCGTTTTGTACATGAAGTGCATCCAGCTTTTGCCGTAACCCTCTCAACTTTTTACCACATTCTATGTGGGTGACATGAGGATACCATGCCAACTTTCAACCTTTTCAGAGCTCGTTTGTAGTGCTTTTCAATTTCAGGATCATTTAGCTCAAAAAAATCAATAACTGCATGAAAAATAACAAATCAAGTCAGACGGTGTTGAAAATTGATGATGTGGCTTTGAATGCTGCCTTTTGAACACACAAAAAACCTAAATTTCAAATAAATTCAAGAAAATGAAATGTCTTTTGTAACCGATGAGTTTGTGTCCGAAACGCAGATACTTCGAAAGAGACTATCCGTTTTGTACACGAAGTGCATCCAACTTTTGCCGTAACCCTGTCAAATTTTTAGCAGATGTTATGTGGGTGAAATGATGATACCATGCCAACTTTCAACCTTTTCAGAGTTCATTTGTAGTGCTGTTCAATTTCAGGGTCATTTAGCTCAAAAAAATTAGTAAGTGCATGAAATATACCAAATGAAGTCACGAAGGGTTGAAAATTGATGATGTGGATTTAAATGGTGCATTTTGAACACACAAAAACCTTGGAGTTCAAATAAGTTCAAGAAAATGAAATGCCTTTTGTAACAGATGAGTTTATGTGCCGAAACCCTGATACTTCGTAAGAGACTGTCCGTTTTGTACACGAAGTGCATCCAACTTTTGTGGTAACCCTCTCAACTCTTTATCACATGCTATGTGGGTTAAATAATGATACCATGCCAACTTTCAACCTTGTTAGAGTTCATTTGTAGTGCTTCTCAATTTCAGGGTCATTCAACTCAAAAAAATAAATAACTGCATGAAAAATACCAAGTGAAGTCAGAAAGGGTTGAAAATTGATGATGTGGCTTTGAATGGTGCATTTTGAACACACAAAAAGCCTGGAGTTCAAATAAGTTCAAGAAAATGAAATGCCTTTTTGTAACAGATGAGTTTACGTCCGAAACCCTGATAATTTGAAAGAGACTGTCCGTCGTGTACACGAAGTGCATCCAGCTTTTGCCGTAACCCTCTCAACTCTTTATCACATGCTATGTGGGTTAAATAATGATACCATGCCAACTTTCAACCTTGTCAGAGTTCATTTGTAGTGCTTCTCAATTTCAGGGTCATTCAGCTCAAAAAAATAAATAACTGCATGAAAAATACCAAATGAAGTCAGAAAGGGTTGAAAATTGATGATGTGGCTTTGAATGGTGCATTTTGAACACACAAAAAGCTTGGAGTTCAGATGAGTTCAAGAAAATGAAATGCATTTTTTGTAACAGATGAGTTTATGTTCGAAACCCTGATACTTCGAAAGAGACTGTCTGTTGTGTACACGAAGTGCATCCAGCTTTTGCCGTAACCCTCTCAACTTTTTAGCACATTCTATGTGGGTGAAATGATGATACCATGCCAACTGTCAACCTTTTCAGAGTTCGTTTGTAGTGCTTTTCAATTTCAGGGTCATTTAGTTAAAAAAAATTAATAACTCCATGAAAAATAACAAATGAAGTCACAAAGGGTTGAAAATTGATCATTTGCCTTTGAATGGTGCCTTTTGAACACACAAAAAACCTGGAGTTCAAATAAGTGCAAGAAAATGAAATTCCTTTTGTAACAGATGAGTTTATGTGCCGAAACCCTGATACTTCGAAAGAGACTGTTCGTTTTGTACACGAAGTGGATCCAACTTTTGCCGTAACCCTCTCAACTCTTTAGCACATGCTATGTGGGTGAAATGATGATATCATGCCAACTTTCAACCTTTTCAGAGTTCATTTGTAGTGCTTCTCAATTTCAGGGTCATTTAGCTCAAAAAAAATCAATAACTGCATGAAAAATAACAAATTAAGTCAGAAAGGGTTGAAAATTGATGATGTGGCTTTGAATGGTGCATTTTGAACACACAAAAAGCCTGGAGTTCAAATAAGTTCAAGAAAATGAAATGCCTTTTTGTAACAGATGAGTTTATGTCCGAAACCCTCATAATTCGAAAGAGACTGCCGTCGTGTACACGAAGTGCATCCAGCTTTGGCCGTAACCCTCTCAACTTTTTAGCACATTCTATGTGGGTGAAATGATGATACCATGCCAACTGTCAACCTTTTCAGAGTTCGTTTGTAGTGCTTTTCAATTTCGGGGTCATTTAGCTCAAAAAAATCAATAACTGCATGAAAAATAACAAATGAAGTCACAAGGGGTTGAAAATTGATGATGTGGCTTTGAATGGTTCATTTTGAACACACAAAAAATCTGGAGTTCAAATAAATTCAAGAAAATGAAATGTCTTTTGTAACCGATGAGTTTCCTTCCGAAACCTTGATACTTTGAAAGAGACTGTCCGTTTTGTACACGAAGTGCATCCATCTTTTGTTGTAACCCTCTGAAATTTTTAGCACATGCTATGTGGGTGAAATGATGATACCATGCCAACTTTCAACCTTTTCAGAGTTCATTTGTAGTGCTTTTCAATTTCGGGGTCATTTAGCTCATAAAATTAGTAAGTGCATGAAAAATACCAAATGAAGTCACAAAGGGTTGAAAATTGATGATGTGGCTTTGAATGGTGCATTTTGAACACACAAAAAGCTTGGAGTTCAAATAAGGTCAAGAAAATGAAATTCCTTTTGTAACAGATGAGTTTATGTGCCGAAACCATAATACTTCGTAAGAGACTGTCCGTTTTGTACACGAAGTGCATCCAGCTTTTGCCGTAACCCTCTCAACTCTTTAGCACATGCTATGTGGGTGAAATGATGATACCATCCCAATTTTCAACCTTTTGAGAGTTCATTTGTAGTGCTTCTCAATTTCAGGGTCGTTTAGCTCAAAAAAATCAATAACTGCATGAAAAATAACAAATGAAGTCAGAAAGGGTTCAAAATTGATGATGTGGCTTTGAATGGTGCATTTTGAACACACAAAAAGCTTGGAGTTCAAATAAGTTCAAGAAAATGAAATGCCTTTTGTAACAGATGAGTTTATGTCCGAAACCCTGATAATTCGAAAGAGACTGTCCGTCGTGTACACGAAGTGCATCCAGCATGTGCCGTAACCCTCTCAACTTTGTAGCTCATTCTATGTGGGTGAAATGATGATACCATGCCAACTATCAACCTTTTCAGAGTTCGTTTGTAGTGCTTTTCAATTTCAGGGTCATTAAGGTCAAAAAAATCAATAACTAAATGAAATTAACAAATGAAGTCACAAGGGGTTGAAAATTGATGATGTGCCTTTGAATGGTTCATTTTGAACACACAAAAAACCTGGAGTTCAAATAAATTCAAGAAAATGAACTGTCTTTTGTAACCGATGAGTTTCCTTCCGAAACCTTGATACTTCGAAAGAGACTGTCCGTTTTGTACGCGAAGTGCATCCATCTTTTGTCATAACCCTCTCAAATTTTTAGCACATGCTATGTGGGTGAAATGATGATACCATGCCAACTTTCAACCTTTTCAGAGTTCATTTGTAGTGCTTTTCAATTTCAGGGTCATTTAGCTCATAAAATTAGAAAGTGCATGAAAAATACCAAATGAAGTCACAAAGGGTTGAAAATTGATGATGTGGCTTTGAATGGTGCATTTTGAACACACAAAAAGCCTGGAGTTCAAATAAGTTCAAGAAAATGAAATGCCTTTTTGTAACAGATGAGTTTATGTCCGAAACCCTCATAATTCGAAAGAGACTGCCGTCGTGTACACGAAGTGCATCCAGCTTTGGCCGTAACCCTCTCAACTTTTTAGCACATTCTATGTGGGTGAAATGATGATACCATGCCAACTGTCAACCTTTTCAGAGTTCGTTTGTAGTGCTTTTCAATTTCGGGGTCATTTAGCTCAAAAAAATCAATAACTGCATGAAAAATAACAAATGAAGTCACAAGGGGTTGAAAATTGATGATGTGGCTTTGAATGGTTCATTTTGAACACACAAAAAATCTGGAGTTCAAATAAATTCAAGAAAATGAAATGTCTTTTGTAACCGATGAGTTTCCTTCCGAAACCTTGATACTTTGAAAGAGACTGTCCGTTTTGTACACGAAGTGCATCCATCTTTTGTTGTAACCCTCTGAAATTTTTAGCACATGCTATGTGGGTGAAATGATGATACCATGCCAACTTTCAACCTTTTCAGAGTTCATTTGTAGTGCTTTTCAATTTCGGGGTCATTTAGCTCATAAAATTAGTAAGTGCATGAAAAATACCAAATGAAGTCACAAAGGGTTGAAAATTGATGATGTGGCTTTGAATGGTGCATTTTGAACACACAAAAAGCTTGGAGTTCAAATAAGGTCAAGAAAATGAAATTCCTTTTGTAACAGATGAGTTTATGTGCCGAAACCATAATACTTCGTAAGAGACTGTCCGTTTTGTACACGAAGTGCATCCAGCTTTTGCCGTAACCCTCTCAACTCTTTAGCACATGCTATGTGGGTGAAATGATGATACCATCCCAATTTTCAACCTTTTGAGAGTTCATTTGTAGTGCTTCTCAATTTCAGGGTCGTTTAGCTCAAAAAAATCAATAACTGCATGAAAAATAACAAATGAAGTCAGAAAGGGTTCAAAATTGATGATGTGGCTTTGAATGGTGCATTTTGAACACACAAAAAGCTTGGAGTTCAAATAAGTTCAAGAAAATGAAATGCCTTTTGTAACAGATGAGTTTATGTCCGAAACCCTGATAATTCGAAAGAGACTGTCCGTCGTGTACACGAAGTGCATCCAGCATGTGCCGTAACCCTCTCAACTTTGTAGCTCATTCTATGTGGGTGAAATGATGATACCATGCCAACTATCAACCTTTTCAGAGTTCGTTTGTAGTGCTTTTCAATTTCAGGGTCATTAAGGTCAAAAAAATCAATAACTAAATGAAATTAACAAATGAAGTCACAAGGGGTTGAAAATTGATGATGTGCCTTTGAATGGTTCATTTTGAACACACAAAAAACCTGGAGTTCAAATAAATTCAAGAAAATGAACTGTCTTTTGTAACCGATGAGTTTCCTTCCGAAACCTTGATACTTCGAAAGAGACTGTCCGTTTTGTACGCGAAGTGCATCCATCTTTTGTCATAACCCTCTCAAATTTTTAGCACATGCTATGTGGGTGAAATGATGATACCATGCCAACTTTCAACCTTTTCAGAGTTCATTTGTAGTGCTTTTCAATTTCAGGGTCATTTAGCTCATAAAATTAGAAAGTGCATGAAAAATACCAAATGAAGTCACAAAGGGTTGAAAATTGATGATGTGGCTTTGAATGGTGCATTTTGAACACACAAAAAGCTTGGAGTTCAAATAAGTTCAAAAAAATGAAATGCCTTTTGTAACAGATGAGTTTATGTGCCGAAACCCTAATACTTCGTAAGAGACTGTCCGTTTTGTACACGAAGTCCATCCAGCTTTTGCCGTAACCCTCTCAACTTTTTAGCACATTCTATGTGGGTGAAATGATGATACCATGCCAACTTTCAACCTTTTCAGAGTTCGTTTGTAGTGCTGTTCAATTTTAGGGTCATTTAGCTCAAAAAAATCAATAACTGCATGAAAAATAACAAATGAAGTCACAAGGGGTTGAAAATTGATTATGTGGCTTTGAATGGTTCATTTTGAACACACAAAAAATCTGGAGTTCAAATAAATTCAAGAAAATGAAATGTCTTTTGTAACTGATGAGTTTCCTTCCGAAACCTTGATACTTCGGAAGAGATTGTCCGTTTTGTACATGAAGTGCATCCATCTTTTGTCGTAACCCTCTCAAATTTTTAGCACATGCTATGTGGGTGAAATGATGATACCATGCCAACTTTCAACCTTTTCAGAGTTCATTAGTAGTGCTTTTCAATTTCAGGGTCATTTAGCTTATAAAATTAGTAAGTGCATGAAAAATACCAAATGAAGTCACAAAGGGTTGAAAATTGATGATGTGGCTTTCAATGGTGCGTTTTGAACACACAAAAAGCTTGGAGTTCAAATAAGTTCAAGAAAATGAAATGCCTTTTGTAACAGATGAGTTTTGTACACGAAGTGCATCCAGCTTTTGCCGTAACCCTCTGAACTTTTTAGCACATTCTATGTGGTTTAAATGATGATACCATGCCAACTTTCAACCTTTTCAGAGTTCATTTCTAGTGCTTCTCAATTTCAGGGTCATTTAGCTCAAAAAAATCAATAACTGCATGAAAAATAACAAATGAAGTCAGAAAGGGTTGAAAATTGATGATGTGGCTTTGAATGCTGCATTTTGAACACACAAAAATCGTGGAGTTCAAATAAGTTCAAGAAAATGAAATGCCTTTTTGTAACAGATGAGTTTATGTCCGAAACCCTGATAATTCGAAAGAGACTGTCCGTTGTGTACACGAAGTGGATCCAGCTTTTGCCGTAACCCTCTCAACTTTTTAGCACATTCTATGTGGGTGAAATGATGATACCATGCCAACTGTCAACCTTTTCAGAGTTCGTTTGTAGTGCTTTTCAATTTCAGGGTCATTTAGCTCATAAAATTAGTAAGTGCATGAAAAATACCAAATGAAGTCACAAAGGGTTGAAAATTGATGATGTGGCTTTGAATGGTGCATTTTGAACACACAAAAAGCTTGGAGTTCAAATAAGTTCAAGAAAATGAAATGCCTTTTGTAATAGATGAGTTTATGTGCCGAAACCCTAATACTTCGTAAGAGACTGTCCGTTTTGTACACGAAGTGCATCCAGCTTTTGCCGTAACCCTCTCAACTCTTTAGCACATGCTATGTGGGTGAAATGATGACACCATGCCAACTTTCAACCTTTTCACAGTTCATTTGTTGTGATTCTCAATTTCCGGGTCCTTTAGCTCAAAAAAATCATTAACTTCATGAAAAATAAGAAATGAAGTCAGAAAGGGTTGAAAATTGATGATGTGGCTTTGAATGGTGCATTTTGAACACACAAAAAGCTTGGAGTTCAAATAAGTTCAAGAAAATGAAATGCCTTTTGTAATAGATGAGTTTATGTCTGAAACCGTGATAATTCGAAAGAGACTGTCCGTCGTGTACACGAAGTGCATCCAGCTTTTGCCCTAACCCTCTCAACTTTGTAGCACATTCTATGTGGGTGAAATGATGATACCATGCCAACTGTCAACCTTTTCAGAGTTCGTTTGTAGTGCTTTTCAATTTCAGGGTCATTTAGCTCATAAAAATCAATAACTGGATGAAAAATAACAAATGAAGTCACAAGGGGTTGAAAATTGATGATGTGTCTTTGAATGGTTCATTTTGAACACACAAAAAATCTGGACTTCAAATAAATTCAAGAAAATGAAATGTCTTTTGTAACCGATGAGTTTCCTTCCAAAACCTTGATACTTCGAAAGAGACTGTCCGTTTTGTACACGAAGTGCATCCATATTTTGTTGTAACCCTCTCAAATTTTTAGCACATCCTATGTGGGTGAAATGATGATACCATGCCAACTTTCAACCTTTTCAGAGTTCATTTGTAGTGCTTTTCAATTTCAGGGTCATTTAGCTCATAAAATTAGTAAGTGCATGAAAAATACCAAATGAAGTCACAAAGGGTTGAAAATTGGTGATGTGGCTTTGAATGGTGCATTTTGAACACACAAAAAGCTTGGAGTTCAAATAAGTTCAAGAAAATGAAATGCCTTTTGTAACAGATGAGTTTATGTGCCGAAACCCTAATACTTCGTAAGAGACTGTCCGTTTTGTACACGAAGTGCATCCAGCTTTTGCCGTAACCCTCTCAACTCTTTAGCACATGCTATGTGGGTGAAATGATGATACCATGCCAACTTTCAACCTTTTCAGAGTTCATTTGTAGTGCTTCTCAATTTCAGGGTCATTTAGCTCAAAAAATCAATAACTGCATGAAAAATAACAAATGAAGTCAGAAAGGGTTGAAAATTGATGATGTGGCTTTGAATGGTGCATTTTGAACAAACAAAAAGCTTGGAGTTCAAATAAGTTCAAGAAAATGAAATGCCTTTTGTAACAGATGAGTTTATGTCCGAAACCCTGATAATTCGAAAGAGACTGTCCGTCGTGTACACGAAGTGCATCCAGCTTTTGCCGTAACCCTCTCAACTTTGTAGCACATTCTACGTGGGCGAAATGATGATACCATGCCAACTGTCAACCTTTTCAGAGTTCGTTTGTATTGCTTTTCAATTTCAGGGTCATTTAGCTCAAAAAATTAATAACTGCATGAAAAATAACAAATGAAGTCACAAGGGGTTGAAAATTGATGATGTGGCTTTGAATGGTTCATTTTGAACACACAAAAAATCTGGAGTTCAAATAAATTCAAGAAAATGAAATGTCTTTTGTAACCGATGAGTTTCCTTCCGAAACCTTGATATTTCAAAAGAGACTCCGTTTTGTACACGAAGTGCATCCATCTTTTGTCGTAACCCTCTCAAATTTTTAGCACATGCTATGTGGGTGAAATGATGATACCATGCCAACTGTCAACCTTTTCAGAGTTCGTTTGTAGTGCTTTTCAATTTCAGGGTCATTTAGCTCAAAAAAATCAATAACTGCATGAAAAATAACAAATGAAGTCACAAGGGGTTGAAAATTGATCATGTGGCTTTGAATGGTTCATTTTGAACACACAAAAAATCTGGAGTTCAAATAAATTCAAGAAAATGAAATGTCTTTTGTAACCGATGAGTTTCCTTCCGAAACCTTGATACTTGGAAAGAGACTGTCCGTTTTGTACACGAAGTGCATCCATCTTTTGTCGTAACCCTCTCAAATGTTTAGCACAAGCTATGTGGGTGAAATGATGATACCATGCCAACTTTCAACCTTTTCAGAGTTCATTTGTAGTGCTTTTCAGTTTCAAGGTCATTTAGCTCATAAAATTAGTAAGTGCATGAAAAATACCAAATGAAGTCACAAAGGGTTGAAAATTGATGATGTGGCTTTGAATGGTGCATTTTGAACACACAAAACGCTTGGAGTTCAAATAAGTTCAAGAAAATGAAATGCCTTTTGTAACAGATGAGTTTATGTGCCAAAACCCTAATACTTCGTAAGAGACTGTCCGTTTTGTACACGAAGTGCATCCAGCTTTTTCCGTAACCCTCTCAACTCTTTAGCACATGCTATGTGGGTGAAATGATGATACCATGCCAACTTTCAACCTTTTCAGAGTTCATTTGTAGTGCTTCTCAATTTCAGGGTCATTTAGCTCAAAACAATCAATAACTGCATGAAAAATAACAAATGAAGTCAGAAAGGGTTGAAAATTGATGATGTGGCTTTGAATGGTGCATTTTGAACACACAAAAAGCTTGGAGTTCAAATAAATTCAAGAAAATGAAATGCCTTTTGTAACAGATGAGTTTATGTCCGAAACCCTGATAATTCGAAAGAGACTGTCCGTCGTGTACACGAAGTGCATCCAGCTTTTGCCGTGACCCTCTCAACTTTGTAGCACATTCTATGTGGGTGAAATGATGATACCATGTCAACTGTCAACCTTTTCAGAGTTCGTTTGTAGTGCTTTTCAATTTCAGGGTCATTTAGCTCATAAAATTCGTAAGTGCATGAAAAATACCAAATGAAGTCACAAAGGGTTGAAAATTGATGATGTGGCTTTGAATGGTGCATTTTGAACACACAAAAAGCTTGGAGTTCGAATAAGTTCAAGAAAATGAAATGCCTTTTGTAACTGATGAGTTTATGTGCCGAAACCATGATACTTCGTAAGAGACTGTCCATTTTGTACACGAAGTGCATCCAGCTTTTGCCGTAACCCTCTCAACTTTTTAGCACATTCTAAGTGGGTGAAATGATGATACCATGCCAATTGTCAACCTTTTCAGAGTTCGTTTGTAGTGCTTTTCAATTTCAGGGTCATTTAGCTCAAAAAAATCAATAACTGCATGAAAAATAACAAATGAAGTCACAAGGGGTTGAAAATTGATGATGTGGCTTTGAATGGTTCATTTTGGACACACAACAAATCTGGAGTTCTAATAAATTCAAGAAAATGAAATGTCTTTTGTAACCGATGAGTGTCCTTCCGAAACCTTGATACTCGGAAAGAGACTGTCCGTTTTGTACACGAAGTGCATCCATCTTTTGTCGTAACCCTCTCAAATGTTTAGCACATGCTATGTGGGTGAAATGATGATACCATGCCAACTTTCAACCTTTTCAGAGTTCATTTGTAGTGCTTTTCAGTTTCAAGGTCATTTAGCTCATAAAATTAGTAAGTGCATGAAAAATACCAAATGAAGTCACAAAGGGTTGAAAATTGATGATGTGGCTTTGAATGGTGCATTTTGAACACTCAAAAAGCTTGGAGTTCGAATAAGTTCAAGAAAATGAAGTGCCTTTTGTAACAGATGAGTTTATGTGCCAAAACCCTAATACTTCGTAAGAGACTGTCCGTTTTGTACACGAAGTGCATCCAGCTTTTGCCGTAACCCTCTCAACTCTTTAGCACATGCTATGTGGGTGAAATGATGATACCATGCCAACTTTGAACCTTTTCAGAGTTCATTTGTAGTGCTTCTCAATTTCAGGGTCATTTAGCTCTAAAAAATCAATAACTGCATGAAAAATAACAAATGAAGTCAGAAAGGGTTGAAAATTGATGATGTGGCTTTGAATGGTGCATTTTGAACACACAAAAAGCTTGGAGTTCAAATAAATTCAAGAAAATGAAATGTCTTTTGTAACCGATGAGTTTCCTTCCGAAACCTTGATACTTCGAAAGAGACTGTCCGTTTTGTACACGAAGTGCATCCATCTTTTGTCGTAACCCTCTCAAATTTTTAGCACATGCTATGTGGGTGAAATGATGATACCATGCCAACTTTCAACCTTTTCAGAGTTCATTTGTAATGCTTTTCAGTTTCAAGGTCATTTAGCTCATAAAATTAGTAAGTGCATGAAAAATACCAAATGAAGTCACAAAGGGTTGAAAATTGATGATGTGGCTTTGAATGGTGCATTTTGAACACACAAAAAGTTTGGAGTTCAAATAAGTTCAAGAAAATGAAATGCCTTTTGTAACAGATGAGTTTATGTGCCAAAACCCTAATACTTCGTAAGAGACTGTCCGTTTTGTACACGAAGTGCATCCAGCTTTTGCCGTAACCCTCTCAACTCTTTAGCACATGCTATGTGGGTGAAATGATGATACCATGCCAACTTTCAACCTTTTCAGAGTTCATTTGTAGTGCTTCTCAATTTCAGGGTCATTTAGCTCAAAAAAATCAATAACTGCATGAAAAATAACAAATGAAGTCAGAAAGGGTTGAAAATTGATGATGTGGCTTTGAATGGTGCATTTTGAACACACAAAAAGCTTGGAGTTCAAATAAATTCAAGAAAATGAAATCCCCTTTGTAACAGATGAGTTTATGTCCGAAACACTGATAATTCGAAAGAGACTGTCCGTCGTGTACACGAAGTGCATCCAGCTTTTGCCGTGACCCTCTCAACTTTGTAGCACATTCTATTTGGGTGAAATGATGATACCATGCCAACTGTCAACCTTTTCAGAGTTCGTTTGTAGTGCTTTTCAATTTGAGGGTCATTTAGCTCATAAAATTAGTAAGTGCATGAAAAATACCAAATGAAGTCACAAAGGGTTGAAAATTGATGATGTGGCTTTGAATGGTGAATTTTGAACACACAAAAATCTTGGAGTTCGAATAAGTTCAAGAAAATGAAATGCCTTTTGTAACTGATGAGTTTATGTGCCGAAACCATGATACTTCGTAAGAGACTGTCCATTTTGTACACGAAGTGCATCCAGCTTTTGCCGTAACCCTCTCAACTTTTTAGCACATTCTAAGTGGGTGAAATGATGATACCATGCCAACTGTCAACCTTTTCAAAGTTCGTTTGTAGTGCTTTTCAATTTCAGGGTCATTTAGCTCAAAAAAATCAATAACTGCATGAAAAATAACAAATGAAGTCACAAGGGGTTGAAAATTGATGATGTGGCTTTGAATGGTTCATTTTGAACACACAAAAAATCTGGAGTTCAAATAAATTCAAGAAAATGAAATGTCTTTTGTAACCGATGAGTTTCCTTCCGAAACCTTGATACTTCGAAAGAGACTGTCCGTTTTGTACACGAAGTGCATCCATCTTTTGTCGTAACCCTCTCAAATTTTTAGCACGTGCTATGTGGGTGAAATGATGATACCCTGCCAACTTTCAACCTTTTCAGAGTTCATTTGTAGTGCTTTTCAATTTCAGGGTCATTTAGCTCATAAAATTAGTAAGTGCATGAAAAATACCAAATGAAGTCACAAAGGGTTGAAAATTGATGATGTAGCTTTGAATGGTGCATTTTGAACACACAAAAAGCTTGGAGTTCGAATAAGTTCAAGAAAATGAAATGCCTTTTGTAACAGATGAGTTTATGTGCCGAAACCATGATACTTCATAAGAGACTGTCCATTTTGTACACGAAGTACATCCATCTTTTGCCGTAACCCTCTCAACTTTTTAGCACATTCTATGTGGGTGAAATAATGATACCATGCCAACTTTCAACATTTTCAGAGTTCGTTTGTAGTGCTTTTCAATTTCAGGGTCATTTAGCTCAAAAAAATCAATAACTGCATGAAAAATAACAAATGAAGTCACAAGGGGTTGAAAATTGATGATGTGGCTTTGAATGGTTCATTTTGAACACACAAAAATTCTGGAGTTCAAATAAATTCAAGAAAATGAAATGTCTTTTGTAACCGATGAGTTTCCTTCCAAAACCTTGATATTTCGAAAGAGACTGTCCGTTTTGTACACGAAGTGCATCCATCTTTTGTCGTAACCCTCTCAAATTTTTAGCACATCCTATGTGTGTGAAATGATGATACCATGCAAACTTTCAACCTTTTCAGAGTTCATTTGTAGTGCTTTTCAATTTTAGGGTCATTTAGCTCATAAAATTAGTAAGTGCATGAAAAATACCAAATGAAGTCACAAAGGATTGAAAATTGACGATGTGGCTTTGAATGGTGCATTTTGAACACACAAAAAGCTTGGAGTTCAAATAAGTTCAAAAAAATGAAATGCCTTTTGTAACAGATGAGTTTATGTGCCGAAACCCTAATACTTCGTAAGAGACTGTCCGTTTTGTGCACGAAGTGCATCCAGCTTTTGTCGTAACCCTCTCAACTCTTTAGCACATGCTATGTGGGTGAAATGATGATACCATGCCAACTTTCGACCTTTTCAGAGTTCATTTGTAGTGCTTCTCAATTTCAGGGTCATTTAGCTCAAAAAATCAATAACTGCATGAAAAATAACAAATGAAGTCATAAAGGGTTGAAAATTGATGATGTGGCTTTGAATGGTGCATTTTGAACGCACAAAAAGCTTGGAGTTCAAATAAGTTCAAGAAAATGAAATGCCTTTTGTAACAGATGAGTTTATGTCCGAAACCCTGATAATTCGAAAGAGACTGTTCGTCGTGTACACGAAGTGCATCCAGCTTTTGCCGTAACCCTCTCAACTTTGTAGCACATTCTATGTGGGTGAAATGATGATACCATGCCATCTGTCAACCTTTTCAGAGTTCGTTTGTATTGCTTTTCAATTTCAGGGTCATTTAGCTCAAAAAAATGAATAACTGCATGAAAAATAACAAATGAAGTCACAAGGGGTTGAAAATTGATGATGTGTCTTTGAATGGTTCATTTTGAACACACAAAACATCTGGAGTTCAAATAAATTCAAGAAAATGAAATGTCTTTTGTAACCGATGAGTTTCCTTCCGAAACCTTGATACTTCGTAAGAGACTGTCCGTTTTGTACACGAAGTGCATCCATCTTTTGTGGTAACCCTCTCAAATTTTTGGCACGTGCTATGTGGGTGAAATGATGATACCCTGCCAACTTTCAACCTTTTCAGAGTTCATTTGTAGTGCTTTTCAATTTCAGGGTCATTTAGCTCATAAAATTAGTAAGTGCATGAAAAATACCAAATGAAGTCACAAAGGGTTGAAAATTGATGATGTAGCTTTGAATGGTGCATTTTGAACACACAAAAAGCTTGGAGTTCGAATAAGTTCAAGAAAATGAAATGCCTTTTGTAACAGATGAGTTTATGTGCCGAAACCATGATACTTCATAAGAGACTGTCCATTTTGTACACGAAGTACATCCATCTTTTGCCGTAACCCTCTCAACTTTTTAGCACATTCTATGTGGGTGAAATAATGATACCATGCCAACTTTCAACATTTTCAGAGTTCGTTTGTAGTGCTTTTCAATTTCAGGGTCATTTAGCTCAAAAAAATCAATAACTGCATGAAAAATAACAAATGAAGTCACAAGGGGTTGAAAATTGATGATGTGGCTTTGAATGGTTCATTTTGAACACACAAAAATTCTGGAGTTCAAATAAATTCAAGAAAATGAAATGTCTTTTGTAACCGATGAGTTTCCTTCCAAAACCTTGATATTTCGAAAGAGACTGTCCGTTTTGTACACGAAGTGCATCCATCTTTTGTCGTAACCCTCTCAAATTTTTAGCACATCCTATGTGTGTGAAATGATGATACCATGCAAACTTTCAACCTTTTCAGAGTTCATTTGTAGTGCTTTTCAATTTTAGGGTCATTTAGCTCATAAAATTAGTAAGTGCATGAAAAATACCAAATGAAGTCACAAAGGATTGAAAATTGACGATGTGGCTTTGAATGGTGCATTTTGAACACACAAAAAGCTTGGAGTTCAAATAAGTTCAAAAAAATGAAATGCCTTTTGTAACAGATGAGTTTATGTGCCGAAACCCTAATACTTCGTAAGAGACTGTCCGTTTTGTGCACGAAGTGCATCCAGCTTTTGTCGTAACCCTCTCAACTCTTTAGCACATGCTATGTGGGTGAAATGATGATACCATGCCAACTTTCGACCTTTTCAGAGTTCATTTGTAGTGCTTCTCAATTTTAGGGTCATTTAGCTCAAAAAATCAATAACTGCATGAAAAATAACAAATGAAGTCATAAAGGGTTGAAAATTGATGATGTGGCTTTGAATGGTGCATTTTGAACGCACAAAAAGCTTGGAGTTCAAATAAGTTCAAGAAAATGAAATGCCTTTTGTAACAGATGAGTTTATGTCCGAAACCCTGATAATTCGAAAGAGACTGTTCGTCGTGTACACGAAGTGCATCCAGCTTTTGCCGTAACCCTCTCAACTTTGTAGCACATTCTATGTGGGTGAAATGATGATACCATGCCATCTGTCAACCTTTTCAGAGTTCGTTTGTATTGCTTTTCAATTTCAGGGTCATTTAGCTCAAAAAAATGAATAACTGCATGAAAAATAACAAATGAAGTCACAAGGGGTTGAAAATTGATGATGTGTCTTTGAATGGTTCATTTTGAACACACAAAACATCTGGAGTTCAAATAAATTCAAGAAAATGAAATGTCTTTTGTAACCGATGAGTTTCCTTCCGAAACCTTGATACTTCGTAAGAGACTGTCCGTTTTGTACACGAAGTGCATCCATCTTTTGTCGTAACCCTCTCAAATTTTTGGCACGTGCTATGTGGGTGAAATGATGATACCCTGCCAACTTTCAACCTTTTCAGAGTTCATTTGTAGTGCTTTTCAATTTCAGGGTCATTTAGCTCATAAAATTAGTAAGTGCATGAAAAATACCAAATGAAGTCACAAAGGGTTGAAAATTGATGATGTAGCTTTGAATGGTGCATTTTGAACACACAAAAAGCTTGGAGTTCGAATAAGTTCAAGAAAATGAAATGCCTTTTGTAACAGATGAGTTTATGTGCCGAAACCATGATACTTCATAAGAGACTGTCCATTTTGTACACGAAGTACATCCATCTTTTGCCGTAACCCTCTCAATTTTTTAGCACATTCTATGTGGGTGAAATGATGATACCATGCCAACTTTCAACATTTTCAGAGTTCGTTTGTAGTGCTTTTCAATTTCAGGGTCATTTAGCTCAAAACAATCAATAACTGCATGAAAAATAACAAATGAAGTCACAAGGGGTTGAAAATTGATGATGTGGCTTTGAATGGTTCATTTTGAACACACAAAAATTCTGGAGTTCAAATAAATTCAAGAAAATGAAATGTCTTTTGTAACCGATGAGTTTCCTTCCAAAACCTTGATATTTCAAAAGAGACTGTCCGTTTTGTACACGAAGTGCATCCGTCTTTTGTCGTAACCCTCTCAAATTTTTAGCACATCCTATGTGTGTGAAATGATGATACCATGCAAACTTTCAACCTTCTCAGAGTTCATTTGTAGTGCTTTTCAATTTCAGGGTCATTTAGCTCATAAAATTAGTAAGTGCATGAAAAATACCAAATGAAGTCACAAAGGCTTGAAAATTGATGATGTGGCTTTGAATGGTGCATTTTGAACACACAAAAAGCTTGGAGTTCAAATAAGTTCAAGAAAATGAAATGCCTTTTGTAACAGATGAGTTTATGTGCCGAAACCCTAATACTTCGTAAGAGACTGTCCGTTTTGTGCACGAAGTGCAGCCAGCTTTTGTCGTAACCCTCTCAACTCTTTAGCACATGCTATGTGGGTGAAATGATGATACCATGCCAACTTTCGACCTTTTCAGAGTTCATTTGTAGTGCTTCTCAATTTCAGGGTCATTTAGCTCAAAAAATCAATAACTGCATGAAAAATAACAAATGAAGTCATAAAGGGTTGAAAATTGATGATGTGGCTTTGAATGGTGCATTTTGAACACACAAAAAGCTTGGAGTTCAAATAAGTTCAAGAAAATGAAATGCCTTTTGTAATAGATGAGTTTATGTCCGAAACCCTGATAATTCGAAAGAGACTGTCCGTCGTGTACACGAAGTGCATCCAGCTTTTGCCGTAACCCTCTCAACTTTGTAGCACATTCTATGTGGGTGAAATGATGATACCATGCCAACTGTCAACCTTTTCAGAGTTCGTTTGTATTGCTTTTCAATTTCAGGGTCATTTAGCTCAAAAAAATGAATAACTGCATGAAAAATAACAAATGAAGTCACAAGGGGTTGAAAATTGATGATGTGTCTTTGAATGGTTGATTTTGAACACACAAAACATCTGGAGTTCAAATAAATTCAAGAAAATGAAATGTCTTTTGTAACCGATGAGTTTCCTTCCGAAACCTTGATACTTCGAAAGAGACTGTCCGTTTTGTACACGAAGTGCATCCATCTTTTGTCGTAACCCTCTCAAATTTTTAGCACATGCTATGTGGGTGAAATGATGATACCATGCCAACTTTCAACCTTTTCAGAGTTCATTTGTAGTGCTTTTCAATTTCAAGGTCATTTAGCTCATAAAATTAGTAAGTGAATGAAAAATACCAAATGAAGTCACAAAGGGTTGAAAATTGATGATGTGGCTTTGAATGGTGCATTTTGAACACACAAAAAGCTTGGAGTTCAAATAAGTTCAAGAAAATGAAATGCCTTTTGTAACAGATGAGTTTATGTGCCGAAACCCTAATACTTTGTAAGAGACTGTCCGTTTTGTACACGAAGTGCATCCAGCTTTTGCCGTAACCCTCTCAACTCTTTAGCACATGCTATGTGGGTGAAATGATGATACCATGCCAACTTTCAACCTTTTCAGAGTTCATTTGTAGTGCTTCTCAATTTCAGGGTCATTTAGCTCAAAAAATCAATAACTGCATGAAAAATAACAAATGAAGTCAGAAAGGGTTGAAAATTGATGATGTGGCTTTGAATGGTGCATTTTGACCACACAAAAAGCTTGGAGTTCAAATAAATTCAAGAAAATGAAATGCCTTTTGTAACAGATGAGTTTATGTCCGAAACCCTGATAATTCGAAAGAGACTGTCCGTCGTGTACACGAAGTGTATCCAGCTTTTTCCGTAACCCTCTCAACTTTGTAGCACATTCTATGTGGGTGAAATGATGATACCATGCCAACTGTCAACCTTTTCAGAGTTCGTTTGTAGTGCTTTTCAATTTCAGGGTCATTTAGCTCAAAAAAATCAATAACTGCATGAAAAATAACAAATGAAGTCACAAGGGGTTGAAAATTGATGATGTGGCTTTGAATGGTTCATTTTGAACACACAAAAAATCTGGAGTTCAAATAAATTCAAGAAAATGAAATGTCTTTTGTAACCGATGAGTTTCCTTCCGAAACCTTGATACTTCGAAAGAGACTGTCCGTTTTGTACACGAAGTGCATCCATCTTTTGTCGTAACCCTCTCAAATTTTTAGCACGTGGTATGTGGGTGAAATGATGATACCCTGCCAACTTTCAACCTTTTCAGAGTTCATTTGTAGTGCTTTTCAATTTCAGGGTCATTTAGCTCATCAAATTAGTAAGTGCATGAAAAATACCAAATGAAGTCACAAAGGGTTGAAAATTGATGATGTAGCTTTGAATGGTGCATTTTGAACACACAAAAATCTTGGAGTTCGAATAAGTTCAAGAAAATGAAATGCCTTTTGTAACAGATGAGTTTATGTGCCGAAACCATGATACTTCATAAGAGACTGTCCATTTTGTACACGAAGTACATCCATCTTTTGCCGTAACCCTCTCAACTTTTTAGCACATTCTATGTGGGTGAAATGATGATACCATGCCAACTTTCAACATTTTCAGAGTTCGTTTGTAGTGCTTTTCAATTTCAGGGTCATTTAGCTCAAAAAAATCAATAACTGCATGAAAAATAACAAATGAAGTCACAAGGGGTTGAAAATTGATGATGTGGCTTTGAATGGTTCATTTTGAACACACAAAAATTCTGGAGTTCAAATAAATTCAAGAAAATGAAATGTCTTTTGTAACCGATGAGTTTCCTTCCAAGACCTTGATATTTCGAAAGAGACTCTCCGTTTTGTACACGAAGTGCATCCATCTTTTGTCGTAACCCTCTCAAATTTTTAGCACATCCTATGTGTGTGAAATGATGATACCATGCAAACTTTCAACCTTTTCAGAGTTCATTTGTAGTGCTTTTCAATTTCAGGGTCATTTAGCTCATAAAATTAGTAAGTGCATGAAAAATACCAAATGAAGTCACAAAGGCTTGAAAATTGATGATGTGGCTTTGAATGGTGCATTTTGAACACACAAAAAGCTTGGAGTTCAAATAAGTTCAAGAAAATGAAATGCCTTTTGTAACAGATGAGTTTATGTGCCGAAACCCTAATACTTCGTAAGAGACTGTCCGTTTTGTGCACGAAGTGCATCCAGCTTTTGTCGTAACCCTCTCAACTCTTTAGCACATGCTATGTGGGTGAAATGATGATACCATGCCAACTTTCGACCTTTTCAGAGTTCATTTGTAGTGCTTCTCAATTTCAGGGTCATTTAGCTCAAAAAATCAATAACTGCATGAAAAATAACAAATGAAGTCATAAAGGGTTGAAAATTGATGATGTGGCTTTGAATGGTGCATTTTGAACACACAAAAAGCTTGGAGTTCAAATGAGTTCAAGAAAATGAAATGCCTTTTGTAATAGATGAGTTTATGTCCGAAACCCTGATAATTCGAAAGAGACTGTCCGTCGTGTACACGAAGTGCATCCAGCTTTTGCCGTAACCCTCTCAACTTTGTAGCACACTCTATGTGGGTGAAATGATGATACCATGCCAACTGTCAACCTTTTCAGAGTTCGTTTGTATTGCTTTTCAATTTCAGGGTCATTTAGCTCAAAAAAATGAATAACTGCATGAAAAATAACAAATGAAGTCACAAGGGGTTGAAAATTGATGATGTGTCTTTGAATGGTTGATTTTGAACACACAAAACATCTGGAGTTCAAATAAATTCAAGAAAATGAAATGTCTTTTGTAACCGATGAGTTTCCTTCCGAAACCTTGATACTTCGAAAGAGACTGTCCGTTTTGTACACGAAGTGCATCCATCTTTTGTCGTAACCCTCTCAAATTTTTAGCACATGCTATGTGGGTGAAATGATGATACCATGCCAACTTTCAACCTTTTCAGAGTTCATTTGTAGTGCTTTTCAATTTCAAGGTCATTTAGCTCATAAAATTAGTAAGTGAATGAAAAATACCAAATGAAGTCACAAAGGGTTGAAAATTGATGATGTGGCTTTGAATGGTGCATTTTGAACACACAAAAAGCATGGAGTTCAAATAAGTTCAAGAAAATGAAATGCCTTTTGTAACAGATGAGTTTATGTGCCGAAACCCTAATACTTTGTAAGAGACTGTCCGTTTTGTACACGAAGTGCATCCAGCTTTTGCCGTAACCCTCTCAACTCTTTAGCACATGCTATGTGGGTGAAATGATGATACCATGCCAACTTTCAACCTTTTCAGAGTTCATTTGTAGTGCTTCTCAATTTCAGGGTCATTTAGCTCAAAAAATCAATAACTGCATGAAAAATAACAAATGAAGTCAGAAAGGGTTGAAAATTGATGATGTGGCTTTGAATGGTGCATTTTGACCACACAAAAAGCTTGGAGTTCAAATAAATTCAAGAAAATGAAATGCCTTTTGTAACAGATGAGTTTATGTCCGAAACCCTGATAATTCGAAAGAGACTGTCCGTCGTGTACACGAAGTGTATCCAGCTTATTCCGTAACCCTCTCAACTTTGTAGCACATTCTATGTGGGTGAAATGATGATACCATGCCAACTGTCAACCTTTTCAGAGTTCGTTTGTAGTGCTTTTCAATTTCAGGGTCATTTAGCTCAAAAAAATCAATAACTGCATGAAAAATAACAAATGAAGTCACAAGGGGTTGAAAATTGATGATGTGGCTTTGAATGGTTCATTTTGAACACACAAAAAATCTGGAGTTCAAATAAATTCAAGAAAATGAAATGTCTTTTGTAACCGATGAGTTTCCTTCCGAAACCTTGATACTTCGAAAGAGACTGTCCGTTTTGTACACGAAGTGCATCCATCTTTTGTCGTAACCCTCTCAAATTTTTAGCATGTGGTATGTGGGTGAAATGATGATACCCTGCCAACTTTCAACCTTTTCAGAGTTCATTTGTAGTGCTTTTCAATTTCAGGGTCATTTAGCTCATAAAATTAGTAAGTGCATGAAAAATACCAAATGAAGTCACAAAGGGTTGAAAATTGATGATGTAGCTTTGAATGGTGCATTTTGAACACACAAAAATCTTGGAGTTCGAATAAGTTCAAGAAAATGAAATGCCTTTTGTAACAGATGAGTTTATGTGCCGAAACCATGATACTTCATAAGAGACTGTCCATTTTGTACACGAAGTACATCCATCTTTTGCCGTAACCCTCTCAACTTTTTAGCACATTCTATGTGGGTGAAATGATGATACCATGCCAACTTTCAACATTTTTAGAGTTCGTTTGTAGTGCTTTCCAATTTCAGGGTCATTTAACTCAAAAAAATCAATAACTGCATGAAAAATAACAAATGAAGTCACAAGGGGTTGAAAATTGATGATGTTGCTTTGAATGGTTCATTTTGAACACACAAAAATTCTGGAGTTCAAATAAATTCAAGAAAATGAAATGTCTTTTGTAACCGATGAGTTTCCTTCCAAAACCTTGATATTTCGAAAGAGACTGTCCGTTTTGTACACGAAGTGCATCCATCTTTTGTCGTAACCCTCGCAAATTTTTAGCACATCCTATGTGTGTGAAATGATGATACCATGCAAACTTTCAACCTTTTCAGAGTTCATTTGTAGTGCTTTTCAATTTCAGGGTCATTTAGCTCATAAAATTGGTAAGTGCATGAAAAATACCAAATGAAGTCACAAAGGCTTGAAAATTGATGATGTGGCTTTGAATGGTGCATTTTGAACACACAAAAAGCTTGGAGTTCAAATAAGTTCAAGAAAATGAAATGCCTTTTGTAACAGATGAGTTTATGTGCCGAAACCCTAATACTTCGTAAGAGACTGTCCGTTTTGTGCACGAAGTGCATCCAGCTTTTGTCGTAACCCTCTCAACTCTTTAGCACATGCTATGTGGGTGAAATGATGATACCATGCCAACTTTCGACCTTTTCAGAGTTCATTTGTAGTGCTTCTCAATTTCAGGGTCATTTAGCTCAAAAAATCAATAACTGCATGAAAAATAACAAATGAAGTCATAAAGGGTTGAAAATTGATGATGTGGCTTGAATGGTGCATTTTGAACGCACAAAAAGCTTGGAGTTCAAATAAGTTCAAGAAAATGAAATGCCTTTTGTAACAGATGAGTTTATGTCCGAAACCCTGATAATTCAAAAGAGACTGTCCGTCGTGTACACGAAGTGCATCCAGCTTTTGCCGTAACCCTCTCAACTTTGTAGCACATTCTATGTGGGTGAAATGATGATACCATGCCATCTGTCAACCTTTTCAGAGTTCGTTTGTATTGCTTTTCAATTTCAGGGTCATTTAGCTCAAAAAAATGAATAACTGCATGAAAAATAACAAATGAAGTCACAAGGGGTTGAAAATTGATGATGTGTCTTTGAATGGTTCATTTTGAACACACAAAACATCTGGAGTTCAAATAAATTCAAGAAAATGAAATGTCTTTTGTAACCGATGAGTTTCCTTGCGAAACCTTGATACTTCGTAAGAGACTGTCCGTTTTGTACACGAAGTGCATCCATGTTTTGTCGTAACCCTCTCAAATTTTTAGCACATGCTATGTGGGTGAAATGATTTTAGCATGCCAACTTTCAACCTTTTCAGAGTTCATTTGTAGTGCTTTTCAATTTCAAGGTCATTTAGCTCATAAAATTAGTAAGTGCATGAAAAATACCAAATGAAGTCACAAAGGGTTGAAAATTGATGATGTGGCTTTGAATGGTGCATTTTGAACACACAAAAATCTTGGAGTTCAAATAAGTTCAAGAAAATGAAATGCCTTTTGTAACAGATGAGTTTATGTGCCGAAACCCTAATACTTCGTAAGAGACTGTCCGTTTTGTACACGAAGTGCATCCAGCTTTTGCCGTAACCCTCTCAACTCTTTAGCACATGCTATGTGGGTGAAATGATGATACCATGCCAACTTTCGACCTTTTCAGAGTTCATTTGTAGTGCTTCTCAATTTCAGGGTCATTTAGCTCAAAAAATCAATAACTGCATGAAAAATAACAAATGAAGTCATAAAGGGTTGAAAATTGATGATGTGTCTTTGAATGGTGCATTTTGAACACACAAAAAGCTTGGAGTTCAAATAAGTTCAAGAAAATGAAATGCCTTTTTGTCACAGATGAGTTTATGTCCGAAACCCTGATAATTCGAAAGAGACTGTCCGTCGTGTACACGAAGTGCATCCAGCTTTTGCCGTAACCCTCTCAACTTTGTAGCACATTCTATGTGGGTGAAATGATGATACCATGCCAACTGTCAACCTTTTCAGAGTTCGTTTGTATTGCTTTTCAATTTCAGGGTCATTTAGCTCAAAAAAATGAATAACTGCATGAAAAATAACAAATGAAGTCACAAGGGGTTGAAAATTGATGATGTGTCTTTGAATGGTTCATTTTGAACACACAAAACATCTGGAGTTCAAATAAATTCAAGAAAATGAAATGTCTTTTGTAACCGATGAGTTTCCTTCCGAAACCTTGATACTTCGAAAGAGACTGTCCGTTTTGTACACGAAGTGCATCCATCTTTTGTCGTAACCCTCTCAAATTTTTAGCACATGCTATGTGGGTCAAATGATGATACCATGCCAACTTTCAACCTTTTCAGAGTTCATTTGTAGTGCTTTTCAATTTCAAGGTCATTTAGCTCATAAAATTAGTAAGTGAATGAAAAATACCAAATGAAGTCACAAAGGGTTGAAAATTGATGATGTGGCTTTGAATGGTGCATTTTGAACACACAAAAAGCTTGGAGTTCAAATAAGTTCAAGAAAATGAAATGCCTTTTGTAACAGATGAGTTTATGTGCCGAAACCCTAATACTTTGTAAGAGACTGTCCGTTTTGTACACGAAGTGCATCCAGCTTTTGCCGTAACCCTCTCAACTCTTTAGCACATGCTATGTGGGTGAAATGATGATACCATGCCAACTTTCAACCTTTTCAAAGTTCATTTGTAGTGCTTCTCAATTTCAGGGTCATTTAGCTCAAAAAATCAATAACTGCATGAAAAATAACAAATGAAGTCAGAAAGGGTTGAAAATTGATGATGTGGCTTTGAATGGTGCATTTTGACCACACAAAAAGCTTGGAGTTCAAATAAATTCAAGAAAATGAAATGCCTTTTGTAACAGATGAGTTTATGTCCGAAACCCTCATAATTCAAAAGAGACTGTCCGTCGTGTACACGAAGTGTATCCAGCTTTTGCTGTAACCCTCTCAACTTTGTAGAACATTCTATGTGGGTGAAATGATGATACCATGCCAACTGTCAACCTTTTCAGAGTTCGTTTGTAGTGCTTTTCAATTTCAGGGTCATTTAGCTCAAAAAAATCAATAACTGCATGAAAAATAACAAATGAAGTCACAAGGGGTTGAAAATTGATGATGTGGCTTTGAATGGTTCATTTTGAACACACAAAAAATTTGGAGTTCAAATAAATTCAAGAAAATGAAATGTCTTTTGTAACCGATGAGTTTCCTTCCGAAACCTTGATACTTCGAAAGAGACTGTCCGTTTTGTACACGAAGTGCATCCATCTTTTGTCGTAACCCTCTCAAGTTTTTAGCACATGCTATGTGGGTGAAATGATGATACCCTGCCAACTTTCAACCTTTTCAGAGTTCATTTGTAGTGCTTTTCAATTTCAGGGTCATTTAGCTCATAAAATTAGTAAGTGCATGAAAAATACCAAATGAAGTCACAAAGGGTTGAAAATTGATGATGTGGCTTTGAATGGTGCATTTTGAACACACAAAAAGCTTGGAGTTCGAATAAGTTCAAGAAAATGAAATGCCTTTTGTAACTGATGAATTTATGTGCCGAAACCATGATACTTCGTAAGAGACTGTCCATTTTGTACACGAAGTGCATCCAGCTTTTGCCGTAACCCTCTCAGCTTTTTAGCACATTCTAAGTGGGTGAAATGATGATACCATGCCAACTGTCAACCTTTTCAGAGTTCGTTTGTAGTGCTTTTCAATTTCAGGGTCATTTAGCTCAAAAAATTCAATAACTGCATGAAAAATAACAAATGAAGTCACAAGGGGTTGAAAATTGATGATGTGGCTTTGAATGGTTCATTTTGAACACACAAAAAATCTGGAGTTCAAATAAATTCAAGAAAATGAAATGTCTTTTGTAACCGATGAGTTTCCTTTCGAAACCTTGATACTTCGAAAGAGACTGTCCGTTTTGTACACGAAGTGCACCCATCTTTTGTCGTAACCCTCTCAAATTTTAACACATGCTATGTGGGTGAAATGATGATACCCTGCGAACTTTCAACCTTTTCAGAGTTCATTTGTAGTGCTTTTCAATTTCAGGGTCATTTAGCTCATAAAATTAGTAAGTGCATGAAAAATACCAAATGAAGTCACAAAGGGTTGAGAATTGATGATGTGGCTTTGAATGGTGCATTTTGAACACACAAAAAGCTTGGAGTTCGAATAAGTTCAAGAAAATGAAATGCCTTTTGTAACAGATGAGTTTATGTGCCGAAACCATGATACTTCGTAAGAGACTGTCCATTTTGTACACGAAGTACATCCAGCTTTTGCCGTAAACCTCTCAACTTTTTAGCACATTCTATGTGGGTGAAATGATGATACCATGCCAACTTTCAACCTTTTCAGAGTTCGTTTGTAGTGCTTTACAATTTCAGGGTCATTTAGCTCAAAAAATCAATAACTGCATGAAAAATAACAAATGAAGTCACAAGGGGTTGAAAATTGATGATGTGGCTTTGAATGGTTCATTTTGAACACACAAAAATTCTGGAGTTCAAATAAATTCAAGAAAATGAAATGTCTTTTGTAACCGATGAGTTTCCTTCGAAAACCTTGATACTTCAAAAGAGACTGTCCGTTTTGTACACGAAGTGCATCCATCTTTTGTCGTAACCCTCCCAAATTTTTATCACATCCTATGTGGGTGAAATGATGATACCATGCAAACTTTCAACCTTTTCAGAGTTCATTTGTAGTGCTTTTCAATTTCAGGGTCATTTAGCTCATAAAATTAGTAAGTGCATGAAAAATACCAAATGAAGTCACAAAGGGTTGGAAATTGATGATGTGGCTTTGAATGGTGCATTTTGAACACACAAAAAGCTTGGAGTTCAAATAAGTTCAAGAAAATGAAATGCCTTTTGTAACAGATGAGTTTGTGTGCCGAAACCCTAATACTTCGTAAGAGACTGTCCGTTTTGTACACGAAGTGCATCTAGCTTTTGCCGTGACCCTCTCAACTCTTTAGCACATACTATGTGGGTGAAATGATGATACCATGCCAACTTTCAACCTTTTCACAGTTCATTTGTAGTGCTTCTCAATTTCAGGGTCATTTAGCTCAAAAAATCAATAACTGCATGAAAAATAACAAATGAACTCAGAAAGGGTTGAAAATTGATGATGTGGCTTTGAATGGTGCATTTTGAACACACAAAAAGCTTGGAGTTCAAATAAGTTCAAGAAAATGAAATGCCTTTTGTAACAGATGAGTTTATGTGCCGAAACCCTAATAATTCGTAAGAGACCGTCCGTCGTGTACACGAAGTGCATCCAGCTTTTGCCGTAACCCTCTCAACTCTTTAGCACATGCTATGTGGGTGAAATGATGATACCATGCCAACTTTCGACCTTTTCAGAGTTCATTTGTAGTGCTTTTCAATTTCAGGGTCATTTAGCTCATAAAATTAGTAAGTGCATGAAAAATACCAAATGAAGTCACAAAGGGTTGAAAATTGACGATGTGGCTTTGAATGGTGTATTTTGAACACACAAAAAGCTTGGAGTTCAAATAAATTCAAGAAAATGAAATGCCTTTTGTAACAGATGAGTTTATGTGCCGAAACCATGATACTTCGTAAGAGACTGTCCATTTTGTACACGAAGTTCATCCAGCTTTTGCCGTAACCCTCTCAACTTTTTAGCACATTCTATGTGGGTGAAATGATGATACCATGCCAACTTTCAACCTTTTCAGAGTTCGTTTGTAGTGCTTTTCAATTTCAGGGTCATTTAGCTCAAAAAATCAATAACTGCATGAAAAATAACAAATGAAGTCACAAGGGGTTGAAAATTTATGATGTGGCTTTGAATGGTTCATTTTGAACACACAAAAAATCTGGAGTTCAAATAAATTCAAGAAAATGAAATGTCTTTTGTAACCGATGAGTTTCCTTCCGAAACCTTCATACTTCGAAAGAGACTGTCCGTTTTGTACACGAAGTGCACCCATCTTTTGTCGTAACCCTCTCAAATTTTAACACATGCTATGTGGGTGAAATGATGATACCCTGCGAACTTTCAACCTTTTCAGAGTTCATTTGTAGTGCTTTTCAATTTCAGGGTCATTTAGCTCATAAAATTAGTAAGTGCATGAAAAATACCAAATGAAGTCACAAAGGGTTGAGAATTGATGATGTGGCTTTGAATGGTGCATTTTGAACACACAAAAATCTTGGAGTTCGAATAAGTTCAAGAAAATGAAATGCCTTTTGTAACAGATGAGTTTATGTGCCGAAACCATGATACTTCGTAAGAGACTGTCCATTTTGTACACGAAGTACATCCAGCTTTTCCCGTAAACCTCTCAACTTTTTAGCACATTCTATGTGGGTGAAATGATGATACCATGCCAACTTTCAACCTTTTCAGAGTTCGTTTGTAGTGCTTTACAATTTCAGGGTCATTTAGCTCAAAAAATCAATAACTGCATGAAAAATAACAAATGAAGTCACAAGGGGTTGAAAATTGATGATGTGGCTTTGAATGTTTCATTTTGAACACACAAAAATTCTGGAGTTCAAATAAATTCAAGAAAATGAAATGTCTTTTGTAACCGATGAGTTTCCTTCCAAAACCTTGATACTTCGAAAGAGACTGTCCGTTTTGTACACGAAGTGCATCCATCTTTTGTCGTAACCCTCTCAAATTTTTATCACATCCTATGTGGGTGAAATGATGATACCATGCAAACTTTCAACCTTTTCAGAGTTCATTTGTAGTGCTTTTCAATTTCAGGGTCATTTAGCTCATAAAATTAGTAAGTGCATGAAAAATACCAAATGAAGTCACAAAGGGTTGAAAATTGATGATGTGGCTTTGAATGGTGCATTTTGAACACACAAAAATTCTGGAGTTCAAATAAATTCAAGAAAATGAAATGTCTTTTGTAACCGATGAGTTTCCTTCCAAAACCTTGATACTTCGAAAGAGACTGTCCGTTTTGTACACGAAGTGCATCCATCTTTTGTCGTAACCCTCTCAAATTTTTATCACATCCTATGTGGGTGAAATGATGATACCATGCAAACTTTCAACCTTTTCAGAGTTCATTTGTAGTGCTTTTCAATTTCAGGGTCATTTAGCTCATAAAATTAGTAAGTGCATGAAAAATACCAAATGAAGTCACAAAGGGTTGAAAATTGACGATGTGGCTTTGAATGGTGCATTTTGAACACACAAAAAGCTTGGAGTTCAAATAAGTTCAAGAAAATGAAATGCCTTTTGTAACAGATGAGTTTCCTTCCAAAACCTTGATACTTCGAAAGAGACTGTCCGTTTTGTACACGAAGTGCGTCCATCTTTTGTCGTAACCCTCTCAAATTTTTATCACATCCTATGTGGGTGAAATGATGATACCATGCAAACTTTCAACCTTTTCAGAGTTCGTTTGTAGTGCTTTTCAATTTCAGGGTCATTTAGCTCAAAAAATCAATAACTGCATGAAAAATAACAAATGAAGTCACAAGGGGTTGAAAATTTATGATGTGGCTTTGAATGGTTCATTTTGAACACACAAAAAATCTGGAGTTCAAATAAATTCAAGAAAATGAAATGTCTTTTGTAACCGATGAGTTTCCTTCCGAAACCTTCATACTTCGAAAGAGACTGTCCGTTTTGTACACGAAGTGCACCCATCTTTTGTCGTAACCCTCTCAAATTTTAACACATGCTATGTGGGTGAAATGATGATACCCTGCGAACTTTCAACCTTTTCAGAGTTCATTTGTAGTGCTTTTCAATTTCAGGGTCATTTAGCTCATAAAATTAGTAAGTGCATGAAAAATACCAAATGAAGTCACAAAGGGTTGAGAATTGATGATGTGGCTTTGAATGGTGCATTTTGAACACACAAAAAGCTTGGAGTTCAAATAAGTTCAAGAAAATGAAATGCCTTTTGTAACAGATGAGTTTATGTGCCGAAACCCTAATACTTCGTAAGAGACTGTTCGTTTTGTACACGAAGTGCATCCAGCTTTTGTCGTAACCCTCTCAACTCTTTAGCACATACTATGTGGGTGAAATGATGATACCATGCCAACTTTCAACCTTTTCAGAGTTCGTTTGTAGTGCTTTTCAATTTCAGGGTCATTTAGCTAAAAAAAATCAATAACTGCATGAAAAATAACAAATGAAGTCACAAGGGGTTGAAAATTTATGATGTGGCTTTGAATGGTTCATTTTGAACACACAAAAAATCTGGAGTTCAAATAAATTCAAGAAAATGAAATGTCTTTTGTAACCGATGAGTTTCCTTCCGAAACCTTGATACTTCGAAAGAGACTGTCCGTTTTGTACACGAAATGCATCCATCTTTTGTCGTAACCCTCTAAATTTTTTAGCAAACGCTATGTGGGTGAAATGATGATACCATGCCAACTTTCAACCTTTTCAGAGTTCATTTGTAGTGCTTTTCAATTTCAGGGTCATTTAGCACAAAAAAATCAATAACTGAATGAAAAATAACAAATGAAGTCAGAAAGGGTTTAAAATTGATGATGTGGCTTTGAATGGTGCATTTTGAACACACAAAAAGCTTGGAGTTCAAATAAGTTCAAGAAAATGAAATGCCTTTTCTAACAAATGAGTTTATGTCCGAAACCCTGATAATTCGCAAGAGACTGTCCGTCATGTACATGAAGTGCATCCAGCTTTTGCCGTAAACCTCTCAACTTTGTAGCACATTCTATGTGGGTGAAATGATGATACCATGCCAGCTGTCAACCTTTTTAGAGTTCGTTTGTAGTGCTTTTCAATTTTAGGGTCATTTAGCTCAAAAAAATCAATAAGTGCATGAAAAATAACAAATGAAGTCACAAGGGGTTGAAAATTATGATGTGGCTTTGAATGGTTCATTTTGAACACACAAAAAAATCTGGAGTTCAAATAAATTAAATAAAATGAAATGTCTTTTGTAATAGATGAGTTTCCTTCCGAAACCTTGATACTTCGAAAGAGACTGTCCGTTTTGTACACGAAGTGCATCCATCTTTTGTCGTAACCCTCTCAAATTTTTAGCACATGCTATGTGGGTGAAATGATGATACCATGCCAACTTTCAACCTTTTTAGAGTTCATTTGTAGTGCTTTTCAATTTTAGGGTCATTTAGCTCATAAAATTAGTAAGTGCATGAAAAATACCAAATGAAGTCACAAAGGGTTGAAAATTGATGATGTGGCTTTGAATGGTGCATTTTGAACACACAAAAAGCTTGGAGTTCAAATAAGTTCAAGAAAATGAAATGCCTTTCGTAACAGATGAGTTTATGTGCCGAAACCCTGATACTTCGTAAGAGACTGTCCGTTTTGTACACGAAGTGCATCCAGCTTTTGCCGTAACCCTCTCAACTCTTTAGCACATGCTATGTGGGTGAAATGATGATACCATGCCAACTTTCAACCTTTTGAGAGTTCATTTGTAGTGCTTCTCAATTTCAGGGTCATTTAGCTCAAAAAATCAATAACTGCATGAAAAATAACAAATGAACTCAGAAAGGGTTGAAAATTGATGATGTGGCTTTGAATGGTGCATTTTGAACACACAAAAAGCTTGGAGTTCAAATAAGTTCAAGAAAATGAAATGCCTTTTGTAACAGATGAGTTTATGTCCGAAACCCTGATAATTCGAAAGAGACTGTCCATCGTGTACACGAAGTGCATCCAGCTTTTGCCGTAGCCCTCTCAACTTTGTAGCACATTCTATGTGGGTGAAATGATGATACCATGCCAACTGTCAACCTTTTCAGAGTTCGTTTATAGTGGTTTTCAATATCAGGGTCATTTAGCTCAAAAAAATCAATAACTGCAGGAAAAATAACAAATGAAGTCACAAGGGGTTGAAAACTGATGATGTGGCTTTGAATGGTTCATTTTGAACACACAAAAAATCTGGAGTTCAAATAAATTCAAGAAAATGAAATGTCTTTTGTAACCGATGAGTTTCCTTCTGAAACCTTGATACTTCGAAAGAGACTGTCCGTTTTGTACACGAAGTGCATCCATCTTTTGTCGTAACCCTCTCAAATTTTTAGCAAATGCTATGTGGGTGAAATGATGATACCATGCCAACTTTCAACCTTTTCAGAGTTCATTTGTAGTGCTTCTCAATTTCAGGGTCATTTAGCTCAAAAAATCAATAACTGCATGAAAAATAACAAATGAAGTCACAAAGGGTTGAAAATTGATGATGTGGCTTTCAATTTTGCATTTTGAACACACAAAAAGCCTGGAGTTCAAATAAGTTCAAGAAAATGACATGCCTTTTTGTAACAGATGAGTTTATGTCCGAAACCTTGATAATTCGAAAGAGACTGTCCGTCGTGTACACGAAGTGGATCTAGCTTTTGCCGTAACCCTTTCAACTTTTTAGCACATTCTATGTGGGTGAAATGATGATACCATGCCAACTGTCAACCTTTTCAGAGTTCGTTTGTAGTGCTTTTCATTTTCGGGGTCATTTAGCTCAAAAAATCAATAACTGCATGAAAAATAACAACTGAAGTCACAAGGGGTTGAAAATTGATGATGTGGCTTTGAATGGTTCATTTTGAACACACAGAAAATCTGGAGTTCAAATAAATTCAAGAAAATGAAATGTCTTTTGTAACCGATGAGTTTCCTTCTGAAACCTTGATACTTCGAAAGAGACTGTCCGTTTTGTACACGAAGTGCATCCATCTTTTGTCGTAACCCTCTCAAATTTTTAGCAAATGCTATGTGGGTGAAATGATGATACCATGCCAACTTTCAACCTTTTCAGAGTTCATTTGTAGTGCTTCTCAATTTCAGGGTCATTTAGCTCAAAAAATCAATAACTGCATGAAAAATAACAAATGAAGTCACAAAGGGTTGAAAATTGATGATGTGGCTTTCAATTTTGCATTTTGAACACACAAAAAGCCTGGAGTTCAAATAAGTTCAAGAAAATGACATGCCTTTTTGTAACAGATGAGTTTATGTCCGAAACCTTGATAATTCGAAAGAGACTGTCCGTCGTGTACACGAAGTGGATCTAGCTTTTGCCGTAACCCTTTCAACTTTTTAGCACATTCTATGTGGGTGAAATGATGATACCATGCCAACTGTCAACCTTTTCAGAGTTCGTTTGTAGTGCTTTTCATTTTCGGGGTCATTTAGCTCAAAAAAATCAATAACTGCATGAAAAATAACAACTGAAGTCACAAGGGGTTGAAAATTGATGATGTGGCTTTGAATGGTTCATTTTGAACACACAGAAAATCTGGAGTTCAAATAAATTCAAGAAAATGAAATGTCTTTTGTAACCGATGAGTTTCCTTCCGAAACCTTGATACTTCGAAAGAGACTGTCCGTTTTGTACACGAAGTGCATCCATCTTTTGTCGTAACCCTCTCAAATTTTTAGCACATGCTATGTTGGTGAAATGATGATACCATGCCAACTTTCAACCTTTTCAGAGTTCATTTGTAGTGGTTTTCAATTTCAGGGTCATTTAGCTCATACAATTAGTAAGTGCATGAAAAATACCAAATGAAGTCACAAAGGTTTGAAAATTGATGATGTGGCTTTGAATGGTGCATTTTGAACACACAAAAAATCTGGAGTTCAAATAAATTCAAGAAAATGAAATGTCTTTTGTAACCGATGAGTTTCCTTCTGAAACCTTGATACTTCGAAAGAGACAGTCCGTTTTGTACACGAAGTGCATCCATCTTTTGTCGTAACCCTCTCAAATTTTTAGCACATGCTATGTGGGTGAAATGATAATACCATGCCAACTTTCAACCTTTTCAGAGTTCATTTGTAGTGCTTTTCAATTTTAGGGTCATTTAGCTCATAAAATTACTAAGTTCATGAAAAATACCAAATGAAGTCACAAAGGGTTGATAATTGATGATGTGGCTTTGAATGGTGCATTTTGAACACACAAAAAGCTTGGAGTTCAAATAAGTTCAAGAAAATGAAATGCCTTTTGTAACAGATGAGGTTATGTGCCGAAACCCTAATACTTCGTAAGAGACTGTCCGTTTTGTACACGAAGTGCATCCAGCTTTTGCCGTAACCCTCTCAACTCTTTAGCACATGCTATGTGGGTGAAATGATGATACCATGCCAACTTTCAACCTTTTCAGAGTTCATTTGTAGTGCTTCTCAATTTCAGGGTCATTTAGCTCAAAAAATCAATAACTGCATGAAAAATAACAAATGAAGTCAGAAAGGGTTGAAAATTGATGATGTGGATTTGAATGGTGCATTTTGAACACACAAAATGCTTGGAGTTCAAATAAGTTCAAGAAAATGAAATGCCTTTTGTAACAGATGAGTTTATGTCCAAAACCCTGATAATTCGAAAGAGACTGTCCGTTTTGTACACGAAGTGCATCCAGCTTTTGCCGTAACCCTCTCAACTTTGTAGCACATTCTATGTGGGTGAAATGATGATACCATGCCAACTGTCAACCTTTTGAGAGTTCGTTTGTAGTGCTTTTCAATTTCAGGGTCATTTAGCTCAAAAAAATCAATAACTGCATGAAAAATAACAAATGAAGTCACAAGGGGTTGAAAATTGATGATGTGGCTTTGAATGGTTCATTTTGAACACACAAAAAATCTGGAGTTCAAATAAATTCAAGAAAATGAAATGTCTTTTGTAACCGATGAGTTTCCTTCCGAAACCTTGATACTTCGAAAGAGACTGTCCGTTTTGTACAAGAACTGCATCCATCTTTTGTCGTAACCCTCTCAAATTTTTAGCACATGCTATGTGGGTGAAATGATGATACCACGCCAACTTTGAACCTTTTCAGAGTTCATTTGTAGTGCTTTTCAATTTCAGGGTCATTCAGCTCATAAAATTAATAAGTGCATGAAAAATACAAAATGAAGTCACAAAGGGTTGAAAATTGATGATGTGGCTTTGAATGGTGCATTTTGAACACACAAAAAGCTTGGAGTTCAAATAAGTTCAAGAAAATGAAATGCCTTTTGTAACAAATGAGTTTATGTGCCGAAACCCTAATACTTCGTAAGAGACTGTCCGTTTTGTACACGAAGTGCATCCAGCTTTTGCCGTAACCCTCTCAACTCTTTAGCATATGCTATGTGGGTGAAATGATGATACCATGCCAACTTTCAACCTTTTCAGAGTTCATTTGTAGTGCTTCTCAATTTCAGGGTCATTTAGCTCAAAAAAATCAATAACTGAATGAAAAATAACAAATGAAGTCAGAAAGGGTTGAAAATTGATGATGTTGCTTTGAACGGTGCATTTTGAACACACAAAAAGCTTGGAGTTCAAATAAGTTCAAGAAAATGAAATGCCTTTTGTAATAGATGAGTCTTTGTGCCGTAACCCTAATACTTCGTAAGAGACTGTCCGTTTTGTACATGAAGTGCATCCAGCTTTTGCCATAACCCTCTAAACTCTTTAGCACATGCTATGTGGGTGAAATGATGATACCATGCCAACTTTCAACCTTTTCAGAGTTCATTTGTAGTGCTTCTCAATTTCAGGGTCATTTAGCTCAAAAAAATCAATAACTGAATGAAAAATAACAAATGAAGTCAGAAAGGGTTTAAAATTGATAATGTGGCTTTGAATGGTGCATTTTGAACACACAAAAAGCTTGGAGTTCAAATAAGTTCAAGAAAATGAAATGCCTTTTGTAATAGATGAGTTTATGTGCCGTAACCCTAATACTTCGTAAGAGACTGTCCGTTTTGTACATGAAGTGCATCAAGCTTTTGCTGTAACCCTCTCAACTCTTTAGCACATGCTTTGTGGGTAAAATGATGATACCATGCCAACTTTCAACCTTTTCAGAGTTCAGTTGTAGTGCTTCTCAATTTGAGGGTCATTTAGCTCAAAAAATCAATAACTGCATGAAAAATAACAAATGAAGTCAGAAAGGGTTGAAAATTGATGATGTTGCTTTGAATGGTGCATTTTGAACACACAAAATTCTTGGAGTTCAAATAAGTTCAAGAAAATGAATTGCCTTTTGTAACAGATGAGTTTATGTCCAAAACCCTGATAATTCGAAAGAGACTGTCCGTTTTGTACACGAAGTGCATCCAGCTTTTGCCGTAACCCTCTCAACTTTGTAGCACATTCTATGTGGGTGAAATGATGATACCATGCCAACTGTCAACCTTTTCAGAGTTCGTTTGTAGTGCTTTTCAATTTCAGGGTCATTTAGCTCAAAAATATCAATAACTGCATGAAAAATAACAAATGAAGTCACAAGGGGTTGAAAATTGATGATGTGGCTTTGAATGGTTCATTTTGAACACACAAAAAATCTGGAGTTCAAATAAATTCAAGAAAATGAAATGTATTTTGTAACCGATGAGTTTCCTTCCGAAACCTTGATACTTCGAAAGAGACTGTCCGTTTTGTACAAGAAGTGCATCCATCTTTTGTCGTAACCCTCTCAAATTTTTAGCACATGCTATGTGGGTGAAATGATGATACCACTCCAACTTTCAACCTTTTCAGAGTTCATTTGTAGTGCTTTTCAATTTCAGGGTCATTTAGCTCATAAAATTAATAAGTGCATGAAAAATACAAAATGAAGTCACAAAGGGTTGAAAATTGATGATGTGTCTTTGAATGGTGCATTTTGAACACACAAAAAGCTTGGAGTTCAAATAAGTTCAAGAAAATGAAATGCCTTTTGTAACAGATGAGTTTATGTGCCGAAACCCTAATACTTCGTAAGAGACTGTCCGTTTTGTACACGAAGTGCATCCAGCATTTGCCGTAACCCTCTCAACTCTTTAGCATATGCTATGTGGGTGAAATGATGATACCATGCCAACATTCAACCTTTTCAGAGTTCATTTGTAGTGCTTCTCAATTTCAGTGTCATTTAGCTCAAAAAAATCAATAACTGAATGAAAAATAACAAATGAAGTCAGAAAGGGTTGAAAATTGATGATGTGGCTTTGAACGGTGCATTTTGAACACACAAAAATCTTGGAGTTCAAATAAGTTCAAGAAAATGAAATGCCTTTTGTAATAGATGAGTCTTTGTGCCGTAACCCTAATACTTCGTAAGAGACTGTCCGTTTTGTACATGAAGTGCATCCAGCTTTTGCCGTAACCCTCTCAACTCTTTAGCACATGCTATGTGGGTGAAATGATGATACCATGCCAACTTTCAACCTTTTCAGAGTTCATTTGTAGTGCTTCTCAATTTCAGGGTCATTTAGCTCAAAAAAATCAATAACTGAATGAAAAATAACAAATGAAGTCAGAAAGGGTTGAAAATTGATGATGTGGCTTTGAACGGTGCATTTTGAACACACAAAAATCTTGGAGTTCAAATAAGTTCAAGAAAATGAAATGCCTTTTGTAATAGATGAGTCTTTGTGCCGTAACCCTAATACTTCGTAAGAGACTGTCCGTTTTGTACATGAAGTGCATCCAGCTTTTGCCGTAACCCTCTCAACTCTTTAGCACATGCTATGTGGGTGAAATGATGATACCATGCCAACTTTCAACCTTTTCAGAGTTCATTTGTAGTGCTTCTCAATTTCAGGGTCATTTAGCTCAAAAAAATCAATAACTGAATGAAAAATACAAAATGAAGTCACAAAGGGTTGAAAATTGATGATGTGCCTTTGAATGGTGCATTTTGAACACACAAAAAGCTTGGAGTTCAAATAAGTTCAAGAAAATGAAATGCCTTTTGTAACAGATGAGTTTATGTGCCGAAACCCTAATACTTCGTAAGAGACTGTCCGTTTTGTACACGAAGTGCATCCAGCTTTTGCCGTAACCCTCTCAACTCTTTAGCATATGCTATGTGGGTGAAATGATGATACCATGCCAACTTTCAACCTTTTCAGAGTTCATTTGTAGTGCTTCTCAATTTCAGGGTCATTTAGCTCAAAAAAATCAATAACTGAATGAAAAATAACAAATGAAGTCAGAAAGGGTTGAAAATTGATGATGTGGCTTTGAACGGTGCATTTTGAAGACACAAAAAGCTTGGAGTTGAAATAAGTTCAAGAAAATGAAATGCCTTTTGTAATAGATGAGTCTTTGTGCCGTAACCCTAATACTTCGTAAGAGACTGTCCGTTTTGTACATGAAGTGCATCCAGCTTTTGCCGTAACCCTCTCAACTCTTTAGCACATGCTATGTGGGTGAAATGATGATACCATGCCAACTTCCAACCTTTTCAGAGTTCATTTGTAGTGCTTCTCAATTTCAGGGTCATTTAGCTCAAAAAAATCAATAACTGAATGAAAAATAACAAATGAAGTCAGAAAGGGTTTAAAATTGATAATGTGGCTTTGAATGGTGCATTTTGAACACACAAAAAGCTTGGAGTTCAAATAAGTTCAAGAAAATGAAATGCCTTTTGTAATAGATGAGTTTATGTGCCGTAACCCTAATACTTCGTAAGAGACTGTCCGTTTTGTACATGAAGTGCATCAAGCTTTTGCTGTAACCCTCTGAACTCTTTAGCACATGCTTTGTGGGTGAAATGATGATACCATGCCAACTGTCAACCTTTTCAGAGTTCGTTTGTAGTGCTTTTCAATTTCAGGGTCATTTAGCTCAAAAATATCAATAACTGCATGAAAAATAACAAATGAAGTCACAAGGGGTTGAAAATTGATGATTTGGCTTTGAATGGTTCATTTTGAACACACAAAAAATCTGGAGTTCAAATAAATTCAAGAAAATGAAATGTATTTTGTAACCGATGAGTTTCCTTCCGAAACCTTGATACTTCGAAAAAGACTGTCCGTTTTGTACAAGAAGTGCATCCATCTTTTGTCGTAACCCTCTCAAATTTTTAGCACATGCTATGTGGGTGAAATGATGATACCATGCCAACTTTCAACCTTTTCAGAGTTCATTTGTAGTGCTTTTCAATTTCAGGGTCATTTAGCTCATAAAATTAATAAGTGCATGAAAAATACAAAATGAAGTCACAAAGGGTTGAAAATTGATGATGTGGCTTTGAATGGTGCATTTTGAACACACAAAAAGCTTGGAGTTCAAATAAGTTCAAGAAAATGAAATGCCTTTTGTAACAGATGAGTTTATGTGCCGAAACCCTAATACTTCGTAAGAGACTGTCCGTTTTGTACACGAAGTGCATCCAGCTTTTGCCGTAACCCTCTCAACTCTTTAGCACATGCTATGTGGGTGAAATGATGATACCATGCCAACTTTCAACCTTTTCAGAGTTCATTTGTAGTGCTTCTCAATTTCAGGGTCATTTAGCTCAAAAAAATCAATAACTGAATGAAAAATAACAAATGAAGTCAGAAAGGGTTGAAAATTGATGATGTGGCTTTGAACGGTGCATTTTGAACACACAAAAAGCTTGGAGTTCAAATAAGTTCATGAAAATGAAATGCCTTTTGTAATAGATGAGTCTTTGTGCCGTAACCCTAATACTTCGTAAGAGACTGTGCGTTTTGTACATGAAGTGCATCCAGCTTTTGCCGTAACCCTCTCAACTCTTTAGCACATGCTATGTTGGTGAAATGATGATACCATGCCAACTTTCATCCTTTTCAGAGTTCATTTGTAGTGCTTCTCAATTTCAGGGTCATTTAGCACAAAAAAATCAATAACTGAATGAAAAATAACAAATGAAGTCAGAAAGGGTTTAAAATTGATGATGTGGCTTTGAATGGTGCATTTTGAACACACAAAAAGCTTGGAGTTCAAATAAGTTCAAGAAAATGAAATGCCTTTTGTAATAGATGAGTTTATGTGCCGTAACCCTAATACTTCGTAAGAGACTGTCCGTTTTGTACATGAAGTGCATCCAGCTTTTGCTGTAACCCTCTCAACTCTTTAGCACATGCTATGTGGGTGAAATGATGATACCATGCCAACTTTCAACCTTTTCAGAGTTTGTTTGTAGTGCTTTTCAATTTCAGGGTCATTTAGCTCAAAAAAATCAATAACTGCATGAAAAATAACAAATGAAGTCACAAGGGGTTGAAAATTGATGATGTGGCTTTGAATGGTTCATTTTGAACACAGAAAAAATCTGGAGTTCAAATAAATTCAAGAAAATGAAATGTCTTTTGTAACCGATGAGTTTCCTTCCGAAACCTTGATACTTCGAAAGAGACTGTCCGTTTTGTACACGAAGTGCATCCATCTTTTGTCGTAACCCTCTCAAATTTTTAGCACATGCTATGTGGGTGAAATGATGATACCATGCCAACTTTCAACCTTTTCAGAGTTCATTTGTAGTGCTTTTCAATTTCAGGGTCATTTAGCTCATAAAATTAGTAAGTGCATGAAAAATACCAAATGAAGTCACAAAGGGTTGAAAATTGATGATGTGGCTTTGAATGGTGCATTTTGAACACACAAAAAGCTTGGAGTTCAAATAAGTTCTAGAAAATGAAATGCCTTTTGTAACAGATGAGTTTATGTGCCGAAACCCTAATACTTCGTAAGAGACTGTCCGTTTTGTACACGAAGTGCATCCAGCCTTTGCCGTAACCCTCTCAACTCCTTAGCACATGCTATGTGGGTGAAATGATGATACCATGCCAACTTTCAACCTTTTCAGAGTTCATTTGTAGTGCTTCTCAATTTCAGGGTCATTTAGCTCAAAAAAATCAATAACTTAATGAAAAATAACAAATGAAGTCAGAAAGGGTTGAAAATTGATGATGTGGCTTTGAACGGTGCATTTTGAACACACAAAAAGCTTGGAGTTCAAATAAGTTCAAGAAAATGAAATGCCTTTTGTAATAGATGAGTTTATGTGCCGTAACCCTAATACTTCGTAAGAGACTGTCCGTTTTGTACATGAAGTGCATCCAGCTTTTGCCGTAACCCTCTCAACTCTTTAGCACATGCTATGTGGGTGAAATGATGATACCATGCCAACTTTCAACCTTTTCAGAGTTCATTTGTAGTGCTTCTCAATTTCAGGGTCATTTAGCTCAAAAAATCAATAACTGCATGAGAAATAACAAATGAAGTTAGAAAGGGTTGAAAATTGATGATGTGGCTTTGAATGGTGCATTTTGAACACACAAGATGCTTGGAGTTCAAAGAAGTTCAAGAAAATGAAATGCCTTTTGTAACAGATGAGTTTATGTCCAAAACCCTGATAATTCGAAAGAGACTGTCCGTTTTGTACACGAAGTGCATCCAGCTTTTGCCGTAACCCTCTCAACTTTGTAGCACATTCTATGTGGGTGAAATGATGATACCATGCCAACTGTCAACCTTTTGAGAGTTCGTTTGTAGTGCTTTTCAATTTCAGGGTCATTTAGCTCAAAAAAATCAATAACTGCATGAAAAATAACAAATGAAGTCACAAGGGGTTGAAAATTGATGATGTGGCTTTGAATGGTTCATTTTGAACACACAAAAAATCTGGAGTTCAAATAAATTCAAGAAAATGAAATGTCTTTTGTAACCGATGAGTTTCCTTCCGAAACCTTGATACTTGGAAAGAGACTGTCCGTTTTGTACACGAAGTGCATCCATCTTTTGTCGTAACCCTCTCAAATTTTTAGCACATGCTATGTGGGTGAAATGATGATACCATGCCAACTTTCAACCTTTTCAGAGTTCATTTGTAGTGCTTTTCAATTTCAGGGTCATTTAGCTCATAAAATTAGTAAGTGCATGAAAAATACAAAATGAAGTCACAAAGGGTTGAAAATTGATGATGTGGCTTTGATTGGTGCATTTTGAACACACAAAGAGCATGGATTTCAAATAAGTTCAAGAAAATGAAATGCCTTTTGTAACAGATGAGTTTATGTCCGAAACCCTGATAATTCGAAAGAGACTATCCGTCGTGGACACGAAGTGCATCCAGCTTTTGCCATAACCCTCTCAACTTTGTAGCACATTCTATGTGTGTGAAATGATGATACCATGCCAACTGACAACATTTTCAGAGTACGTTTGTAGTGCTTTTCAATTTCAGGGTAATTTAGCTCAAAAAAATCAATAACTGCATGAAAAATAACAAATGAAGTCACAAGGGGTTGAAAAGTGATGATGTGGCTTTGAATGGTTCATTTTGAACACACAAAAAATCTGGAGTTCAAATAAATTCAAGAAAATGAAATGTCTTTTGTAACCGATGAGTTTCCTTCCGAAACCGTGATACTTGGAAAGAGACTGTCCGTTTTGTACACGAAGTGCATCCATCTTTTGTCGTATCCCTCTCAAATTTTTAGCACATGCTATGTGGGTGAAATGATGATACCATGCCAACTTTCAACCTTTTCAGAGTTCATTAGTAGTGCTTCTCAATTTCAGGGTCATTTAGCTCAAAAAATCAATAACTGCATGAAAAATAACAAATGAAGTCAGAAAGGGTTGAAAATTGATGATGTGGCTTTGAATGGTGCATTTTGAACACACAAAATGCTTGGAGTTCAAATAAGTTCAAGAAAATGAAATGCCTTTTGTAACAGATGAGTTTATGTGCCGAAACCATAATACTTCGTAAGAGACTGTCCGTTTTGTACACGAAGTGCATCCAGCTTTTGCCGTAACCCTCTCAACTCTTTAGCACATGCTATGTGGGTGAAATGATGATACCATGCCAACTTTCAACCTTTTCAGAGTTCATTTGTAGTGCTTCTCAATTTCAGGGTCATTTAGCTCAAAAAATCAATAACTGCATGAAAAATAACAAATGAAGTCAGAAAGGGTTGAAAATTGATGATGTGGCTTTGAATGGTGCATTTTGAACACACAAAAAGCTTGGAGTTCAAATAAGTTCAAGAAAATGAAATGCCTTTTGTAACAGATGAGTTTATGTGCCGAAACCCTAATACTTCGTAAGAGACTGTCTGTTTTGTACACGAAGTGCATCCAGCTTTTGCCGTAACCCTATCAACTCTTTAGCACATCCTATGTGGGTGAAATGATGATACCATGCCAACTTTCAACCTTTTCAGAGTTCATTTGTAGTGCTTCTGAAGTTCAGGGTCATGTAGCTCAAAAAAATCAACAACTGAATGAAAAATAACAAATGAAGTCAGAAAGGGTTGAAAATTGATGATGTAGTTTTGAACGGTGCATTTTGAACACACAAAAAGCTTGGAGTTCAAATAAGTTCAAGAAAATGAAATGCCTTTTGTAATAGATGAGTTTATGTGCCGTAACCCTAATACTTCATAAGAGACTGTCCGTTTTGTACATGAAGTGCATCCAGCTTTTGCCGTAACCCTCTCAACTCTTTAGCACATGCTATGTGGGTGAAATGATGATACCATGCCAACTTTCAACATTTTCAGAGTTCATTTGTAGTGCTTCTCAATTTCAGGGTCATTTAGCTTAAAAAATCAATAACTGCATGAAAAATAACAAATGAAGTCAGAAAGGGTTGAAAATTGATGATGTGGCTTTGAATGGTGCATTTTGAACACACAAAATGCTTGGAGTTCAAATAAGTACAAGAAAATGAAATGCCTTTTGTAACAGATGAGTTTATGTCCAAAACCCTGATAATTCGAAAGAGACTGTCCGTTTTGTACACGAAGTGCATCCAGCTTTTGCCGTAACCCTCTCAACTTTGTAGCACATTCTATGTGGGTGAAATGATGATACCATGCCAACTGTCAACCTTTTCAGAGTTCGTTTGTAGTGCTTTTCAATTTCAGGGTAATTTAGCTCAAAAAAATCAATAACTGCATGAAAAATAACAAATGAAGTCACAAGGGGTTGAAAATTGATGATGTGGCTTTGAATTGTTCATTTTGAACACACAAAAAATCTGGAGTTCAAATAAATTCAAGAAAATGAAATGTCTTTTGTAACCGATGAGTTTCCTTCCGAAACATTGATACTTGGAAAGAAACTGTCCGTTTTGTACACGAAGTGCATCCATCTTTTGCCGTAACCCTTTCAAATTTTTAGCACATGCTATGTGGGTGAAATGATGATACCATGCCAACTTTCAACCTTTTGAGAGTTCATTTGTAGTGATTTTCAATTTCAGGGTCATTTAGCTCATAAAATTAGTATGTGCATGAAAAATACCAAATGAAGTCACAAAGGGTTGAAAATTGATGATGTGGCTTTGAATGGTCCATTTTGAACACACAAAAAGCTTGGAGTTCAAATAAGTTCAAGAAAATGAAATGCCTTTTGTAACAGATGAGTTTATGTGCCGAAATCCTAATACTTCTTAAGAGACTGTCCGTTTTGTACACGAAGTGCATCCAGCTTTTGCCGTAACCCTCTCAACTCTTTAGCACATGCTATGTGGTTGAAATGATGATTCCATGCCAACTTTGAACCTATTCAGAGTTCATTTGTAGTGCTTCTCAATTTCAGGGTCATTTAGCTCAAAAACTCAATAACTGCATTAAAAATAACAAATGAAGTCAGAAAGGGTTGAAAATTGATGATGTGGCTTTGAATGGTGCATTTTGAACACACAAAATGCTTGGAGTTCAAATAAGTTCAAGAAAATGAAATGCCTTTTGTAACAGATGAGTTTATGTCCGAAACCCTGATAATTCGAAAGAGACTGTCCGTCGTGTACACGAAGTGCATCCAGCTTTTGCCGTAACCCTCTCAACTTTGTAGCACATTCTATGTGGGTGAAATGATGATACCATGCCAACTGTCAACATTTCAGAGTTCGTTTGTAGTGCTTTTCAATTTCAGGGTAATTTAGCTCAAAAAAATCAATAACTGCATGAAAAATAACAAATGAAGTCACAAGGGGTTGAAAATTGATGATGTGGCTTTGAATGGTTCATTTTGAACACACAAAAAATCTGGAGTTCAAATAAATTCAAGAAAATGAAATGTCTTTTGTAACCGATGAGTTTCCTTCCGAAACCTTGATACTTCGAAAGAGACTGTCCGTTTTGTACATGAAGTGCATCCATCTTTTGTCGTAACCCTCTCAAATTTTTAGCACATGCTATGTGGGTGAAATGATGATACCATGCCGACTTTCAACATTTTCAGAGTTCATTTGTGGTGCTTTTCAATTTCAGGGTGATTTAGCTCATAAAATTAGTAAGTGCATGAAAAATACCAAATGAAGTCACAAAGGGTTGAAAATTGATGATGTGCCTTTGAATGGTGCATTTTGAACACACAAAAAGCTTGGAGTTCAAATAAGTTCAAGAAAATGAAATGCCTTTTGTAACAGATGAGTTTATGTGTCGAAACCCTAATACTTCTTAAGAGACTGTCCGTTTTGTACACGAAGTGCATCCAGCTTTTGCCGTAACCCTCTCAACTCTTTAGCACATGCTATGTGGGTGAAATGATGATACCATGCCAAATTTCAACCTTTTCAGAGTTCATTTGTAGTGCTTCTCAATTTCAGGGTCATTTAGCTCAAAAAATCAATAACTGCATGAAAAATAACAAATGAAGTCAGAAAGGGTTGAAAATTGATGATGTGGCTTTGAATGGTGCATTTTGAACACACAAAATGCTTGGAGTTCAAATAAGTTCAAGAAAATGAAATGCCTTTTGTAACAGATGAGTTTATGTCCGAAACCCTGATAATTCGAAAGAGACTGTCCGTCGTGTACACGAAGTGCATCCAGCTTTTGCCGTAACCCTCTCAACTTTGTAGCACATAATATGTGGGTGAAATGATGATACCATGCCAACTGTCAACATTTTCAGAGTTCGTTTGTAGTGCTTTTCAATTTCAGGGTAATTTAGCTCAAAAAAATCAATAACTGCATGAAAAATAACAAATGAAGTCGCAAGGGGTGGAAATTTGATGATGTGGCTTTGAATGGTTCATTTGGAACACACAAAAAATCTGGAGTTCAAATAAATTCAAGAAAATGAAATGTCTTTTGTAACCGATGAGTTTCCTTCCGAAACCTTGATACTTCGAAACAGACTGTCCGTTTTGTACACGAAGTGCATCCATCTTTTGTCGTAACCCTCTCAAATTTTTAGCACATGCTATGTGGGTGAAATGATGATACCATGCCAACTTTCAACCTTTTCAGAGTTCATTTGTAGTGCTTTTCAATTTCAGGGTCATTTAGCTCATAAAATTAGTAAGTGCATGAAAAATACCAAATGAAGTCACAAAGGGTTGAAAATTGATGATGTGGCTTTCAATGGTGCGTTTTGAACACACAAAAAGCTTGGAGTGCAAATAAGTTCAAGAAAATGAAATGCCTTTTGTAACAGATGAGTTTTGTACACGAAGTGCATCCAGCTTTTGCCGTAACCCTCTGAACTTTTTAGCACATTCTATGTGGGTTAAATGATGATACCATGCCAACTTCCAACCTTTTCAGAGTTCATTTGTAGTGCTTCTCAATTTCAGGGTCATTTAGCTCAAAAAATCAATAACTGCATGAAAAATAACAAATGAAGTCAGAAAGGGTTGAAAATTGATGATGTGGCTTTGAATGGTGCATTTTGAACACACAAAATGCTTGGAGTTCAAATAAGTTCATGAAAATGAAATGCCTTTTGTAACAGATGAGTTTATGTCCGAAACCCTGATAATTCGAAAGAGACTGTCCGTCGTGTACACGAAGTGCATCCAGCTTTTGCCGTAACCCTCTCAACTTTGTAGCACATTCTATGTGGGTGAAATGATGATACCATGCCAACTGTCAACATTTCACAGTTCGTTTGTAGTGCTTTTCAATTTCAGGGTAATTTAGCTCAAAAAAATCAATAACTACATGCAAAATAACAAATGAAGTCACAAGGGGTTGAAAATTGATGATGTGGCTTTGAATGGTTCATTTTGAACACACAAAAAATCTGGAGTTCAAATAAATTCAAGAAAATGAAATGTCTTTTGTAACCGATGAGTTTCCTTCCGAAACATTGATACTTCGAAAGAGACTGTCCGTTTTGTACATGAAGTGCATCCATCTTTTGTCGTAACCCTCTCAAATTTTTAGCACATGCTATGTGGGTGAAATGATGATACCATGCCGACTTTCAACATTTTCAGAGTTCATTTGTAGTGCTTTTCAATTTCAGGGTCATTTAGCTCATAAAATTAGTAAGTGCATGAAAAATTCCAAATGAAGTCACAAAGGGTTGAAAATTGATGATGTGCCTTTGAATGGTGCATTTTGAACACACAAAAAGCTTGGAGTTCAAATAAGTTCAAGAAAATGAAATGCCTTTTGTAACAGATGAGTTTATGTGTCGAAACCCTAATACTTCTTAAGAGACTGTCCGTTTTGTACACGAAGTGCATCCAGCTTTTGCCGTAACCCTCTCAACTCTTTAGCACATGCTATGTGGGCGAAATGATGATACCATGCCAACTTTCAACCTTTTCAGAGTTCATTTGTAGTGCTTCTCAATTTCAGGGTCATTTAGCTCAAAAAATCAATAACTGCATGAAAAATAACAAATGAAGTCAGAAAGGGTTGAAAATTGATGATGTGGCTTTGAATGGTGCATTTTGAACACACAAAATGCTTGGAGTTCAAATAAGTTCAAGAAAATGAAATGCCTTTTGTAACAGATGAGTTTATGTCCGAAACCCTGATAATTCGAAAGAGACTGTCCGTCGTGTACACGAAGTGCATCCAGCTTTTGCCGTAACCCTCTCAACTTTGTAGCACATTCTATGTGGGTGAAATGATGATACCATGCCAACTGTCAACATTTTCAGAGTTCGTTTGTAGTGCTTTTCAATTTCAGGGTAATTTATTTCAAAAAAATCAATAACTGCATGAAAAATAACAAATGAAGTCACAAGGGGTTGAAAATTGATGATGTGGCTTTGAATGGTTCATTTTGAACACACAAACAATCTGGAGTTCAAATAAATTCAAGAAAATGAAATGTCTTTTGTAACCGATGAGTTTCCTTCCGAAACCTTGATACTTGGAAAGAGACTGTCCGTTTTGTACACGAAGTGCATCCATCTTTTGTCGTAACCCTCTCAAATTTTTAGCACATGCTGTGTGGGTGAAATGATGATACCATGCCAACTTTCAACCTTTTCAGAGTTCATTTGTAGTGCTTTTCAATTTCAGGGTCATTTACCTCATAAAATTAGTAAGTACATGAAAAATACCAAATGAAGTCACAAAGGGTTGAAAATTGATGATGTGGCTTTGAATGGTGCATTTTGAACACAAAAAACTTGGAGTTCAAATAAGTTCAATAAAATTAAATGCCTTTTGTAACAGATGAGTTTATGTGCCGAAACCCTGATACTTCGTAAGAGACTGTCCATTTTGTACACGAAGTGCATCCAGCTTTTGCCGTAACCCTCTCAACTCTTTACCACATGCTAAGTGGGTGAAATGATGATACCATGCCAACTTTCAACCTTTTCAGAGTTCATTTGTAGTGCTTCTCAATTTCAGGGTCGTTTAGCTCAAAAAAATCAATAACTGCATGAAAAATAACAAATGAAGTCAGAAAGGGTTGAAAATTGATGATGTGGCTTTGAATGGTGCATTTTGAACACACAAAATGCTTGGAGTTCAAATAAGTTCAGGAAAATGAAATGCCTTTTGTAACAGATGAGTTTATGTCTAAAACCCTGATAATTCGAAAGAGACTGTCCGTCGTGTACACGAAGTGCATCCAGCTTTTGCCGTAACCCTCTCAACTTCGTAGCACATTCTATGTGGGTGAAATTATGATACCATGCCAACTGTCAACATTTCCAGAGTTCGTTTGTAGTGCTTTTCAATTTCAGGGCAATTTAGCTCAAAAAAATCAATAACTGCATGAAAAATAACAACTGAAGTCACAAGGGGTTGAAAATTGATGATGTGGCTTTGAATGGTTCATTTTGAACACACAAAAAATCTGGAGTTCAAATAAATTCAAGAAAATGAAATGTCTATTGTAACCGATGAGTTTCCTTCCGAAACCTTGATACTTCGAAAGAGACTGTCCGTTTTGTACACGAAGTGCATCCATCTTTTGTCGTAACCCTCTCAAATTTTTAGCACATGCTATGTGGGTGAAATGATGATACCATGCCAACTTTCAACCTTTTCAGAGTTAATTTGTAGTGCTTTTCAATTTCAGGGTCATTTACCTCATAAAATTAGTAAGTGCATGAAAAATACCAAATGAAGTCACAAAGGGTTGAAAATTGATGATGTGGCTTTGAATGGTGCATTTTGAACACACAAAAAGCTTGGAGTTCAAATAAGTTCAATAAAATGAAATGCCTTTTGTAACAGATGAGTTTATGTGCCGAAACCCTGATACTTCGTAAGAGACTGTCCATTTTGTACACGAAGTGCATCCATCTTTTGCCGTAACCCTCTCAACTCTTTACCACATGCTATGTGGGTGAAATGATGATACCATGCCAACTTTCAACCTTTTCAGAGTTCATTTGTAGTGCTTCTCAATTTCAGGGTCACTTAGCTCAAAAAAATCAATAACTGCATGAAAAATAACAAATGAAGTCAGAAAGGGTTGAAAATTGATGATGTGGCTTTGAATGGTGCATTTTGAACACACAAAATGCTTGGAGTTCAAATAAGTTCAGGAAAATGAAATGCCTTTTGTAACAGATGAGTTTATGTCCAAAACCCTGATAATTCGAAAGAGACTGTCCGTCGTGTACACGAAGTGCATCCAGCTTTTGCCGTAACCCTCTCAACTTCGTAGCACATTCTATGTGGGTGAAATTATGATACCATGCCAACTGTCAACATTTTCAGAGTTGGTTTGTAGTGCTTTTCAATTTCAGGGTAATTTAGCTCAAAAAAATCAATAACTGCATGAAAAATAACAACTGAAGTCACAAGGGGTTGAAAATTGATGATGTGGCTTTGAATGGTTCATTTTGAACACACAAAAAATCTGGTGTTCAAATAAATTCAAGAAAATGAAATGTCTTTTGTAACCGATGAGTTTCCTTCCGAAACCTTGATACTTCGAAAGAGACTGTCCGTTTTGTACACGAAGTGCATCCATCTTTTGTCTTAACCCTCTCAAATTTTTAGCACATGCTATGTGGGTGAAATGATGATACCATGCCAACTTTCAACCTTTTCAGAGTTCATTTGTAGTGCTTTTCAATTTCAGGGTCATTTAGCTGGAAAAAAATTAGGAAGTGCATGAAAAATACCAAATGAAGTCACAAAGGGTTGAAATTGATGATGTGGCTTTGAATGGTGCATTTTGAACACACAAAAAGCTTGGAGTTCAAATAACTTCAAGAAAATGAATTGCCTTTTGTAACAGACGAGTTTATGTGTCGAAACCCTGATACTTCGTAAGAGACTGTCCGTTTTGTACACGAAGTGCATCCAGCTTTTTCCATAACCCTCTCAACTCTTTAGCACATGCTATGTGGGTGAAATGATGATACCTTTTCAGAGACACGAAGTGCCAACTTTCAACCTTTTCAGAGTTCGTTTGTAGTGCTTTTCAATTTCAAGGTCATTTAGCTCAAAAAATCAATAACTGCATGAAAAATAACAAATGAAGTCAGAAGGGTTTGAAAATTGATGATGTGGCTTTGAATGGTTCATTTTTAACAGACAAAAAAGCTGGAGTTCAAATAAATTCAATAAAATGAAATGTCTTTTGTAACCGATGAGTTTCCGTCCAAAACCTTGATACTTCGAAAGAGACTGTCCATTTTGTACACGAAGTGCATCCAGCTTAGCCGTAACCCTCTCAACTTTTTAGCACATGCTATGTGGGTGGAATGACGATAGCATGCCAACTTTCAACCTTTTCAGAGTTCATTCGTAGTGCTTTGCAATTTCAAGGTCATTTAGCTCAAAAAAATCAATAACTGCATGAAAAATAACAAATGAAGTCAGAAAGGGTTGAAAATTGATGATGTGGCTTTGAATGGTGCGTTTTGAACACACAAAAAGCCTGGGGTTCAAATAATTTCAAGAAAATGAAATGCCTTTTTGTAACAGATGAGTTTATGTCCGAAACCCGGATACTTCGACCGAGACTGTCCGTTTTGCACCCGAAGTGCATCCAGCTTTTGCCGTAACCCTCTCAACTCTTTAGCATAGGCTATGTGGATGAAAGGATGATACCATGCCAACTTTCAACCTTTTTAGAGTTCATTTGTAGTGCTTTTCAATTTCAGGGTCATTTACCTCAAAAACTTAATAACTGCGTGAAAAATAACAAATGAAGTCAGAAAGGGTTGAAAATTGATGATGTCGCTTTGAAAGTTGCATTTTTAACACACAAAAAGCCTGGAGTTCAAATAAGTTAAAGAAAATGAAATGCCTTTTCGTAAGTGGTGAGTTTATGTCCGAAACCTGATACTTCGAGAGAAACTGTCCGTTTTGTACACGAAGGGCATCCAGCTTCTGCCGTAACCCTCTCATCTTTTTAGCACATTCTATGCGGGTGAAATGATGATACCATGCCAACTTTCAACCCTTTCAGAGTTCATTTGTAGTGCTTTTCAATTTCAGGGTCATTTAGCTCAAAAAAATTAGTAAGTGCATGAAAAATAACAAATGAAGTCAGAAAGGGTTTGAAAATTGATGATGTGGCTTTGACTGGTGCATTTTGAACACACAAAAAGCCTGGGGTTCAAATAATTTCAAGAAAATGAAATGCCTTTTTGTAACAGATGAGTTTATGTCCGAAACCCTGATACTTCGACAGAGACTGTCCGTTTTGCACCCGAAGTGCATCCAGCTTTTGCCGTAACCCTCTCAACTCTTTAGCATAGGCTATGTGGATGAAAGGATGATACCATGGCAACTTTGAACCTTTTTAGAGTTCATTTCTAGTGCTTTTCAATTTCAGGGTCATTTAGCTCAAAAAATCAATAACTGCATGAAAAATAACAAATGAAGTCAGAAAGGGTTGAAAATTGATGATGTCGGTTTGAATGGTGCATTTTGAACAAACAAAAAGCCTGGAGTTCAAATAAGTTCAAGAAAATGAAATGCCTTTTGTAACAGATGAGTTTATGTCTGAAACCCTGATACTTCGAAAGAGACTGTCTGTTTTGTACACGAAGTGCATCCATCTTTTGCCATAACCCTCTCAATTTTTTAGCACATTCTATGTGGGTGAAATGATGATACCATGCCAAATTTCAACCTTTTCAGAGTTCGTTTTTAGTGCTTTTCAATTTCAGGGTCATTTAGCTCAAAAAAATCAATAACTGCATGAAAAATAACAAATCAAGTCAGAAGGGGTTGAAAATTGATGGTGTGGCTTTGAATCGTGCATTTTGAACACACAAGAAACCTAGAGTCCAAATAAATTCAAGAAAATGAAATGTCTTTTGTAACCGATGAGTTTCCGTCCGAAACCCTGATACTTCGAAAGAGACTGTTCATTTTGTACACGAAGTGCATCCAACTTTTTGTGTCACCCTCTCAACTTTTTAGCACATGCTATGTGGGTGAAATGATGATACCATGCCAACTTTCAACCTTTTAAGAGCTCATTTGTAGTGCTTTTCAATTTCAGGGTCATTTAGCTCAAAAAAGTTAGTAAGTGCATGAAAAATACCAAATGAGGTCACGAAGGGTTGAAAATTGATGATGTGGCTTTGAATGGTGCATTTTGAACACACAAAAAGCTTGGAGTTCAAATAAGTTCAAGAAAATGAAATGCCTTTTCTAACGAATGAGTTTATGTGCCGAAACCCTGATACTTCAAAAGAGACTGTCCGTTTTGTACACGAAGTGCATCCAGCTTTTGCCGTAACCCTCTCAACTTTTTAGCACATGCTATGCGGGTGAAATGATGATACCATGCCAACTTTCACCCTTTCAGAGTTCATTCGTAGTGCTTTTCAATTTCAGGGTCATTTAGCTCAAAAAAATTAGTAAGTGCATGAAAAATACCAAATGAAGTCACGAAGGGTTGAAAATTGATGATGTGGCTTTAAATGGCGCATTTTGAACACATAAAAAGCTTGGAGTTCAAATAAGTTCAAGAAAATGAAATGCCTTTTGTCACAGATGAGTTTATGTGCCGAAACCCTTATACCTCGTAAGAGACTGTCCGTTTTGTACACGAAGTGCATCCAGCTTTTGCCGTAACCCTCTCAACTCTTTAGCACAGGCTAGGTGGATGAAAGGATGATACCATGCCAACTTTCAACCTTTTCAGAGTTCATTTGTAGTGCTTTTCAATTTCAGGGTCAATTAGCTCAAAACAATCAATAACTACATGAAAAATAACAAATGATGTCAGAATGGGTTGAAAATTGATGATGTGGCTTTGAATGGTGCATTTTGAACACACAAAAAGCCTGGAGTTCAAATAAGTTCAAGAAAATGAAATGCCTTTTTGTACCAGATGAGTTTATGTCCGAAACCCTGATCCTTCGAAAGAGACTGTCCGTTTTGTACACGAAGTGCATCCAGCTTTTGCCGCAACCCTCTCAACTTTTTAGCACATCCTATGTGGGTGAAATGATGATACCGTGCCAACTTTCAACCTTTTCAGAGTTCGTTTGTAGTGCTTTTCAATTTCAGGGTCATTTAGCTCAAAAAATCAATAACTCCATGAACAATAACAAATGAAGTCAGAAGGGTTTGAAAATTGATGATGTGGCTTTGAATGGTTCATTTTTGACAGACAAAAAAGCTGGAGTTCAAATAAATTCAATAAAATGAAATGTCTTTTGTAACCGATGTGTTTCCGTCCAAGACCCTGATACTTCGAAAGAGACTGTCCGTTTTGTACACGAAGTGCATCCAGCTTTGCCGTAACCCTCTCAACTTTTAAGCACATGCTATGTGGGTGGAATGATGATACCATGCCAACTTTCAACCTTTTCAGAGTTCATTCGTAGTGCTTTTCAATTTCAGGGTCATTTAGCTCAAAAAAATCAATAACTGCATGTAAAATAACAAATGAAGTCAGAAAGGGTTGAAAAATGATGATGTGGCTTTGAATGGTGCGTTTTGAGCACACAAAAAGCCTGGGGTTCAAATAATTTCAAGAAAATGAAATGCCTTTTTGTAACAGATGAGTTTATGTCCGAAACCCTGATACTTTGACCGAGACTATCCGTTTTGCACCCAAAGTGCATCCAGCTTTTGCCGTAACCCTCTCAACTCTTTAGCATAGGCTATGTGGATGAAAGGATGATACCATGCCAACTTTCAACCTTTTTAGAGTTCATTTGTAGTGCTTTTCAATTTCAGGGTCATTTACCTCAAAAAATTAATAACTGCATGAAAAATAACAAATGAAGTCAGAAAGGGTTGAAAATTTATGATGTCGGTTTGAATGGTGCATTTTGAACACACAAAAAGCCTGGAGTTCAAATAAGTTCAAGAAAATGAAATGCCTTTTTGTAACAGATGAGTTTATGTCCGAAACCCTGATACTTCGAAAGAGACTGTCCGTTTTGTACACGAAGTGAATCCAGCTTTTGCCGCAACCCTCTCAACTTTTTAGCACATGCGATGTGGGTGAACTGATGATACCATGCCAACTTTCAACCTTTTCATAGTTCGTTTGTAGTGCTTTTCAATTTCAGGGTCATTTAGCTCAAAAAAATCAATAACTGCGTGAAAAATAACAAATCAAGTCACAAGGGGTTAAAAATTGATGATGTTGCTTTGAATGGTGCATTTTGAACACACAATAAACCTGGAGTTCAAATAAATTCAAGAAAATGAAATGTCTTTTGTAACCGTTGCATTTCCGTCCGAAACCCTTATACTTTGAAAGAGACTGTCCGTTTTGTACACGAAGTGCATCCATCTTTTGCCATAACCATCTCAACTTTTTAGCACATGCTATGTGGGTCAAATGATGATACCATGCCAACTTTCAACCATTTCAGAGTTCATTTGTAGTGCTTTTCAATTTCAGGGTCAATTAGCTCAAAACAATCAATAACTACATGAAAAATAACAAATGAAGTCAGAAAGGGTTGAAAATTGATGATGTGGCTTTGAATGGTGCATTTTGAACACACAAAAAGCCTGGAGTTCAAATAAGTTCAAGAAAATGAAATGCCTTTTTGTAACAGATGAGTTTATGTCCGAAACCCTGATACTTTGACCGAGACTATCCGTTTTGCACCCAAGGTGCATCCAGCTTTTGCCGTAACCCTCTCAACTCTTTAGCATAGGCTATGTGGATGAAAGGATGATACCATGCCAACTTTCAACCTTTTTAGAGTTCATTTGTAGTGCTTTTCAATTTCAGGGTCATTTACCTCAAAAAATTAATAACTGCATGAAAAATAACAAATGAAGTCAGAAAGGGTTGAAAATTTATGATGTCGGTTTGAATGGTGCATTTTGAACACACAAAAAGCCTGGAGTTCAAATAAGTTCAAGAAAATGAAATGCCTTTTTGTAACAGATGAGTTTATGTCCGAAACCCTGATACTTCGAAAGAGACTGTCCGTTTTGTACACGAAGTGAATCCAGCTTTTGCCGCAACCCTCTCAACTTTTTAGCACATGTGATGTGGGTGAACTGATGATACCATGCCAACTTTTAACCTTTTCAAAGTTCGTTTGTAGTGCTTTTCAATTTCAGGGTCATTTAGCTCAAAAAAATCAATAACTGCGTGAAAAATAACAAATCAAGTCACAAGGGGTTAAAAATTGATGATGTGGCTTTGAATGGTGCATTTTGAACACACAATAAACCTGGAGTTCAAATAAATTCAAGAAAATGAAATGTCTTTTGTAACCGTTGCATTTCCGTCCGAAACCCTTATACTTTGAAAGAGACTGTCCGTTTTGTACACGAAGTGCATCCATCTTTTGCCATAACCATCTCAACTTTTTAGCACATGCTATGTGGGTCAAATGATGATACCATGCCAACTTTCAACCATTTCAGAGTTCATTTGTAGTGCTTTTCAATTTCAGGGTCATTTAGCTCAAAAAAATTAGTAAGTGCATGAAAAATACCAAATGAAGTCACAAAGGGTTGAAAATTGATGATATGTCTTTAAATGGTGCATTTTGAACACACAAAAAGCTTGGAGTTCAAATAAGTTCAAGAAAATGAAATGCCTTTTGTAACCGATGAGTTTATGTGCCGAAACCGTGATACCTCGTAAGAGATTGTCCGTTTTGTACACGAAGTGCATCCAGGTTTTGCCATAACCCTCTCAACTCTTTAGCACATGCTATGTGGGTAAAATGATGATACCATGCCAACTTTCAACCTTTTCAGAGTTCATTTGTAGTGCTTTTGAATTTCAGGGTCATTTAGCTCAAAAAAATCAATAACTACATGAAAAATAACAAATGAAGTTAGAAAGGGTTGAAAATTGATGATGTGGCTTTGAATGGTGCATTTTGAACACAGGAAGTGCATCCAGCTTTTGCCGCAACCCTCTGAGTTTTTTAGCACATCCTATGTTGGTGAAATGATGATGCCATGCCAACTTTCAACCTTTTCAGAGTTCGTTTGTAGTGCTTTTCAATTTCGGGGTCATTTAGCTCAAAAAATCAATAACTGCATGAAAAATAACAAATGAAGTCAGAAGGGTTTGAAAATTAATGATGTGGCTTTGAATGGTTCATTTTTAACACACAAAAATCTTGGAGTTCAAATAATTTCAAGAAAATGAAATGCCTTTTGTAACAGATGAGTTTATGTGCCGAAACCTTGATACTTCGAAAGAGACAGTCCGTTTTGTACACGAAGTGCATCCAGCTTTTGCCGTAACCCTCTCAACTCTTTAGCATAGGCTATGTGGGTGAAATAATGATACCATGCCAACTTTCAACCTTTTTAGAGTTCATTTGTAGCGTTTTTCAATTTCAGGGTCATTTAGCTCAAAAAAATCAATAACTGCATGAAATATAACAAATGAAGTCAAAAAGGGTTGAAAATTGATGATGTGGCTTTGAATGGTGCATTTTGAACAAATAAAAAGCCTGGAGTTCAAATAAGTTCAAGAAAATGAAATGCCTTTTGGTAACAGATTAGTTTATGTCCGAAACCCTAATACTTTGAAAGAGATTGTCCGTTTTGTACACGAAGTGCATCCAGCTTTTGCGGTAACCCTCTCAACTATTTAGCACTTGCTATGTGGGTGGAATGATGACTCCATGCCAACTTTCAACCTTTTTAGAGTTCATTTGTAGTGTTTTTCAATTTCAGGGTCATTTAGCTCAAAAAAATCAATAATTGCATGACAAATAACAAATGAAGTCAGAAAGGGTTGAAAATTGATGATCGGGATTTGAATCGTGCATTTTGAACACACAAAAAACCAGGAGTTCAAATAAATTCAAGAAAATGAAATGTCTTTTGTGACCGATGAGTTTCCGTCCGAAACCCTGATACTTCGAAAGAGACTGTCCGTTTTATACACGAAGTGCAACCAACTTTTGTCGTCACCCTCTCAACTTTTTAGCACATGCTATGTGGGTGAAATGATGATACCATGCAGACTTTCAACCTTTTCGGAGCTAATTTGTAGTGCTTTTCAATTTCAGGGTCATTTAGCTAGAAAAAATTAGTAAGTGCATGAAAAATACCAAATTAACTCACAAACGGTTGAAAATTGATGACGTGGCTTTGAATGGTGCATTTTCAACACACAAAAATCTTGGAGTTCAAATAAGTTCAAGAAAATGAAATGCCTTTTGTAACAGATGAGTTTATGTGCCGAAACCCTGATACTGTGTAAGAGACTGTCCGTTTTGAACACGAAGTCCATCCAGCTTTTGCCGTAACCCTCTCAACTCTTTAGCACATGCTATCTGTGTGAAATTATGATACCATGCCAACTTTCAACCTTTTCAGAGTTCATTTGTCGTGCTTTTCAATTTTAGGGTCATTTAGCTCAAAAAATCAATAACTGCATGAAAAATAACAAATGAAGTCAGAAAGGGATGAAAATTGATGATGTGGATTTGAACGATGCATTTTGAACACACAAAAAGCCTGGAGTTCAAATAATTTCAAGAAAATGAAATGCCTTTTTGTGAATGATGAGTTTATGTCTGAAACCCTGATACTTCGAAAGAGACTGTCCGTTTTGTACACGAAGTGAATCCATCTTTTGCCGCAACCCTCTCAACTTTTTAGCACATGCGTTGTGGGTGAACTGATGATACCATGCCAACTTTCAACCTTTTCAGACTACGTTTGTAGTGCTTTTCAATTTCAGGGTCATTTAGCTCAAAAAAATCAATAACTGCATGAAAAATAACAAATCAAGTCACAAGGGGTTAAAAATTGATGATGTGGCTTTGAATGGTGCATTTTGAACACACAATAAACCTGGAGTTCAAATGAATTCAAGAAAATGAAATGTCTTTTGTAACCGATGCATTTCCGTCGGAAACCCTGATACTTTGAAAGAGACTGTCCGTTTTGTACACGAAGTGGATCCATCTTTTGCCGTAACCATCTCAACTTTTTAGCACATGCTATGCGGGTGAAATGATGATACCATGCCAACTTTCAACCATTTCAGAGTTCATTTGTAGTGCTTTTCAATTTCAGGTTCATTTAGCTCAAAAAAATTAGTAAGTGCATGAAAAATACCAAATGAAGTCACAAAGGGTTGAAAATTGATGATATGGCTTTAAATGGTGCATTTTGAACACACAAAAATCTTGGAGTTCAAATAAGTTCAAGAAAATGAAATGCCTTTTGTAACCGATGAGTTTATGTGCCGAAACCCTGATACCTCGTAAGAGACTGTCTGTTTTGTACACGAAGTGCATCCAGGTTTTGCCATAACCCTCTCAACTCTTTAGTACATGCTATGTGGCTGAAATGATGATACCATGCCAACTTTCAACCTTTTCAGAGTTCATTTGTAGTGCTTTTCAATTTCAGGGTCATTTAGCTCAAAAAAATCACTAATTACATGAAAAATAACAAATGAAGTTAGAAAGGGTTGAAAATTGATGATGTGGCTTTGAATGGTGCATTTTGAACACACTTGCTATGTGGGTGGAATGATGATACCATGCCAACTTTCAACCTTTTTAGAGTTCATTTGTAGTGCTTTTCAATTTCAGGGTCATTTAGCTCAAAAAAATCAATAACCGCATGACAAATAGCAAATGAAGTCAGAAAGGGTTGAAAATTGATGATGGGGATTTGAATCGTGCATTTTGAACACACAAAAAAACTGGAGTTCAAATAAATTCAAGAAAATGAAATGTCTTTTGTAACCGATGAGTTTCCGTCCAAAACCCTGATACTTCGAAAGAGACTGACCGGTCTGTACATGAAGTGCATCCATCTTTTTCCGTAACCCTCTCAACTTTTTCCCACATGCTATGTGGGTGAAATTATGAGACCATGCCAACTTTCAACCTTTGCAGAGTTCATTTGTAGTGCTTTTCAATTTCAGGGTCATTTAGCTCAAAAAATCAATAACTGCATGAAATATAACAAATGAAGTCAGAAAGGGTTGAAAATTGATGACGTGGCTTTGAATGGTGCATTTTGAACACACAAAAAGCCTGGAGTTCAAATAAGTTCAAGAAAACGAAATGCCTTTTTGTAACAGATGAGTTTATGTCCGAAACCCTGATACTTCGAAAGAGACTGTTTGTTATGTACACGAAGTGCATCTAGCTTTTGCCGTAACCCTCTAAACTTTTTAGCACATGCTATGTGGGTGAAATGATGATACCATGCCAACTTTCAACCTTTTCAGAGTTCGTTTGTAGTGCTTTTCAATTTTAGGGTCATTTAGCTAAAAAAACCATTAACTGCATGAAAAATTACAAATGAAGTCAGAAGGGGTTGAAAATGGATGATGTGGCTTTGAATGGTGCATTTTGAACACACAAAAAGCTTGGAGTTCAAAGAAGTTCAAGAAAATGGAATGCCCTTTTGTAACACATGAGTTTATGTCCGAAACCCTGATACTTCGAAAGAGACTGTCCGTTTTGTACACGAAGTGAATCCAGCTTTTGCCGCAACCCTCTCAACTTTTTAGCACATGCGATGTGGGTGAACTGATGATACCATGCCAACTTTTAACCTTTTCATAGTTCGTTTGTAGTGCTTTTCAATTTCAGGGTCATTTAGCTCAAAAAAATCAATAACTGCGTGAAAAATAACAAATCAAGTCACAAGGGGTTAAAAATTGATGATGTGGCTTTGAATGGTGTATTTTGAACACACAATAAACCTGGAGTTCAAATAAATTCAAGAAAATGAAATGTCTTTTGTAACCGTTGCATTTCCGTCCGAAACCCTTATACTTTGAAAGAGACTGTCCGTTTTGTACACGAAGTGCATCCATCTTTTGCCATAACCATCTCAACTTTTTAGCACATGCTATGTGGGTCAAATGATGATACCATGCCAACTTTCAACCATTTCAGAGTTCATTTGTAGTGCTTTTCAATTTCAGGGTCATTTAGCTCAAAAAAATTAGTAAGTGCATGAAAAATACCAAATGAAGTCACAAAGGGTTGAAAATTGATGATATGGCTTTAAATGGTGCATTTTGAACACACAAAAAGCTTGGAGTTCAAATAAGTTCAAGAAAATGAAATGCCTTTTGTAACCGATGAGTTTATGTGCCGAAACCGTGATACCTCGTAAGAGATTGTCCGTTTTGTACACGAAGTGCATCCAGGTTTTGCCATAACCCTCTCAACTCTTTAGCACATGCTATGTGGGTAAAATGATGATACCATGCCAACTTTCAACCTTTTCAGAGTTCATTTGTAGTGCTTTTGAATTTCAGGGTCATTTAGCTCAAAAAAATCAATAACTACATGAAAAATAACAAATGAAGTTAGAAAGGGTTGAAAATTGATGATGTGGCTTTGAATGGTGCATTTTGAACACACGAAGTGCATCCAGCTTTTGCCGCAACCCTCTGAGTTTTTTAGCACATCCTATGTTGGTGAAATGATGATGCCATGCCAACTTTCAACCTTTTCAGAGTTCGTTTGTAGTGCTTTTCAATTTCGGGGTCATTTAGCTAAAAAAATCAATAACTGCATGAAAAATAACAAATGAAGTCAGAAGGGTTTGAAAATTGATGATGTGGCTTTGAATGGTTCATTTTTAACACACAAAAATCTTGGAGTTCAAATAATTTCAAGAAAATGAAATGCCTTTTGTAACAGATGAGTTTATGTGCCGAAACCTTGATACTTCGAAAGAGACAGTCCGTTTTGTACACGAAGTGCATCCAGCTTTTGCCGTAACCCTCTCAACTCTTTAGCATAGGCTATGTGGGTGAAATAATGATACCATGCCAACTTTCAACCTTTTTAGAGTTCATTTGTAGCGTTTTTCAATTTCAGGGTCATTTAGCTCAAAAAAATCAATAACTGCATGAAATATAACAAATGAAGTCAAAAAGGGTTGAAAATTGATGATGTGGCTTTGAATGGTGCATTTTGAACAAATAAAAAGCCTGGAGTTCAAATAAGTTCAAGAAAATGAAATGCCTTTTGGTAACAGATTAGTTTATGTCCGAAACCCTAATACTTTGAAAGAGATTGTCCGTTTTGTACACGAAGTGCATCCAGCTTTTGCGGTAACCCTCTCAACTATTTAGCACTTGCTATGTGGGTGGAATGATGACTCCATGCCAACTTTCAACCTTTTTAGAGTTCATTTGTAGTGTTTTTCAATTTCAGGGTCATTTAGCTCAAAAAAATCAATAATTGCATGACAAATAACAAATGAAGTCAGAAAGGGTTGAAAATTGATGATCGGGATTTGAATCGTGCATTTTGAACACACAAAAAACCAGGAGTTCAAATAAATTCAAGAAAATGAAATGTCTTTTGTGACCGATGAGTTTCCGTCCGAAACCCTGATACTTCGAAAGAGACTGTCCGTTTTGTACACGAAGTGCAACCAACTTTTGTCGTCACCCTCTCAACTTTTTAGCACATGCTATGTGGGTGAAATGATGATACCATGCAGACTTTCAACCTTTTCGGAGCTAATTTGTAGTGCTTTTCAATTTCAGGGTCATTTAGCTAGAAAAAATTAGTAAGTGCATGAAAAATACCAAATTAACTCACAAACGGTTGAAAATTGATGACGTGGCTTTGAATGGTGCATTTTCAACACACAAAAATCTTGGAGTTCAAATAAGTTCAAGAAAATGAAATGCCTTTTGTAACAGATGAGTTTATGTGCCGAAACCCTGATACTGTGTAAGAGACTGTCCGTTTTGAACACGAAGTCCATCCAGCTTTTGCCGTAACCCTCTCAACTCTTTAGCACATGCTATCTGTGTGAAATTATGATACCATGCCAACTTTCAACCTTTTCAGAGTTCATTTGTCGTGCTTTTCAATTTTAGGGTCATTTAGCTCAAAAAATCAATAACTGCATGAAAAATAACAAATGAAGTCAGAAGGGGTTGAAAATGGATGATGTGGCTTTGAATGGTGCATTTTGAACACACAAAAAGCTTGGAGTTCAAAGAAGTTCAAGAAAATGGAATGCCCTTTTGTAACACATGAGTTTATGTCCGAAACCCTGATACTTCGAAAGAGACTGTCCGTTTTGTACACGAAGTGAATCCAGCTTTTGCCGCAACCCTCTCAACTTTTTAGCACATGCGATGTGGGTGAACTGATGATACCATGCCAACTTTTAACCTTTTCATAGTTCGTTTGTAGTGCTTTTCAATTTCAGGGTCATTTAGCTCAAAAAAATCAATAACTGCGTGAAAAATAACAAATCAAGTCACAAGGGGTTAAAAATTGATGATGTGGCTTTGAATGGTGCATTTTGAACACACAATAAACCTGGAGTTCAAATGAATTCAAGAAAATGAAATGTCTTTTGTAACCGATGCATTTCCGTCGGAAACCCTGATACTTTGAAAGAGACTGTCCGTTTTGTACACGAAGTGCATCCATCTTTTGCCGTAACCATCTCAACTTTTTAGCACATGCTATGCGGGTGAAATGATGATACCATGCCAACTTTCAACCATTTCAGAGTTCATTTGTAGTGCTTTTCAATTTCAGGTTCATTTAGCTCAAAAAAATTAGTAAGTGCATGAAAAATACCAAATGAAGTCACAAAGGGTTGAAAATTGATGATATGGCTTTAAATGGTGCATTTTGAACACACAAAAATCTTGGAGTTCAAATAAGTTCAAGAAAATGAAATGCCTTTTGTAACCGATGAGTTTATGTGCCGAAACCCTGATACCTCGTAAGAGACTGTCTGTTTTGTACACGAAGTGCATCCAGGTTTTGCCATAACCCTCTCAACTCTTTAGTACATGCTATGTGGCTGAAATGATGATACCATGCCAACTTTCAACCTTTTCAGAGTTCATTTGTAGTGCTTTTCAATTTCAGGGTCATTTAGCTCAAAAAAATCACTAATTACATGAAAAATAACAAATGAAGTTAGAAAGGGTTGAAAATTGATGATGTGGCTTTGAATGGTGCATTTTGAACACACTTGCTATGTGGGTGGAATGATGATACCATGCCAACTTTCAACCTTTTTAGAGTTCATTTGTAGTGCTTTTCAATTTCAGGGTCATTTAGCTCAAAAAAATCAATAACCGCATGACAAATAACAAATGAAGTCAGAAAGGGTTGAAAATTGATGATGGGGATTTGAATCGTGCATTTTGAACACACAAAAAAACTGGAGTTCAAATAAATTCAAGAAAATGAAATGTCTTTTGTAACCGATGAGTTTCCGTCCAAAACCCTGATACTTCGAAAGAGACTGACCGGTCTGTACATGAAGTGCATCCATCTTTTTCCGTAACCCTCTCAACTTTTTCCCACATGCTATGTGGGTGAAATTATGAGACCATGCCAACTTTCAACCTTTGCAGAGTTCATTTGTAGTGCTTTTCAATTTCAGGGTCATTTAGCTCAAAAAATCAATAACTGCATGAAATATAACAAATGAAGTCAGAAAGGGTTGAAAATTGATGACGTGGCTTTGAATGGTGCATTTTGAACACACAAAAAGCCTGGAGTTCAAATAAGTTCAAGAAAACGAAATGCCTTTTTGTAACAGATGAGTTTATGTCCGAAACCCTGATACTTCGAAAGAGACTGTTTGTTATGTACACGAATTGCATCTAGCTTTTGCCGTAACCCTCTAAACTTTTTAGCACATGCTATGTGGGTGAAATGATGATACCATGCCAACTTTCAACCTTTTCAGAGTTCGTTTGTAGTGCTTTTCAATTTTAGGGTCATTTAGCTAAAAAAACCATTAACTGCATGAAAAATTACAAATGAAGTCAGAAGGGGTTGAAAATGGATGATGTGGCTTTGAATGGTGCATTTTGAACACACAAAAAGCTTGGAGTTCAAAGAAGTTCAAGAAAATGGAATGCCCTTTTGTAACACATGAGTTTATGTCCGAAACCCTGATACTTCGAAAGAGACTGTCCGTTTTGTACACGAAGTGCTTCCAGCTTTTGCCGCAACCCTCTCAACTTTTTAGCACATGCTATGTGGGTGAAATGATGGAACCATGCCAACTTTCTACCTTTTCAGATTTTGTTTGTAGTGCTTTTCAATTTCAGGGTCATTTAGCTCAAAAAATCAACAACTGCATGAAAAATAACAAATGAAGTCAGAAGGGGTTGAAAATTGATTATGTGGGTTTGAATGGTTCATTTTTAACACACAAAAAACCTGGAGTTCAAATAAATTCAAGAAAATCAAATGTCTTTTGTAACCGATGAGTTTCAATCCGAAACCTTCATACTTTGAAAGAGACTGTCCATTTTGTACACGAAGTGCATCCAGCTTTGCCGTAACCCTCTCAACTTTTTAGCACATGCTATGTGGGTGGAATGATGATACAATGCCAACTTTAAACCTTTTCAGAGTTCATTTGTAGTGCTTTTCAATTTCAGGGTCATTTAGCTCAAAAAAATCAATAACTGCATGAAAAATAACAAATGAAGTCGGAAAGGGTTGAAAATTGATGATGTGGCTTTGAATGGTGCATTTTGAACACACAAAAAGACTGGAGTTCAAATAAGTTCAAGAAAATGAAATGCCTTTTGTAACAGATGAGTTTATATGCCGAAACCCTGATACTTTCGAAAGAGACTGTCCCTTTTCTAGACGAAGTGCGTCCAACTTTTTTCGTAACCCTCTCAACTCTTTAGCACATGCTATGTGGGTGAAATCATGATACCATGCCAACTTTCAACCTTTTTAGAGTTCATTTGTAGTGCTTTTCAATTTCAGGGTCGTTTACCTCAAAAAAATCAATAACTGCATGAAAAATAACAAATGAAGTCAGAAAGTGTTGAAAATTGATGATGTCGGTTTGAATGGTGCATTTTGAACACACAAAAATCCTGGAGTTCAAATAAGTTCAAGAAAATGAAATGCCTTTTGTAACAGATGAGTTTATGTGTGAAACCCTGATACTTCGAAAGACATTGCCCGTTTTGTACACGAAGTGCATCCAGCTTTTGCCATAACCCTCTCAACTTTTTAGCACATTCTATGTGGGTGAAATGATTATAGCATGCCAACTTTCAACCTTTTCAGAGTTCGTTTGTAGTGCTTTTCAATTTCGGGGTCATTTAGCTCAAAAATATCAATGACTGCATGAAAAATAACAAATCAAGTCAGAAGGGGTTGAAAATTGATGTTGTGGCTTTGAATGGTGCATTTTAAACACACAAAGAACCTGGAGTTCAAATAAATTCAAGAAAATTAAATGTCTTTTGTAACCGATGAGTTTCCGTCCGAAACCCTGATACTTCGAAAGAGACTGTCCGTTTTGTACACGAAGTGCATCCAACTTTTGCCTTCACCCTCTCAACTCCTTAGCACATTCTATGTGGGTGAAATTATGATACCATGCCAACTTTCAACCTTTTTAGAGTTCGTTTGTAGTGCTTTTCAATTTCGGGGTCATTTAGCTCAAAAATATCAATGACTGCATGAAAAACAACAAATGAAGTTAGAAGGGTTTGAAAATTGATGATGTGGCTTTGAATGGTTCATTTTTAATACACAAAAAACCTGGAGTCCAAATAAATTCAAGAAAATGAAATGTCTTTTGTAACCGATGAGTTTCCGTCCGAAACCCTGATACTTCGAAAGAGACTGTCCGTTTTGTGCACGAAGTGCATCCAGCTTTGCCGTAACCGTCTCAACTTTTTAGCACATGCTATGTGGGTGGAATGATGATACCATGCGAACTTTCAACCTTTTCAGAGTTCGTTTGTAGTGCTTTTCAATTTTTCAGGGTCATTTAGCTCAAAAAGTCAATAACTGCATGAAAAATAACAAATGAAGTCACAAGGGTTTGAAAATTGATGATGTGGCTTTGAATGGTTCATTTTTAACACACAAAAAACCTGGAGTTCAAATAAATTCAAGAAAATGAAATGTCTTTTGTAACCGATGAGTTTCCGTCCGAAACCCTCATACTTTGAAAGAGACTGTCCGTTTTGTACACGAAGTGCATCCATCTTTGCCGTAACCCTCTCTACTTTTTAGCACATGCCATGTGGGTGGAATGATGATACCATGCCAACTTTCAACCTTTTCACAGCTCATTTGTAGTGCTTTTCAATTTCAGGGTCATTTAGCTCAAAAAAATCAATAACTGCATGAAAAATAACAAATGAAGCCAGAAAGGGTTGAAAATTGATGATGTGGCTTTGAATGATGCATTTTGAACACACAAAAAGCCTGGAGTTCAAATAATTTCAAGAAAATGAAATGCCTTTTTGTAATAGATGAGTTTATGTCTAAACCCGGATACTTCGAGGGAGACTGTCCGTTTTGTACACGAAGTGCATCCAGCTTTTGCCGTAACCGTCTCAAATCTTTAGCACAGGCTATGTGAATGAAAAGATGATACCATGCCAACTTTCCACCTTTTTAGAGTTCATTTGTAGTGCTTTTCAATTTCGGGGTCCTTTTGCTCAAAAGAATCAATAACTGCACGAAAAATAACAAATGAAGTCAGAAAGGGTTGAAAATTGATGATGTCCGTTTGAATGGTGCATTTTGAACACACAAAAAGCCTGGAGTTCAAATAAGTTTAAGAAAATGAAATGCCTTTTGTAACAGATGAGTTTATGTCTGAAATCCTGATACTTTGAAAGAGACTGCCCGTTTTGTACACGAAGTGCATCCAGCTTTTCCCATAACCCGCTCAACTTTTTGGCACATTCTATGTGGGTGAAATGATTATAGCATGCCAACTTTCAACCTTTTCAGAGTTCGTTTGTAGTGCTTTTCAATTTCGGGGTCATTTAGCTCAAAAATATCAATACTGCATGAAAAATAACAAATCAAGTCAGAAGGGGTTGAAAATTGATGTTGTGGCTTTGAATGGTGCATTTTAAACACACAAAGAACCTGCAGTTCAAATAAATTCAAGAAAATGAAATGTCTTTTGTAACCGATGAGTTTCCGTCCGAAACCCTGATACTTCAAAAGAGACTGTCCGTTTTGTACACGAAGTGCATCCAACTTTTGTTGTCACCCTCTCAACTTTTTAGCACATGGTATGTGGGTGAAATGATGATACCATGCAAACTTTGAACCTTTTCAGAGCTCATTTGTAGTGCTTTTCAATTTGAGGGTCATTTAGCTCAAAAATATCAATAACTGCATAAAAATAACAAATCAAGTCAGAAGGGGTTGAAATTGATGTTGTGGCTTTGAATGGTGCATTTTAAACACACAAAGAACCTGGAGTTCAAATAAATTCAAGAAAATGAAATGCCTTTTGTAACAGATGAGTTTATGTGCCGAAACCCTGATACTTCGTAAGAGATTGTCCGTTTTGTACACAAAGTGCATCCAGCTTTTGCCGTAACCCTCTCAACTTTTTAGCACTTGCTATGTGGGTGGAATGATCATACCATTCCAACTTTCAACCTTTTTAGAGTTCATTTGTACTGCTTTTCAATTTCAGGGTCATTTAGCTCAAAAAATTCAATAACTGCATGAAAAATAACAAATGAAGTCAGAAAGGGTTAAAAATTGATGATGGGGATTTGAATGGTGCATTTTTAACACACAAAACACCTGGAGTTCAAATAAATTCATGAAAATGAAATGTCTTTTGTAACCGATGAATTTCCGTCCAAAACCCTGATACTTCGAAAGAGACTGACCGTTCTGTACATGAAGTGCATCCAGCTTTTGCCGTAATCCTCTCAACTTTTTCCCACATGCTATGTGGGTGAAATTATGAGACCATGCCAACTTTCAACCTTTTCAGGGATCATTTGTAGTGCTTTTAAATTTCAGGGTCATTTAGCTCAAAAAATCAATAACTGCATGAAATATAACAAATGAAGTCAGAAAGGGATGAAAATTGATGATGTGGCTTTGAATGGTGCATTTTGAACACACAAAAAGCCTGGAGTTCAAATAAGTTCAAGAAATTGAAATGCCTTTTTGTAATCGATGAGTTTATGTCTGAAACCCTGATACTTCGAAAGAGACTGTTTGTTATGTACACGAAGTGCATCCAGCTTTTGCCGTAACCCTCTAAACATTTTAGCACATGCTATGTGGGTGAAATGATGATACCATGCCAACTTTCAACCTTTTCAGAGTTCGTTTGTAGTGCTTTTCAATTTCAGGGTCATTTAGCTAAAAAAATCAATAACTGCATGAAAAATAACAAATGAAGTCAGAAGGGGTTGAAAATTGATGATGTGGCTTTGAATGATGCATTTTGAACACACAAAAAGCTTGGAGTTCAAATAAGTTCAAGAAAATGGAATGCCTTTTTGTCACAGATGAGTTTATGTCCGAAACCCTGATACTTCGAAAGAGACTGTCCGTTTTGTATACGAAGTGCATCCAACTTTTGCCATAACCCGCTCAACTTTTTAGCATATTCTATGTGGGTGAAATGATTATCGCATGCCAACTTTCAACCTTTTCACAGTTCGTTTGTAGTGCTTTTCAATTTCGGGGTCATTTAGCTCAAAAATATCAATAACTGCATAAAAATAACAAATCAAGTCAGAAGGGGTTGAAAATTGATGTTGTGGCTTTGAATGGTGCATTTTAAACACACAAAGAACCTGGAGTTCAAATAAATTCAAGAACATGAAATGTCTTTTGTAACCGATGAGTTTCCGTCTGAAACCCTGATACTTCGAAAGAGACTGTCCGTTTTGTACACGAAGTGCATCCAACTTTTGTCGTCACCCTCTCAACTTTTTATCACATGCTATGTGGGTGAAATGATGATACCATGCCAACTTTCAACCTTTTCAGAGCTCATTTGTAGTGCTTTTCAATTTCAGTGTCATTTAGCTCAACAAAATTAGTAAATGCATGAAAAATACCAAATGAAGTCCCAAAGGGTTGAAAAGTGATGATGTGGCTTTGAATGGTGCAGTTTGAACACACAAAAAGCTTGGAGTTCAAATAAGTTGAAGGAAACGAAATGCCTTTTGTAACTTATGAGTTTATGTGCCGAAACCCTGATACTTCGTAAGAGACTGTCCGTTTTTACACGAAGTGCATCCAGCTTTTGCCATAACCCTCTCAACTCTTTAGCACATGCTATGTGGGTGAAATGATGATACCATGCCAACTTTCATCCCTTTCAGAGTTCATTTGTCGTGCTTTTCAATTTCAGGGTCATCTAGCTCAAAAAATCAATAAGAGCATGAAAAATAACAAATGAAGTCAGAAAGGTATGAAAATTGATGATGTGGATTTGAATGGTGCATTTTGAACACACAAAAAGCCTAGAATTCAAATAAGTTCAAGAAAATGAAATGCCTTTTTGTAGCAGATGAGTTTATGCCTGAAACCCTGATACTTCGAAAGAGACTGTCCTTTTTCTACACGAAGTGCATCTAGTTTTTGCCGTAACCCTCTCAAACTTTTTAGAACATTCTATGTGGGTGAAATGATGATACCATGACAACTTTCAACCTTTTCAAAGTTCGTTTGTAGTGCTTTTCAATTTCAGGGTCATTTAGCTCAAAAAAATCAATAACTGCATGAAAAATAACAAATCAAGTCAAAAGGGGTTTAAAATTGATGATGTAGCCTTGAATAGTGAATTTTGAACACACAAAAAACCTGGAGTTCAAATAAATTCAAGAAAATGAAATGTCTTTTGCAACCGATGAGTTTCCGTCCGAAACCTTGATACTTCGAAAGAGACTGTCCGTTTTGTACATGAAGTGCATCCTGCTTTTGCCGTAACCCTCTCAACTTTTTCCCACATGCTATGTGGGTGAAATGATGATACCATGCCAACTTTCAACCTTTTTAGAGCTCATTTGTAGTGATTTTCAATTTCAGGGTCATTTAGCTCAACAAAATTAGTAAGTGCATGAAAAATACCAAATGAAGTCACAAAGGGTTGAAAATTGATGATGTGGCTTTGAATGGTTAATTTTGAACATACAAAAAGCTTGGAGTTCAAATATGTTCAGGAAAATGAAATGCCTTTTGTAACAGATGAGTTTATGTGCCGAAACCCTGATACTTCATAAGAGACTGTCCGTTTCGTACACGAAGTGCATCCAGCTTTTGCCGTAACCCTCTCAACTCTTTATCACATGCTACGTGGGTGAAATTAGGATACCATGCCAACTTTTAACCTTTTCAGAGTTCATTTGTAGTGCTTTTCAATTTCAGGGTCATTTAGCTCAAAAAATCAATAACTGCATGAAATATAACAAATGAAGTCGGAAAGAGTTGAAAATGGATGATGTGGCTTTGATGTTGGGGAACGTCGCATGGGAAACAAAAAATTTCCTACGCACACACAAACCTATCCATGGTGATGAGCATCTACGAGAGGGAGAGTGGATCTACATACCCTTGTAGATCGCTAAGCGGGAAGCGTTAAGAAACGCGGTTGGTGCAGTCGAACATCTTCGCGATCCAAATCGCCGAGCGTCCCGCGATCTCATCACGATCTGTCCCGCGATCCAATCACGATCTGTCCCGTGAACTCATCACGATCCGTCCCACGATCTCATCACGATCCGTCTCACGATCTTGATCACGATTTGTCCCGCGAACTCATCACGATCCGTTCCGCGATCTCATCACGAGCTGTCTCGCGATCTCGATCACGATCCTTCCGATCTAGCGCCGAACGGACGGCACCTCCGCGTTCAGCACACGTGGAGCTTGATGACGATCTCCACCATCTCGATCCAGCGAGAGGAGGTGGAGAGAAGAGAGAGTTCACCGGCAGCGTGACGGCGCTCCGGTGATGGTGGTGGAGTGATTCCGGCAGGGCTTCGCCTAAGCGCTGCGGAAAACCGATCTAGAGGAGAAACTGTGCACCGGTGAAACGGGTAGCACGTGGCCGGAAATTCTGTCCAAAAACCACCCAATCCACTAGTATATATAAGAGGAGAGGAGAGGAGAGGCAGCCAAGGCCTTTGGGTCGGCCGAAATAGGAGGTGGGAGCAATCCTACTTCACCTCCAATCCTAGTTGGAGTAGGATTGCCTCCTATTGGCTGATTTTCCACTTTTTGCTTTAGGACTTTCTCTCCTGCGCCATGGGCCTTTGTGGCTGTTTTCCCAGCCCACTAAGGGCTGGTTATTATTCTCCCACAGACCATGGACCTCTTGGGGTCGAAATACCCCTCCCGGAGGTCCTCCGGTACACTACCGGCACTCCCGGTACAATACCGATACTCCCGGTACACTACCGATGAGCCCGAAACTTTTACGGAAACCAAACTGGGACCTCCTATATATGAATCTTTACCTCTGGACCATTCCGGAGCTCCTCGTGACGTCCGGGATCTCATCCGGGACTCCGAACAACCTTCGGTCACCACCATACATAACTCTACACTACCGAAACGTCACCAACCTTAAGTGTGCAGACCCTGCGGGTTCGAGAACTATGTAGACATGATCGAGACACCTCTACGGTCAATAACCAATGGCGGTACCTGGGCATCCACATTGGTTCCTACATATTCTACGAAGATCTTTATCGGTCGAACCTCTATGTCAAGGATTCAGTTAATCCCGTATATCGTTCCCTTTGTTCTTCGGTATGTTACTTGCCCGAGATTCGATCGTCGGTATCTCCATACCTAGTTCAACCTCGTTACCGGCAAGTCTCTTTACTCGTTCCGTAATACAAGATCCCGCAACTAACAATTAGTCACATTGCTTGCAAGGCTTATTGTGATGTTGCATTACCGAGTGGGCCCCGAGATACCTCTCCGTTACACGGAGTAACAAATCCCAATCTCGATCCATGCCAACTCAACAGACACCACCGGAGATACCTGTAGAGCACCTTTATAGTCACCCAGTTACGTTGCGACCTTTGATACACACAAGGCACTCCTCCGATATCCGTGAGTTGCATGATCTCATGGTCATAGGAACATATACTTGACATGCAGAAAACAGTAGCAATAAACTGACACGATCATATGCTATGTTTGTAGTTTGGGTCTTATCCATCACATCATTCTCCTAATGATGTGATCCCGTTATCAAATGACATCTCATGTCCATGGCTAGGAAACCTTAACCATCCTTTGATTAACGAGCTAGTCCGTTAGAGGCATACTAGGGACATGGTTTTGTCTATGTATCCACACATGCATTTAAGTCTCCGATCAATACAATTATAGCATGGATAATAAACGATTATCATGAACAAGGAAATATGATAATAACTAATTTATTATTGCCTCTAGGGCATATTTCCAACAGTCTCCCACTTGCACTAGAGTCAATAATCTAGTTCACATCACCATGTGATTCGCATTGTTATGAATCTAACACCCAATGAGTTCTGGGGCTCGATCATGCTTTGCATGTGAGAGAGGTCTTATAGTCAACGGGTCTGCGATATTCAGATCCGTGTGTACTTTGCATATCTCTATGTCAAACCGTAAACACTGCTACCACACTCCACTTGGTACTATTTCCAAATGGCTGCTCCACTATACGTATCCAGATTGCTACTACTACTCATCCGGATAGGTGTTAAAGCTTGCATCGACGTAACTCTTTACGGCGAACTCTTTATGACCTCCATAATCAAGAAACATTTCCTTAGTCCTCTGGTTACTAAGGATAATTCCGACCGCTGTCCAGTGATCCACTCCTGGACCACTCTTGTACCCCTTGACAGACTCATGGCAAGGCACACATAGGTGCGGTACACAACATGGCATAATATAGAGCCTATGGCTAAGGCATAGGGGACGACGTTCGTCCTTTCTCTTTCTTCTGCCATTGTCAAGCTTTGAGTCTCACTCAACTTCACACCTTACAAATCAGACGAGAACTATTTCTCTGGCTGATCCATTTTGAACTCTTTCAAAATCTTGTGAAGGTATGCACTCATTGAAAGTCTCATCAAGCATCTTGATCTATCTCTATAGATTTTGATGCTCAACAATTAGGTAGCTTTATCCAGGTCTTCCTTTGAAAATCACTTTCCAAATAACCGTTTTATGCTTTCTAGAAACTCTACATTATTTCTGAACAACAATATGTCATCCACATATACTTATCAGAAATTCTATAGTGCTCCCACTCACTTTATTGCAAATACAAGTTTCTCATAAACTTTGTATAAACATCAAAACTTTGATCACCTCATCAAAGCGTATATTCCAACTCCGAGATGCGTGCTTCAATCCATGGAAGGATCACCGAAGCTTGCACACCTTTTAGCATCCTTAGGCCTGACAAAACCTTCTGGTTGTATCACATACAACCTTTCCTCAAGTAAACCATTAAGGAAATGATGTTTTGACATCCATCTGCCAGATTTCATAACTGAAAACACAACAACTGCTAACATAATTCCAATAGACTTTTAGCATCGCTACGAGTGAGAAAGTCTCATCGTAGTCAACTCCTTGAACTTGTCACAAACATCTTTGCAACAAGTCGAGCTTTACAAATAGTGACATTCACCATCAATGTCTGTCTTCATTTTAAAGATCCATTTGTACTCAACGACCTGCCGTCCAACGAGCAAGTCTACCAAAGTCTACACTTGGTTTTAATACATGGATCCTATCTCGGATTTCATGGCCTCCAACCATTTGTCGGAATCCGGGCCCATCATCGCTTCTCCATAGCTCGTAGGTTCATCGTTGTCCAACAACATGACCTCCAAGGCAGAGTTGTCGTACCACTTAGGAGCAGTACACATCCTTGTCGACCTACGAAGTTTGATAGTAACTTGATCCTGAAGCTTCATGATCATCATCATTAACTTCCTCTTCAACTAACGTAGGCTTCACAGTAACATCTTTCTGTGCTGCGCTACTCTCTGGTTGAACAAAGGTTTAACAACCTCATCAAGTTCTATCTTCCTCCCACTCAATTCTTTCGAGAGAAACTTTTTCTCGAGAAAGGACCCAGTTCTAGCAACAAACACTTTGCACTCGGATCTGAGATAGAAGGCATACCCATCTGTTCTTAGGGTATTCTATGAAGATACATTTGTCCGCTTTGGGTTCTAGCTTATTATGTGAAAACATTTTCCACACAAGCATCGCAGCCCCAAACATTAAGAAATGACAGCTTAGGTTTCTATCAAACCATAATTCACACGGTGTCATCTCAACGGATTTAGATGATGCCCTATTTAAAGTGAATGTAGTTGTCTCTAATGCATAACCCCAAAAATTATAGTAGTAAAACGATAAGAGACATCACAGTATGCACTATATCAATAGAGCATGACTATGATGTTCGGACACACCATCACACCATGGTGTTCCAGGTGGCGTTAGTTGTGAAACAAATTTCACGTTGTCTTAAGTTGTATGCCAAACTCGTAACTCAGATATTCACCTCCACGATCATATCGCGGTCATTTTTATCTTCTTGTCACGATGATCTTTAAACTTCACTCTAAATTTGCTTGAACCTTTCAAACGATTCAGACTTGTGTTTCATTAAGTAAATATACACTATATCTACTCAAATCATCAGTGAAGGTAAGAAAATAACGATATCCACTGCACGCTACAAGACTCACTAGATTGCATACATCAACATGTATCATTTCCAATGAATCACTTGCCCGCTCCATCCAACGGGGTCCTTTAGTCATCTTGCCCAAGAGGCATGGTTCGCATGTCTCAACCGACTCGAAATCGATGAGTCCAAATATCCATCAGCATGGAGTTTCTACATGCGCTTTATACCAATATGACATTTAGCGGCAGTGCCACAAGTATGTGGTACTATCATTATTAACTTTGTATCTTTTGACATCAATGTTATGAACATGTGTACTACTACGATCAAGATTTCAACAAACCATTCTCACTGGGTGCATGACCATTGAAGGTATTATTCATATAACCAGAATAACTATTATTCTCTGACTTAAATGAATAACCGTATTGCAACAAACATGATCTAATCATGTTCATGCTCAACGCAAAACACCAAATAACATTTATTTAGGTTCGTCACTAATCCTGAAGCTAGAGATAGCGTGCGATGTTGATCACATCAACCTTGGAAACATTTCCAACACACATCGTCACCTCACCCTTAGCTAGTTCTCCATTTATTCCATAGCTTTTATTTCGAGTTACTAACATTTAGCAACCGAACCGGTATCCAATACCCAGGTGCTACTAGGAGTACTAGCAAGGTACACATCAATAACTCGTATATCAAATATACTTCTGTCGATGTTGCCAGCCTTCTTATCTACCAAGTATCTAGGGTTGTTCCGCTTCAGCGACCTCTCACCTCATAATAGAAGCACTTAGTCTCGGGTTTGAGTTCAACTTTGGGTTGCTTCACTGGAGCAGCAACTGACTTGCTATCCATGAAGTTTCCCTCCTTGCTCTTGCCCTTTTCGAAACTAGTGGTTTGATTAACCATCAACACTTGACGCTCCTTCTTGATTTCTACCTTCGCGGTGTCAAACATCGCGAACAGCTCAGGGATCAATACTTCTATCCCTGGTGTATTATAGTTCATCACTAAGTTCTAGTAGCTTTAGTGACAGTGACTTGGATAACTATATCAATCACTATCTTATCTGGAAGATCAACTCCCACTTGATTCAAGTGATTGTAGTACCCAGACAATCTGAGTACATGCTCAACGATTGAGCTATTCTCCTTCATCTTACAAGCAAAGAATCTTGTTGGAGATCTCATATCTCGCAACAAAGGCACGAGCCTGAGATCATAATCTCTGCTCCTAGAACATCTCATATGTTCCGTGACATTCAAAACGTTTTGGAGCCTCAATTCTAAGCCATAATGCATGACGCACTAAACTATCAAGTAGTCATCGAAACGTGCCTATTAGATGTTCACAACATCTATAGACGACTCTAGAGGGGGTGGCGCACTGGGCGGTGCATTAAGGACATAAGCGTTCTGTGCAGCAATGAGGACAATCCTCAGATCACGGACCCAGTCCGCAATTTAGCTACCAACATCTTTCAATTCTATTTCTCTAGGAACATATAAAAATACAAGGGAGCTACAGCGCGAGCTAGTAATCTACAACATAATTTGCAAAGACACTTTGACTATGTTCATGATAATGAGTTCAATTAATCATATTACTTAAGAACTCCCACTCAAATTGACATCCCTCCAATCATTCGAGTGATACATGATCCAAATTCACCAACTCAAGTCCGATCATCACGTGAGTTGAGGTGGCTGCAATGGTGAACATCATTATGTTGATCATATCTAGTATATGACTCATGTTCGACCTTTCGGTCTCTCGTGTTCCGAGGCCATGTCTGTACATGCTAGGCTCGTCAAGTTTAACCCGAGTGTTCTGCGCGTGCAAATCTGGCTTGCACCCGTTGTATGTGAATGTAGAGTCTATCACACCCGATCATCAGGTGGTGTCTCAACACGACGAACTTTCGCAACGGTGCACACTCGGGGAGAACACAGTTCATCTTGAAATTCAAGTGAGGGATCACCTTATAATGCTACCGCCGTACTAAGCAAAACAAGGTGCATAAAAGGATCAACATCTCATGCAATTCATAAGTGACATGATATGGCCATGAACTTGTGTTTAAGATCTCCATCTTCGAAACACCGGCATGATCTCCATCGTCACCGGCACAACACCATGATCTCCATCAACTTGATCTCCATCAATGTGTTGCCATTGGGGTTGTCATGCCCTGCATGCTTCTACTACTATTGCTACCGTAGCGATAAAGTAAAGCATTACATAGCGCTTAATGATTGACACGCAGGTCATACAATAATTAAAGACAACCCTATGGCTCCTGCCGGTTGCCGTACTCATCGACATGCAAGTCGTGATAATCTATACATCGCATGATCATCTCATACATCACATATATCTCATCATGTAATTGGCCATATCACATCACAACATACCCTGCAAAAACAAGTTAGACGTCCTCTAATTGTTGTTGCATATTTTACGTGGCTGCTATGGGTATCTAGCAAGAACGATTCTCACCTACGCATAAACCACAACGGTGATACACTAGTTTTCTTTTCAACCTTCTCAAGGACCGCCTTTGTCGAATCCGATCCAACTAAAGTGAGAGAAACTGTCACCCGCAAGCCATCTAGGCAACAAGTTGCGTCGAGGGAACCGGTCTCTCGTAAGCGTACGAGTAATGTTGGTCCGGGCCGCTTCATCTCACAATCCCGCTAAACCAAAATACGACCAAGGGAGGAAGCAATCTAAGCATCAACGCCCACAAACCTTTTGTGTTCTACTCGAGATCTCATCGAACCATCAACCTAGCTCATGATGCCACTGTTGGGGAACGTCGCATGGGAAACAAAAAATTTCCAACGCACACGCAAACCTATCCATGGTGATGAGCATCTACGAGAGGTAGAGTGGATCTACATACCCTTGTAGATCGCTAAGCGGGAAGCGTTAAGAAACGCGGTTGGTGTAGTCGAACATCTTCGTGATCCAAATCGCCGAGCGTCCCGCGATCTCATCACGATCTGTCCCGCGATCCAATCACGATCCGTCCCGTGAACTCATCACGATCCGTCCCACGATCTCATCACGATCCGTCTCACGATCTTGATCACGATCTGTCCCGCGAACTCATCACGATCCGTTCCGCGATCTCATCACGAACTGTCTCGCGATCTCGATCACGGTCCTTCCGATCTAGCGCCGAACGGACGACACCTCCGCGTTCAGCACACGTGCAGCTTGATGACGATCTCCACCGTCTCGATCCAGCGAGAGGAGGTGGAGAGGAGAGAGAGTTCACCGGCAGCGTGACGGCGCTCCGGTGATGGTGGTGGAGTGATTCCGGCAGGGCTTCGCCTAAGCGCTCCGGAAAACCGATCTAGAGGAGAAACTGTGCACCGGTGAAATGGGTAGCACGTGGCCGGAAATTCTGTCAAAAAACCACCCAATCCACTAGTATATATAAGAGGAGAGGAGAGGAGAGGCAGCCAAGGCCTTTGGGTCGGCCGAAATAGGAGGTGGGAGCAATCCTACTTCACCTCCAATCCTAGTTGGAGTAGGATTGCCTCCTATTGGCCGATTTTCCACTTTTTGCTTTAGGACTTTCTCTCCTGCGCCATGGGCCTTTGTGTCTGTTTTCCCATCCCACTAAGGGCTGGTTATTATTCTCCCATAGACCATGGACCTGTTGGGGTCGAAATACCCCTCCCGGAGGTCCTCCGGTACACTACCGATACTCCCGCTACACTACCGATGAGCCCGAAACTTTTCTGGAAACCAAACTGGGATTTCCTATATATGAATCTTTACCTCCGGACCATTCCGGAGCTCCTCGTGACGTCCGGGATCTCATCCGGGACTCCGAACAACCTTCGGTCACCACCATACATAACTCTACACTACCGAAACGTCACCGAACCTTAAGTGTGCAGACCCTGCGGGTTCGAGAACTATGTAGACATGACCGAGACACCTCTATGGTCAATAACCAATGGCGGGACCTGGACGTCCACATTGGTTCCTACATATTCTACGAAGATCTTTATCGGTCGAACCTCTATGTCAAGGATTCAGTTAATCCCGTATATCGTTCCCTTTGTTCTTCGGTATGTTACTTGCCCGAGATTCGATCGTCGGTATCTCCATACCTAGTTCAACCTCGTTACCGGCAAGTCTCTTTACTCGTTCCGTAATACAAGATGCCGCAACTAACAATTAGTCACATTGCTTGCAAGGCTTATTGTGATGTTGCATTACCGAGTGGGCCCCGAGATACCTCTCCGTTACACGGAGTAACAAATCCTAATCTCGATCCATGCCAACTCAACACACACCATCGGAGATACCTGTAGAGCACCTTTATAGTCACCCAGTTACGTTGCGACGTTTGATACACACAAGGCACTCCTCCGATATCCGTGAGTTGCATGATCTCATGGTCATAGGAACATATACTTGACATGAAGAAAACAGTAGCAATAAACTGACACGATCATATGCTATGTTTGTAGTTTGGGTCTTATCCATCACATCATTCTCCTAATGATGTGATCCCGTTATCAAATGACATCTCATGTCCATGGCTAGGAAACCTTAACCATCCTTTGATTAACGAGCTAGTCCATTAGAGGCATACTAGGGACATGGTTTTGTCTATGTATCCACACATGCATTTAAGTCTCCGATCAATACAATTATAGCATGGATAATAAACGATTATCATGAACAAGGAAATATGATAATAACTAATTTATTATTGCCTCTAGGGCATATTTCCAACATTTGAATGGTGCATTTTCAACACACAAAAAGCCTGGAGTTCAAATAAATTCAAGAAAACGAAATGTCTTTTGTAACCGATGAGTTTCCGTCCGAAACCCTGCTACTTTGAAAGAGACTGTCCGTTTTGTACACGAAGTGCATCCATCTTTTGCCATAATCCTCTCAACTTTTTAGCACATGCTATGTGGGTGAAATGATGACACCATGCCAACTTTCAACCTTTTCAGAGTTCATTTGTAGTGCTTTTCAATTTCAGGGTCATTTAGCTCAAAAAAATTAGTAAGTGCATGAAAAATACCAAATGAAGTCAGAAATGGTTGAAAATTGATGATGTGGCTTTTAGTGGTGCATTTTGAACACACAAAAAGCTTGGAGTTCAAATAAGTCCAAGAAAATGAAATGCCTTTTGTAACAGATGAGTTTATGTGCCGAAACCCTGATACCTCGTAAGAGACTGTCCGTTTTATACACGAAGTGCATCCAGGTTTTGCCGTAACCCTCTCAACTCTTTAGCACATGCTATGTGGGTGAAATGATGATACCATGCCAACTTTCAACCTTTTCAGAGTTCATTTGTAGTGCTTTTCAATTTCAGGTCAATTAGCTCAAAAAAATCAATAACTACATGTAAAATAACAAGTGAAGTCAGAAAGGGATGAAAATGGATGATGTGGCTTTGAATGGTGCATTTTAAACACACAAAAAGCCTGGAGTTCAAATAAGTTCAAGAAAATGAAATGCCTATTTGTAACAGATGAGTTTATGTCCGAAACCCTGATACTTCGAAAGAGACTGTCTGTTTTGTACACGAAGTGCATCCAACTTTTGAGCACAAGCTATGTGGGTGAAATGATGATACCATGCCAACTTTCAACCTTTTTAGAGTTCGTTTGTAGTGCTTTTCAATTTCAGGGTCATTTAGCTCAAAAAATCAATAACTGCACGAAAAATAACAAATGAAGTCACAAGGGTTGAAAATTGATGATGTGGCTTTGAATGGTGCATTTTGAACACACAAAAAGCCTGGAGTTCAAATAATTTCAAGAAAATGAAATGCCTTTTTGTAAAAGATGAGTTTATGTCTGAAACCCTGATACTTCGACAGAGACTGTCCGTTTTGTACACGAAGTGCATCCAGCTTTTGCCGTAACCCTCTCAAATCTTTAGCAGAGGCTATGTGGATGAAAGGATGATACCATGCCAAGTTTCAACCTTTTTAGAGTTGATTTGTTGTGCTTTTCAATTTCAGGGTCATTTAGCTCAAAAAAATTAATAACTGCATGAAAAATAACAAATGAAGATGGAAAGGGTTGAAAATTGATGATGTCGGTTTGAATGGTGCATTTTGAACACACAAAAAGCCTGGAGTGCACATAAGTTCAGGAAAATGAAATGCCTTTTGTAACAGATGAGCTTATGTCTGAAACCCTGATACTTCGAAAGAGACTGTCCGTTTTGTACACGAAGTGCATCCAGCTTTTGCCATAACCCTCTCAACTTTTTAGCACATTCTATGTGGGTGAAATGATGAGAGCATCCCAACTTTCAACCTTTTCAGAGTTCGTTTGTAGTGCTTTTCAATTTCGGGGTCATTTAGCTCAAAAATATAAATAACTGCATGAAAAATAACAAATCAAGTCAGAAGGGGTTGAAAATTGATGTTGTGGCTTTGAATGGAGCATTTTGAACACACCAAGAACCTGGAGTTCAAATAAATTCAAGAAAATGAAATGTCTTTTGTAACCGATGCATTTCCGTCCGAAACCCTGATACTTTGAAAGAGACTGTCCGTTTTGTACACGAAGTGCATCCATCTTTTGCCGTAACTATCTCAACTTTTTAGCACATGCTATGTGGGTGAAATGATGATACCATGCCAACTTTCAACCATTTCAGAGTTCATTTGTAGTGCTTTTCAATTTCAAGGTCATTTAGCTCAAAAAAATTAGTAAGTGCATGAAAAATACCAAATGAAGTCACAAAGGGTTGAAAATTGATGATATGGCTTTAAATGGTGCATTTTGAACACAAAAAAAGCTTGGAGTTCAAATAAGTTCAAGAAAATGAAATGCCTTTTGTAACCGATGAGTTTATGTGCCGAAACCCTAATACCTCGTAAGAGACTGTCCGTTTTGTACACAAAGTGCATCCAGGTTTTGCCATAACCCTCTCAACTCTTTAGCACATGCTATGTGGGTGAAATGATGATACCATGCCAACTTTCAACCTTTTTAGAGTTCATTTGTAGTGCTTTTCAATTTCAGGGTCATTTAGCTCATAAAATTAGTAAGTGCATGAAAAATACCAAATGAAGTCACAAAGGGTTGAAAATTGATGATGTGGCTTTCAATGGTGCAATTTGAACACGCAAAAAGCATGGAGTTCAAATAAGTTCAAGAAAATGAAATGCCTTTTGTAACTGATGAGTTTATGTGCCGAAACCCTGATACTTCATAAGAGACTGTTCGTTTTGTACACGAAGTGCATCCATCTTTTGCCGTAACCCTCTCAACTCTTTAGCACATGCTATGTGGGTGAAATGATGATACCATGCCAACTTTCAACCTTTTCAGAGTTCGGTTGTAGTGCTTTTCAATTTCAGGGTAATTAGCTCAAAACAAATCAACAACTGCATGAAAAATAACAAATGAAGTCAAAAGGGGTTGAAAATTGATGATGTGGCTTTGAATGGTGCATTTTGAACACAAAAAGCTTGGAGTTGAAAGAAGTTCAACAAAATGAAATGCCTTTTGTAACAGATGAGTTTATGTGCCAAAACCCTGATACTTCGTAAGAGACTGTTCGTTTTGTACACGAAGTGCATCCATCTTTTTGCCGTAACCCTCTCAACTCTTTAGCACATGCTATGTGGGTGAAATGATGATACCATGCCAACTTTCAACCTTTTCAGAGTTCATTTGTGGTGCTTTTCAATTTCAGGGTCATTTATCTCAAAAAATTCAATAACTGCATGGAAAATAACAAATGAAGTCAGAAAGGGTTGAAAATTGATGATGTGGCTTTGAATTGTGCATTTTGAACACACAAAAAGACTGGAGTTCAAATAAGTTCAAGAAAATGAAATGCCTTTTGTAACAGATGAGTTTATATGCCAAAACCCTGATACTTCGAAAGAGACTGTCCCTTTTGTAGACGAAGTGCATCCAACTTTTGTCGTAACCCTCTCAACTCTTTAGCACATGCTATGTGGGTGAAATGACGATACCATGCCAACTTTCAACCTTTTCAGAGTTCATTTGTAGTGCTTTTCAATTTCAGGGACATTTAGCTCAAAAAAACAATAACTGCATGAAAATAAGAAATGAAGTCAGAAAGGGTTGAAAATTGATGATGGGGCTTTGAATGGTGCCTTTTGAACACACAAAAAGCCTGGAGTACAAATATGTTCAAGAAAATGAAATGCCTTTTTGTAATAGATGAGTTTATGACCGAAACCCTGATACATCGAAAGAGACTGTTCGTTTTGTACACGAAGTGCATCCAGCTTTTGTCGTAACCCTCTCAACTTTTTAGCACATGCTATGTGGGTGAAATGATGATACCATGCCAACTTTCAACCTTTTCAGAGTTCGGTTGTAGTGCTTTTCAATTTCAGGGTAATTAGCTCAAAACAAATCAACAACTGCATGAAAAATAACAAATGAAGTCAAAAGAGGTTGAAAATTGATGATGTGGCGTTGAATGGTAAATTTTGAACACAAAAAGCTTGGAGTTGAAATAAGTTCAAGAAAATGAAATGCCTTTTGTAACAGATGAGTTTATGTGCCAAAACCCTGATACTCCGTAAGAGATTGTTCGTTTTGTACACGAAGTGCATCCATCTTTTTGCCGTAACCTTCTCAACTCTTTAGCACATGCTATGTGGCTGAAATGATGATACCATGCCAACTTTCAACCTTTTCAGAGTTCATTTGTGGTGCTTTTCAATTTTAGGGTCATTTATCTCAAAAAATTCAATAACTGCACGGAAAATAACAAATGAAGTCAGAAAGGGTTGAAAATTGATGATGTGGCTTTGAATTGTGCATTTTGAACACACAAAAAGACTGGAGTGCAAATAAGTTCAAGAAAATGAAATGCCTTTTGTAACAGATGAGTTTATATGTCGAAACCCTGATACTTCGAAAGAGACTGTCCCTTTTGTAGACGAAGTGCGTCCAACTTTTGTCGTAACCCTCTCAACTCTTTAGCACATGCTATGTGGGTGAAATGACGATACCATGCCAACTTTCAACCTTTTCAGAGTTCATTTGTAGTGCTTTTCAATTTCAGGGACATTTAGCTCAAAAAAACAATAACTGCATGAAAATAACAAATAAATTCAGAAAGGGTTGAAAATTGATGATGGGGCTTTGAATGGTGCCTTTTGAACACACAAAAAGCCTGGACTGCAAATAAGTTCAAGAAAATGAAATGCCTTTTTGTAATAGATGAGTTTATGACCGAAACCCTGATACATCGAAAGAGACTGTTCGTTTTGTACACGAAGTGCATCCAGCTTTTGCCGTAACCCTCTCAACTTTTTAGCACATGCTATGTGGGTGAAATGATGATACCATGCCAACTTTCAACCTTTTCAGAGTTCGGTTGTAGTGCTTTTCAATTTCAGGGTAATTAGCTCAAAACAAATCAACGACTGCATGAAAAATAACAAATGAAGTCAAAAGGGGTTGAAAATTGATGATGTGGCTTTGAATGGTAAATTTTGAACACAAAAAGCTTGGAGTTGAAATAAGTTCAAGAAAATGATATGCCTTTTGTAAGAGATGAGTTTATGTGCCAAAACCCTGATACTCCGTAAGAGACTATTCGTTTTGTACACGAAGTGCATCCATCTTTTTGCCGTAACCCTCTCAACTCTTTAGCACATGCTATGTGGGTGAAATGATGATACCATGCCAACTTTCAACCTTTTCAGAGTTCATTTGTGGTGCTTTTCAATTTCAGGGTCATTTATCTCAAAAAATTCAATAACTGCATGGAAAATAACAAATGAAGTCAGAAAGGGTTGAAAATTGATGATGTGGCTTTGAATTGTGCATTTTGAACACACAAAAACACTGGAGTTCAAATAAGTTCAAGAAAATGAAATGCCTTTTTGTAATAGATGAGTTTATGACCGAAACCCTGATACATCGAAAGAGACTGTTCGTTTTGTACACGAAGTGCATCCAGCTTTTGCCGTAACCCTCTCAACTTTTTAGCAGATGCTATGTGGGTGAAATGATGATACCATGCCAACTTTCAACCTTTTCAGAGTTCGGTTGTAGTGCTTTTCAATTTCAGGGTAATTAGCTCAAAACAAATCAACAACTGCATGAAAAATAACAAATGAAGTCAAAAGGGGTTGAAAATTGATGATGTGGCTTTGAATGGTAAATTTTGAACACAAAAAGCTTGGAGTTGAAATAAGTTCAAGAAAATGAAATGCCTTTTGTAACAGATGAGTTTATGTGCCAAAACCCTGATACTCCGTAAGAGACTGTTCGTTTTGTACACGAAGTGCATCCATCTTTTTGCCGTAACCCTCTCAACTCTTTAGCACATGCTATGTGGGTGAAATGATGATACCATGCCAACTTTCAACCTTTTCAGAGTTCATTTGTGGTGCTTTTCAATTTCAGGGTCATTTATCTCAAAAAATTCAATAACTGCAAGGAAAATAACGAATGAAGTCAGAAAGGGTTGAAAATTGATGATGTGGCTTTGAATTGTGCATTTTGAACACACAAAAAGACTGGAGTTCAAATAAGTTCAAGAAAATGAAATGCCTGTTTGTAATAGATGAGTTTATGACCGAAACCCTGATACATCGAAAGAGACTGTTCGTTTTGTACACGAAGTGCATCCATCTTTTTGCCGTAACCCTCTCAACTCTTTAGCACATGCTATGTGGGTGAAATGATGATACCATGCCAACTTTCAACCTTTTCAGAGTTCATTTGTGGTGCTTTTCAATTTCAGGGTCATTTATCTCAAAAAATTCAATAACTGCATGGAAAATAACAAATGAAGTCAGAAAGGGTTGAAAATTGATGATGTGGCTTTGAATTGTGCATTTTGAACACACAAAAAGACTGGAGTTCAAATAAGTTCAAGAAAATGAAATGCCTTTTGTAACAGATTAGTTTATATGCCGAAACCCTGATACTTCGAAAGAGACTGTCCCTTTTGTAGACGAAGTGCGTCCAACTTTTGTCGTAACCCTCTCAACTCTTTAGCACATGCTATGTGGGTGAAATGACGATACCATGCCAACTTTCAACCTTTTCAGAGTTCATTTGTAGTGCTTTTCAATTTCAGGGACATTTAGCTCAAAAAAACAATAACTGCATGAAAATAACAAATGAAGTCAGAAAGGGTTGAAAATTGACGATGGGGCTTTGAATGGTGCCTTTTGAACACACAAAAAGCCTGGAGTACAAATAAGTTCAAGAAAATGAAATGCCTTTTTGTAATATATGAGTTTATGACCGAAACCCTGATACATCGAAAGAGACTATTCGTTTTGTACACGAAGTGCATCCAGCTTTTGCCGTAACCCTCTCAACTTTTTAGCACAATGTATGTGGGTGAAATGATGATACCATGCCAACTTTCAACCTTTTCAGAGTTCGGTTGTAGTGCTTTTCAATTTCAGGGTAATTAGCTCAAAACAAATCAACAACTGCATGAAAAATAACAAATGAAGTCAAAAGGGGTTGAAAATTGATGATGTGGCTTTGAATGGTGCATTTTGAACACAAAAAGCTTGGAGTTGAAATAAGTTCAAGAAAATGAAATGCCTTTTGTAACAGATGAGTTTATGTGCCAAAACCCTGATACTCCGTAAGAGACTGTTCGTTTTGTACACGAAGTGCATCCATCTTTTTGCCGTAACCCTCTCAACTCTTTAGCACATGCTATGTGGGTGAAATGATGATACCATGCCAACTTTCAACCTTTTCAGAGTTCATTTGTGGTGCTTTTCAATTTCAGGGTCATTTATCTCAAAAAATTCAATAACTGCATGGAAAATAACAAATGAAGTCAGAAAGGGTTGAAAATTGATGATGTGGCTTTGAATTGTGCATTTTGAACACACAAAAAGACTGGAGTTCAAATAAGTTCAAGAAAATGAAATGCCTTTTGTAACAGATGAGTTTATATGCCGAAACCCTGATACTTCGAAAGAGACTGTCCCTTTTGTAGACGAAGTGCGTCCAACTTTTGTCGTAACCCTCTCAACTCTTTAGCACATGCTATGTGGGTGAAATGACGATACCATGCCAACTTTCAACCTTTTCAGAGTTCATTTGTAGTGCTTTTCAATTTCAGGGACATTTAGCTCAAAAAAACAATAACTGCATGAAAATAACAAATGAAGTCAGAAAGGGTTGAAAATTGATGATGGGGCTTTGAATGGTGCCTTTTGAACACACAAAAACCCTGGAGTACAAATAAGTTCAAGAAAATGAAATGCCTTTTTGTAATAGATGAGTTTATGACCGAAACCCTGATACATCGAAAGAGACTGTTCGTTTTGTACACGAAGTGCATCCAGCTTTTGCCGTAACCCTCTCAACTTTTTAGCACATGCTATGTGGGTGAAATGATGATACCATGCCAACTTTCAACCTTCTCAGAGTTCGGTTGTAGTGCTTTTCAATTTCAGGGTAATTAGCTCAAAACAAATCAACAACTTCATGAAAAATAACAAATGAAGTCAAAAGGGGTTGAAAATTGATGATGTGGCTTTGAATGGTAAATTTTGAACACAAAAAGCTTGGAGTTGAAATAAGTTCAAGAAAATGAAATGCCTTTTGTAACAGATGAGTTTATGTGCCAAAACCCTGATACTCCGTAAGAGACTGTTCGTTTTGTACACGAAGTGCATCCATCATTTTGCCGTAACCCTCTCAACTCTTTAGCACATGCTATGTGGGTGAAATGATGATACCATGCCAACTTTCAACCTTTTTAGAGTTCATTTGTGGTGCTTTTCAATTTCAGGGTCATTTATCTCAAAAAATTCAATAACTGCATGGAAAATAACAAATGAAGTCAGAAAGGGTTGAAAATTGATGATGTGGCTTTGAATTGTGCATTTTGAACACACAAAAAGACTGGAGTTCAAATAAGTTCAAGAAAATGAAATGCCTTTTGTAACAGATGAGTTTATATGCCGAAACCCTGATACTTCGAAAGAGACTGTCCCTTTTGTAGACGAAGTTCGTCCAACTTTTGTCGTAACCCTCTCAACTCTTTAGCACATGCTATGTGGGTGAAATGACGATACCATGCCAACTTTCAACCTTTTCAGAGTTCATTTGTAGTGCTTTTCAATTTCAGGGACATTTAGCTCAAAAAAACAATAACTGCATGAAAATAACAAATGAAGTCAGAAAGGGTTGAAAATTGATGATGGGGCTTTGAATGGTGCCTTTTAAACACACAAAAACGCTGGAGTACAAATAAGTTCAAGAAAATGAAATGCCTTTTTGTAATAGATGAGTTTATGACCGAAACCCTGATACATCGAAAGAGACTGTTCGTTTTGTACACGAAGTGCATCCAGCTTTTGCCGTAACCCTCTCAACTTTTTAGCAGATGCTATGTGGGTGAAATGATGATACCATGCCAACTTTCAACCTTTTCAGAGTTCGGTTGTAGTGCTTTTCAATTTCAGGGTAATTAGCTCAAAACAAATCAACAACTTCATGAAAAATAACAAATGAAGTCAAAAGGGGTTGAAAATTGATGATGTGGCTTTGAATGGTAAATTTTGAACACAAAAAGCTTGGAGTTGAAATAAGTTCAAGAAAATGAAATGCCTTTTGTAACAGATGAGTTTATGTGCCAAAACCCTGATACTCCGTAAGAGACTGTTCGTTTTGTACACGAAGTGCATCCATCATTTTGCCGTAACCCTCTCAACTCTTTAGCACATGCTATGTGGGTGAAATGATGATACCATGCCAACTTTCAACCTTTTCAGAGTTCATTTGTGGTGCTTTTCAATTTCAGGGTCATTTATCTCAAAAAATTCAATAACTGCATGGAAAATAACAAATGAAGTCAGAAAGGGTTGAAAATTGATGATGTGGCTTTGAATTGTGCATTTTGAACACACAAAAAGACTGGAGTTCAAATAAGTTCAAGAAAATGAAATGCCTTTTGTAACAGATGAGTTTATATGCCGAAACCCTGATACTTCGAAAGAGACTGTCCCTTTTGTAGACGAAGTTCGTCCAACTTTTGTCGTAACCCTCTCAACTCTTTAGCACATGCTATGTGGGTGAAATGACGATACCATGCCAACTTTCAACCTTTTCAGAGTTCATTTGTAGTGCTTTTCAATTTCAGGGACATTTAGCTCAAAAAAACAATAACTGCATGAAAATAACAAATGAAGTCAGAAAGGGTTGAAAATTGATGATGGGGCTTTGAATGGTGCCTTTTAAACACACAAAAACGCTGGAGTACAAATAAGTTCAAGAAAATGAAATGCCTTTTTGTAATAGATGAGTTTATGACCGAAACCCTGATACATCGAAAGAGACTGTTCGTTTTGTACACGAAGTGCATCCAGCTTTTGCCGTAACCCTCTCAACTTTTTAGCAGATGCTATGTGGGTGAAATGATGATACCATGCCAACTTTCAACCTTTTCAGAGTTCGGTTGTAGTGCTTTTCAATTTCAGGGTAATTAGCTCAAAACAAATCAACAACTGCATGAAAAATAACAAATGAAGTCAAAAGGGGTTGAAAATTGATGATGTGGCTTTGAATGGTAAATTTTGAACACAAAAAGCTTGGAGTTGAAATAAGTTCAAGAAAATGAAATGCCTTTTGTAACAGATGAGTTTATGTGCCAAAACCCTGATACTCCGTAAGAGACTGTTCGTTTTGTACACGAAGTGCATCCATCTTTTTGCCGTAACCCTCTCAACTCTTTAGCACATGCTATGTGGGTGAAATGATGATACCATGCCAACTTTCAACCTTTTCAGAGTTCATTTGTGGTGCTTTTCAATTTCAGGGTCATTTATCTCAAAAAATTCAATAACTGCATGGAAAATAACAAATGAAGTCAGAAAGGGTTGAAAATTGATGATGTGGCTTTGAATTGTGCATTTTGAACACACAAAAAGACTGGAGTTCAAATAAGTTCAAGAAAATGAAATGCCTTTTGTAAAAGATGAGTTTATATGCCGAAACCCTGATACTTCGAAAGAGACTGTCCCTTTTGTAGACGAAGTGCGTCCAACTTTTGTCGTAACCCTCTCAACTCTTTAGCACATGCTATGTGGGTGAAATGATGATACCATGCCAACTTTCAACCTTTTCGGAGTTCATTTGTAGTGCTTTTCAATTTCAGGGACATTTAGCTCAAAGAAACAATAACTGCATGAAAATAACAAATGAAGTCAGAAAGGCTTGAAAATTGATGATGGGGCTTTGAATGGTGCCTTTTGAACACACAAAAAGCCTGGAGTTCAAATAAGTTCCGGAAAATGAAATGCCTTTCTGTAATAGATGAGTTTATGTGTGAAACCCTGATACTTCGAAAGAGACTGTCCGTTTTGTACACGAAGTGCATCCAGCTTTTTCCGTAACCCTATAAACTTTTTAGCACATGCTATGTGGGTGAAATGATGATACCATGCCAACTTTCAACCTTTTCAGAGTTCGGTTGTAGTGCTTTTCAATTTCAGGGTCATTTAGCTCAAAAAAATCAGTAAGTGCATGAAAATACCAAATGAAGTGAGAAAGGGTTGAAAATTGATGATGTGGCTTTGAATGGTGCATTTTGAACACACAAAAATCTTGGAGTTCAAATAAGTTCAAGAAAATGAAATGCCTTTTGTAACAGATGAGTTTATGTGTCGAAGCCCTGATACGTCGAAAGAGACTGTCCGTTTTGTACACGAAGTGCATTCAGCTTTTGCCATAACCCTCTCAACTCTTTAGCACATGCTATGTGGGTGAAATGATGATACCATGCCAACTTTCAACCTATTTAGAGTTCATTTTTAGTGCTTTTCAATTTCAGGGTCATTTTGCTCAAAAAAAATCAATAACTGCATGAAAATAACAAATGAAGTCAGAAGGGATTGAAAATTGATGATGTGGCTTTGAATGGTGCATTTTGAACACACAAAAAGCCTGGAGTTCAAATAAGTTCAAGAAAATGAAATTCCTTTTTGTAACAGATGAGTTTATGTCCGAAACCCGGATACTTCGAAAGAGACTGTCCGTTTTGTACACGAAGTGCATCTAGTTTTTGCCGTAACCCTCTCAACTTTTTAGCACATTCTATGTGGGTTAAATGATGATACCATGCCAACTTTCAACCTTTTCAGAGTTCGTTTGTACTGCTTTTCAATTTCAGGGTCATTTAGCTCTAAAATCAATAACTGCATGAAAAATAACATATCAAGTCAAAAGGGGTTTAAAATTGATGATGTAGCTTTGAATGGTGCATTTTGAACACACAAAAAACCTGGAGTTCAAATAAATTCAAGAAAATGAAATGTCTTTTGTAACCGATGAGTTTTCGTCCGAAACCTTCAAACTTCGAAAGAGACTCTCCGTTTTGTACATGAAGTGCATCCAGCTTTTGCCGTAACCCTCTCAACTTTTTCCCACATGCTATGTGTGTGAAATGATGATACCATGCCAACTTTCAACCTTTTCAGAGCTCATTTGTAGTGCTTTTCAATTTCAGGGTCATTTAGCTCAACAAAATTAGTAAGTGCATGAAAAATACCAAATGAAGTCACGAAGGGTTGAAAATCGATGATGTGGCTTTGAATGGTGCATTTTCAACACACAAAAATCTTGGAGTTCAAATCAGTTCAAGAAAATGACATGCCTTTTGTAACAGATGAGTTTATCTGCCGAAACCCTGATACTTCGTAAGAGACTGTCCGTCTTGTACACGAAGTGCATCCAGCTTTTGCCGTAACCCTCTCAACTCTTTATCACATGCTATGTGGGTGAAATTATGATACCATTTCAACTTTCAACCTTTTTAGAGTTCATTTGTAGTGCTTTTCAATTTCAGGGTTATTTAGCTCAAAAAATCAATAACCGCATGAAATATAACAAATGAAATCAGAAAGGGTTGAAAATTGAGGATGTTGCTTTGAATGGTGCATTTCGAACACACAAAAATCCTGAAGTTCAAATAAGTTCAAGAAAATGAAATGCCTTTTTGTAACAGATGAGTTTATGTCCGAAACCCTGATACTTCAAAAGAGACTGTCTGTTTTGTACACGAAGTGCATCCAGCTTTTGCCGTAACCCTCTAAAATTTTAGCACATGCTATGTGGGTGAAATGATGATACCATGCCAAGTTTCAACCTTTTTAGAGTTCGTTTGTAGTGCTTTTCCATTTCAGGGTCATTTAGCTCAAAAAAATTAGTAAGTGCATGAAAAATACCGAATGAAGTCAGAAAGGGTTGAAAAATTGATGATGTGGCTTTGAATGGTGCATTTTGAACAGACAAAAAGCCTGGAGTTCAAAAAAGTTCAAGAAAATGAAATGCCTTTTGTAACAGATGAGTTTATGTCCGTAACCCTGATACTTCAAAAGAGACTGTCTGTTTTGTACACGAAGTGGATCCAGCTTTTGCCGTAACCCTCTAAACTTTTTAGAACATGCTATGTGGGTTAAATGATGATACCATGCCAAGTTTCAACCTTTTCAGAGTTCGTTTGTAGTGCTTTTCAATTTCCGGGTCATTTAGCTCAAAAAAATTAGTAAGTGCATGAAAAATACCGAATGAAGTCAGAAAGGGTTGAAAATTGATGATGTGGCTTCGAATGGTGCATTTTGAACACACAAAAATCTTGGAGTTCAAATAAGTTCAAGAAAATGAAATGCCTTTTGTAACAGATGAGTTTATATGCCGAAACCCTGATACTTCGAAAGACACTGTCCGTTGTGTACACTAAGTGCGTCCAGCTTTTGTCGTAACCCTCTCAACTCTTAAGCACATGCTGTGTGGGTGAAATGATGATACCATGCCAACTTTAAACCTTTTCAGAGTTCATTTGTAGTGCTTTTCAATTACAGGGACATTTAGCTGGAAAAAATCAATAACTGCATGAAAAATAACAAATGAAGTCAGAAAGGGTTGAAAATTGATGATGTGGGTTTGAATGGTGCATTTTGACCACACAAAAAGCTTGGAGTTCAAATAAGTTCAAGAAAATGAAATGCCTTTTGGTAAGAGATGAGTTTTTGTCCGAAACCCTGATACTTCGAAAGAGACTATCCGTTTTGTACACGAAGTGCATCCAGCTTTTGCCGAAACCCTCTCAACTTTTTAGCACATGCTATGTGGGTGAAATGATGATACCATGCCAACTTTCAACCTTTTCAGAGGTCATTTGTAGTTCTTTTCAATTTCAGGGTCATTTAGCTCAAAAAAATTAGTAAGTGCATGAAAAATACCAAATGAAGTCAGAAATGGTTGACAATTGATGATGTGGCTTTGAGTGGTGAATTTTGAACACACAAAAATCTTGGAGTTCAAATAAGTTCAAGAAAATGAAATGCCTTTTGTAACAGATGGGTTTGTGTGCCGAAACCCTGATACTTCAAAAGAGACTGTCCGTTTTGTACACGAAGTGCATCCAGCTTTTGCTGTAACCCTCTCAACTATTTAGCACATGCTTTGTGGGTGAAATGATGATACGAAGGTAACTTTAAACCTTTTCAGAGTTCATTTGTAGTGCTTTTAAATTTCAGGGCCATTTAGCTCAAAAAAATCAATAACTGCATGAAAAATAACAAATTAAGTCAGAAAGGGTTGAAAATTGATGATGTGGCTTTGAATGGTGCATTTTGGACACACAAAAAGCCTGGAGTTGAAAGAACTTCAACAAAATGAAATTCCTTTTTGGAAAAGATGAGTTTACGTCCGAAACCCTGATACTTCGAAAGAGACTGTTCGTTTTGTACACGAAGTGCATCCAGCTTTTGCCGTAGCCCTCTCAACTTTTTAGCACATGCTATGTGGGTGAAATGATGATACCATGCCGACTTTCAACCTTTTTAGAGTTCGTTTGTAGTGCTTTTCAATTTCAGGGTAATTAGCTCAAAAAAAAATCAACAACTGCATGAAAAATAAAAAATGAAGCCAAAAGGGGTTGAAAATTGATGATGTGCCTTTGAATGGTGCATTTTGAACACAAAAAGCTTGGATTTCAAATAATTTCAAGAAAATGAAATGCCTTTTGTAACAGATGAGTTTATGTGCCAAAACCCTGATACTTCGAACGAGACTGTCCGTTTTGTACACGAAGTGTATCCATCTTTTTGCCGTAACCCTCTCAACTCTTTAGCGCATGCTATATGGCTGAAATGATGATACCATGCCAACTTTCAACCTTTTCAGAGTTCATTTGTGGTGCTTTTCAATTTCAGGGTCATTTATCTCAAAAAAATCAATAACTGCATGGAAAATAACAAATGAAGTCAGAAAGGGTTGAAAATTGATGATGTGGCTTTGAATGGTGCATTTTGAACACACAAAAAGATTGGAGTTCAAATAAGTTCAAGAAAATGAAATGCCTTTTGTAACAGATGAGTTTATATGCCGAAACCCTAATACTTCGAAAGAGACTCTCCCTTCTGTAGACGAAGTGCGTCCAACTTTTGTCATAACCCTCTCAACTCTTTAGCACATGCTATGTGGGTGAAATGATGATACCATGCCAACTTTCAACCTTTTCAGAGTTCATTTGTGGTGATTTTCAATTTCAGGGTCATTTAGCTCAAAAAAGTTAGTAAGTGCATGAAAAATACCAAATGAAGTCAGAAATGGTTGAAAATTGATGATGTGGCTTTGAGTGGTGTATTTTGAACACACAAAAAGCTTGGAGTTCAAAAAATTTCCAAGAAAATGAAATGCCTTTTGTAACAGATGGGTTTGTGTGCCGAAACCCTCATACTTCAAAAGAGACTATCCGTTTTGTACACGAAGTGCATCCAGCTTTTCCCGTAACCCTCTCAACTATTTAGCACATGCTTTGTGGTTGAAATCATGATATGAAGGCAACTTTGAACCTTTTTAGAGTTCATTTGTAGTGCTTTTCAATTTCAGGGCCATTTAGCTCAAAAAATCAATAACTGCATGAAAAATAACAAATGAAGTCAGAAAGGGTTGAAAATTGATGATGTGGCTTTGAATGGTGCATTTTGGACACACAAAAAGCCTGGAGTTCAAAGAAGTTCAAGAAAATGAAATTCCTTTTTGGAACATATGAGTTTATGTCCAAAACCCTGATACTTCGAAAGAGACTGTTCGTTTTGTACACGAAGTGCATCCAGCATTTGCCGTAACCCTCTCAACTTTTTAGCACATGCTATGTGGGTGAAATGATGATACCATGCCAACTTTCAACCTTTTTAGAGTTCGGTTGTAGTGCTTTTCAATTTCAGGGTAATTAGCTCAAAAAAAAAATCAACAACTGCATGAAAAATAACAAATGAAGCCAAAAGGGGTTGAAAATTGATGATGTGCCTTTGAATGGTGCATTTTGAACACAAAAAGCTTGAATTTCAAATAAGTTCAAGAAAATGAAATGCCTTTTGTAACAGATGAGTTTATCTGCCAAAACCCTGATACTTCGAACGAGACTGTCCGTTTTGTACACGAAGTGCATCCATCTTTTTGCCGTAACCCTCTCAACTCTTTAGAAAATGCTATATGGCTGAAATGATGATACCATGCCAACTTTCAACCTTTTCAGAGATCATTTGTAGTGCTTTTCAATTTCAGGGACATTTAGCTCAAAAAAAATCAATAACTGCATGAAAATAACAAATGAAGTCAGAAAGGGTTGAAAATTGATGATGTGGCTTTGAATGGTGCATTTTTAACACACAAAAAGCCTGGAGTTCAAATAAGTTCAAGAAAATGAAATGCCTTTTTGTAACAGATGAGTTTATGTCCGAAACCCTGATACTTCGAAAGAGACTATCCGTTTTGTACACGAAGTGCATCCAGCTTTTGCCGTAACCCTCTCAACTTTTTAGCACATGCTATGTGGGTGAAATGATGATACCATGCCAACTTTCAACCTTTTCAGAGTTCATTTGTGGTGATTTTCAATTTCAGGGTCATTTAGCTCAAAAAAATTAGTAAGTGCATGAAAAATACCAAATGAAGTCAGAAATGGTTGAAAATTGATGATGTGGCTTTGAGTGGTGTATTTTGAACACACAAAAAGCTTGGAGTTCAAAAAAGTTCAAGAATATGAAATGCCTTTTGTAACAGATGGGTTTGTGTGCCGAAACCCTGATACTTCAAAAGAGACTATCCGTTTTGTACACGAAGTGCATCCAGCTTTTCCCGTAACCCTCTCAACTATTTAGCACATGCTTTGTGGTTGAAATCATGATATGAAGGCAACTTTCAACCTTTTTAGAGTGCATTTGTAGTGCTTTTCAATTTCAGGGCCATTTAGCTCAAAAAATCAATAACTGCATGAAAAATAACAAATGAAGCCAAAAGGTGTTGAAAATTGATGATGTGGCTTTGAATGGTGCATTTTGAACACAAAAAGCTTGGATTTCAAGTAAGTTCAAGAAAATGAAATGCCTTTTGTAACAGATGAGTTTATGTGCCAAAACCCTGATACTTCGAAAGAGACTGTCCGTTTTGTACACGAAGTGCATCCATCTTTTTGCCGTAACCTTCTCAACTCTTTAGCACATGCTATGTGGCTGAAATGATGATACCATGCCAACTTTCAACCTTTTCAGAGTTCATTTGTGGTGCTTTTCAAATTCAGGGTCATTTATCTCAAAAAAATCAATAACTGCATGGAAAATAACAAATGAAGTCAGAAAGGGTTGAAAATTGATGATGTGGCTTTGAATGGCGCATTTTGAACACACAAAAATCTTGGAGTTCAAATAAGTTCAAGAAAATGAAATGCCTTTTTGTAACAGATGAGTTTATGTGTGAAACCCTGATACTTCGAAAGAGCTTGTCTGTTTTGTACACAAAGTGCATCCAGCTTTTGCCGTAACCCTATCAACTTTTTAGCACATGCTATGTGGGTGAAATTATGATACCATGCCAACTTTCAACCTTTTCAGAGTTCATTTGTAGTGCTTTTCAATTTCAGGGTCATTTAGTTCAAAAAAATTAGTAAGTGCATGAAAAATACCAAATGAAGTCAGAAAGGGTTGAAAATTGATGATGTGGCTTTGAATGGTGCATTTTGAACACACAAAAATCTTGGAGTTCAAATAAGTTCAAGAAAATGAAATGCCTTTTGTAACAGATGAGTTTATATGCCGAAACCCTGATACTTCGAAAGAGACTGTCCGTTTTGTACACTAAGTGCATCCAGCTTTTGTTGTAACCCTCTCAACTCTTTAGCACATGCTATGTGGGTGAAATGATGATACCATGCCAACTTTCAACCTTTTCAGAGTTCATTTGTAGTGCTTGTCAATTACAGGGACATTTAGCTGGAAAAAATCAATAACTGCATGAAAAATAATAAATGAAGTCAAAAGGGGTTGAAAATTGATGATGTGGCTTTGAATGGTGCATTTTGAACACAAAAAGCTGGGAGTTCAAATAAGTTCAAGAAAATGAAATGCCTTTTGTAACAGATGAGTTTATGTGCCAAAACCCTGATACTTCGAAAGAGACTGTCCGTTTTGTACACGAAGTGCATCCAGCTTTTTTCATTAACCCTCTCAACTCTTTAGCACATGCTATGTGGGTGAAATGATGATACCATGCCAACTTTCAACCTTTTCAGAGTTCATTTGTAGTGCTTTTCAATTTCAGGGTCATTTATCTGAAAAAAATCAATAACTGCATGGAAAATAACAAATGAAGTCAGAAAGGGTTGAAAATTGATGATGTGGCTTTGAATGGTGCATTTTGAACACACAAAAAGACTAGAGTTCAAATAAGTTCAAGAAAATGAAATGCCCTTTTGTAACAGATGAGTTTATGTGTGAAACTTTGATACTTCGAAAGAGCTTGTCCATTTTGTACACAATGTGTATCCAGCTTTTGCCGTAACCCTATCAACTTTTTAGCACATGCTATGTGGGTGAAATTATGATACCATGCCAACTTTCAACCTTTTCAGAGTTCATTTGTAGTGCTTTTCAATTTCAGGGTCATTTAGTTCAAAAAAATTAGTAAGTGCATGAAAAATACCAAATGAAGTCAGAAAGGGTTGCAAATTGATGATGTGGCTTTGAATGGTGCATTTTGAAACACAAAAATCTTGGAGTTCAAATAAGTTCAAGAAAATGAAATGCCTTTTGTAACAGATGAGTTTATATGCCGAAACCCTGATACTTCGAAAGACTGTCCGTTTTGTACACTAAGTGCGTCCAGCTTTTGTCGTAACCCTCTCAACTCTTTAGCACATGCTATGTGGGTGAAATGATGATACCATGCCAACTTTCAACCTTTTCAGAGTTCATTTGTAGTGCTTTTCAATTACAGGGACATTTAGCTAAAAAAATCAATAACTGCATGAAAAATACCAAATGAAGTTAGAAAGGGTTGAAAATTGATGACGTGGCTTTTAATGGTGCATTTTGAACACACAAAAACCTTGGAGTTCAAAAAAGTTCAAGAAAATGAAATGCCTTTTGTAACAGATGAGTTTATGTGCCGAAACCCTGATACTTCGAAAGAGACTTTCCGTTTTGTACACGAAGTGCATCCAGCTTTTTGCCTTAACCCTCTCAACTCTTTAGCACATGCTATGTGGGTGAAATGATGATACCATGCGAACTTTCAACCTTTTCAGGGGTCATTTGTAGTGCTTTTCAATTTCAGGGTCATTTATCTCAAAAAAATCAATAACTGCATGGAAAATAACAAATGAAGTCAGAAAGGGTTGAAAATTGATGATGTGGCTTTGAATGGTGCATTTTGAACACACAAAAAGACTGGAGTTCAAATAAGTTCAAGAAAATGAAATGCCTTTTTGTAACAGATGAGTTTATGTCTGAAACCCTGATACTACGAAAGAGTTTGTCCGTTTTGTACACGAAGTGCATCCAGCTTTTGCCGTAACCCTATCAACTTTGTAGCACATGCTGTGTGGGTGAAATTAGGATACGATGCCAACTTTCAACCTTTTCAGAGTTCATTTGTAGTGCTTTTCAATTTCAGGGTCATTTAGTTCAAAAAAATTAGTAAGTGCATGAAAAATACCAAATGAAGTCAGAAAGGGTTGAAAATTGATGATGTGGCTTTGAATGGTGCATTTTGAACACACAAAAATCTTGGAGTTCAAATAAGTTCAAGAAAATGAAATGCCTTTTGTAACAGATGAGTTTATATGCCGAAACCCTGATACTTCGAAAGAGACAGTCCGTTTTGTACACTAAGTGCGTCCAGCTTTTATCGTAACCCTCTCAACTCTTTAGCACATGCTATGTGTGTGAAATGATGATACCATGCCAACTTTCAACCTTTTCAGAGTTCATTTGTTGTGCTTTTCAATTTCAGGGTCATTTAGCTAAAAAAAATCAATAACTGCATGAAAAATACCAAATGAAGTTAGAAAGGGTTGAAAATTGATGATGTGGCTTTGAATGGTGCATTTTGAACACACAAAAACCTTGGAGTTCGAATAAGTTCAAGAAAATGAAATGCCTTTTGTAAGAGATGAGTTTATATGCCGAAACCCTGATACTTCGAAAGAGATTGTCCGTTTTGTACACGAAGTGTGTCCAGCTTTTGCCGTAACCCTCTGAACTCTTTAGCACGTGCTATGTGGGTGAAATGATGATACCATGCCAACTTTCAACCTTTTTAGTGTTCATTTGTAGTGCTTTTCAATTTCAGGGTCATTTATCTCAAAAAAATTAATAACTGCATGGAAAATAACAAATGAAGTCCGAAAGGCTTGATAATTGAACATGTGGCTTTGAATGGTGCATTTTGAACACACAAAAAGCCTGGAGTTCAAATAAGTTCAAGAAAATGAAATGCCTTTTTGCAACAGATGAGTTTATGTCCGAAACCTTGATACTTCGAAAGTGACTGTCCATTTTGTACACGAAGTGCATCCATCTTTTGACGTAACCCTCTCAACTTTTTAGCACATGCTATGTGGGTGAAATGATGATACCATGTCAACTTTCAACCTTTTCAGAGTTCGTTTGTAGTGCTTTTCAATTTCAGGGTAATTAGCTCAGAAAAATCAATAACTGCATGAGAAATAATAAATGAAGTCAAAAGGGGTTGAAAATTGATGATGTGGCTTTGAATGGTGCATTTTGAACACAAAAAGCTGGGATTTCAAATAAGTTCAAGAAAATGAAATGCCTTTTGTAACTGATGAGTTTATGTGCCAAAACCCTGATACTTCGAAAGAGACTGTCCGTTTTGTACACGAAGTGCATCCATCTTTTTTCCTTAACCCTCTCAACTCTTTAGCACATGCTATGTGGGTGAAATGATGATACCATGCGACCTTTCAACCTTTTCAGAGTTCATTTGTAGTGCTTTTCAATTTCACGGTCATTTATCTCAAAAAAATCAATAACTGCATGGAAAATAACAAATGAAGTCAGAAAGGGTTGAAAATTGATGATGTGGCTTTGAATGGTGCATTTTGAACACACAAAAAGACTGGAGTTCAAATAAGTTCAAGAAAATGAAATGCCTTTTTGTAACAGATGAGTTTATGTGTGAAACCCTGATACTTCGAAAGAGCTTGTCCATTTTGTACACAAAGTGTATCCAGCTTTTGCCGTAACCCTATCAAATTTTTAGCACATGCTATGTGGGTGAAATTATGATACCATGCCAACTTTCAACCTTTTCAGAGTTCATTTGTAGTGCTTTTCAATTTCAGAGTCATCTAGTTCAAAAAAATTAGTAAGTGCATGAAAAATACCAAATGAAGTCAGAAAGGGTTGAAAATTGATGATGTGGCTTTGAATGGTGCATTTTGAAACACAAAAATCTTGGAGTTCAAATAAGTTCAAGAAAATGAAATGCCTTTTGTAACAGATGAGTTTATATGCCGAAACCCTGATACTTCGACAGAGACTGTCCGTTTTGTACACTAAGTGCGTCCAGCTTTTGTCGTAACCCTCTCAACTCTTTAGCACATGCTATGTGGGTGAAATGATGATACCATGCCAACTTTCAACCTTTTCAGAGTTCATTTGTAGTGCTTTTCAATTACAGGGACATTTAGCTAAAAAAATCAATAACTGCATGAAAAATACCAAATGAAGTTAGAAAGGGTTGAAAATTGATGATGTGGCTTTGAATGGTGCATTTTGAACACACAAAAACCTTGGAGTTCAAAAAAGTTCAAGAAAATGAAATGCCTTTTGTAACAGATGAGTTTATGTGCCGAAACCCTGATACTTCGAAAGAGACTGTCCGTTTTGTACACGAAGTGCATCCAGCTTTTTGCCTTAACCCTCTCAACTCTTTAGCACATGCTATGTGGGTGAAATGATGATACCATGCGAACTTTCAACCTTTTCAGGGTTCATTTGTAGTGCTTTTCAATTTCAAGGTCATTTATCCCAAAAAATCAATAACTGCATGGAAAATAACAAATGAAGTCAGAAAGGGTTGAAAATTGATGATGTGGCTTTGAATGGTGCATTTTGAACACACAAAAAGACTGGAGTTCAAATAAGTTCAAGAAAATGAAATGGCTTTTTGTAACAGATGAGTTTATGTCTGAAACCCTGATACTACGAAAGAGTTTGTCCGTTTTGTACACGAAGTGCATCCAGCTTTTGCCATAACCCTATCAACTTTGTAGCACATGCTGTGTGGGTGAAATTATGATATGATGCCAACTTTCAACCTTTTTAGAGTTCATTTGTAGTGCTTTTCAATTTCAGGGTCATTTAGTTCAAAAAAATTATTAAGTGCATGAAAAATACCAAATGAAGTCAGAAAGGGTTGAAAATTGATGATGTGGCTTTGAATGGTGCATTTTGAACACACAAAAATCTTGGAGTTCAAATAAGTTCAAGAAAATGAAATGCCTTTTGTAACACATGAGTTTATATGCCGAAACCCTGATACTTCGAAAGAGACTGTCCGTATTGTACACTAAGTTCGTCAAGCTTTTGTCGTAACCCTCTCAACTCTTTAGCACATTCTATGAGGGTGAAATGATGATACCATGCCAACTTTCAACCTTTTCAGAGTTCATTTGTAGTGCTTGTCAATTACAGGGACATTTAGCTGGAAAAAATCAATAACTGCATGAAAAATAACAAATGATGTCAGAAAGGGTTGAAAATTGATGATGTGGGTTTGAATGGTGCATTTGGAACACACAAAACGCTTGGAGTTCAAATAAGTTCAAGAAAATGAAATGCCTTTTGGTAACAGATGAGTTTTTGTCCGAAACCCTGATACTTCGAAAGAGACTATCCATTTTGTACACGAAGTGCATCCAGCTTTTGTCGTAACCCTCTCAACTTTTTAGCACATGGTATGTGGGTGAAATGATGATACCATGCCAACTTTCAACCTTTTCAGAGTTCATTTGTTGTGCTTTTCAATTTCAGGGTCATTTAGCTAAAAAAAATCAATAACTGCATGAAAAATACCAAATGAAGTTAGAAAGGGTTGAAAATTGATGATGTGGCTTTGAATGGTGCATTTTGAACACACAAAAACCTTGGAGTTCGAATAAGTTCGAGAAAATGAAATGCCTTTTGTAAGAGATGAGTTTATATGCCGAAACCCTGATACTTCGAAAGAGATTGTCCGTTTTGTACACGATGTGTGTCCAGCTTTTGCCGTAACCCTCTGAACTCTTTAGCACGTGCTATGTGGGTGAAATGATGATACCATGCCAACTTTCAACCTTTTCAGAGTTCATTTGTAGTGCTTTTCAATTACAGGGACATTTAGCTGGAAAAAATCAATAACTGCATGAAAAATAACAAATGAAGTCAGAAAGGGTTGAAAATTGATGATGTGGGTTTGAATGGTGCATTTGGAACACACAAAAAGCTTGGAGTTAAAATAAGTTCAAGAAAATGAAATGCCTTTTGGTACCAGATGAGTTTTTGTCCGAAACCCTGATACTTCGAAAGAGACTATCCATTTTGTACACGAAGTGCATCCAGCTTTTGTCCTAACCCTCTCAACTTTTTAGCACATGCTATGTGGGTGAAATGATGATACCATGCCAACTTTCAACCTTTTCAGAGTTCATTTGTTGTGCTTTTCAATTTCAGGGTCATTTAGCTAAAAAAATCAATAACTGCATGAAAAATACCAAATGAAGTTAGAAAGGGTTGAAAATTGATGATGTGGCTTTGAATGGTGCATTTTGAACACACAAAAACCTTGGAGTTCGAATAAGTTCAAGAAAATGAAATGCCTTTTGCAAGAGATGAGTTTATATGCCGAAACCCTGATACTTCGAAAGAGATTGTCCGTTTTGTACACGAAGTGTGTCCAGCTTTTGCCGTAACCCTCTGAACTCTTTAGCACGTGCTATGTGGGTGAAATGATGATACCATGCCAACTTTCAACCTTTTCAGAGTTCATTTGTAGTGCTTTTCAATTTCAGGGTCATTTATCTCAAAAAAATTAATAACTGCATGGAAAATAACAAATGAAGTCAGAAAGGCTTGATAATTGAACATGTGGCTTTGAATGGTGCATTTTGAACACACAAAAAGCCTGGAGTTCGAATAAGTTCAAGAAAATGAAATGCCTTTTTGCAACAGATGAGTTTATGTCCGAAACCTTGATACTTCGAAAGTGACTGTTCGTTTTGTACACGAAGTGCATCCATCTTTTGACGTAACCCTCTCAACTTTTTAGCACATGCTCTGTGGGTGAAATGATGATACCATGTCAACTTTCAACCTTTTCAGAGTTCGTTTGTAGTGCTTTTCAATTTCAGGGTAATTAGCTCAGAAAAATCAATAACTGCATGAAAAATAATAAATGAAGTCAAAAGGGGTTGAAAATTGATGATGTGGCTTTGAATGGTGCATTTTGAACACAAAAAGCTGGGAGTTCAAATAAGTTCAAGAAAATGAAATGCCTTTTGTAACACATGAGTTTATATGCCGAAACCCTGATACTTCGAAAGAGACTGTCCGTATTGTACACTAAGTGCGTCCAGCTTTTGTCGTAACCCTCTCAACTCTTTAGCACATGCTATGAGGGTGAAATGATGATACCATGCCAACTTTCAACCTTTTCAGAGTTCATTTGTAGTGCTTGTCAATTACAGGGACATTTAGCTGGAAAAAATCAATAACTGCATGAAAAATAACAAATGATGTCAGAAAGGGTTGAAAATTGATGATGTGGGTTTGAATGGTGCATTTGGAACACACAAAACGCTTGGAGTTCAAATAAGTTCAAGAAAATGAAATGCCTTTTGGTAACAGATGAGTTTTTGTCCGAAACCCTGATACTTCGAAAGAGACTATCCATTTTGTACACGAAGTGCATCCAGCTTTTGTCGTAACCCTCTCAACTTTTTAGCACATGGTATGTGGGTGAAATGATGATACCATGCCAACTTTCAACCTTTTCAGAGTTCATTTGTTGTGCTTTTCAATTTCAGGGTCATTTAGCTAAAAAAAATCAATAACTGCATGAAAAATACCAAATGAAGTTAGAAAGGGTTGAAAAATTATGATGTGGCTTTGAATGGTGCATTTTGAACACACAAAAACCTTGGAGTTCGAATAAGTTCGAGAAAATGAAATGCCTTTTGTAAGAGATGAGTTTATATGCCGAAACCCTGATACTTCGAAAGAGATTGTCCGTTTTGTACACGATGTGTGTCCAGCTTTTGCCGTAACCCTCTGAACTCTTTAGCACGTGCTATGTGGGTGAAATGATGATACCATGCCAACTTTCAACCTTTTCAGAGTTCATTTGTAGTGCTTTTCAATTACAGGGACAATTAGCTGGAAAAAATCAATAACTGCATGAAAAATAACAAATGAAGTCAGAAAGGGTTGAAAATTGATGATGTGGGTTTGAATGGTGCATTTGGAACACACAAAAAGCTTGGAGTTAAAATAAGTTCAAGAAAATGAAATGCCTTTTGGTACCAGATGAGTTTTTGTGCGAAACCCTGATACTTCGAAAGAGACTATCCATTTTGTACACGAAGTGCATCCAGCTTTTGTCGTAACCCTCTCAACTTTTTAGCACATGCTATGTGGGTGAAATGATGATACCATGCCAACTTTCAACCTTTTCAGAGTTCATTTGTTGTGCTTTTCAATTTCAGGGTCATTTAGCTAAAAAATCAATAACTGCATGAAAAATACCAAATGAAGTTAGAAAGGGTTGAAAATTGATGATGTGGCTTTGAATGGTGCATTTTGAACACACAAAAACCTTGGAGTTCGAATAAGTTCAAGAAAATGAAATGCCTTTTGTAAGAGATGAGTTTATATGCCGAAACCCTGATACTTCGAAAGAGATTGTCCGTTTTGTACACGAAGTGTGTCCAGCTTTTGCCGTAACCCTCTGAACTCTTTAGCACGTGCTATGTGGGTGAAATGATGATACCATGCCAACTTTCAACCTTTTCAGAGTTCATTTGTAGTGCTTTTCAATTTCAGGGTCATTTATCTCAAAAAAATTAATAACTGCATGGAAAATAACAAATGAAGTCAGAAAGGCTTGATAATTGAACATGTGGCTTTGAATGGTGCATTTTGAACACACAAAAAGCCTGGAGTTCGAATAAGTTCAAGAAAATGAAATGCCTTTTTGCAACAGATGAGTTTATGTCCGAAACCTTGATACTTCGAAAGTGACTGTCCGTTTTGTACACGAAGTGCATCCATCTTTTGACGTAACCCTCTCAACTTTTTAGCACATGCTCTGTGGGTGAAATGATGATACCATGTCAACTTTCAACCTTTTCAGAGTTCGTTTGTAGTGCTTTTCAATTTCAGGGTAATTAGCTCAGAAAAATCAATAACTGCATGAAAAATAATAAATGAAGTCAAACGGGGTTCAATAATTGATGATGTGGCTTTGAATGGTGCATTTTGAACACAAAAAGCTGGGAGTTCAAATAAGTTCAAGAAAATGAAATGCCTTTTGTAACAGATGAGTTTATGTGCCAAAACCCTGATACTTCGAAAGAGACTGTCCGTTTTGTACACGAAGTGCATCCAGCTTTTTTCCTTAACCCTCTCAACTCTTTAGCACATGCTATGTGGGTGAAATGATGATACCATGCACACTTTCAACCTTTTCAGAGTTCATTTGTAGTGCTTTTCAATTTCAGGGTCATTTATCTCAAAAAAATCAATAACTGCATGGAAAATAACAAATGAAGTCAGAAAGGGTTGAAAATTGATGATGTGGCTATGAATGGTGCATTTTGAACACACAAAAAGACTTGAGTTCAAATAAGTTCAAGAAAATGAAATGCCTTTTTGTAACAGATGAGTTTATGTCTGAAACCCTGATACTACGAAAGAGTTTGTCCGTTTTGTACACGAAGTGCATCCAGCTTTTGCCGTAACCCTATCAACTTTGGAGCACATGCTGTGTGGGTGAAATTATGATACGATGCCAACTTTCAACCTTTTCAGAGTTCATTTGTAGTGCTTTTCAATTTCAGGGTCATTTATTTCAAAAAAATTAGTAAGTGCATCAAAAATACCAAATGAAGTCAGAAAGGGTTGAAAATTGATGATGTGGCTTTGAATGGTGCATTTTGAACACACAAAAATCTTGGAGTTCAAATAAGTTCAAGAAAATGAAATGCCTGTTGTAACACATGAGTTTATATGCCGAAACCCTGATACTTCGAAAGAGACTGTCCGTATTGTACACTAAGTGCGTCCAGCTTTTGTCGTAACCCTCTCAACTCTTTATCACATGCTATGTGGGTGAAATGATGATACCATGCCAACTTTCAACCTTTTCAGAGTTCATTTGTAGTGCTTGTCAATTACAGGGACATTTAGCTGGAAAAAATCAATAACTGCATGAAAAATAACAAATGATGTCAGAAAGGGTTGAAAATTGATGATGTGGGTTTGAATGGTGCATTTGGAACACACAAAACGCTTGGAGTTCAAATAAGTTCAAGAAAATGAAATGCCTTTTGGTAACAGATGAGTTTTTGTCCGAAACCCTGATACTTCGAAAGAGACTATCCATTTTGTACACGAAGTATATCCAGCTTTTGTCGTAACCCTCTCAACTTTTTAGCACATGCTATGTGGGTGAAATGATGATACCATGCCAACTTTCAACCTTTTCAGAGTTCATTTGTTGTGCTTTTCAATTTCAGGGTCATTTAGCTAAAAAAAATCAATAACTGCGTGAAAAATACCAAATGAAGTTAGAAAGGGTTGAAAATTGATGATGTGGCTTTGAATGGTGCATTTTGAACACACAAAAACCTTGGAGTTCGAATTAGTTCGAGAAAATGAAATGCCTTTTGTAAGAGATGAGTTTATATGCCGAAACCCTGATACTTCGAAAGAGATTGTCCGTTTTGTACACGAAGTGTGTCCAACTTTTGCCGTAACCCTCTGAACTCTTTAGCACGTGCTATGTGGGTGAAATGATGATACCATGCCAACTTTCAACCTTTTCAGAGTTCATTTGTAGTGCTTTTCAATTACAGGGACATTTAGCTGGAAAAAATCAATAACTGCATGAAAAATAACAAATGAAGTCAGAAAGGGTTGTTAATTGATGATGTGGGTTTGAATGGTGCATTTGGAACACACAAAAAGCTTGGAGTTCAAATAAGTTCAAGAAAATGAAATGCCTTTTGGTAACAGATGAGTTTTTGTCCGAAACCCTGATACTTCGAAAGAGACTATCCATTTTGTACACGAAGTGGATCCAGCTTTTGTCGTAACCCTCTCAACTTTTTAGCACATGCTATGTGGGTGAAATGATGATACCATGCCAACTTTCAACCTTTTCAGAGTTCGTTTCTTGTGCTTTTCAATTTCAGGGTCATTTAGCTAAAAAAATCAATAACTGCATGAAAAATACCAAATGAAGTTAGAAAGGGTTGAAAATTGATGATGTGGCCTTGAATGGTGCATTTTGAACACACAAAAACCTTGGAGTTCGAATAATTTCAAGAAAATGAAATGCCTTTTGTAAGAGATGAGTTTATATGCCGAAACCCTGATACTTCGAAAGAGATTGTCCGGTTTGTACACGAAGTGTGTCCAGCTTTTGCCGTAACCCTCTGAACTCTTTAGCACGTGCTATGTGGGTGAAATGATGATACCATGCCAACTTTCAACCTTTTCAGAGTTCATTTGTAGTGCTTTTCAATTTTAGGGTCATTTATCTCAAAAAAATTAATAACTGCATGGAAAATAACAAATGAAGTCAGAAAGGCTTGATAATTGAACATGTGGCTTTGAATGGTGCATTTTGAACACACAAAAAGCCTGGAGTTCGAATAAGTTCAAGAAAATGAAATGGCTTTTTGCAACAGATGAGTTTATGTCCGAAACCTTGATACTTCGAAAGTGACTGTCCGTTTTGTACACGAAGTGCATCCATCTTTTGACGTAACCCTCTCAACTTTTTAGCACATGCTGTGTGGGTGAAATGATGATACCATGTCAACTTTCAACCTTTTCAGAGTTCGTTTGTAGTGCTTTTCAATTTCAGGGTAATTAGCTCAGAAAAATCAATAACTGTATGAAAAATAATAAATGAAGACAAAAGGGGTTGAAAATTGATGATGTGGCTTTGAATGGTGCATTTTGAACACAAAAAGCTGGGAGTTCAAATAAGTTCAAGAAAATGAAATGCCTTTTGTAACAGACGAGTTTATGTGCCAAAACCCTGATACTTCGAAAGAGACTGTCCGTTTTGTACACGAAGTGCATCCAGCTTTTTTCCTTAACCCTCTCAACTCTTTAGCACATGCTATGTGGGTGAAATGATGATACCATGCCAACTTTGAACCTTTTCAGAGTTCATTTGTAGTGCTTTTGAATTTCAGGGTCATTTATCTCAAAAAAATCAATAACTGCATGGAAAATAACAAATGAAGTCAGAAAGGGTTGAAAATTGATGATGTGGCTTTGAATGGTGCATTTTGAACACACAAAAAGACTTGAGTTCAAATAAGTTCAAGAAAATGAAATGCCTTTTGGTAACAGATGAGTTTATGTGTGAAACCATGATACTTCAAAAGAGCTTGTCCATTTTGTACACAAAGTGTATCCAGCTTTTGCCGTGACCCTATCAACTTTTTAGCACATGCTATGTGGGTGAAATTATGATACCATGCCAACTTTCAACCTTTTCAGAGTTCATTTGTAGTGCTTTTCAATTTCAGGGTCATTTAGTTCAAAAAAAATAGTAAGTGCATGAAAAATACCAAATGAAGTCGGAAGGGGTTGAAAATTGATGATGTGGCTTTGAATGGTGCATTTTCAAACACAAAAACTTGGAGTTCAAATAAGTTCAAGAAAATGAAATGCCTTTTGTAACAGATGAGTTTATATGCCGAAACCCTGATACTTCGAAAGAGACTGTCCGTTTTGTACACTAAGTGCGTCCAGCTTTTGTCGTAACCCTCTCAACTCTTTACCACATGCTATGTGGGTGAAATTATGATACCATGCCAACTTTCAACCTTTTCAGATTTCATTTGTAGTGCTTTTCAATTACAGGGACATTTAGCTAAAAAAATCAATAACTACATGAAAAATACCAAATGAAGTTAGAAAGGGTTGAAAATTGATGATGTGGCTTTGAATGGTGCATTTTTAACACACAAAAACCTTGGAGTTCAAAAAAGTTCAAGAAAATGAAATGCCTTTTTGTAACAGATGAGTTTATGTGTGAAACCCTGATACTTCGAAAGATCTTGTCCGTCTTGTACACAAAGTGCATCCAGCTTTTGCCGTAACCCTATCAACTTTTTAGCACATGCTATGTGGGTGAAATTATGATACCATGCCAACTTTCAACCTTTTCAGAGTTCATTTGTAGTGCTATTCAATTTCAGGGTCATTTATCTCAAAAAAATCAATAACTGCATGGAAAATAACAAATGAAGTCAGAAAGGGTTGAAAATTGATTATGTGGCTTTGAATGGTGCATTTTGAACACACAAAAAGACTGGAGTTCAAATAAGTTCAAGAAAATGAAATGCCTTTTTGTAACAGATGAGTTTATGTGTGAAACCCTGATACTTCGAAAGAGCTTTTCCGTCTTGTACACAAAGTGCATCCAGCTTTTGTCGTAACCCTATCAACTTTTTAGCACATGCTATGTGGGTGAAATTATGATACCATGCCAACTTTCAACCTTTTCAGAGTTCATTTGTAGTGCTTTTCAATTTCAGGGTCATTTATCTCAAAAAAATTAATAACTGCATGGAAAATAACAAATGAAGTCAGAAAGGCTTGATAATTGAACATGTGGCTTTGAATGGTGCATTTTGAACACACAAAAAGCCTGGAGTTCGAATAAGTTCAAGAAAATGAAATGCCTTTTTGCAACAGATGAGTTTATGTCCGAAACCTTGATACTTCGAAAGAGACTGTCCGTTTTGTACACTAAGTGCGTCCAGCTTTTGTCGTAACCCTCTCAACTCTTTAGCACATGCTATGTGGGTGAAATGATGATACCATGCCAACTTTCAACCTTTTCAGAGTTCATTTGTAATGCTTTTCAATTACAGGGACATTTAGCTAAAAAATCAATAACTGCATGAAAAATACCAAATGAAGTTAGAAAGGGTTGAAAATTGATGATGTGGCTTTGAATGGTGCATTTTGAACACACAAAAACCTTGGAGTTCAAATAAGTTCAAGAAAATGAAATGCCTTTTGTAACAGATGAGTTTATGTGCCGAAACCCTGATACTTCGAAAGAGACTGTCCGTTTTGTACACGAAGTACATCCAGCTTTTTGCCTTAACCCTCTCAACTCTTTATCACATGCTATGTGGGTGAAATGATGATACCATGCGAACTTTCAACCTTTTCAGAGTTCATTTGTAGTGCTTTTCAATTTCAGGGTCATTTATCTCAAAAAAATCAATAACTGCATGGAAAATAACAAATGAAGTCAGAAAGGGTTGAAAATTGATGATGTGGCTTTGAATGGTGCATTTTGAACACACAAATACCTTGGAGTTCAAATAAGTTCAAGAAAATGAAATGCCTTTTGTAACAGATGAGTTTATGTGCCGAAACCCTGATACTTCGAAAGAGACTGTCCGTTTTGTACACGAAGTACATCCAGCTTTTTGCCTTAACCCTCTCAACTCTTTAGCACATGCTATGTGGGTGAAATGATGATACCATGCGAACTTTCAACCTTTTCAGAGTTCATTTCTAGTGCTTTTCAATTTCAGGGTCATTTAGTTCAAAAAAATCAATAACTGCATGGAAAATAACAAATGAAGTCAGAAAGGGTTGAAAATTGATGATGTGGCTTTGAATGGTTCATTTTGAAACACAAAAATCTTGGAGTTCAAATAAGTTCAAGAAAATGAAATGCCTTTTGTAACAGATGGGTTTATATGCCGAAAACCTGATACTTCGAAAGAGACTGTCCGTTTTGTACACTAAGTGCGTCCAGCTTTTGTCGTAACCCTCTCAACTCTTTAGCACATGCTATGTGGGTGAAATGATGATACCATGCCAACTTTCAACCTTTTTAGAGTTCATTTGTAGTGCTTTTCAATTACAGGGACATTTAGCTAAAAAAATCAATAACTGCATGAAAAATACCAAATGGAGTCAGAATGGGTTGAAAATTGATGATGTGGCTTTGAATGGTGCATTTTGAACACACAAAAAGCCTGGAGTTCAAAAAAGTTCAAGAAAATGAAATGCCTTTTGGTAACAGATGAGTTTATGTCCGAAACCCTGATACTTCGAAAGAGACTATCCGTTTTGTACACGAAGTGCATACAGCTTTTGCCGTAACCCTCTCAACTTTTTAGCACATGCTATGTGGGTGAAATGATGATACCATGCCAACTTTCAACCTTTTCAGAGTTCATTTGTAGTGCTTTTCAATTTCAGGGTCATTTAGCAAAAAAAAATCAATAACTGCATGAAAAATAACAAATGAAGTCAGAAGGGGTTGAAAATTGATGATGTGGCCTTGAATGGTGCATTTTGAACACACAAAAAGCCTGGAGTTCAAAAAATTTCAAGAAAATGAAATGCCTTTTTGTAAGAGATGAGTTTATGTCCGAAACCCTGATACTTCGAAAGGGACTGTCCGTTTTGTACACGAAGTGGATCCAGCTTTTGTCTTAACCCTGTCAACTCATTCGCACATGCTATGTGGGTGAAATGATGATACCATGCCAACTTTCAACCTTTTCAGAGTTCATTTGTAGTGCTTTTCAATTTCAGGGTCATTTATCTCAAAAAATTTAAGAACTGCATGGAAAATAACAAATGAAGGCAGAAAGGCTTGATAATTGAACATGTGGCTTTGAATGGTGCATTCTGAACACGCAAAAAGCCTGGAGTTCAAATAAGTTAAAGAAAATGAAATGCCTTTTTGCAACAGATGAGGTTATGTCCGAAACCTTGATACTTCGAAAGTGACTGTCCGTTTTGTACACGAAGTGCATCCATCTTTTGACGTAACCCTCTCAACTTTTGAGCACATGCTATGTGGGTGAAATGATGATACCATGTCAACTTTCAACCTTTTCAGAGTTCGTTTGTAGTGCTTTTCAATTTCAGGGTAATTAGCTCAGAAAAATCAATAACTGCATGAAAAATAATAAATTAAGTCAAAAGGGGTTGAAAATTGATGATGTGGCTTTGAATGGTGCATTTTGAACACAAAAAGCTGGGAGTTCAAATAAGTTCAAGAAAATGAAATGCCTTTTGTAACAGATGAGTTTATGTGCCAAAACCCTGATACTTCGAAAGAGACTGTCCGTTTTGTACACGAAGTGCATCCAGCTTTTTGCCTTAACCCTCTCAACTCTTTAGCACATGCTATGTGGGTGAAATGATGATACCATGCCAACTTTCAACCTTTTCAGAGTTCATTTGTAGTGCTTTTCAATGTCAGGGTCATTTATCTCAAAAAAATCAATAACTGCATGGAAAATAACAAATGAAGTCAGAAAGGGTAGAAAATTGATGATGTGGCTTTGAATGGTGCATTTTGAACACACAAAAAGACTGGAGTTCAAATAAGTTCAAGAAAATGAAATGCCTTTTTGTAACAGATGAGTTTATGTGTGAAACCCTGATACTTCGAAAGAGCTTGTCCGTTTTGTACACAAAGTGCATCCAGCTTTTGCCGTAACCCTATCAACTTTTTAGCACATGCTATGTGGGTGAAATTATGATACCATGCCAACTTTCATCCTTTTCAGAGTTCATTTGTAGTGCTTTTCAATTTCAGGGTCATTTAGTTCACAAAAATAAATAACTGCATGGAAAATAACAAATGAAGTCAGAAAGGGTTGAAAATTGATGATGTGGCTTTGAATGGTGCATTTTGAACACACAAAAACCTTGGAGTTCAAAGAAGTTCAAGAAAATGAAATGCCTTTTGTAACAGATGAGTTTATGTGCCGAAACCCTAATACTTCGAAAGAGGCTATCCGTATTGTACACTAAGTGCGTCCAGCTTTTGTCGTAACCCTCTCAACTCTTTATCACATGCTATGTGGGTGAAATGATGATACCATGCCAACTTTCAACCTTTTCAGAGTTCATTTGTAGTGCTTGTCAATTACAGGGACATTTAGCTGGAAAAAATCAATAACTGCATGAAAAATAACAAATGATGTCAGAAAGGGTTGAAAATTGATGATGTGGGTTTGAATGGTGCATTTGGAACACACAAAACGCTTGGAGTTCAAATAAGTTCAAGAAAATGAAATGCCTTTTGGTAACAGATGAGTTTTTGTCCAAAACCCTGATACTTCGAAAGAGACTATCCATTTTGTACACGAAGTATATCCAGCTTTTGTCGTAACCCTCTCAACTTTTTAGCACATGCTATGTGGGTGAAATGATGATACCATGCCAACTTTCAACCTTTTCAGAGTTCATTTGTTGTGCTTTTCAATTTCAGGGTCATTTAGCTAAAAAAAATCAATAACTGCGTGAAAAATACCAAATGAAGTTAGAAAGGGTTGAAAATTGATGATGTGGCTTTGAATGGTGCATTTTGAACACACAAAAACCTTGGAGTTCAAATAAGTTCGAGAAAATGAAATGCCTTTTGTAAGAGATGAGTTTATATGCCGAAACCCTGATACTTCGAAAGAGATTGTCCGTTTTGTACACGAAGTGTGTCCAACTTTTGCCGTAACCCTCTGAACTCTTTAGCACGTGCTATGTGGGTGAAATGATGATACCATGCCAACTTTCAACCTTTTCAGAGTTCATTTGTAGTGCTTTTCAATTACAGGGACATTTAGCTGGAAAAAATCAATAACTGCATGAAAAATAACAAATGAAGTCAGAAAGGGTTGAAAATTGATGATGTGGGTTTGAATGGTGCATTTGGAACACACAAAAAGCTTGGAGTTCAAATAAGTTCAAGAAAATGAAATGCCTTTTGGTAACAGATGAGTTTTTGTCCGAAACCCTGATACTTCGAAAGAGACTATCCATTTTGTACACGAAGTGCATCCAGCTTTTGTCGTAACCCTCTCAACTTTTTAGCACATGCTATGTGGGTGAAATGATGATACCATGCCAACTTTCAACCTTTTCAGAGTTCATTTCTTGTGCTTTTCAATTTCAGGGTCATTTAGCTAAAAATATCAATAACTGCATGAAAAATACCAAATGAAGTTAGAAAGGGTTGAAAATTGATGATGTGGCCTTGAATGGTGCATTTTGAACACACAAAAACCTTGGAGTTCGAATAAGTTCAAGAAAATGAAATGCCTTTTGTAAGAGATGAGTTTATATGCCGAAACCCTGATACTTCGAAAGAGATTGTCCGTTTTGTACACGAAGTGTGTCCAGCTTTTGCCGTAACCCTCTGAACTCTTTAGCACGTGCTATGTGGGTGAAATGATGATACCATGCCAACTTTCAACCTTTTCAGAGTTCATTTGTAGTGCTTTTCAATTTTAGGGTCATTTATCTCAAAAAAATTAATAACTGCATGGAAAATAACAAATGAAGTCAGAAAGGCTTGATAATTGAACATGTGGCTTTGAATGGTGCATTTTGAACACACAAAAAGCCTGGAGTTCGAATAAGTTCAAGAAAATGAAATGCCTTTTTGCAACAGATGAGTTTATGTCCGAAACCTTGATACTTCGAAAGTGACTGTCCGTTTTGTACACGAAGTGCATCCATCTTTTGACGTAACCCTCTCAACTTTTTAGCACATGCTGTGTGGGTGAAATGATGATACCATGTCAACTTTCAACCTTTTCAGAGTTCGTTTGTAGTGCTTTTCAATTTCAGGGTAATTAGCTCAGAAAAATCAATAACTGCATGAAAAATAATAAATGAAGACAAAAGGGGTTGAAAATTGATGATGTGGCTTTGAATGGTGCATTTTGAACACAAAAAGCTGGGAGTTCAAATAAGTTCAAGAAAATGAAATGCCTTTTGTAACAGACGAGTTTATGTGCCAAAACCCTGATACTTCGAAAGAGACTGTCCGTTTTGTACACGAAGTGCATCCAGCTTTTTTCCTTAACCCTCTCAACTCTTTAGCACATGCTATGTGGGTGAAATGATGATACCATGCACACTTTCAACCTTTTCAGAGTTCATTTGTAGTGCTTTTCAATTTCAGGGTCATTTATCTCAAAAAAATCAATAACTGCATGGAAAATAACAAATGAAGTCAGAAAGGGTTGAAAATTGATGATGTGGCTTTGAATGGTGCATTTTGAACACACAAAAAGACTTGAGTTCAAATAAGTTCAAGAAAATGAAATGCCTTTTGGTAACAGATGAGTTTATGTGTGAAACCATGATACTTCAAAAGAGCTTGTCCATTTTGTACACAAAGTGTATCCAGCTTTTGCCGTGACCCTATCAACTTTTTAGCACATGCTATGTGGGTGAAATTATGATACCATGCCAACTTTCAACCTTTTCAGAGTTCATTTGTAGTGCTTTTCAATTTCAGGGTCATTTAGTTCAAAAAAAATAGTAAGTGCATGAAAAATACCAAATGAAGTCGGAAGGGGTTGAAAATTGATGATGTGGCTTTGAATGGTGCATTTTCAAACACAAAAACTTGGAGTTCAAATAAGTTCAAGAAAATGAAATGCCTTTTGTAACAGATGAGTTTATATGCCGAAACCCTGATACTTCGAAAGAGACTGTCCGTTTTGTACACTAAGTGCGTCCAGCTTTTGTCGTAACCCTCTCAACTCTTTACCACATGCTATGTGGGTGAAATTATGATACCATGCCAACTTTCAACCTTTTCAGAGTTCATTTGTAGTGCTTTTCAATTACAGGGACATTTAGCTAAAAAAATCAATAACTGCATGAAAAATACCAAATGAAGTTAGAAAGGGCTGAAAATTGATGATGTGGCTTTGAATGGTGCATTTTTAACACACAAAAACCTTGGAGTTCAAAAAAGTTCAAGAAAATGAAATGCCTTTTTGTAACAGATGAGTTTATGTGTGAAACCCTGATACTTCGAAAGATCTTGTCCGTCTTGTACACAAAGTGCATCCAGCTTTTGCCGTAACCCTATCAACTTTTTAGCACATGCTATGTGGGTGAAATTATGATACCATGCCAACTTTCAACCTTTTCAGAGTTCATTTGTAGTGCTATTCAATTTCAGGGTCATTTATATCAAAAAAATCAATAACTGCATGGAAAATAACAAATGAAGTCAGAAAGGGTTGAAAATTGATTATGTGGCTTTGAATGGTGCATTTTGAACACACAAAAAGACTGGAGTTCAAATAAGTTCAAGAAAATGAAATGCCTTTTTGTAACAGATGAGTTTATGTGTGAAACCCTGATACTTCGAAAGAGCTTTTCCGTCTTGTACACAAAGTGCATCCAGCTTTTGTCGTAACCCTATCAACTTTTTAGCACATGCTATGTGGGTGAAATTATGATACCATGCCAACTTTCAACCTTTTCAGAGTTCATTTGTAGTGCTTTTCAATTTCAGGGTCATTTATCTCAAAAAAATTAATAACTGCATGGAAAATAACAAATGAAGTCAGAAAGGCTTGATAATTGAACATGTGGCTTTGAATGGTGCATTTTGAACACACAAAAAGCCTGGAGTTCGAATAAGTTCAAGAAAATGAAATGCCTTTTTGCAACAGATGAGTTTATGTCCGAAACCTTGATACTTCGAAAGAGACTGTCCGTTTTGTACACTAAGTGCGTCCAGCTTTTGTCGTAACCCTCTCAACTCTTTAGCACATGCTATGTGGGTGAAATGATGATACCATGCCAACTTTCAACCTTTTCAGAGTTCATTTGTAGTGCTTTTCAATTACAGGGACATTTAGCTAAAAAATCAATAACTGCATGAAAAATACCAAATGAAGTTAGAAAGGGTTGAAAATTGATGATGTGGCTTTGAATGGTGCATTTTGAACACACAAAAACCTTGGAGTTCAAATAAGTTCAAGAAAATGAAATGCCTTTTGTAACAGATGAGTTTATGTGCCGAAACCCTGATACTTCGAAAGAGACTGTCCGTTTTGTACACGAAGTACATCCAGCTTTTTGCCTTAACCCTCTCAACTCTTTATCACATGCTATGTGGGTGAAATGATGATACCATGCCAACTTTCAACCTTTTCAGAGTTCATTTGTAGTGCTTTTCAATTTCAGGGTCATTTATCTCAAAAAAATCAATAACTGCATGGAAAATAACAAATGAAGTCAGAAAGGGTTGAAAATTGATGATGTGGCTTTGAATGGTGCATTTTGAACACACAAAAACCTTGGAGTTCAAATAAGTTCCAGAAAATGAAATGCCTTTTGTAACAGATGAGTTTATGTGCCGAAACCCTGATACTTCGAAAGAGACTGTCCGTTTTGTACACGAAGTACATCCAGCTTTTTGCCTTAACCCTCTCAACTCTTTAGCACATGCTATGTGGGTGAAATGATGATACCATGCGAACTTTCAACCTTTTCAGAGTTCATTTCTAGTGCTTTTCAATTTCAGGGTCATTTAGTTCAAAAAAATCAATAACTGCATGGAAAATAACAAATGAAGTCAGAAAGGGTTGAAAATTGATGATGTGGCTTTGAATGGTTCATTTTGAAACACAAAAATCTTGGAGTTCAAATAAGTTCAAGAAAATGAAATGCCTTTTGTAACAGATGGGTTTATATGCCGAAAACCTGATACTTCGAAAGAGACTGTCCGTTTTGTACACTAAGTGCGTCCAGCTTTTGTCGTAACCCTCTCAACTCTTTAGCACATGCTATGTGGGTGAAATGATGATACCATGCCAACTTTCAACCTTTTTAGAGTTCATTTGTAGTGCTTTTCAATTACAGGGACATTTAGCTAAAAAAATCAATAACTGCATGAAAAATACCAAATGGAGTCAGAAGGGGTTGAAAATTGATGATGTGGCTTTGAATGGTGCATTTTGAACACACAAAAAGCCTGGAGTTCAAAAAAGTTCAAGAAAATGAAATGCCTTTTGGTAACAGATGAGTTTATGTCCGAAACCCTGATACTTCGAAAGAGACTATCCGTTTTGTACACGAAGTGCATACAGCTTTTGCCGTAACCCTCTCAACTTTTTAGCACATGCTATGTGGGTGAAATGATGATACCATGCCAACTTTCAACCTTTTCAGAGTTCATTTGTAGTGCTTTTCAATTTCAGGGTCATTTAGCAAAAAAAAATCAATAACTGCATGAAAAATAACAAATGAAGTCAGAAGGGGTTGAAAATTGATGATGTGGCCTTGAATGGTGCATTTTGAACACACAAAAAGCCTGGAGTTCAAAAAATTTTAAGAAAATGAAATGCCTTTTTGTAAGAGATGAGTTTATGTCCGAAACCCTGATACTTCGAAAGGGACTGTCCGTTTTGTACACGAAGTGGATCCAGCTTTTGTCTTAACCCTGTCAACTCATTCGCACATGCTATGTGGGTGAAATGATGATACCATGCCAACTTTCAACCTTTTCAGAGTTCATTTGTAGTGCTTTTCAATTTCAGGGTCATTTATCTCAAAAAATTTAAGAACTGCATGGAAAATAACAAATGAAGTCAGAAAGGCTTGATAATTGAACATGTGGCTTTGAATGGTGCATTCTGAACACGCAAAAAGCCTGGAGTTCAAATAAGTTAAAGAAAATGAAATGCCTTTTTGCAACAGATGAGTTTATGTCCGAAACCTTGATACTTCGAAAGTGACTGTCCGTTTTGTACACGAAGTGCATCCATCTTTTGACGTAACCCTCTCAACTTTTGAGCACATGCTATGTGGGTGAAATGATGATACCATGTCAACTTTCAACCTTTTCAGAGTTCGTTTGTAGTGCTTTTCAATTTCAGGGTAATTAGCTCAGAAAAATCAATAACTGCATGAAAAATAATAAATTAAGTCAAAAGGGGTTGAAAATTGATGATGTGGCTTTGAATGGTGCATTTTGAACACAAAAAGCTGGGAGTTCAAATAAGTTCAAGAAAATGAAATGCCTTTTGTAACAGATGAGTTTATGTGCCAAAACCCTGATACTTCGAAAGAGACTGTCCGTTTTGTACACGAAGTGCATCCAGCTTTTTGCCTTAACCCTCTCAACTCTTTAGCACATGCTATGTGGGTGAAATGATGATACCATGCCAACTTTCAACCTTTTCAGAGTTCATTTGTAGTGCTTTTCAATGTCAGGGTCATTTATCTCAAAAAAATCAATAACTGCATGGAAAATAACAAATGAAGTCAGAAAGGGTAGAAAATTGATGATGTGGCTTTGAATGGTGCATTTTGAACACACAAAAAGACTGGAGTTCAAATAAGTTCAAGAAAATGAAATGCCTTTTTGTAACAGATGAGTTTATGTGTGAAACCCTGATACTTCGAAAGAGCTTGTCCGTTTTGTACACAAAGTGCATCCAGCTTTTGCCGTAACCCTATCAACTTTTTAGCACATGCTATGTGGGTGAAATTATGATACCATGCCAACTTTCATCCTTTTCAGAGTTCATTTGTAGTGCTTTTCAATTTCAGGGTCATTTAGTTCACAAAAATAAATAACTGCATGGAAAATAACAAATGAAGTCAGAAAGGGTTGAAAATTGATGATGTGGCTTTGAATGGTGCATTTTGAACACACAAAAACCTTGGAGTTCAAATAAGTTCAAGAAAATGAAATGCCTTTTGTAACAGATGAGTTTATGTGCCGAAACCCTGATACTTCGAAAGAGACTATCTGTTTTGTACACGATGTGCATACAGCTTTTGCCGTAACCCTCTCAACTTTTTAGCACATGCTATGTGGGTGAAATGATGATACCATGCCAACTTTCAACCTTTTCAGAGTTCATTTGTAGTGCTTTTCAATTTCAGGGTCATTTAGCTAGAAAAATCAATAACTGCATGAAAAATAACAAATGAAGTCAGAAGGGGTTGAAAATTGATGATATGGCTTTGAATGGTGCATTTTGAACACACAAAAAGCCTGGAGTTCAAAAAAGTTCAAGAAAATGAAATGCCTTTTTGTAACAGATGAGTTTATGTCCGAAACCCTGATACTTCGAAAGGGACTGTCCGTTTTGTACACGAAGTGGATCCAGCTTTTGTCGTAACCCTGTCAACTCATTAGCACATGCTATGTGGGTGAAATGATGATACCATGCCAACTTTCAACCTTTTCAGAGTTCATTTGTAGTGCTTTTCAATTTCAGGGTCATTTATCTCACAAAATTTAATAACTGCATGGAAAATAACAAATGAAGTCAGAAAGGCTTGATAATTGAACATGTGGCTTTGAATGGTGCATTTTGAACACACAAAAGCCTGGAGTTCAAATAAGTTCAAGAAAATGAAATGCCTTTTTGCAACGGATGAGTTTATGTCTGAAACCTTGATACTTCGAAAGTGACTGTCCGTTTTGTACGCGAAGTGCATCCATCTTTTGACGTAACCCTCTCAACTTTTTAGCACATGCTATGTGGGTGAAATGATGATACCATGTCAACTTTCAACCTTTTCAGAGTTCGTTTGTAGTGCTTTTCAATTTCAGGGTAATTAGCTCAGAAAAATCAATAACTGCATGAAAAATAATAAATGAAGTCAAAAGGGGTTGAAAATTGATGATGTGGCTTTGAATGGTGCATTTTGAACACAAAAAGCTGGGAGTTCAAATAAGTTCAAGAAAATGAAATGCCTTTTGTAACAGATGAGTTTATGTGCCAAAACCCTGATACTTCGAAAGAGACTGTCCGTTTTGTACACGAAGTGCATCCAGCTTTTTGCCTTAACCCTCTCAACTCTTTAGCACATGCTATGTGGGTGAAATGATGATACCATGCCAACTTTCAACCTTTTCAGAGTTCATTTGTAGTGCTTTTCAATTTCAGGGTCATTTATCTCAAAAAAATCAATAACTGCATGGAAAATAACAAATGAAGTCAGAAAGGGTTGAAAATTGATGATGTGGCTTTGAATGGTGCATTTTGAACACACAAAAAGACTGGAGTTCAAATAAGTTCAAGAAAATGAAATGCCTTTTTGTAACAGATGAGTTTATGTGTGAAACCTGATACTTCGAAAGAGCTTGTCCGTTTTGTACACAAAGTGCATCCAGCTTTTGCCGTAACCCTATCAACTTTTTAGCACATGCTATGTGGGTGAAATTATGATACCATGCCAACTTTCAGCCTTTTCAGAGTTCATTTGTAGTGCTTTTCAATTTCAGGGTCATTTAGTTCAAAAAAATCAATAACTGCATGGAAAATAACAAATGAAGTCAGAAAGGGTTGAAAATTGATGATGTGGCTTTGAATGGTGCATTTTGAAACAAAAATCTTGGAGTTCAAATAAGTTCAAGAAAATGAAATGCCTTTTGTAACAGATGAGTTTATATGCCGAAAACCTGATACTTCGAAAGAGACTGTCCGTTTTGTACACTAAGTGCGTCCAGCTTTTGTCGTAACCCTCTCAACTCTTTAGCACATGCTATGTGGGTGAAATGATGATACCATGCCAACTTTCAACCTTTTCAGAGTTCATTTGTAGTGCTTTTCAATTACAGGGACATTTAGCTAAAAAAATCAATAACTGCATGAAAAATACCAAATGGAGTTAGAAAGGGTTGAAAATTGATGATGTGGCTTTGAATGGTGCATTTTGAACACACAAAAACCTTGGAGTTCAAATAAGTTCAAGAAAATGAAATGCCTTTTGTAACAGATGAGTTTATGTGCCGAAACCCTGATACTTCGAAAGAGACTATCCGTTTTGTACACGAAGTGCATACAGCTTTTGCCGTAACCCTCTCAACTTTTTAGCACATGCTATGTGGGTGAAATGATGATACCATGCCAACTTTCAACCTTTTCAGAGTTCATTTGTAGTGCTTTTCAATTTCAGGGTCATTTAGCTAAAAAAATCAATAACTGCATGAAAAATAACAAATGAAGTCAGAAGGGGTTGAAAATTTATGATGTGGCTTTGAATGGTGCATTTTGAACACACAAAAAGCCTGGAGTTCAAAAAAGTTCAAGAAAATGAAATGCCTTTTTGTAACAGATGAGTTTATGTCTGAAACCCTGATACTTCAAAAGGGACTGTCCATTTTGTACACGAAGTGGATCCAGCTTTTGTCGTAACCCTGTCAACTCATTAGCACATGCTATGTGGGTGAAATGATGAGACCATGCCAACTTTTAATCTTTTCAGAGCTCATTTGTAGTGCTTTTCAATTTCAGGGTCATTTATTTCAAAAAATTTAATAACTGCATGGAAAATAACAAATGAAGTTAGAAAGGCTTGATACTTGAACATGTGGCTTTGAATGGTGCATTTTGAACACACAAAAAGCCTGGAGTTCAAATAAGTTCAAGAAAATGAAATGCCTTTTTGCAACAGATGAGTTTATGTCCGAAACCTTGATACTTCGAAAGTGACTGTCCGTTTTGTACGCGAAGTGCATCCATCTTTTGACGTAACCCTCTCAACTTTTTAGCGCATGCTATGTGGGTGAAATGATGATACCATGTCAACTTTCAACCTTTTCAGAGTTCGTTTGTAGTGCTTTTCAATTTCAGGGTAATTAGCTCAGAAAAATCAATAACTGCATGAAAAATAACAAATGAAGTCAGAAGGGGTTGAAAATTGATGATGTGGCTTTGAATGGTGCATTTTGAACACACAAAAAGCCTGGAGTTCAAATAAGTTCAAGAAAATGAAATGCCTTTTGTAACAGATGAGTTTATGTGCCGAAACCTTGATACTTTGAAAGAGACTGTCCATTTTGTACACGAAGTGCATCCATCTTTTGACGTAACACTCTCAACTTTTTAGCACATGCTATGTGGGTGAAATGATGATACCATGTCAACTTTCAACCTTTTTAGAGTTCGTTTGTAGTGCTTTTCAATTTCAGGGTAATTAGCTCAGAAAAATCAATAACTGCATGAAAAATAACAAATGAAGTCAGAAGGGGTTGAAAATTGATGATGTGGCTTTGAATGGTGCATTTTGAACACACAAAAAGCCTGGAGTTCAAAAAAGTTCAAGAAAATGAAATGCCTTTTTGTAACAGATGAGTTTATGTCCGAAACCCTGATACTTCGAAAGGGACTGTCCGTTTTGTACACGAAGTGGATCCAGCTTTTGTCGTAACCCTGTCAACTCATTAGCACATGCTATGTGGGTGAAATGATAATACCATGCCAACTTTCAACCTTTTCAGAGTTCATTAGTAGTGCTTTTCAATTTCAGGGTCATTTATCTCACAAAATTTAATAACTGCATGGAAAATAACAAATGAAGTCAGAAAGGCTTGATAATTGAACATGTGGCTTTGAATGGTGCATTTTGAACACACAAAAAGCCTGGAGTTCAAATAAGTTCAAGAAAATGAAATGCCTTTTTGCAACGGATGAGTTTATGTCTGAAACCTTGATACTTCGAAAGTGACTGTCCGTTTTGTACGCGAAGTGCATCCATCTTTTGACGTAACCCTCTCAACTTTTTAGCGCATGCTATGTGGGTGAAATGATGATACCATGTCAACTTTCAACCTTTTCAGAGTTCGTTTGTAGTGCTTTTCAATTTCAGGGTAATTAGTTCAAAAAATCAATAACTGCATGAAAAATAATAAATGAAGTCAAAAGGGGTTGAAAATTGATGATGTGGCTTTGAATGGTGCATTTTGAACACAAAAAGCTGGGAGTTCAAATAAGTTCAAGAAAATGAAATGCCTTTTGTAACAGATGAGTTTATGTGCCAAAACCCTGATACTTCGAAAGAGACTGTCCGTTTTGTACACGAAGTGCATCCAGCTTTTTGCCTTAACCCTCTCAACTCTTTAGCACATGCTATGTGGGTGAAATGATGATACCATGCCAACTTTCAACCTTTTCAGAGTTCATTTGTAGTGCTTTTCAATTTCAGGGTCATTTATCTCAAAAAAATCAATAACTGCATGGAAAATAACAAATGAAGTCAGAAAGGGTTGAAAATTAATGATGTGGCTTTGAATGGTGCATTTTGAACACACAAAAAGACTGGAGTTCAAATAAGTTCAAGAAAATGAAATGCCTTTTTGTAACAGATGAGTTTATGTGTGAAACCCTGATACTTCGAAAGAGCTTGTCCGTTTTGTACACAAAGTGCATCCAGCTTTTGCCGTAACCCTATCAACTTTTTAGCACATGCTATGTGGGTGAAATTATGATACCATGCCAACTTTCAACCTTTTCAGAGTTCATTTGTAGTGCTTTTCAATTTCAGGGTCATTTAGTTCAGAAAAATCAATAATTGCATGGAAAATAACAAATGAAGTCAGAAAGGGTTGAAAATTGATGATGTGGCTTTGAATGGTGCATTTTGAAGCACAAAAATCTTGGAGTTCAAATAAGTTCAAGAAAATGAAATGCCTTTTGTAACAGATGAGTTTGTATGCCGAAAACCTGATACTTCGAAAGAGACTGTCCGTTTTGTACACTAAGTGCGTCCAGCTTTTGTCGTAACCCTCTCAACTCTTTAGCACATGCTATGTGGGTGAAATGATGATACCATGCCAACTTTCAACCTTTTCAGAGTTCATTTGTAGTGCTTTTCAATTACAGGGACATTTAGCTAAAAAAATCAATAACTGCATGAAAAATACCAAATGGAGTTAGAAAGGGTTGAAAATTGATGATGTGGCTTTGAATGGTGCATTTTGAACACACAAAAACCTTGGAGTTCAAATAAGTTCAAGAAAATGAAATGCCTTTGGTAAGAGATGAGTTTATGTCCGAAACCTTGATACTTCGAAAGTGACTGTCCGTTTTGTTCACGAAGTGCATCCATCTTTTGACGTAACCCTCTCAACTTTTTAGCACATCCTATGTGGGTGAAATGATGATACCATGTGAACCTTCAACCTTTTCGGAGTTCGTTTGTAGTGCTTTTCAATTTCAGGGTAATTAGCTCAGTAAAATCAATAACTGCATGAAAAATAATAAATGAAGTCAAAAGGGGTTGAAAATTGATGATGTGGCTTTGAATGGTGCATTTTGAACACAAAAAGCTGGGAGTTCAAATAAGTTCAAGAAAATGAAATGCCTTTTGTAACAGATGAGTTTATGTGCCAAAACCTTGATACTTCGAAAGAGACTGTCCATTTTGTACACGAAGTGCATCCAGCTTTTTGCCTTAACCCTCTCAACTCTTTAGCACATGCTATGTGGGTGAAATGATGATACCATGCCAACTTTCAACCTTTTCAGAGTTCATTTGTAGTGCTTTTCAATTTCAGGGTCATTTATCTCAAAAAAATCAATAACTGCATGGAAAATAACAAATGAAGTCAGAAAGGGTTGAAAATTGATGATGTGGCTTTGAATGGTGCATTTTGAACACACAAAAAGACTGGAGTTCAAATAAGTTCAAGAAAATGAAATGCCTTTTTGTAACAGATGAGTTTATGTGTGAAATCCTGATACTTCGAAAGAGCTTGTCCGTTTTGTACACTAAGTGCATCCAGCTTTTGCCGTAACCCTATCAACTTTTTAGCACATGCTATGTGGGTGAAATTATGATACCATGCCAACTTTCAACCTTTTCAGAGTTCATTTGTAGTGCTTTTCAATTTCAGGGTCATTTAGTTAAAAAAAATTAGTAAGTGCATGAAAAATACCAAATGAAGTCAGAAAGGGTTGAAAATTGATGATGTGGCTTTGAATGGTGCATCTTGAAACACAAAAATCTTGGAGTTCAAATAAGTTCAAGAAAATGAAATGCCTTTTGTAACAGATGAGTTTATATGCCGAAAACCTGATACTTCGAAAGAGACTGTCCGTTTTGTACACTAAGTGCTTCCAGCTTTTGTCGTAACCCTCTCAACTCTTTAGCACATTCTATGTGGGTGAAATGATGATACCATGCCAACTTTCAACATTTTCAGAGTTCATTTGTAGTGCTTTTCAACTACAGGGACATTTAGCTAAAAAAATCAATAACTGCGTGAAAAAATACCAAATGGAGTTAGAAAGGGTTGAAAATTGATGATGTGGCTTTGAATGGTGCATTTTGAACACACAAAAACCTTGGAGTTCAAATAAGTTCAAGAAAATGAAATGCCTTTTGTAACAGATGAGTTTATGTCCGAAACCTTGATACTTCGAAAGTGACTGTCCGTTTTGTTCACGAAGTGCATCCATCTTTTGACGTAACCCTCTCAACTTTTTAGCACATGCTATGTGGGTGAAATGATGATACCATGTCAACCTTCAACCTTTTCAGAGTTCGTTTGTAGTGCTTTTCAATTTCAGGGTAATTAGCTCAGAAAAATCAATAACTGCATGAAAAATAATAAATGAAGTCAAAAGGGGTTGAAAATTGATGATGTGGCTTTGAATGGTGCATTTTGAACACAAAAAGCTGGGAGTTCAAATAAGTTCAAGAAAATGAAATGCCTTTTGTAACAGATGAGTTTATGTGCCAAAACCCTGATACTTCGAAAGAGACTGTCCATTTTGTACACGAAGTGCATCCAGCTTTTTGCCTTAACCCTCTCAACTCTTTAGCACATGCTATGTGGGTGAAATGATGATACCATGCCAACTTTCAACCTTTTCAGAGTTCATTTGTAGTGCTTTTCAATTTCAGGGTCATTTATCTCAAAAAAATCAATAACTGCATGGAAAATAACAAATGAAGTCAGAAAGGGTTGAAAATTGATGATGTGGCTTTGAATGGTGCATTTTGAACAGACAAAAAGACTGGAGTTCAAATAAGTTCAAGAAAATGAAATGCCTTTTTGTAACAGATGAGTTTATGTGTGAAACCCTGATACTTCGAAAGAGCTTGTCCGTTTTGTACACTAAGTGCATCCAGCTTTTGCCGTAACCCTATCAACTTTTTAGCACATGCTATGTGGGTGAAATTATGATACCATGCCAACTTTCAACCTTTTCAGAGTTCATTTGTAGTGCTTTTCAATTTCAGGGTCATTTAGTTCAAAAAAATTAGTAAGTGCATGAAAAATACCAAATGAAGTCAGAAAGGGTTGAAAATTGATGATGTGGCTTTGAATGGTGCATTTTGAAACACAAAAATCTTGGAGTTCAAATAAGTTCAAGAAAATGAAATGCCTTTTGTAACAGATGAGTTTATATGCCGAAACCCTGATACTTCGAAAGAGACTGTCCGTTTTGTACACTAAGTGCGTCCAGCTTTTGTCGTAACCCTCTCAACTCTTTAGCACATGCTATGTGGGTGAAATGATGATACCATGCCAACTTTCAACCTTTTCAGAGTTCATTTGTAGTGCTTTTCAATTACAGGGACATTTAGCTAAAAAAATCAATAACTGCATGAAAAATACAAAATGAAGTTAGAAAGGGTTGAAAATTGATGATATGGCTTTAAATGGTGCATTTTGAACACACAAAAAGCTTGGAGTTCAAATAAGTTCAAGAAAATGAAATGCCTTTTGTAACCGATGAGTTTATGTGCCGAAACCTTGATACCTCGTAAGAGACTGTCCGTTTTGTACACAAAGTGCATCCGGGTTTTGCCATAATCCTCTCAACTCTTTAGCACGTGCTATGTGGGTGAAATGATGATACCATGCCAACTTTCAACCTTTTCAGAGTTCATTTGTAGTGCTTTTCAATTTCAGGGTCATTTATCTCAAAAAATTTAATAACTGCATGGAAAATAACAAATGAAGTCAGAAAGGCTTGATAATTGAACATGTGGCTTTGAATGGTGCATTTTGAACACACAAAAAGCCTGGAGTTCAAATAAGTTCAAGAAAATGAAATTCCTTTTTGCAACAGATGAGTTTATGTTTGAAACCTTGATACTTCGAAAGTGACTTTCCGTTTTGTACGCGAAGTGCATCCATGTTTTGACGTAACCCTCGCAACTTTTTAGCACATGCTATGTGGGTGAAATGATGATACCATGTCAACTTTCAACCTTTTCAGAGTTCGTTTGTAGTGCTTTTCAATTTCAGGGTAATTAGCTCAGAAAAATCAATAACTGCATGAAAAATAATAAATGAAGTCAAAAGGGGTTGAAAATTGATGATGTGGCTTTGAATGGTGCATTTTGAACACAAAAAGCTGGGAGTTCAAATAAGTTCAAGAAAATGAAATGCCTTTTGTAACAGATGATTTTATGTGCCAAAACCCTGATACTTCGAAAGAGACTGTCCGTTTTGTACACGAAGTGCATCCAGCTTTTTGCCTTAACCCTCTCAACTCTTTAGCACATGCTATGTGCGTGAAATGATGATACCATGCCAACTTTCAACCTTTTCAGAGTTCATTTGTAGTGCTTTTCAATTTCAGGGTCATTTATCTCAAAAAAATCAATAACTGCATGGAAAATAACAAATGAAGTCAGAAAGGGTTGAAAATTGATGATGTTGCTTTGAATGGTGCATTTTGAACACACAAAAAGACTGGAGTTCAAATAAGTTCAAGAAAATAAAATGCCTTTTTGTAACAGATGAGTTTATGTGTGAAACCCTGATACTTCGAAAGAGCTTGTCCGTTTTGTACACAAAGTGCATCCAGCTTTTGCCGTAACCCTGTCAACTTTTTAGCACATGCTATGTGGGTGAAATTATGATACCATGCCAACTTTCAACCTTTTCAGAGTTCATTTGTAGTGCTTTTCAATTTCAGGGTCATTTAGTTCAAAAAAATCAATAACTGCATGGAAAATAACAAATGAAGTCAGAAAGGGTTGAAAATTGATGATGTGGCTTTGAATGGTGCATTTTGAAACACAAAAATCTTGGAGTTCAAATAAGTTCAAGAAAATGAAATGCCTTTTGTAACAGATGAGTTTATATGCCGAAAACCTGATACTTCGAAAGAGACTGTCCGTTTTGTACACTAAGTGCGTCCAGCTTTTGTCGTAACCCTCTCAACTCTTTAGCACATGCTATGTGGGTGAAATGATGATACCATGCCAACTTTCAACCTTTTCAGAGTTCATTTGTAATGCATTTCAATTACACGGACATTTAGCTAAAAAAATCAATAACTCCATGAAAAATACCAAATGGAGTTAGAAAGGGTTGAAAATTGATGATGTGGCTTTGAATGGTGCATTTTGAACACACAAAAAGCCTGGATTTCAAAAAAGTTCAAGAAAATGAAATGCCTTTTTTGTAACAGATGAGTTTATGTCTGAAACCCTGATACTTCAAAAGGGACTGTCCGTTTTGTACACGAAGTGGATCCAGCTTTTGTCGTAACCCTGTCAACTCATTAGCACATGCTATGTGGGTGAAATGATGATACCATGCCAACTTTCAACCTTTTCAGAGTTCATTTTTAGTGCTTTTCAATTTCAGGGTCATTTATTTCACAAAATTTAATAATTGCATGGAAAATAACAAATGAAGTCAGAAAGGCTTGATAATTGAACATGTGGCTTTGAATGGTGCATTTTGAACACACAAAAAGCCTGGAGTTCAAATAAGTTCAAGAAAATGAAATGCCTTTTTGCAACAGATGAGTTTATGTTTGAAACCTTGATACTTCGAAAGTGACTGTCCGTTTTGTACGCGAAGTGCATCCATCTTTTGACGTAACCCTCTCAACTTTTTAGCACATGCTATGTGGGTGAAATGATGATACCATGTCAACTTTAAACCTTTTCAGAGTTCGTTTGTAGTGCTTTTCAATTTCAGGGTAATTAGCTCAGAAAAATCAATAACTGCATGAAAAATAATAAATGAAGTCAAAAGGGGTTGAAAATTGATGATGTGGCTTCGAATGGTGCATTTTGAACACAAAAAGCTGGAAGTTCAAATAAGTTCAAGAAAATGAAATGCCTTTTGTAACAGATGAGTTTATGTGCCAAAACCCTGATACTTCGAAAGAGACTGTCTGTTTTGTACACGAAGTGCATCCAGCTTTTTGCCTTAACCCTCTCAACTCTTTAGCACATGCTATGTGCGTGAAATGATGATACCATGCCAACTTTCAACCTTTTCAGAGTTCATTTGTAGTGCTTTTCAATTTCAGGGTCATTTATCTCAAAAAAATCAATAACTGCATGGAAAATAACAAATGAAGTCAGAAAGGGTTGAAAATTGATGATGTTGCTTTGAATGGTGCATTTTGAACACACAAAAAGACTGGAGTTCAAATAAGTTCAAGAAAATTAAATGCCTTTTTGTAACAGATGAGTTTATGTGTGAAACCCTGATACTTCGAAAGAGCTTGTCCGTTTTGTACACAAAGTGCATCCAGCTTTTGCCGTAACCCTATCAACTTTTTAGCACATGCTATTTGGGTGAAATTATGATACCATGCCAACTTTCAATCTTTTCAGAGTTCATTTGTAGTGCTTTTCAATTTCAGGGTCATGTAGTTCAAAAAAATCAATAACTGCATGGAAAATAACAAATGAAGTCAGAAAGGGTTGAAAATTGATGATGTGGCTTTGAATGGTGCATTTTGAAACACAAAAATCTTGGAGTTCAAATAAGGTCAAGAAAATGAAATGCCATTTGTAACAGATGAGTTTATATGCCGAAAACCAGATACTTCGAAAGAGACTGTCCGTTTTGTACACTAAGTGCGTCCAGCTTTTGTCGTAACCCTCTCAACTCTTTAGCACATGCTATGTGGGTGAAATGATGATACCATGCCAACTTTCAACCTTTTCAGAGTTCATTTGTAATGCATTTCAATTACAGGGACATTTAGCTAAAAAAATCAATAACTCCATGAAAAATACCAAATGGAGTTAGAAAGGGTGACAATTGATGATGTGGCTTTGAATGGTGCATTTTGAACACACAAAAAGCCTGGAGTTCAAAAAAGTTCAAGAAAATGAAATGCCTTTTTTGTAACAGATGAGTTTATGTCTGAAACCCTGATACTCAAAAGGGACTGTCCGTTTTGTACACGAAGTGGATCCAGGTTTTGTCGTAACCCTGTCAACTCATTAGCACATGCTATGTGGGTGAAATGATGATACCATGCCAACTTTCAACCTTTTCAGAGTTCATTTTTAGTGCTTTTCAATTTCAGGGTCATTTATTTCAAAAAAATTAATAACTGCATGGAAAATAACAAATGAAGTCAGAAAGGCTTGATAATTGAACATGTGGCTTTGAATGGTGCATTTTGAACACACAAAAAGCCTGGAGTTCAAATAAGTTCAAGAAAATGAAATGCCTTTTTGCAACAGATGAGTTTATGTCCGAAACCTTGATACTTCGAAAGTGACTGTCCGTTTTGTACACGAAGTGCATCCATCTTTTGACATAACCCTCTCAACTTTTTAGCACATGCTATGTGGGTGAAATGATGATACCATGTCAACTTTCAACCTTTTCAGAGCTCGTTTGTAGTGCTTTTCAATTTCAGGGTAATTAGCTCAGAAAAATCAATAACTGCATGAAAAATAATAAATGAAGTCAAAAGGGGTTGAAAATTGATGATGTGTCTTTGAATGGTGCATTTTGAACACAAAAAGCTGGGAGTTCAAATAAGTTCAAGAAAATGAAATGCCTTTTGTAACCGATGAGTTTATGTGCCGAAACCCTGATACCTCGTAAGAGACTGTCCGTTTTGTACACAAAGTGCATCCAGGTTTTGCCATAACCCTCTCAACTCTTTAGCACATGCTATGTGGGTGAAATGATGATACCATGCCAACTTTCAACCTTTTCAGAGTTCATTTGTAGTGCTTTTCAATTTCAGGGTCATTTATCTCAAAAAATTTAATAACTACATGGAAAATAACAAATGAAGTCAGAAAGGCTTGATAATTGAACATGTGGCTTTGAATGGTGCATTTTGAACACACAAAAATCCTGGAGTTCAAATAAGTTCAAGAAAATGAAATGCCTTTTTGCAACAGATGAGTTTATGTCTGAAACCTTGATACTTCGAAAGTGACTGTCCGTTTTGTACGCGAAGTGCATCCATCTTTTGACGTAACCCTCTCAACTTTTTAGCACATGCTATGTGGGTGAAATGATGATACCATGTCAACTTTCAACCTTTTCAGAGTTCGTTTGTACTGCTTTTCAATTTCAGGGTAATTAGCTCAGAAAAATCAATAACTGCATGAAAAATAATAAATGAAGTCAAAAGGGGTTTAAAATTGATGATGTGGCTTTGAATGGTGCATTTTGAACACAAAAAGCTGGGAGTTCAAATAAGTTCAAGAAAATGAAATGCCTTTTGTAACAGATGAGTTTATGTGCCAAAACCCTGATACTTCGAAAGAGACTGTCCGTTTTGTACACGAAGTGCATCCAGCTTTTTGCCTTAACCCTCTCAACTCTTTAGCACATGCTATGTGGGTGAAATGATGATACCATGCCAACTTTCAACCTTTTCAGAGTTCATTTGTAGTGCTTTTCAATTTCAGGGTCATTTATCTCAAAAAAATCAATAACTGCATGGAAAATAACAAATGAAGTCAGAAAGGGTTGAAAATTGATGATGTGGCTTTGAATGGTGCATTTTGAACACACAAAAAGACTGAAGTTCAAATAAGTTCAAGAAAATGAAATGCCTTTTTGTAACAGATGAGTTTATGTGTGAAACCCTGATACTTCGAAAGAGCTTGTCCGTTTTGTACACAAAGTGCATCCAGCTTTTGCCGTAACCCTATCAACTTTTTAGCACATGCTATGTGGGTGAAATTATGATACCATGCCAACTTTCAACCTTTTGAGAGTTCATTTGTAGTGCTTTTCAATTTCAGGGTCATTTAGTTCAAAAAAATCAATAACTGCATGGAAAATAACAAATGAAGTCAGAAAGGGTTGAAAATTGATGATGTGGCTTTGAATGGTGCATTTTGAAACACAAAAATCTTGGATTTCAAATAAGTTCAAGAAAATGAAATGCCTTTTGTAACAGATGAGTTTATATGCCGAAAACATGATACTTCGAAAGAGACTGTCCGTTTTGTACACTAAGTGCGTCCAGCTTTTGTCGTAACCCTCTCATCTCTTTAGCACATGCTATGTGGGTGAAATGATGATACCATGCCAACTTTCAACCTTTTCAGAGTTCATTTGTAGTGCTTTTCAATTACAGGGACATTTAGCTAAAAAAATCAATAACTGCATGAAAAATACCAAATGGAGTTAGAAAGGGTTGAAAATTGATGATGTGGCTTTGAATGGTGCATTTTGAACACACAAAAACCTTGGAGTTCAAATAAGTTCAAGAAAATGAAATGCCTTTTGTAACAGATGAGTTTATGTGCCGAAACCCTGATACTTCGAAAGAGACTATCCGTTTTGTACACGAAGTGCATACAGCTTTTGCCGTAACCCTCTCAACTTTTTAGCACATGCTATGTGGTTGAAATGATGATACCATGCCAACTTTCAACCTTTTCAGAGTTCATTTGTAGTGCTTTTCAATTTCAGGGTCATTTAGCTAAAAAAATCAATAACTGCATGAAAAATAACAAATGAAGTCAGAAGGGGTTGAAAATTGATGATGTGGCTTTGAATGGTGCATTTTGAACACACAAAAAGCCTGGAGTTCAAAAAAGTTCAAGAAAATGAAATGCCTTTTTTGTAACAGATGAGTTTATGTCTGAAACCCTGATACTTCAAAAGGGACTGTCCGTTTTGTACACGAAGTGGATCCAGCTTTTGTCGTAACCCTGTCAACTCATTAGCACATGCTATGTGGGTGAAATGATGATACCATGCCAACTTTCAACCTTTTCAGAGTTCATTTTTAGTGCTTTTCAATTTCAGGGTCATTTATTTCAAAAAATTTAATAACTGCATGGAAAATAACAAATGAAGTCAGAAAGGCTTGATAATTGAACATGTGGCTTTGAATGGTGCATTTTGAACACACAAAAAGCCTGGAGTTCAAATAAGTTCAAGAAAATGAAATGCCTTTTTGCAACAGATGAGTTTATGTCCGAAACCTTGATACTTGGAAAGTGACTGTCCGTTTTGTACACGAAGTGCATCCATCTTTTGACGTAACCCTCTCAACTTTTTAGCACATGCTATGTGGGTGAAATGATGATACCATGTCAACTTTCAACCTTTTCAGAGTTCGTTTGTAGTGCTTTTCAATTTCAGGGTAATTAGCTCAGAAAAATCAATAACTGCATGAAAAATAATAAATGAAGTCAAAAGGGGTTGAAAATTGATGATGTGTCTTTGAATGGTGCATTTTGAACACAAAAAGCTGGGAGTTCAAATAAGTTCAAGAAAATGAAATGCCTTTTGTAACAGATGAGTTTATGTGCCAAAACCCTGATACTTCGAAAGAGACTGTCCGTTTTGTACACGAAGTGCATCCAGCTTTTTGCCTTAACCCTCTCAACTCTTTAGCACATGCTATGTGGGTGAAATGATGATACCATGCCAACTTTCAACCTTTTCAGAGTTCATTTGTAGTGCTTTTCAATTTCAGGGTCATTTATCTCAAAAAAATCAATAACTGCATGGAAAATAACAAATGAAGTTAGAAAGGGTTGAAAATTGATGATGTGGCTTTGAATGGTGCATTTTGAACACACAAAAAGACTGGAGTTCAAATAAGTTCAAGAAAATTAAATGCCTTTTTTGTAACAGATGAGTTTATGTGTGAAACCCTGATACTTCGAAAGAGCTTGTCTGTTTTGTACACAAAGTGCATCCAGCTTTTGCCGTAACTCTATCAACTTTTTAGCACATGCTATGTGGGTGATTATGATACCATGCCAACTTTCAACCTTTTCAGAGTTCATTTGTAGTGCTTTTCAATTTCAGGGTCATTTAGTTCAAAAAAATTAGTAAGTGCATGAAAAATACCAAATGAAGTCAGAAAGGGCTGAAAATTGATGATGTGGCTTTGAATGGTGCATTTTGAAACACAAAAATCTTGGAGTTCAAATAAGTTCAAGAAAATGAAATGCCTTTTGTAACAGATGAGTTTATATACCGAAACCCTGATACTTCGAAAGAGACTGTCCGTTTTGTACACTAAGTGCGTCCAGCTTTTGTCGTAACCCTCTCAACTCTTTAGCACATGCTATGTGGGTGAAATGATGATACCAAGCCAACTTTCAACCTTTTCAGAGTTCATTTGTAGTGCTTTTCAATTACAGAGACATTTAGCTCAAAAAAATCTATAACTGCATGAAAAATAACAAATGAAGTCAGAAAGGGTTGAAAATTCATGATGTGGCTTTGAATGGTGCATTTTGAACACACAAAAAGACTGGAGTTCAAATAAGTTCAAGAAAATGAAATGCCTTTTTGTAACAGATGATTTTATGTGTGAAACCCTGATACTTCGAAAGAGCTTGTCCGTTTTGTACACTAAGTGCATCCAGATTTGCCGTAACCCTATCAACTTTTTAGCACATGCTATGTGGGTGAAATTATGATACCATGCCAACTTTCAACCTTTTCAGAGTTCATTTGTAGTGCTTTTCAATTTCAGGGTCATTTAGTTCAAAAAAATTAGTAAGTGCATGAAAAATACCAAATGAAGTCAGAAAGGGTTGAAAATTGATGATGTGGCTTTGAATGGTGCATTTTGAAACACAAAAATCTTGGAGTTCAAATAAGTTCAAGAAAATGAAATGCCTTTTGTAACAGATGAGTTTATATGCCGAAACCCTGATACATCGAAAGAGACTGTCCGTTTTGTACACTAAGTGCGTCCAGCTTTTGTCGTAACCCTTTCAACTCTTTAGCACGTTCTATGTGGGTGAAATGATGATACCATGCCAAATTTCAACCTTTTCAGAGTTCATTTGTAGTGCTTTTCAATTACAGGGACATTTAGCTAAAAAAATCAATAACTGCATGAAAAATACCAAATGAAGTTAGAAAGGGTTGAAAATTGATGATGTGGCTTTGAATGGTGCATTTTGAACACACAAAAACCTTGGAGTTCAAATAAGTTCAAGAAAATGAAATGCCTTTTGTAAGAGATGAGTTTATGTGCCGAAACCCTGATACTTCGAAAGAGACTGTCCGTTTTGTACACAAAGTACAACCAGCTTTTTTCCTTAACCCTCTCAACTCTTTAGCACATGCTATGTGGGTGAAATGATGATACCATGCGAACTTTCAACCTTTTCAGATGTCATTTGTAGTGCTTTTCAATTTCAGGGTCATTTATCTCAAAAAAATCAATAACTGCATGGAAAATAACAAATGAAGTCAGAAAGGGTTGAAAATTGATGATGTGGCTTTGAATGGTGCATTTTGAACACACAAAAAGACTGGAGTTCAAATAAGTTCAAGAAAATGAAATGCCTTTTTGTAAGAGATGAGTTTATGTCTGAAACCCTGATACTTCGAAAGAGTTCGTCCGTTTTGTACACGAAGTGCATCCAGCTTTTGCCGTAATCCTATCAACTTTGTAGCCCATGCTGGGTGGGTGAAGTTATGATACCATGCCAACTTTCAACCTTTTCAGAGTTCATTTGTAGTGCTTTTCAATTACAGGGACATTTAGCTCAAAAAAATCTATAACTGCATGAAAAATAACAAATGAAGTCAGAAAGGGTTGAAAATTGATGATGTGGCTTTGAATGGTGCATTTTGAACACACAAAAAGCTTGGAGTTCAAATAAGTTCAAGAAAATGAAATGCCTTTTGGTAACAGATGAGTTTATGTCCGAAACCCTGATACTTCGAAAGAGACTATCCGTTTTGTACACGAAGTGCATACAGCTTTTGCCGTAACCCTCTCAACTTTTTAGCACATGCTATGTGGGTGAAATGATGATACCATGCCAACTTTCAACCTTTTCAGAGTTCATTTGTAGTGCTTTTCAATTTCAGGGTCATTTAGCTAAAAAAAATCAATAACTGCATGAAAAATAACAAATGAAGTCAGAAGGGGTTGAAAATTGATGATGTGGCTTTGAATGGTGCATTTTGAACACACAAAAAGCCTGGAGTTCAAAAAATTTCAAGAAAATGAAATGTCTTTTTGTAACAGATGAGTTTATGTCCGAAACCCTGATACTTCGAAAGGGACTGTCCGTTTTGTACACGAAGTGGAGCCAGCTTTTGTCGTAACCCTGTCAACTCATTAGCACATGCTATGTGGGTGAAATGATGATACCATGCCAACTTTCAACCTTTTCAGAGTTCATTTGTAGTGCTTTTCAATTTCAGGGTCATTTATCTCAAAAAATTTAATAACTGCATGGAAAATAACAAATGAAGTCAGAAAGGCTTGATAATTGAAAATGTGGCTCTGAATGGTGCATTTTGAACACGCAAAAAGCCTGGAGTTCAAATAAGTTCAAGAAAATGAAATGCCTTTTTGCAACAGATGAGTTTATGTCCGAAACCTTGATACTTCGAAAGTGACTGTCCGTTTTGTACACGAAGTAAATCCATCTTTTGACGTAACCCTCTCAACTTTTTAGCACATGCTATGTGGGTGAAATGATGATACCATGTCAACTTTCAACCATTTCAGAGTTCGTTTGTAGTGCTTTTCAATTTCAGGGTAATTAGCTCAGAAAAATCAATAACTGCATGAAAAATAATAAATGAAGTCAAAAGGGGTTGAAAATTGATGATGTGGCTTTGAATGGTGCATTTTGAACACAAAAAGCTGGGAGTTCAAATAAGTTCAAGAAAATGAAATGCCTTTTGTAACAGATGAGTTTATGTGCCAAAACCCTGATACTTCGAAAGAGACTGTTCGTTTTGTACACGAAGTGCATCCAGCTTTTTGCCTTAACCCTCTCAACGCTTTAGCACATGCTATGTGGGTGAAATGATGATACCATGCCAACTTTCAACCTTTTCAGAGTTCATTTGTAGTGCTTTTCAATTTCAGGGTCATTTATCTCAAAAAAATCAATAACTGCATGGAAAATAACAAATGAAGTCAGAAAGGGTTGAAAATTGATTATGTGGCTTTGAATGGTGCATTTTGAACACACAAAAAGACTGGAGTTCAAATAAGTTCAAGAAAATGAAATGCCTTTTTGTAACAGATGATTTTATGTGTGAAACCCTGATACTTCGAAAGAGCTTGTCCGTTTTGTACACTAAGTGCATCCAGATTTGCCGTAACCCTATCAACTCTTTAGCACATGCTATGTGGGTGAAATTATGATACCATGCCAACTTTCAACCTTTTCAGAGTTCATTTGTAGTGCTTTTCAATTTCAGGGTCATTTAGTTCAAAAAAATTAGTAAGTGCATGAAAAATACCAAATGAAGTCAGAAAGGGTTGAAAATTGATGATGTGGCTTTGAATGGTGCATTTTGAAACACAAAAATCTTGGAGTTCAAATAAGTTCAAGAAAATGAAATGCCTTTTGTAACAGATGAGTTTATATGCCGAAACCCTGATACTTCGAAAGAGACTGTCCGTTTTGTACACTAAGTGCGTCCAGCTTTTGTCGTAACCCTTTCAACTCTTTAGCACATGCTATGTGGGTGAAATGATGATACCATGCCAAATTTCAACCTTTTCAGAGTTCATTTGTAGTGCTTTTCAATTACAGGGACATTTAGCTAAAAAAATCAATAACTGCATGAAAAATACCAAATGAAGTTAGAAAGGGTTGAAAATTGATGATGTGGCTTTGAATGGTGCATTTTGAACACACAAAAACCTTGGAGTTCAAATAAGTTCAAGAAAATGAAATGCCTTTTGTAAGAGATGAGTTTATGTGCCGAAACCCTGATACTTCGAAAGAGACTGTCTGTTTTGTACACAAAGTACATCCAGCTTTTTTCCTTAACCCTCTCAACTCTTTAGCACATGCTATGTGGGTGAAATGATGATACCATGCGAACTTTCAACCTTTTCAGATGTCATTTGTAGTGCTTTTCAATTTCAGGGTCATTTATCTCAAAAAAATCAATAACTGCATGGAAAATAACAAATGAAGTCAGAAAGGGTTGAAAATTGATGATGTGGCTTTGAATGGTGCATTTTGAACACACAAAAAGCCTGGAGTTCAAATAAGTTCAAGAAAATGAAATGCCTTTTTGTAACAGATGAGTTTATGTCTGAAACCCTGATACTTCGAAAGAGTTTGTCCGTTTTGTACACGAAGTGCATCCAGCTTTTGCCGTAATCCTATCAACTTTGTAGCCCATGTTGGGTGGGTGAAGTTATGATACCATGCCAACTTTCAACCTTTTCAGAGTTCATTTGTAGTGCTTTTCAATTACAGGGACATTTAGCTAAATAAATCAATAACTGCATGAAAAATACCAAATGAAGTTAGAAAGGGTTGAAAATTGATGATGTGGCTTTGAATGGTGCATTTTGAACACACAAAAACCTTGGAGTTCAAATAAGTTCAAGAAAATGAAATGCCTTTTGTAACAGATGAGTTTATGTGCCGAAACCCTGATACTTCGAAAGAGACTGTCCGTTTTGTACACAAAGTACATCCAGCTTTTTGCCTTAACCCTCTCAACTCTTTAGCACATGCTATGTGGGTGAAATGATGATACCATGCGAACTTTCAACCTTTTCAGAGTTCATTTGTAGTGCTTTTCAATTTCAGGGTCATTTATCTCAAAAAAATCAATAACTGCATGGAAAATAACAAATGAAGTCAGAAAGGGTTGAAAATTGATGATGTGGCTTTGAATGGTGCATTTTGAACACACAAAAAGACTGGAGTTCAAATAAGTTCAAGAAAATGAAATGCCTTTTTGTAACAGATGAGTGTATGTCTGAAACCCTGATACTTCGAAAGAGTTCGTCCGTTTTGTACACGAAGTGCATCCAGCTTTTGCCGTAACCCTATCAACTTTGTAGCCCATGCTGGGTGGGTGAAGTTATGATACCATGCCAACTTTCAACCTTTTCTGAGTTCGTTTGTAGTGCTTTTCAATTTCAGGGTAATTAGCTCAGAAAAATCAATAACTGCATGAAAAATAATAAATGAAGTCAAAAGGGGTTGAAAATTGATGATGTGGCTTTGAATGGTGCATTTTGAACACAAAAAGCTAGGAGTTCAAATAAGTTCAAGAAAATGAAATGCCTTTTGTAACAGATGAGTTTATGTGCCAAAACCCTGATACTTCGAAAGAGACTATCCGTTTTGTACACGAAGTGCATCCAGCTTTTTGCCTTAACCCTCTCAACTCTTTAGCTCATGCTATGTGGGTGAAATGATGATACCATGCCAACTTTCAACCTTTTCAGAGTTCATTTGTAGTGCTTTTCAATCTCAGGGTCATTTATCTCAAAAAAATCAATAACTGCATGGAAAATAACAAATGAAGTCAGAAAGGGTTGAAAATTGATTATGTGGCTTTGAATGGTGCATTTTGAACACACAAAAAGACTGGAGTTCAAATAAGTTCAAGAAAATGAAATGCCTTTTTGTAACAGATGATTTTATGTGTGAAACCCTGATACTTCGAAAGAGCTTGTCCGTTTTGTACACTAAGTGCATCCAGATTTGCCGTAACCCTATCAACTTTTTAGCACATGCTATGTGGGTGAAATTATGATACCATGCCAACTTTCAACCTTTTCAGAGTTCATTTGTAGTGCTTTTCAATTTCAGGGTCATTTAGTTCAAAAAAATTAGTAAGTGCATGAAAAATACCAAATGAAGTCAGAAAGGGTTGAAAATTGATGATGTGGCTTTGAATGGTGCATTTTGAAACACAAAAATCTTGGAGTTCAAATAAGTTCAAGAAAATGAAATGCCTTTTGTAACAGATGAGTTTATATGCCGAAACCCTGATACTTCGAAAGAGACTGTCCGTTTTGTACACTAAGTGCGTCCAGCTTTTGTCGTAACCCTTTCAACTCTTTAGCACATGCTATGTGGGTGAAATGATGATACCATGCCAAATTTCAACCTTTTCAGAGTTCATTTGTAGTGCTTTTCAATTACAGGGACATTTAGCTAAAAAAATCAATAACTGCATGAAAAATACCAAATGAAGTTAGAAAGGGTTGAAAATTGATGATGTGGCTTTGAATGGTGCATTTTGAACACACAAAAACCTTGGAGTTCAAATAAGTTCAAGAAAATGAAATGCCTTTTGTAAGAGATGAGTTTATGTGCCGAAACCCTGATACTTCGAAAGAGACTGTCTGTTTTGTACACAAAGTACATCCAGCTTTTTTCCTTAACCCTCTCAACTCTTTAGCACATGCTATGTGGGTGAAATGATGATACCATGCGAACTTTCAACCTTTTCAGATGTCATTTGTAGTGCTTTTCAATTTCAGGGTCATTTATCTCAAAAAAATCAATAACTGCATGGAAAATAACAAATGAAGTCAGAAAGGGTTGAAAATTGATGATGTGGCTTTGAATGGTGCATTTTGAACACACAAAAAGACTGGAGTTCAAATCAGTTCAAGAAAATGAAATGCCTTTTTGTAACAGATGAGTTTATGTCTGAAACCCTGATACTTCGAAAGAGTTCGTCCGTTTTGTACACGAAGTGCATCCAGCTTTTGCCGTAATCCTATCAACTTTGTAGCCCATGCTGGGTGGGTGAAGTTATGATACCATGCCAACTTTCAACCTTTTCAGAGTTCATTTGTAGTGCTTTTCAATTACAGGGACATTTAGCTAAATAGATCAATAACTGCATGAAAAATACCAAATGAAGTTAGAAAGGGTTGAAAATTGATGATGTGGCTTTTAATGGTGCATTTTGAACACACAAAAACCTTGGAGTTCAAATAAGTTCAAGAAAATGAAATGCCTTTTGTAACAGATGAGTTTATGTGCCGAAACCCTGATACTTCGAAAGAGACTGTCCGTTTTGTACACAAAGTACATCCAGCTTTTTGCCTTAACCCTCTCAACTCTTTAGCACATGCTATGTGGGTGAAATGATGATACCATGCGAACTTTCAACCTTTTCAGAGTTCATTTGTAGTGCTTTTCAATTTCAGGGTCATTTATCTCCAAAAAATCAATAACTGCATGGAAAATAACAAATGAAGTCAGAAAGGGTTGAAAATTGATGATGTGGCTTTGAATGGTGCATTTTGAACACACAAAAAGACTGGAGTTCAAATAAGTTCAAGAAAATGAAATGCCTTTTTGTAACAGATGAGTGTATGTCTGAAACCCTGATACTTCGAAAGAGTTCGTCCGTTTTGTACACGAAGTGCATCCAGCTTTTGCCGTAACCCTATCAACTTTGTAGCCCATGCTGGGTGGGTGAAGTTATGATACCATGCCAACTTTCAACCTTTTCTGAGTTCGTTTGTAGTGCTTTTCAATTTCAGGGTAATTAGCTCAGAAAAATCAATAACTGCATGAAAAATAATAAATGAAGTCAAAAGGGGTTGAAAATTGATGATGTGGCTTTGAATGGTGCATTTTGAACACAAAAAGCTGGGAGTTCAAATAAGTTCAAGAAAATGAAATGCCTTTTGTAACAGATGAGTTTATGTGCCAAAACCCTGATACTTCGAAAGAGACTATCCGTTTTGTACACGAAGTGCATCCAGCTTTTTGCCTTAACCCTCTCAACTCTTTAGCACATGCTATGTGGGTGAAATGATGATACCATGCCAACTTTCAACCTTTTCAGAGTTCATTTGTAGTGCTTTTCAATCTCAGGGTCATTTATATCAAAAAAATCAATAACTGCATGGAAAATAACAAATGAAGTCAGAAAGGGTTGAAAATTGATGATGTGGCTTTGAATGGTGCATTTTGAACACACAAAAAGACTCGAGTTCAAATAAGTTCAAGAAAATGAAATGCCTTTTTGTAACAGATGAGTTTATGTGTGAAACCCTGATACTTCGAAAGAGCTTGTCCGTCTTGTACACAAAGTGCATCCAGCTTTTGCCGTAACCCTATCAACTTTTTAGCACATGCTATGTGGGTGAAATTATGATACCATGCCAACTTTCAACCTTTTCAGAGTTCATTTGTAGTGCTTTTCAATTTCAGGGTCATTTAGTTCAAAAAAATTAGTAAGTGCATGAAAAATACCAAATGAAGTCAGAAAGGGTTGAAAATTGATGATGTGGCTTTGAATGGTGCATTTTGAAACACAAAAATCTTGGAGTTCAAATAAGTTCAAGAAAATGAAATGCCTTTTGTAACAGATGAGTTTATATGCTGAAACCCTGATACTTCGAAAGAGACTGTCCGTTTTGTACACTAATTGCGTCCAGCTTTTGTCGTAACCCTCTCAACTCTTTAGCACATGCTATGTGGGTGAAATGATGATACCATGCCAACTTTCAACCTTTTCAGAGTTCATTAGTAGAGCTTTTCAATTACAGGGACATTTAGCTAAAAAAATAAATAACTGCATGAAAAATACCAAATGAAGTTAGAAAGGGTTGAAAATTGATGATGTGGCTTTGAATGGTGCATTTTGAACACACAAAAACCTTGGAGTTCAAATAAGTTCAAGAAAATGAAATGCCTTTTGTAACAGATGAGTTTATGTGCCGAAACCCTGATACTTCGAAAGAGACTGTCCGTTTTGTACACGAAGTACATCCAGCTTTTTGCCTTAACCCTCTCAACTCTTTAGCACATGCTATGTGGGTGAAATGATGATACCATGCGAACTTTCAACCTTTTCAGAGTTCATTTGGAGTGCTTTTCAATTTCAGGGTCATTTATCTCAAAAAAATCAATAACTGCATGGAAAATAACAAATGAAGTCAGAAAGGCTTGAAAATTGATGATGTGGCTTTGAATGGTGCATTTTGAACACACAAAAACCTTGGAGTTCAAATAAGTTCAAGAAAATGAAATGCCTTTTGTAACAGATGAGTTTATGTGCCGAAACCCTGATACTTCGAAAGAGACTGTCCGTTTTGTACACGAAGTACATCCAACTTTTTGCCTTAACCCTCTCAACTCTTTAGCACATGCTATGTGGGTGAAATGATGATACCATGCGAACTTTCAACCTTTTCAGAGTTCATTTGTAGTGCTTTTCAATTTCAGGGTCATTTAGTTCAAAAAAATCAATAACTGCATGGAATATAACAAATGAAGTCAGAAAGGGTTGAAAATTGATGATGTGGCTTTGAATGGTGCATTTTGAAACACAAAAATCTTGGAGTTCAAATAAGTTCAAGAAAATGAAATGCCTTTTGTAACACACGGGTTTATATGCCGAAAACCTGATACTTCGAAAGAGATTGTCCGTTTTGTACACTAAGTGCGTCCAGCTTTTGTCGTAACCCTCTCAACTATTTAGCACATGCTATGTGGGTGAAATGATGATACCATGCCAACTTTCAACCTTTTCAGAGTTCATTTGTAGTGCTTTTCAATTACAGGGACATTTAGCTAAAAAAATCAATAACTGCATGAAAAATACCAAATGGACTCAGAAGGGGTTGAAAATTGATGATGTGGCTTTGAATGGTGCATTTTGAACACACAAAAAGCCTGGAGTTCAAAAAAGTTCAAGAAAATGAAATGCCTTTTGGTAACAGATGAGTTTATGTCCGAAACCCTGATACTTCGAAAGAGACTATCCGTTTTGTACACGAAGTGCATACAGCTTTTGCCGTAACCCTCTCAACTTTTTAGCGCATGCTATGTGGGTGAAATGATGATACCATGCCAACTTTCAACCTTTTCAGAGTTCATTTGTAGTGCTTTTCAATTTCAGGGTCATTTAGCTAAAAAAAATCAATAACTGCATGAAAAATAACAAATGAAGTCAGTAGGGGTTGAAAATTGATGATGTGGCTTTGAATGGTGCATTTTGAACACACAAAAAGCCTGGAGTTCAAAAAATTTCAAGAAAATGAAATGCCTTTTTGTAACAGATGAGTTTATGTCCGAAACCCTGATACTTCGAAAGGGACTGTCCGTTTTGTACACGAAGTGGATCCAGCTTTTGTCTTAACCCTGTCAACTCATTAGCACATGCTATGTGGGTGAAATGATGATACCATGCCAACTTTCAACCTTTTGAGAGTTCATTTGTAGTGCTTTTCAATTTCAGGGTCATTTATCTAAAAAAATTTAATAACTGCATGGAAAATAACAAATGAAGTCAGAAAGGCTTGATAATTGAACACGTGGCTTTGAATGGTGCATTCTGAACACGCAAAAAGCCTGGAGTTCAAATAAGTTCAAGAAAATGAAATGCCTTTTTGCAACAGATGAGTTTATGTCCGAAACCTTGATACTTCGAAAGTGCCTGTCCGTTTTGTACACGAAGTGCATCCATCTTTTGACGTAACCCTCTCAACTTTTTGGCACATGCTATGTGGGTGAAATGATGATACCATGTCAACTTTCAACCTTTTCAGAGTTCGTTTGTAGTGCTTTTCAATTTCAGGGTAATTAGCTCAGAAAAATCAATAACTGCATGAAAAATAATAAATTAAGTCAAAAGGGGTTGAAAATTGATGATGTGGCTTTGAATGGTGCATTTTGAACACAAAAAGCTGGGAGTTCAAATAAGTTCAAGAAAATGAAATGCCTTTTGTAACAGATGAGTTTATGTGCCAAAACCCTGATACTTCGAAAGAGACTGTCCGTTTTGTACACGAAGTGCATCCAGCTTTTTGCCTTAACCCTCTCAACTCTTTAGCACATGCTATGTGGGTGAAATGATGATACCATGCCAACTTTCAACCTTTTCAGAGTTCATTTGTAGTGCTTTTCAATTTCAGGGTCATTTATCTCAAAAAAATCAATAACTGCATGAAAAATACCAAATGGACTCAGAAGGGGTTGAAAATTGATGATGTGGCTTTGAATGGTGCATTTTGAACACACAAAAAGCCTGGAGTTCAAAAAAGTTCAAGAAAATGAAATGCCTTTTGGTAACAGATGAGTTTATGTCCGAAACCCTGATACTTCGAAAGAGACTATCCGTTTTGTACACGAAGTGCATACAGCTTTTGCCGTAACCCTCTCAACTTTTTAGCACATGCTATGTGGGTGAAATGATGATACCATGCCAACTTTCAACCTTTTCAGAGTTCATTTGTAGTGCTTTTCAATTTCAGGGTCATTTAGCTAAAAAAAATCAATAATTGCATGAAAAATAACAAATGAAGTCAGAAGGGGTTGAAAATTGATGATGTGGCTTTGAATGGTGCATTTTGAACACACAAAAAGCCTGGAGTTCAAAAAATTTCAAGAAAATGAAATGCCTTTTTGTAACAGATGAGTTTATGTCCGAAACCCTGATACTTCGAAAGGGACTGTCCGTTTTGTACACGAAGTGGATCCAGCTTTTGTCTTAACCCTGTCAACTCATTAGCACATGCTATGTGGGTGAAATGATGATACCATGCCAACTTTCAACCTTTTCAGAGTTCATTTGTAGTGCTTTTCAATTTCAGGGTCATTTATCTCAAAAAATTTAATAACTGCATGGAAAATAACAAATGAAGTCAGAAAGGCTTGATAATTGAACATGTGGCTTTGAATGGTGCATTCTGAACACGCAAAAAGCCTGGAGTTCAAATAAGTTCAAGAAAATGAAATGCCTTTTTGCAACAGATGAGTTTATGTCCGAAACCTTGATACTTCGAAAGTGACTGTCCGTTTTGTACACGAAGTGCATCCATCTTTTGACGTAACCCTCTCAACTTTTTAGCACATGCTATGTGGGTGAAATGATGATACCATGTCAACTTTCAACCTTTTCAGAGTTCGTTTGTAGTGCTTTTCAATTTCAGGGTAATTAGCTCAGAAAAATCAATAACTGCATGAAAAATAATAAATGAAGTCAAAAGGGGTTGAAAATTGATGATGTGGCTTTGAATGGTGCATTTTGAACACAAAAAGCTGGGAGTTCAAATAAGTTCAAGAAAATGAAATGCCTTTTGTAACAGATGAGTTTATGTGCCAAAACCCTGATACTTCGAAAGAGACTGTCCGTTTTGTACACGAAGTGCATCCAGCTTTTTGCCTTAACCCTCTCAACTCTTTAGCACATGCTATGTGGGTGAAATGATGATACCATGCCAACTTTCAACCTTTTCAGAGTTCATTTGTAGTGCTTTTCAATTTCAGGGTCATTTATCTCAAAAAAATCAATAACTGCATGGAAAATAACAAATGAAGTCAGAAAGGGTTGAAAATTGATTATGTGGCTTTGAATGGTGCATTTTGAACACACAAAAAGACTGGAGTTCAAATAAGTTCTAGAAAATGAAATGCCTTTTTGTAACAGATGAGTTTATGTGTGAAACCCTGATACTTCGAAAGAGCTTGTCCGTCTTGTACACTAAGTGCATCCAGATTTTCCCGTAACCCTATCAACTTTTTAGCACATGCTATCTGGGTGAAATTATGATACCATGCCAACTTTCAACCTTTTCAGAGTTCATTTGTAGTGCTTTTCAATTTCGGGGTCATTTAGTTCAAAAAAATTAGTAAGTGCATGAAAAATACCAAATGAAGTCAGAAAGGGTTGAAAATTGATGATGTGGCTTTGAATGGTGCATTTTGAAACACAAAAATCTTGGAGTTCAAATAAGTTCAAGAAAATGAAATGCCTTTTGTAACAGATGAGTTTATATGCCGAAACCCTGATACTTCGAAAGAGACTGTCCGTTTTGTACACTAAGTGCGTCAAGCTTTTGTCGTAACCCTCTCAACTCTTTAGCACATGCTATGTGGGTGAAATGATGATACCATGCCAACTTTCAACCTTTTCAGAGTTCATTTGTAGTGCTTTTCAATTACAGGGACATTTAGCTAAAAAAATCAATAACTGCATGAAAAATACCAAATGGACTCAGAAGGGGTTGAAAATTGATGATGTGGCTTTGAATGGTGCATTTTGAACACACAAAAAGCCTGGAGTTCAAAAAAGTTCAAGAAAATGAAATGCCTTTTGGTAACAGATGAGTTTATGTCCGAAACCCTGATACTTCGAAAGAGACTATCCGTTTTGTACACGAAGTGCATACAGCTTTTGCCGTAACCCTCTCAACTTTTTAGCACATGCTATGTGGGTGAAATGATGATACCATGCCAACTTTCAACCTTTTCAGAGTTCATTTGTAGTGCTTTTCAATTTCAGGGTCATTTAGCTAAAAAAAATCAATAATTGCATGAAAAATAACAAATGAAGTCAGAAGGGGTTGAAAATTGATGATGTGGCTTTGAATGGTGCATTTTGAACACACAAAAAGCTTGGAGTTCAAAAAATTTCAAGAAAATGAAATGCCTTTTTGTAACAGATGAGTTTATGTCCGAAACCCTGATACTTCGAAAGGGACTGTCCGTTTTGTACACGAAGTGGATCCAGCTTTTGTCTTAACCCTGTCAACTCATTAGCACATGCTATGTGGGTGAAATGATGATACCATGCCAACTTTCAACCTTTTCAGAGTTCATTTGTAGTGCTTTTCAATTTCAGGGTCATTTATCTCAAAAAATTTAATAACTGCATGGAAAATAACAAATGAAGTCAGAAAGGCTTGATAATTGAACATGTGGCTTTGAATGGTGCATTCTGAACACGCAAAAAGCCTGGAGTTCAAATAAGTTCAAGAAAATGAAATGCCTTTTTGCAACAGATGAGTTTATGTCCGAAACCTTGATACTTCGAAAGTGACTGTCCGTTTTGTACACGAAGTGCATCCATCTTTTGACGTAACCCTCTCAACTTTTTAGCACATGCTATGTGGGTGAAATGATGATACCATGTCAACTTTCAACCTTTTCAGAGTTCGTTTGTAGTGCTTTTCAATTTCAGGGTAATTAGCTCAGAAAAATCAATAACTGCATGAAAAATAATAAATGAAGTCAAAAGGGGTTGAAAATTGATGATGTGGCTTTGAATGGTGCATTTTGAACACAAAAAGCTGGGAGTTCAAATAAGTTCAAGAAAATGAAATGCCTTTTGTAACAGATGAGTTTATGTGCCAAAACCCTGATACTTCGAAAGAGACTGTCCGTTTTGTACACGAAGTGCATCCAGCTTTTTGCCTTAACCCTCTCAACTCTTTAGCACATGCTATGTGGGTGAAATGATGATACCATGCCAACTTTCAACCTTTTCAGAGTTCATTTGTAGTGCTTTTCAATTTCAGGGTCATTTATCTCAAAAAAATCAATAACTGCATGGAAAATAACAAATGAAGTCAGAAAGGGTTGAAAATTGATTATGTGGCTTTGAATGGTGCATTTTGAACACACAAAAAGACTGGAGTTCAAATAAGTTCAAGAAAATGAAATGCCTTTTTGTAACAGATGAGTTTATGTGTGAAACCCTGATACTTCGAAAGAGCTTGTCCGTCTTGTACACTAAGTGCATCCAGCTTTTCCCGTAACCCTATCAACTTTTTAGCACATGCTATCTGGGTGAAATTATGATACCATGCCAACTTTCAACCTTTTCAGAGTTCATTTGTAGTGCTTTTCAATTTCGGGGTCATTTAGTTCAAAAAAATTAGTAAGTGCATGAAAAATACCAAATGAAGTCAGAAAGGGTTGAAAATTGATGATGTGGCTTTGAATGGTGCATTTTGAAACACAAAAATCTTGGAGTTCAAATAAGTTCAAGAAAATGAAATGCCTTTTGTAACAGATGAGTTTATATGCCGAAACCCTGATACTTCGAAAGAGACTGTCCGTTTTGTACACTAAGTGTGTCAAGCTTTTGTCGTAACCCTCTCAACTCTTTAGCACATGCTATGTGGGTGAAATGATGATACCATGCCAACTTTCAACCTTTTCAGAGTTCATTTGTAGTGCTTTTCAATTACAGGGACATTTAGCTAAAAAAATCAATAACTGCATGAAAAATACCAAATGAAGTTAGAAAGGGTTGAAAATTGATGATGTGGCTTTGAATGGTGCATTTTGAACACACAAAAACCTTGGAGTTCAAATAAGTTCAAGAAAATGAAATGCCTTTTGTAATAGATGAGTTTATGTGCCGAAACCCTGATACTTCGAAAGAGACTGTCCGTTTTGTACACGAAGTACATCCAGCTTTTTGCCTTAACCCTCTCAACTCTTTAGCACATGCTATGTGGGTGAAATGATGATACCATGCGAACTTTCAACCTTTTCAGAGTTCATTTGTAGTGCTTTTCAATTTCAGGGTCATTTATCTCAAAAAAATCAATAACTGCATGGAAAATAACAAATGAAGTCAGAAAGGGTTGAAAATTGATGATGTGGCTTTGAATGGTGCATTTTGAACACACAAAAACCTTGGAGTTCAAATAAGTTCAAGAAAATGAAATGCCTTTTGTAACAGATGAGTTTATGTGCCGAAACCCTGATACTTCGAAAGAGACTGTCCGTTTTGTACACGAAGTACATCCAGCTTTTTGCCTTAACCCTCTCAACTCTTTAGCACATGCTATGTGGGTGAAATGATGATACCATGCGAACTTTCAACCTTTTCAGAGTTCATTTGTAGTGCTTTTCAATTACAGGGACATTTAGCTAAAAAAATCAATAACTGCATGAAAAATACCAAATGAAGTTAGAAAGGGTTGAAAATTGATGATGTGGCTTTGAATGGTGCATTTTGAACACACAAAAAGCCTGGAGTTCAAATAAGTTCAAGAAAATGAAATGCCTTTTTGCAACAGATGAGTTTATGTCCGAAACCTTGATACTTCGAAAGTGACTGTCCGTTTTGTACACGAAGTGCATCCATCTTTTGACGTAACCCTCTCAACTTTTTAGCACATGCTATGTGGGTGAAATGATGATACCATGTCAACTTTCAACCTTTTCAGAGTTCGTTTGTAGTGCTTTTCAATTTCAGGGTAATTAGCTCAGAAAAATCAATAACTGCATGAAAAATAATAAATGAAGTCAAAAGGGGTTGAAAATTGATGATGTGGCTTTGAATGGTGCATTTTGAACACAAAAAGCTGGGAGTTCAAATAAGTTCAAGAAAATGAAATGCCTTTTGTAACAGATGAGTTTATGTCCGAAACCTTGATACTTCGAAAGTGACTGTCCGTGTTGTACACGAAGTGCATCCATCTTTTGACGTAACCCTCTCAACTTTTTAGCACATGCTATGTGGGTGAAATGATGATACCATGTCAACTTTCAACCTTTTCAGAGTTCGTTTGTAGTGCTTTTCAATTTCTGGGTAATTAGCTCAGAAAAATCAATAACTGCATGAAAAATAATAAATGAAGTCAAAAGGGGTTGAAAATTGATGATGTGGCTTTGAATGGTGCATTTTGAACACAAAAAGCTGGGAGTTCAAATAAGTTCAAGAAAATGAAATGCCTTTTGTAACAGATGAGTTTATGTGCCAAAACCCTGATACTTCGAAAGAGACTGTCCGTTTTGTACACGAAGTGCATCCAGCTTTTTGCCTTAACCCTCTCAACTCTTTAGCACATGCTATGTGGGTGAAATGATGATACCATGCCAACTTTCAACCTTTTCAGAGTTCATTTGTAGTGCTTTTCAATTTCAGGGTCATTTATCTCAAAAAAATCAATAACTGCATGGAAAATAACAAATGAAGTCAGAAAGGGTTGAAAATTGATTATGTGGCTTTGAATGGTGCATTTTGAACACACAAAAAGACTGGAGTTCAAATAAGTTCAAGAAAATGAAATGCCTTTTTGTAACAGATGAGTTTATGTGTGAAACCCTGATACTTCGAAAGAGCTTGTCCGTCTTGTACACTAAGTGCATCCAGCTTTTCCCGTAACCCTATCAACTTTTTAGCACATGCTATCTGGGTGAAATTATGATACCATGCCAACTTTCAACCTTTTCAGAGTTCATTTGTAGTGCTTTTCAATTTCGGGGTCATTTAGTTCAAAAAAATTAGTAAGTGCATGAAAAATACCAAATGAAGTCAGAAAGGGTTGAAAATTGATGATGTGGCTTTGAATGGTGCATTTTGAAACACAAAAATCTTGGAGTTCAAATAAGTTCAAGAAAATGAAATGCCTTTTGTAACAGATGAGTTTATATGCCGAAACCCTGATACTTCGAAAGAGACTGTCCGTTTTGTACACTAAGTGCGTCAAGCTTTTGTCGTAACCCTCTCAACTCTTTAGCACATGCTATGTGGGTGAAATGATGATACCATGCCAACTTTCAACCTTTTCAGAGTTCATTTGTAGTGCTTTTCAATTACAGGGACATTTAGCTAAAAAAATCAATAACTGCATGAAAAATACCAAATGAAGTTAGAAAGGGTTGAAAATTGATGATGTGGCTTTGAATGGTGCATTTTGAACACACAAAAACCTTGGAGTTCAAATAAGTTCAAGAAAATGAAATGCCTTTTGTAATAGATGAGTTTATGTGCCGAAACCCTGATACTTCGAAAGAGACTGTCCGTTTTGTACACGAAGTACATCCAGCTTTTTGCCTTAACCCTCTCAACTCTTTAGCACATGCTATGTGGGTGAAATGATGATACCATGCGAACTTTCAACCTTTTCAGAGTTCATTTTTAGTGCTTTTCAATTTCAGGGTCATTTATCTCAAAAAAATCAATAACTGCATGGAAAATAACAAATGAAGTCAGAAAGGGTTGAAAATTGATGATGTGGCTTTGAATGGTGCATTTTGAACACACAAAAACCTTGGAGTTCAAATAAGTTCAAGAAAATGAAATGCCTTTTGTAACAGATGAGTTTATGTGCCGAAACCCTGATACTTCGAAAGAGACTGTCCGTTTTGTACACGAAGTACATCCAGCTTTTTGCCTTAACCCTCTCAACTCTTTAGCACATGCTATGTGGGTGAAATGATGATACCATGCGAACTTTCAACCTTTTCAGAGTTCATTTGTAGTGCTTTTCAATTACAGGGACATTTAGCTAAAAAAATCAATAACTGCATGAAAAATACCAAATGAAGTTAGAAAGGGTTGAAAATTGATGATGTGGCTTTGAATGGTGCATTTTGAACACACAAAAAGCCTGGAGTTCAAATAAGTTCAAGAAAATGAAATGCCTTTTTGCAACAGATGAGTTTATGTCCGAAACCTTGATACTTCGAAAGTGACTGTCCGTTTTGTACACGAAGTGCATCCATCTTTTGACGTAACCCTCTCAACTTTTTAGCACATGCTATGTGGGTGAAATGATGATACCATGTCAACTTTCAACCTTTTCAGAGTTCGTTTGTAGTGCTTTTCAATTTCAGGGTAATTAGCTCAGCAAAATCAATAACTGCATGAAAAATAATAAATGAAGTCAAAAGGGGTCGAAAATTGATGATGTGGCTTTGAATGGTGCATTTTGAACACAAAAAGCTGGGAGTTCAAATAAGTTCAAGAAAATGAAATGCCTTTTGTAACAGATGAGTTTATGTGCCAAAACCCTGATACTTCGAAAGAGACTGTCCGTTTTGTACACGAAGTGCATCCAGCTTTTTGCCTTAACCCTCTCAACTCTTTAGCACATGCTATGTGGGTGAAATGATGATACCATGCCAACTTTCAACCTTTTCAGAGTTCATTGGTAGTGCTTTTCAATTTCAGGGTCATTTATCTCAAAAAAATCAATAAATGCATGGAAAATAACAAATGAAGTCAGAAAGGGTTTAAAATTGATTATGTGGCTTTGAATGGTGCATTTTGAACACACAAAAAGACTGGAGTTCAAATAAGTTCAAGAAAATGAAATGCCTTTTTGTAACAGATGAGTTTATGTGTGAAACCCTGATACTTCGAAAGAGCTTGTCCGTCTTGTACACTAAGTGCATCCAGCTTTTGCCGTAACCCTATCAACTTTTTAGCACATGCTATGTGGGTGAAATTATGATACCATGCCAACTTTCAACCTTTTCAGAGTTCATTTGTAGTGCTTTTCAATTTCAGGGTCATTTAGTTCAAAAAAATTAGTAAGTGCATGAAAAATACCAAATGAAGTCAGAAAGGGTTGAAAATTGATGATGTGGCTTTGAATGGTGCATTTTGAAACACAAAAATCTTGGAGTTCAAATAAGTTCAAGAAAATGAAATGCCTTTTGTAACAGATGAGTTTATATGCCCAAACCCTGATACTTCGAAAGAGACTGTCCGTTTTGTACACTAAGTGCGTCAAGCTTTTGTCGTAACCCTCTCAACTCTTTAGCACATGCTATGTGGGTGAAATGATGATACCATTCCAACTTTCAACCTTTTCAGAGTTCATTTGCAGTGCTTTTCAATTACAGGGACATTTAGCTAAAAAAATCAATAACTGCATGAAAAATACCAAATGAAGTTAGAAAGGGTTGAAAATTGTTGATGTGGCTTTGAATGGTGCATTTTGAACACACAAAAACCTTGGAGTTCAAATAAGTTCAAGAAAATGAAATGCCTTTTGTAATAGATGAGTTTATGTGCCGAAACCCTGATACTTCGAAAGAGACTGTCCGTTTTGTACACGAAGTACATCCAGCTTTTTGCCTTAACCCTCTCAACTCTTTAGCACATGCTATGTGGGTGAAATGATGATACCATGCGAACTTTCAACCTTTTCAGAGTTCATTTGTAGTGCTTTTCAATTTCAGGGTCATTTATCTCAAAAAAATCAATAACTGCATGGAAAATAACAAATGAAGTCAGAAAGGGTTGAAAATTGATGATGTGGCTTTGAATGGTGCATTTTGAACACACAAAAACCTTGGAGTTCAAATAAGTTCAAGAAAATGAAATGCCTTTTGTAACAGATGAGTTTATGTGCCGAAACCCTGATACTTCGAAAGAGACTATCCGTTTTGTACACGAAGTACATCCAGCTTTTTGCCTTAACCCTCTCAACTCTTTAGCACATGCTATGTGGGTGAAATGATGATACCATGCGAACTTTCAACCTTTTCAGAGTTCATTTGTAGTGCTTTTCAATTACAGGGACATTTAGCTAAAAAAATCAATAACTGCATGAAAAATACCAAATGAAGTAAGAAAGGGTTGAAAATTGATGATGTGGCTTTGAATGGTGCATTTTGAACACACAAAAAGCCTGGAGTTCAAATAAGTTCAAGAAAATGAAATGCCTTTTTGCAACAGATGAGTTTATGTCCGAAACCTTGATACTTCGAAAGTGACTGTCCGTTTTGTACACGAAGTGCATCCATCTTTTGACGTAACCCTCTCAACTTTTTAGCACATGCTATGTGGGTGAAATGATGATACCATGTCAACTTTCAACCTTTTCAGAGTTCGTTTGTAGTGCTTTTCAATTTCAGGGTAATTAGCTCAGCAAAATCAATAACTGCATGAAAAATAATAAATGAAGTCAAAAGGGGTTGAAAATTGATGATGTGTCTTTGAATGGTGCATTTTGAACACAAAAAGCTGGGAGTTCAAATAAGTTCAAGAAAATGAAATGCCTTTTGTAACAGATGAGTTTGTGTGCCAAAACCCTGATACTTCGAAAGAGACTGTCCGTTTTGTACACGAAGTGCATCCAGCTTTTTGCCTTAACCCTCTCAACGCTTTAGCACATGCTATGTGGGTGAAATGATGATACCATGCCAACTTTCAACCTTTTCAGAGTTCATTTGTAGTGCTTTTCAATTTCAGGGTCATTTATCTCAAAAAAATCAATAACTGCATGGAAAATAACAAATGAAGTCAGAAAGGGTTGAAAATTGATTATGTGGCTTTGAATGGTGCATTTTGAACACACAAAAAGACTGGAGTTCAAATAAGTTCAAGAAAATGAAATGCCTTTTTGTAACAGATGATTTTATGTGTGAAACCCTGATACTTCGAAAGAGCTTGTCCGTTTTGTACACTAAGTGCATCCAGCTTTTGCCGTAACCCTATCAACTTTTTAGCACATGCTATGTGGGTGAAATTATGATACCATGCCAACTTTCAACCTTTTCAGAGTTCATTTGTAGTGCTTTTCAATTTCAGGGTCATTTAGTTCAAAAAAATTAGTAAGTGCATGAAAAATACCAAATGAAGTCAGAAAGGGTTGAAAATTGATGATGTGGCTTTGAATGGTGCATTTTGAAACACAAAAATCTTGGAGTTCAAATAAGTTCAAGAAAATGAAATGCCTTTTGTAACAGATGAGTTTATATGCCGAAACCCTGATACTTCGAAAGAGACTGTCCGTTTTGTACACTAAGTGCGTCAAGCTTTTGTCGTAACCCTCTCAACTCTTTAGCACATGCTATGTGGGTGAAATGATGATACCATGCCAACTTTCAACCTTTTCAGAGTTCATTTGTAGTGCTTTTCAATTACAGGGACATTTAGCTAAAAAAATCAATAACTGCATGAAAAATACCAAATGAAGTTAGAAAGGGTTGAAAATTGTTGATGTGGCTTTTAATGGTGCATTTTGAACACACAAAAACTTTGGAGTTCAAATAAGTTCAAGAAAATGAAATGCCTTTTGTAATAGATGAGTTTATGTGCCGAAACCCTGATACTTCGAAAGAGACTGTCCGTTTTGTACACGAAGTACATCCAGCTTTTTGCCTTAACCCTCTCAACTCTTTAGCACATGCTATGTGGGTGAAATGATGATACCATGCGAACTTTCAACCTTTTCAGAGTTCATTTGTAGTGCTTTTCAATTTCAGGGTCATTTATCTCAAAAAAATCAATAACTGCATGGAAAATAACAAATGAAGTCAGAAAGGGTTGAAAATTGATGATGTGGCTTTGAATGGTGCATTTTGAACACACAAAAACCTTGGAGTTCAAATAAGTTCAAGAAAATGAAATGCCTTTTGTAACAGATGAGTTTATGTGCCGAAACCCTGATACTTCGAAAGAGACTGTCCGTTTTGTACACGAAGTACATCCAGCTTTTTGCCTTAACCCTCTCAACTCTTTAGCACATGCTATGTGGGTGAAATGATGATACCATGCGAACTTTCAACCTTTTCAGAGTTCATTTGTAGTGCTTTTCAATTACAGGGACATTTAGCTAAAAAAATCAATAACTGCATGAAAAATACCAAATGAAGTTAGAAAGGGTTGAAAATTGATGATGTGGCTTTGAATGGTGCATTTTGAACACACAAAAAGCCTGGAGTTCAAATAAGTTCAAGAAAATGAAATGCCTTTTTGCAACAGATGAGTTTATGTCCGAAACCTTGATACTTCGAAAGTGACTGTCCGTTTGGTACACGAAGTGCATCCATCTTTTGACGTAACCCTCTCAACTTTTTAGCACATGCTATGTGGGTGAAATGATGATACCATGTCAACTTTCAACCTTTTCAGAGTTCGTTTGTAGTGCTTTTCAATTTCAGGGTAATTAGCTCAGCAAAATCAATAACTGCATGAAAAATAATAAATGAAGTCAAAAGGGGTTGAAAATTGATGATGTGTCTTTGAATGGTGCATTTTGAACACAAAAAGCTGGGAGTTCAAATAAGTTCAAGAAAATGAAATGCCTTTTGTAACAGATGAGTTTATGTGCCAAAACCCTGATACTTCGAAAGAGACTGTCCGTTTTGTACACGAAGTGCATCCAGCTTTTTGCCTTAACCCTCTCAACGCTTTAGCACATGCTATGTGGGTGAAATGATGATACCATGCCAACTTTCAACCTTTTCAGAGTTCATTTGTAGTGCTTTTCAATTTCAGGGTCATTTATCTCAAAAAAATCAATAACTGCATGGAAAATAACAAATGAAGTCAGAAAGGGTTGAAAATTGATTATGTGGCTTTGAATGGTGCATTTTGAACACACAAAAAGCCTGGAGTTCAAATAAGTTCAAGAAAATGAAATGCCTTTTTGCAACAGATGAGTTTATGTCCGAAACCTTGATACTTCGAAAGTGACTGTCCGTTTTGTACACGAAGTGCATCCATCTTTTGACGTAACCCTCTCAACTTTTTAGCACATGCTATGTGGGTGAAATGATGATACCATGTCAACTTTCAACCTTTTCAGAGTTCGTTTGTAGTGCTTTTCAATTTCAGGGTAATTAGCTCAGCAAAATCAATAACTGCATGAAAAATAATAAATGAAGTCAAAAGGGGTTGAAAATTGATGATGTGTCTTTGAATGGTGCATTTTGAACACAAAAAGCTGGGAGTTCAAATAAGTTCAAGAAAATGAAATGCCTTTTGTAACAGATGAGTTTGTGTGCCAAAACCCTGATACTTCGAAAGAGACTGTCCGTTTTGTACACGAAGTGCATCCAGCTTTTTGCCTTAACCCTCTCAACGCTTTAGCACATGCTATGTGGGTGAAATGATGATACCATGCCAACTTTCAACCTTTTCAGAGTTCATTTGTAGTGCTTTTCAATTTCAGGGTCATTTATCTCAAAAAAATCAATAACTGCATGGAAAATAACAAATGAAGTCAGAAAGGGTTGAAAATTGATTATGTGGCTTTGAATGGTGCATTTTGAACACACAAAAAGACTGGAGTTCAAATAAGTTCAAGAAAATGAAATGCCTTTTTGTAACAGATGATTTTATGTGTGAAACCCTGATACTTCGAAAGAGCTTGTCCGTTTTGTACACTAAGTGCATCCAGCTTTTGCCGTAACCCTATCAACTTTTTAGCACATGCTATGTGGGTGAAATTATGATACCATGCCAACTTTCAACCTTTTCAGAGTTCATTTGTAGTGCTTTTCAATTTCAGGGTCATTTAGTTCAAAAAAATTAGTAAGTGCATGAAAAATACCAAATGAAGTCAGAAAGGGTTGAAAATTGATGATGTGGCTTTGAATGGTGCATTTTGAAACACAAAAATCTTGGAGTTCAAATAAGTTCAAGAAAATGAAATGCCTTTTGTAACAGATGAGTTTATATGCCGAAACCCTGATACTTCGAAAGAGACTGTCCGTTTTGTACACTAAGTGCGTCAAGCTTTTGTCGTAACCCTCTCAACTCTTTAGCACATGCTATGTGGGTGAAATGATGATACCATGCCAACTTTCAACCTTTTCAGAGTTCATTTGTAGTGCTTTTCAATTACAGGGACATTTAGCTAAAAAAATCAATAACTGCATGAAAAATACCAAATGAAGTTAGAAAGGGTTGAAAATTGTTGATGTGGCTTTTAATGGTGCATTTTGAACACACAAAAACCTTGGAGTTCAAATAAGTTCAAGAAAATGAAATGCCTTTTGTAATAGATGAGTTTATGTGCCGAAACCCTGATACTTCGAAAGAGACTGTCCGTTTTGTACACGAAGTACATCCAGCTTTTTGCCTTAACCCTCTCAACTCTTTAGCACATGCTATGTGGGTGAAATGATGATACCATGCGAACTTTCAACCTTTTCAGAGTTCATTTGTAGTGCTTTTCAATTTCAGGGTCATTTATCTCAAAAAAATCAATAACTGCATGGAAAATAACAAATGAAGTCAGAAAGGGTTGAAAATTAATGATGTGGCTTTGAATGGTGCATTTTGAACACACAAAAACCTTGGAGTTCAAATAAGTTCAAGAAAATGAAATGCCTTTTGTAACAGATGAGTTTATGTGCCGAAACCCTGATACTTCGAAAGAGACTGTCCGTTTTGTACACGAAGTACATCCAGCTTTTTGCCTTAACCCTCTCAACTCTTTAGCACATGCTATGTGGGTGAAATGATGATACCATGCGAACTTTCAACCTTTTCAGAGTTCATTTGTAGTGCTTTTCAATTACAGGGACATTTAGCTAAAAAAATCAATAACTGCATGAAAAATACCAAATGAAGTTAGAAAGGGTTGAAAATTGTTGATGTGGCTTTTAATGGTGCATTTTGAACACACAAAAACCTTGGAGTTCAAATAAGTTCAAGAAAATGAAATGCCTTTTGTAATAGATGAGTTTATGTGCCGAAACCCTGATACTTCGAAAGAGACTGTCCGTTTTGTACACGAAGTACATCCAGCTTTTTGCCTTAACCCTCTCAACTCTTTAGCACATGCTATGTGGGTGAAATGATGATACCATGCGAACTTTCAACCTTTTCAGAGTTCATTTGTAGTGCTTTTCAATTTCAGGGTCATTTATCTCAAAAAAATCAATAACTGCATGGAAAATAACAAATGAAGTCAGAAAGGGTTGAAAATTAATGATGTGGCTTTGAATGGTGCATTTTGAACACACAAAAACCTTGGAGTTCAAATAAGTTCAAGAAAATGAAATGCCTTTTGTAACAGATGAGTTTATGTGCCGAAACCCTGATACTTCGAAAGAGACTGTCCGTTTTGTACACGAAGTACATCCAGCTTTTTGCCTTAACCCTCTCAACTCTTTAGCACATGCTATGTGGGTGAAATGATGATACCATGCGAACTTTCAACCTTTTCAGAGTTCATTTGTAGTGCTTTTCAATTACAGGGACATTTAGCTAAAAAAATCAATAACTGCATGAAAAATACCAAATGAAGTTAGAAAGGGTTGAAAATTGATGATGTGGCTTTGAATGGTGCATTTTGAACACACAAAAAGCCTGGAGTTCAAATAAGTTCAAGAAAATGAAATGCCTTTTTGCAACAGATGAGTTTATGTCCGAAACCTTGATACTTCGAAAGTGACTGTCCGTTTGGTACACGAAGTGCATCCATCTTTTGACGTAACCCTCTCAACTTTTTAGCACATGCTATGTGGGTGAAATGATGATACCATGTCAACTTTCAACCTTTTCAGAGTTCGTTTGTAGTGCTTTTCAATTTCAGGGTAATTAGCTCAGAAAATCAATAACTGCATGAAAAATAATAAATGAAGTCAAAAGGGGTTGAAAATTGATGATGTGTCTTTGAATGGTGCATTTTGAACACAAAAAGCTGGGAGTTCAAATAAGTTCAAGAAAATGAAATGCCTTTTGTAACAGATGAGTTTATGTGCCAAAACCCTGATACTTCGAAAGAGACTGTCCGTTTTGTACACGAAGTGCATCCAGCTTTTTGCCTTAACCCTCTCAACGCTTTAGCACATGCTATGTGGGTGAAATGATGATACCATGCCAACTTTCAACCTTTTCAGAGTTCATTTGTAGTGCTTTTCAATTTCAGGGTCATTTATCTCAAAAAAATCAATAACTGCATGGAAAATAACAAATGAAGTCAGAAAGGGTTGAAAATTGATTATGTGGCTTTGAATGGTGCATTTTGAACACACAAAAAGACTGGAGTTCAAATAAGTTCAAGAAAATGAAATGCCTTTTTGTAACAGATGATTTTATGTGTGAAACCCTGATACTTCGAAAGAGCTTGTCCGTTTTGTACACTAAGTGCATCCAGCGTTTGCCGTAACCCTATCAACTTTTTAGCACATGCTATGTGGGTGAAATTATGATACCATGCCAACTTTCAACCTTTTCAGAGTTCATTTGTAGTGCTTTTCAATTTCAGGGTCATTTAGTTCAAAAAAATTAGTAAGTGCATGAAAAATACCAAATGAAGTCAGAAAGGGTTGAAAATTGATGATGTGGCTTTGAATGGTGCATTTTGAAACACAAAAATCTTGGAGCTCAAATAAGTTCAAGAAAATGAAATGCCTTTTGTAACAGATGAGTTTATATGCCGAAACCCTGATACTCCGAAAGAGACTGTCCGTTTTGTACACTAAGTGCGTCCAGCTTTTGTCGTAACCCTCTCAACTCTTTTGCACATGCTATGTGGGTGAAATGATGATACCATGCCAAATTTCAACCTTTTCAGAGTTCATTTGTAGTGCTTTTCAATTACAGGGACATTTAGCTAAAAAAATCAATAACTGCATGAAAAATACCAAATGAAGTTAGAAAGGGTTGAAAATTGATGATGTGGCTTTGAATGGTGCATTTTGAAACACAAAAAGCCTGGAGTTCAAAAAATTTCAAGAAAATGAAATGCCTTTTTGTAACAGATGAGTTTATGTCCGAAACCCTGATACTTCGAAAGGGACTGTCCGTTTTGTACACGAAGTGGATCCAGCTTTTGTCTTAACCCTGTCAACTCATTAGCACATGCTATTCGGGTGAAATGATGATACCATGCCAACTTTCAACCTTTTCAGAGTTCATTTGTAGTGCTTTTCAATTTCAGGGTCATTTATCTCAAAAAATTTAATAACTGCATGGAAAATAACAAATGAAGTCAGAAAGGCTTGATAATTGAACATGTGGCTTTGAATGGTGCATTCTGAACACGCAAAAAGCCTGTAGTTCAAATAAGTTCAAGAAAATGAAATGCCTTTTTGCAACAGATGAGTTTATGTCCGAAACCTTGATACTTCGAAAGTGACTGTCCGTTTTGTACACGAAGTGCATCCATCTTTTGACGTAACCCTCTCAACTTTTTAGCACATGCTATGTGGGTGAAATGATGATACCATGTCAACTTTCAACCTTTTCAGAGTTCGTTTGTAGTGCTTTTCAATTTCAGGGTAATTAGCTCACAAAAATCAATAACTGCATGAAAAATAATAAATTAAGTCAAAAGGGGTTGAAAATTGATGATGTGGCTTTGAATGGTGCATTTTGAACACAAAAAGCTAGGAGTTCAAATAAGTTCAAGAAAATGAAATGCCTTTTGTAACAGATGAGTTTATGTGCCAAAACCCTGATACTTCGAAAGAGACTGTCCGTTTTGTACACGAAGTGCATCCAGCTTTTTGCCTTAACCCTCTCAACTCTTTAGCACATGCTATGTGGGTGAAATGATGATACCATGCCAACTTTCAACCTTTTCAGAGTTCATTTGTAGTGCTTTTCAATTTCAGGGTCATTTATCTCAAAAAAATCAATAACTGCATGGAAAATAACAAATGAAGTCAGAAAGGGTTGAAAATTGATTATGTGGCTTTGAATGGTGCATTTTGAACACACAAAAAGACTGGAGTTCAAATAAGTTCAAGAAAATGAAATGCCTTTTTGTAACAGATGAGTTTATGTGTGAAACCCTGATACTTCGAAAGAGCTTGTCCATCTTGTACACTAAGTGCATCCAGCTTTTGCCGTAACCCTATCAACTTTTTAGCACATGCTATGTGGGTGAAATTATGATACCATGCCAACTTTCAACCTTTTCAGAGTTCATTTGTAGTGCTTTTCAATTTCAGGGTCATTTAGCTAAAAAAAATCAATAACTGCATGAAAAATAACAAATGAAGTCAGAAGGGGTTGAAAATTGATGATGTGGCTTTGAATGGTGCATTTTGAACACACAAAAAGCCTGGAGTTCAAAAAATTTCAAGAAAATGAAATGCCTTTTTGTAACAGATGAGTTTATGTCCGAAACCCTGATACTTCGAAAGGGACTGTCCGTTTTGTACACGAAGTGGATCCAGCTTTTGTCTTAACCCTGTCAACTCATTAGCACATGCTATGTGGGTGAAATGATGATACCATGCCAACTTTCAACCTTTTCAGAGTTCATTTGTAGTGCTTTTCAATTTCAGGGTCATTTATCTCAAAAAAATCAATAACTGCATGGAAAATAACAAATGAAGTCAGAAAGGGTTGAAAATTGATTATGTGGCTTTGAATGGTGCATTTTGAACACACAAAAAGACTGGAGTTCAAATAAGTTCAAGAAAATGAAATGCCTTTTTGTAACAGATGAGTTTATGTGTGAAACCCTGATACTTCGAAAGAGCTTGTCCATCTTGTACACTAAGTGCATCCAGCTTTTGCCGTAACCCTATCAACTTTTTAGCACATGCTATGTGGGTGAAATTATGATACCATGCCAACTTTCAACCTTTTCAGAGTTCATTTGTAGTGCTTTTCAATTTCAGGGTCATTTAGCTAAAAAAAATCAATAACTGCATGAAAAATAACAAATGAAGTCAGAAGGGGTTGAAAATTGATGATGTGGCTTTGAATGGTGCATTTTGAACACACAAAAAGCCTGGAGTTCAAAAAATTTCAAGAAAATGAAATGCCTTTTTGTAACAGATGAGTTTATGTCCGAAACCCTGATACTTCGAAAGGGACTGTCCGTTTTGTACACGAAGTGGATCCAGCTTTTGTCTTAACCCTGTCAACTCATTAGCACATGCTATGTGGGTGAAATGATGATACCATGCCAACTTTCAACCTTTTCAGAGTTCATTTGTAGTGCTTTTCAATTTTAGGGTCATTTATCTCAAAAAATTTAATAACTGCTTGGAAAATAACAAATGAAGTCAGAAAGGCTTGATAATTGAACATGTGGCTTTGAATGGTGCATTCTGAACACGCAAAAAGCCTGGAGTTCAAATAAGTTCAAGAAAATGAAATGCCTTTTTGCAACAGATGAGTTTATGTCCGAAACCTTGATACTTCGAAAGTGACTGTCCGTTTTGTACACGAAGTGCATCCATCTTTTGACGTAACCCTCTCAACTTTTTAGCACATGCTATGTGGGTGAAATGATGATACCATGTCAACTTTCAACCTTTTCAGAGTTCGTTTGTAGTGCTTTTCAATTTCAGGGTAATTAGCTCAGAAAAATCAATAACTGCATGAAAAATAATAAATTAAGTCAAAAGGGGTTGAAAATTGATGATGTGGCTTTGAATGGTGCATTTTGAACACAAAAAGCTGGGAGTTCAAATAAGTTCAAGAAAATGAAATGCCTTTTGTAACAGATGAGTTTATGTGCCAAAACCCTGATACTTCGAAAGAGACTGTCCGTTTTGTACACGAAGTGCATCCAGCTTTTTGCCTTAACCCTCTCAACTCTTTAGCACATGCTATGTGGGTGAAATGATGATACCATGCCAACTTTCAACCTTTTCAGAGTTCATTTGTAGTGCTTTTCAATTTCAGGGTCATTTATCTCAAAAAAATCAATAACTGCATGGAAAATAACAAATGAAGTCAGAAAGGGTTGAAAATTGATTATGTGGCTTTGAATGGTGCATTTTGAACACACAAAAAGACTGGAGTTCAAATAAGTTCAAGAAAATGAAATGCCTTTTTGTAACAGATGAGTTTATGTGTGAAACCCTGATACTTCGAAAGAGCCTGTCCGTCTTGTACACTAAGTGCATCCAGCTTTTGCCGTAACCCTATCAACTTTTTAGCACATGCTATGTGGGTGAAATTATGATACCATGCCAACTTTCAACCTTTTCAGAGTTCATTTGTAGTGCTTTTCAATTTCAGGGTCATTTAGTTCAAAAAAATTAGTAAGTGCATGAAAAATACCAAATGAAGTCAGAAAGGGTTGAAAATTGATGATGTGGCTTTGAATGGTGCATTTTGAAACACAAAAATCTTGGAGTTCAAATAAGTTCAAGAAAATGAAATGCCTTTTGTAACAGATGAGTTTATATGCCGAAACCCTGATACTTCGAAAGAGACTGTCCGTTTTGTACACTAAGTGCGTCAAGCATTTGTCGTAACCCTCTCAACTCTTTAGCACATGCTATGTGGGTGAAATGATGATACCATGCATACTTTCAACCTTTTCAGAGTTCATTTGTAGTGCTTTTCAATTACAGGGACATTTAGCTAAAAAAATCAATAACTGCATGAAAAATACCAAATGGAGTTAGAAAGGGTTGAAAATTGATGATGTGGCTTTGAATGGTGCATTTTGAACACACAAAAACCTTGGAGTTCAAATAAGTTCAAGAAAATGAAATGTCTTTTGTAACAGATGAGTTTATGTGCCGAAACCCTAATACTTCGAAAGAGACTGTCCGTTTTGTACACGAAGTACATCCAGCTTTTTGCCTTAACCCTCTCAACTCTTTAGCACATGTTATGTGGGTGAAATGATGATACCATGCCAACTTTCAACCTTTCCAGAGTTCATTTGTAGTGATTTTCAATTTCAGGGTCACTTATATCAAAAAAATCAATAACTGCATGGAAAATAACAAATGAAGTCAGAAAGGGTTGAAAATTGATGATGTGGCTTTGAATGGTGCATTTTGAACACACAAAAAGACTGGAGTTCAAATACGTTCAAGAAAATGAAATGCCTTTTTGTAACAGATGAGTTTATGTGTGAAACCCTGATACTTCGACAGAGCTTGTCCGTTTTGTACACAAAGTGCATCCAGCTTTTGCCGTAACCCTATCAACTTTTTAGCACATGCTATGTGGGTGAAATTATGATACCATGACAACTTTCAACCTTTTCAGAGTTCATTTGTAGTGGTTGTCAATTACAGGGACATTTAGCTGGAAAAAATCAATAACTGCATGAAAAATAGCAAATGAAGTCAAAAAGGGTTGAAAATTGATGATGTGGGTTTGAATGGTGCATTTTGAACACACAAAAATCTTGGAGTTCAAATAAGCTCAAGAAAATGAAATGCCTTTTGTAACAGATGAGTTTATATGCCGAAACCCTGATACTTCGAAAGAGACAATCCGTTTTGTACCCGAAGTGCATCCAGCTTTTGTCGTAACCCACTCAACTTTTTAGCACATGCTATTTGGGTGAAATGATGATACCATGCCAACTTTCAACCTTTTCAGAGTTCATTTGTTGTGCTTTTCAATTTCTGGGTCATTTAGCTCTAAAAAATCAATAACTGCATGAAAGATACCAAATGAAGTTAGAAAGGGTTGAAAATTGATGATGTGGCTTTGAATGGTGCATTTTGAACACACAAAAACCTTGGAGTTCGAATAAGTTCAAGAAAATGAAATGCCTTTTGTAAGAGATGAGTTTATATGCCGAACCCTGATACTTCGAAAGAGATTGTCCGTTTTGTACACGAAGTGTGTCCAGCTTTTGCCGTAACCCTCTGAACTCTTTAGCACGTGCTATGTGGGTGAAATGATGATACCATGCCAACTTTCAACATTTTCAGAGTTCATTTGTAGTGCTTTTCAATTACAGGGTCATTTAGCTCAAAAAAATCAATAACTGCATGAAAAATAACAAATGAAGTCAGAAAGGGTTGAAAATTGATGATGTGTTTTGAATGGTGCATTTTGAACACAAAAAAAGCTTGGAGTTCAAATAAGTTCAATAAAATGAAATGCCATTTGGTAACAAATGAGTTTATGTCCGAAACCCTGATACTTCGAAAGAGACTATCCGTTTTGTACACGAAGTGCATACGGCTTTTGCCGTAACCCTCTCAACTTTTTAGCACATGCTATGTGGGTGAAATTATGATACCATGCCAACTTTCAACCTTTTCAGAGTTCATTTGTAGTGCTTTTCAATTTCAGGGTCATTTAGCTCAAAAAAAATTAGTAAGTGCATGAAAAATACCAAATGAAGTCACAAATGGTTGAAAATTGATGATGTGGCTTTGAGTGGTGAATTTTGAACAGACAAAAAGCTTGGAGTTCAAATAAGTTCAAGAAAATGAAATGCCTTTTGTAACAGATGAGTTTATATGCCGAAACCCTGATACTTCGAAAGAGATTGTCCGTTTTGTACACTAAGTGCGTCCATCTTTTGTCGTAACCCTCTCAACTCTTTAGCACATGCTATGTGGGTGAAATGATGATACCATGCCAACTTTCAACCTTTTTAGAGTTCATTTGTAGTGCTTTTCAATTACAGGGACATTTAGCTAAACAAATCAATAACTGCATGAAAAATACCAAATGAAGTTAGAAAGGGTTGAAAATTGATGATGTGGCTTTGAATGGTGCATTTTGAACACACAAAAACCTTGGAGTTCAAATAAGTTCAAGAAAATGAAATGTCTTTTGTAACAGATGAGTTTATGTGCCGAAACCCTAATACTTCGAAAGGGACTGTCCGTTTTGTACACGAAGTACATCCAGCTTTTTGCCTTAACCCTCTCAACTCTTTAGCACATGCTATGTGGGTGAAATGATGATACCATGCGAACTTTCAACCTTTTCAGAGTTCATTTGTTGTGCTTTTCAATTTCAGGGTCATTTATCTCAAAAAAATCAATAAGTGCATGAAAAATAACAAATGAAGTCAGAAAGGGTTGAAAATTGATGATGTGGCTTTGAATGGTGCATTTTGAACACACAAAAATCTTGGAGTTCAAATAAGTTCAAGAAAATGAAATGTCTTTTCTAACAGATGAGTTTATATGCCGAAACCCTGATACTTCGAAAGAGATTGTCCGTTTTGTACACTAAGTGCGTCCAGCTTTTGTCGTGACCCTCTCAACTCTTTAGCACATGCTATGTGGGTGAAATGATGATACCATGCCAACTTTCAACCTTTTCAGAGTTCATTTGTAGTGGTTGTCAATTACAGGGACATTTAGCTGGAAAAAATAAATAACTGCATGAAAAATAACAAATGATGTCAGAAAGGGTTGAAAATTGATGATGTGGGTTTGAATGGTGCATTTTGAACACACAAAAATCTTGGAGTTCAAATAAGCTCAAGAAAATGAAATGCCTTTTGGTAACAGATGAGTTTTTGTCCGAAACCTGATACTTCGAAAGAGACTCTCCGTTTTGTACCCGAAGTGCATCCAGCTTTTGTCGTAACCCTCTCAACTTTTTAGCACATGCTATGTGGGTGAAATGATGATACCATGCCAAGTTTCAACCTTTTCAGAGTTCATTTGTTGTGCTTTTCAATTTCAGGGTCATTTACCTAAAAAAAAAAATAACTGCATGAAAGATACCAAATGAAGTTAGAAAGGGTTGAAAATTGATGATGTGGCTTTGAATGGTGCATTTTGAACACACAAAAATACTGGAGTTCAAATAAGTTCAAGAAAATGAAATGCCTTTTTGTAACAGATGAGTTTATGTCTGAAACCCTGATACTTCGAAAGAGCTTGTCCGTTTTGTACACGAAGTGCATCCAGCTTTTGTCGTAACCCTATCAACTTTTTAGCACATGCTATGTGGGTGAAATTATGATACCATTCCAACTTTCAACCTTTTCAGAGTTCATTTGTAGTGCTTTTCAATTTTAGGGTCATTTAGTTCAAAAAAATTAGTAAGTGCATGAAAAATACCAAATGAAGTCAGAAAGGGTTAAAATTGATGATGTGGCTTTGAATGGTGCATTTTGAACACACAAAAATCTTGGAGTTCAAATAAGTTCAAGAAAATGAAATGCCTTTTGTAAAAGATGAGTTTATATGCCGAAACCCTGATACTTTGGAAGAGACTATCCGTTTTGTACACTAAGTGCGTCCAGCTTTCGTCGTAACCCTCTAAACTCTTTAGCACATGCTATGTGGGTGAAATGATGATACCATGCCAACTTTCAACCTTTTCAGATTTCGGTTGTAGTGCTTTTCAATTTCAGGGTGATTAGCTCAAAAAAAATCAACAATGCATGAAAAATTACAAATGAAGTCAAAAGGGGTTGAAAATTGATGATGTGGCTTTGAATGGTGCATTTTGAACACAAAAAGCTTGGAGTTCAAATAAGTTCAAGGAAATGAAATGCCTTTTGTAACAGATGAGTTTATGTGCCAAAACCCTGATACTTCGAAAGAGACTGTCCGTTTTGCACACGAAGTGCATCCATCTTCTTGCCGTAACCCTCTCAACTGTTTATCACATGCTATGTGGGTGAAATGATGATACCATGGCAACTTTCAACCTTTTCAGAGTTCATTTGTTGTGCTTTTCAATTTCAGGGTCATTTATCTTAAAAAAATCAATAACTGCATGGAAAATAACAAATGAAGTCAGAAAGGGTTGAAAATTGATGATGTGGCTTTGAATGGTGCATTTTGAACACACAAAAAGCTTGGAGTTCAAATAAGTTCAAGAAAATGAAATGCCTTTTGTAACAGATGAGTTTATATGCCGAAACCCTGATACTTCGAAAGAGATTGTCCCTTTTGTAGACGAAGTGCGTCCAAATTTTGTCGTAACCCTCTCAACTCTTTAGCACATGCTATGTGGGTGAAATGATGATACCATGCCAACTTTCAACCTTTTGAGCGAGTTCATTTGTAGTGCTTTTCAATTTCAGGGACATTTAGCTCAAAAAAATCAATAACTACATGAAAAAAACAAATCAAGTCAAAAGGGGTTGAAAATTGATGATGTGGCTTTGAATGGTGCATTTTGAACACAAAAAGCTGGGAGTTCAAATAAGTTCAAGAAAATGAAATACCTTTTGTAACAGATGAGTTTATGTGCCGAAACCCTGATACTTCGAAAGTGATTGTCCGTTTTGTACACGAAGTGTGTCCAGCTTTTGCCGTAACCCTCTGAACTCTTTAGCACGTGCTATGTGGGTGAAATGATGATACCATGCCAACTTTCAACATTTTCAGAGTTCATTTGTAGTGCTTTTCAATTACAGGGTCATTTAGCTCAAAAAAATCAATAACTGCATGAAAAATAACGAATGAAGTCAGAAAGGGTTGAAAATTTATGATGTGGCTTTGAATGGTGCATTTTGAACACACAAAAAGCTTGGAGTTCAAATAAGTTCAAGAAAATGAAATGCCTTTTGGTAACAGATGAGTTTATGTCCGAAACCCTCATACTTCGAAAGAGACTATCCGTTTTGTACACGAAGTGCATACAGCTTTTGCCGTAACCCTCTCAACTTTTTAGCACATGCTATGTGGGTGAAATTATGATACCATGCCAACTTTCAACCTTTTCAGAGTTCATTTGTAGTGCTTTTCAATTTCAGGGTCATTTAGCTCAAAAAAAATTAGTAAGTGCATGAAAAATACCAAATGAAGTCACAAATGGTTGAAAATTGATGATGTGGCTTTGAGTGGTGAATTTTGAACACACAAAAAGCTTGGAGTTCAAATAAGTTCAAGAAAATGAAATGCCTTTTGTAACAGATGGGTTTATGTGCCGAAACCATGATACTTCAAAAGAGACTGTCCGTTTTGTACACGAAGTGCATCCAGCTTTTGCCGTAACCCTCTCAACTCTTTAGCACATGCTATATGGGTGAAATGATGATACGAAGGCAACTTTAAACCTTTTCAGAGTTCATTTGTAGTGCTTTTCAATTTCAGGGCCATTTAGCTAAAAAAACAATAACTGCATGAAAAATAACAAATGAAGTCAGAAAGGGTTGAAAATTGATGATGTGGCTTTGAATGGTGCATTTTGGACACACAAAAAGGCTGGAGTTCAAAGAAGTTCAAGAAAATGAAATTCCTTTTTGTAACAGATGGGTTTATGTCCGAAAACCTGATACATCGAAAGAGACTGTTCGTTTTGTACACGAAGTGCATCCAGCTTTTGCCGTAACCCTGTCAACTTTTTAGCACATGCTATGTGGGTGAAATTATGATACCATGCCAACTTTCAACCTTTTCAGGGTTCGGTTGTAGTGCTTTTCAATTTCAGGGTAATTAGCTCAAAAAAAATCAACAACTGCATGAAAAATAACAAATGAAGACAAAAGGGGTTGAAAATTGATGATGTGGCTTTGAATGGTGCATTTTGAACACAAAAATCTTGGACTTCAAATAAGTTCAAAAAAATGAAATGCCTTTTGTAACAGATGAGTTTATGTGCCGAAACCCTGATACTTCGAAAGAGACTGTCCGTTTTGAACACGAAGTGCATCCAGCATTTTGCCTTAACCCTCTCAACTCTTTAGCACATGCTATGTGGGTGAAATGATGATACCATGCTAGCTTTCAACATTTTCAGAGTTCATTTGTAGTGCTTTTCAATTTCAGGGTCATTTATCTCAAAAAAATCAATAACTGCATGGAAAATAACAAATGAAGTCAGAAAGGGTTGAAAATTGATGATGTGGCTTTGAATGGTGCATTTTGAACACACAAAAAGACTGGAGTTGAAATAAGTTCAAGAAAATGAAATGCCTTTTTGTAACAGATGAGTTTATGTGTGAAACCGTGATACTTCGAAAGAGCTTGTCCGTATTGTACACGAAGTGCATCCAGCTTTTGTCGTAACCCTATCAACTTTTTAGCACATGCTATGTGGGTGAAATTATGATACCATGCCAACTTTCAACCTTTTCAGAGTTCATTTGTAGTGCTTTTCAATTTTAGGGCCATTTAGTTCAAAAAAATTAGTAAGTGCATGAAAAATACCAAATGAAGTCAGAAAGGGTTAAAATTGATGATGTGGCTTTGAATGGTGCATTTTGAACACACAAAAATCTTGGAGTTCAAATAAGTTCAAGAGAATGAAATGCCTTTTGTAAAAGATGAGTTTATATGCCGAAACCCTGATACTTCGAAAGAGACTGTCCGTTTTGTACACTAAGTGCGTCCAGCTTTTGTCGTAACCCGCTCAACTCTTTAGCACATGCTATGTGGGTGAAATGATGATACCATGCCAACTTTCAACCTTTTCAGAGTTCATTTGTAGTGCTTTTCAATTACAGGGACATTCAGCTTGAAAAAATCAAGAACTGCATGAAAAATAACAAATGAAGTCAAAAGGCGTTGAAAATTGATGATGTGGCTTTGAATGGTGCATTTTGAACACAAAAAGCTTGGAGTTCAAATAAGTTCAAGAAAATGAAATGCCTTTTGTAACAGATGATTTATGTGCCAAAACCCTGATACTTCGAAAGAGACTTTCCGTTCTATACATGAAGTGCATCCATCTTTTTGCCATAACCCTCTCAACTCTTTAGCACATCCTATGTGGGTGAAATGCTGATACCATGGCAACTTTCAACCTTTTCAGAGTTCATTTGTGGTGCTTTTCAATTTCAGGGTCATTTATCTCAAAAAAATCAATAACTGCATGGAAAATAACAAATGAAGTCAGAAAGGGTTGAAAATTGATGATGTGGCTTTGAATGGTGCATTTTGAACACACAAAAAGCTTGGAGTTCAAATAAGTTCAAGAAAATGAAATGCCTTTTGGTAAGAGATGAGATTTTGTCCGAAATCCTGATACTTCGAAAGAGACTATCCGTTTTGTACACGAAGTGCATCCATCTTTTGCCGTAACCCTCTCAACTTTTTAGCACATGCTATGTGGGTGAAATGATTATACCATGCCAACTTTCAACCTTTTCAGAGTTCATTTGTTGTGCTTTTCAATTTCAGGGTCATTTAGCTAAAAAAATCAATAACTGCATGAAAAATACCAAATGAAGTTAGAAAGGGTTGAAAATTGATGATGTGGCTTTGAATGGTGCATTTTGAACACACAAAAGCCTTGGAGTTCGAATAAGTTCAATAAAATGAAATGCCTTTTGTAAGAGATGAGTTTATATGACGAAACCCTGGTACTTCGAAAGAGATTGTCCGTTTTGTACACGAACTGTGTCCAGCTTTTGCCGTAACCCTCTGAACTCTTTAGCACATGCTATGTGGGTGAAATGATGATACCATGCCAACTTTCAACATTTTCAGAGTTCATTTCTAGTGCTTTTCAATTACAGGGACATTTAGCTCAAAAAAATCAATAACTGCGTGAAAAATAACAAATGAAGTCAGAAAGGGTTGAAAATTGATGATGTGGCTTTGAATGGTGCACTTTGAACACACAAAAAGCTTGGAGTTCAAATAAGTTCAAGAAAATGAAATGCCTTTTTGTAACAGATGAGTTTATGTGTGAAACCGTGATACTTCGAAAGAGCTTGTCCGTATTGTACACGAAGTGCATCCAGCTTTTGTCGTAACCCTATCAACTTTTTAGCACATGCTATGTGGGTGAAATTATGATACCATGCCAACTTTCAACCTTTTCAGAGTTCATTTGTAGTGCTTTTCAATTTTAGGGCCATTTAGTTCAAAAAAATTAGTAAGTGCATGAAAAATACCAAATGAAGTCAGAAAGGGTTAAAATTGATGATGTGGCTTTGAATGGTGCATTTTGAACACACAAAAATCTTGGAGTTCAAATAAGTTCAAGAGAATGAAATGCCTTTTGTAAAAGATGAGTTTATATGCCGAAACCCTGATACTTCGAAAGAGACTGTCCGTTTTGTACACTAAGTGCGTCCAGCTTTTGTCGTAACCCGCTCAACTCTTTAGCACATGCTATGTGGGTGAAATGATGATACCATGCCAACTTTCAACCTTTTCAGAGTTCATTTGTAGTGCTTTTCAATTACAGGGACATTCAGCTTGAAAAAATCAAGAACTGCATGAAAAATAACAAATGAAGTCAAAAGGCGTTGAAAATTGATGATGTGGCTTTGAATGGTGCATTTTGAACACAAAAAGCTTGGAGTTCAAATAAGTTCAAGAAAATGAAATGCCTTTTGTAACAGATGATTTATGTGCCAAAACCCTGATACTTCGAAAGAGACTTTCCGTTCTATACATGAAGTGCATCCATCTTTTTGCCATAACCCTCTCAACTCTTTAGCACATCCTATGTGGGTGAAATGCTGATACCATGGCAACTTTCAACCTTTTCAGAGTTCATTTGTGGTGCTTTTCAATTTCAGGGTCATTTATCTCAAAAAAATCAATAACTGCATGGAAAATAACAAATGAAGTCAGAAAGGGTTGAAAATTGATGATGTGGCTTTGAATGGTGCATTTTGAACACACAAAAAGCTTGGAGTTCAAATAAGTTCAAGAAAATGAAATGCCTTTTGGTAAGAGATGAGATTTTGTCCGAAATCCTGATACTTCGAAAGAGACTATCCGTTTTGTACACGAAGTGCATCCATCTTTTGCCGTAACCCTCTCAACTTTTTAGCACATGCTATGTGGGTGAAATGATTATACCATGCCAACTTTCAACCTTTTCAGAGTTCATTTGTTGTGCTTTTCAATTTCAGGGTCATTTAGCTAAAAAAATCAATAACTGCATGAAAAATACCAAATGAAGTTAGAAAGGGTTGAAAATTGATGATGTGGCTTTGAATGGTGCATTTTGAACACACAAAAACCTTGGAGTTCGAATAAGTTCAATAAAATGAAATGCCTTTTGTAAGAGATGAGTTTATATGACGAAACCCTGGTACTTCGAAAGAGATTGTCCGTTTTGTACACGAACTGTGTCCAGCTTTTGCCGTAACCCTCTGAACTCTTTAGCACATGCTATGTGGGTGAAATGATGATACCATGCCAACTTTCAACATTTTCAGAGTTCATTTCTAGTGCTTTTCAATTACAGGGACATTTAGCTCAAAAAAATCAATAACTGCGTGAAAAATAACAAATGAAGTCAGAAAGGGTTGAAAATTGATGATGTGGCTTTGAATGGTGCACTTTGAACACACAAAAAGCTTGGAGTTCAAATAAGTTCAAGAAAATGAAATGCCTTTTGGTAACAGATGAGTTTATGTCCGAAACCCTGATACTTCGAAAGAGACTATCCGTTTTGTACACGAAGTGCATCCAGCTTTTGTCGTAACCCTCTCAACTTTTTAGCACATGCTAGGTGGGTGAAATGATGATACGATGCCAACTTTCAACCTTTTCAGAGTTCATTTGTAATGCTTTTCAATTTCAGGGTCATTTAGCTCAAAAAAATTAGTAAGTGCATGAAAAATACCAAATGAAGTCAGAAATGGTTGAAAATTGATGATGTGGCTTTGAGTGGTGAATTTTGAACACACAAAAAGATTGGAGTTCAAATACGTTCATGAAAATGAAATGCCTTTTGTAACAGATGGATTTATGTGTCGAAACCTTGATACTTCAAAAGAGACTGTCCGTTTTGTACACGAAGTGCATCCAGCTTTTGCCGAACCCTCCCAACTCTTTAGCACATGCTAGGTGGGTGAAATGATGATACGAAGGCAACTTTAAACCTTTACAGAGTTCATTTGTAGTGCTTTTCAATTTCAGGGCCATTTAGCTCAAAAAAATCAATAACTGCATGAAAAATAACAAATGAAGTCAGAAAGGGTTGAAAATTGATGATGTGGCTTTGAATGGTGCATTTTGGACACACAAAAAGCCTGGAGTTCAAAGAAGTTCAAGAAAATGAAATTTCTTTTTGTAACAGATGGGTTTATGTCCGAAACCCTGATACATCGAAAGAGACTGTTCGTTTTGTACACGAAGTCCATCCAGCTTTTGCCGTAACCCTCTCAACTTTTTAGCACATGCTATGTGGGTGAAATGATGATACCATGCCAACATTCAACCTTTTCAGAGTTCAGTTGTTGTGCTTTTCAATTTCAGGGTAATTAGCTCAAAAAAAATCAACAACTGCATGAAAAATAACAAATGAAGTCAAAAGGGGTTGAAAATTGATGATGTGGCTTGGAATGGTGCATTTTGAACACAAAAAGCTTGGAGTTCAAATAAGTTCAAGAAAATGAAATGCCTTTTGTAACAGATGAGTTTACGTGCCAAAACCCTGATACTTCGAAAGAGACTGTCCGTTCTGTACACGAAGTGCATCCATCTTTTTGCCGTAACCCTCTCAACTCTTTAGCACATGCTATGTGGGTGAAATGATGATACGATGCCAACTTTCAACCTTTTCAGAGTTCATTTGTAATGCTTTTCAATTTCAGGGTCATTTAGCTCAAAAAAATTAGTAAGTGCATGAAAAATACCAAATGAAGTCAGAAATGGTTGAAAATTGATGATGTGGCTTTGAGTGGTGAATTTTGAACACACAAAAAGCTTGGAGTTCAAATACGTTCATGAAAATGAAATGCCTTTTGTAATAGATGGATTTATGTGTCGAAACCTTGATACTTCAAAAGAGACTGTCCGTTTTGTACACGAAGTGCATCCAGCTTTTGCCGAACCCTCCCAACTCTTTAGCACATGCTAGGTGGGTGAAATGATGATACGAAGGCAACTTTAAACCTTTACAGAGTTCATTTGTAGTGCTTTTCAATTTCAGGGCCATTTAGCTCAAAAAAATCAATAACTACATGAAAAATAACAAATGAAGTCAGAAAGGGTTGAAAATTGATGATGTGGCTTTGAATGGTGCATTTTGGACACACAAAAAGCCTGGAGTTCAAAGAAGTTCAAGAAAATGAAATTTCTTTTTGTAACAGATGGGTTTATGTCCGAAACCCTGATACATCGAAAGAGAGTGTTCGTTTTGTACACGAAGTCCATCCAGCTTTTGCCGTAACCCTCTCAACTTTTTAGCACATGCTATGTGGGTGAAATGATGATACCATGCCAACTTTCAGCCTTTGCAGAGTTCGGTTGTAGTGGTTTTTAATTTCAGGGACATTTAGCTCAAAAAAATCAATAACTGCATGAAAATAACAAATGAAGTCAGAAAGGGTTGAAAATTGATGATGTGGCTTTGAATGGTGCATTTTGAACACACAAAAAGCCTGGAGTACAAATAAGTTCAAGAAAACTAAATGCCTTTCCGTAATAGATGAGTTTATGTCCGAAACCCTGATACATCGAAAGAGACTGTTCGTTTTGTACACGAAGTGCATCCAGCTTTTGCCGTAACCCTCTCAACTTTTTAGCACATGCTATGTGGGTGAAATGATGATACCATGCCAACATTCAACCTTTTCAGAGTTCGGTTGTAGTGCTTTTCAATTTCAGGGTAATTAGCTCAAACAAAATCAACAACTGCATGAAAAATAACAAATGAAGTCAAAAGGGGTTGAAAATTGATGATGTGGCTTGGAATGGTGCATTTTGAACACAAAAAGCTTGGAGTTCAAATAAGTTCAAGAAAATGAAATGCCTTTTGTAACAGATGAGTTTACGTGCCAAAACCCTGATACTTCGAAAGAGACTGTCCGTTCTGTACACGAAGTGCATCCATCTTTTTGCCGTAACCCTCTCAACTCTTTAGCACATGCTATGTGGGTGAAATGATGATACGATGCCAACTTTCAACCTTTTCAGAGTTCATTTGTAATGCTTTTCAATTTCAGGGTCATTTAGCTCAAAAAAATTAGTAAGTGCATGAAAAATACCAAATGAAGTCAGAAATGGTTGAAAATTGATGATGTGGCTTTGAGTGGTGAATTTTGAACACACAAAAAGCTTGGAGTTCAAATACGTTCATGAAAATGAAATGCCTTTTGTAACAGATGGATTTATGTGTCGAAACCTTGATACTTCAAAAGAGACTGTCCGTTTTGTACACGAAGTGCATCCAGCTTTTGCCGAACCCTCCCAACTCTTTAGCACATGCTAGGTGGGTGAAATGATGATACGAAGGCAACTTTAAACCTTTACAGAGTTCATGTGTAGTGCTTTTCAATTTCAGGGCCATTTAGCTCAAAAAAATCAATAACTGCATGAAAAATAACAAATGAAGTCAGAAAGGGTTGAAAATTGATGATGTGGCTTTGAATGGTGCATTTTGGACACACAAAAAGCCTGGAGTTCAAAGAAGTTCAAGAAAATGAAATTTCTTTTTGTAACAGATGGGTTTATGTCCGAAACCCTGATACATCGAAAGAGGCTGTTCGTTTTGTACACGAAGTCCATCCAGCTTTTGCCGTAACCCTCTCAACTTTTTAGCACATGCTATGTGGGTGAAATGATGATACCATGCCAACTTTCAGCCTTTGCAGAGTTCGGTTGTAGTGGTTTTTAATTTCAGGGACATTTAGCTCAAAAAAATCAATAACTGCATGAAAATAACAAATGAAGTCAGAAAGGGTTGAAAATTGATGATGTGGCTTTGAATGGTGCATTTTGAACACACAAAAACCTGGAGTACAAATAAGTTCAAGAAAATTAAATGCCTTTCCGTAATAGATGAGTTTATGTCCGAAACCCTGATACATCGAAAGAGACTGTTCGTTTTGTACACGAAGTGCATCCAACTTTTGCCGTAACCCTCTCAACTTTTTAGCACATGCTATGTGGGTGAAATGATGATACCATGCCAACATTCAACCTTTTCAGAGTTCGGTTGTAGTGCTTTTCAATTTCAGGGTAATTAGCTCAAAAAAAATCAACAACTGCATGAAAAATAACAAATGAAGTCAAAAGGGGTTGAAAATTGATGATGTGGCTTGGAATGGTGCATTTTGAACACAAAAAGCTTGGAGTTGAAATAAGTTCAAGAAAATGAAATGCCTTTTGTAACAGATGAGTTTACGTGCCAAAACCCTGATACTTCGAAAGAGACTGTCCGTTCTGTACACGAAGTGCATCCATCTTTTTGCCGTAACCCTCTCAACTCTTTAGCACATGCTATGTGGGTGAAATGATGATACCATGCCAACTTTCAACCTTTTCTGAGTTCATTTGTGGTGCTTTTCAATTTCAGGGTCATTTATCTCAAAAAAATCAATAACTGCATGGAAAATAACAAATGAATTCAGAAAGGGTTGAAAATTGGTGATGTGGCTTTGAATGGTGCATTTTGAACACACAAAAAGACTGGAGTTCAAATAAGTTCAATAAAATGAAATGCCTTTTGTAACAGATGAGTTTATATGCCGAAACCCTGATACTTCGAAAGAGACTGTCCCTTTTGTAGACGAAGTGCGTCGAACTTTTGTCGTAACCCTCTCAACTCTTTATCACATGCTATGTGGGTGAAATGATGATACCATGCCAACTTTCAACCTTTTCAGAGTTCATTTGTAGTGGTTTTTAATTTCAGGGACATTTAGCTCAAAAAAATCAATAACTCCATGAAAATAACAAATGAAGTCAGAAAGGGTTGAAAATTGATGATGTGGCTTTGAATGGTGCATTTTGAACACACAAAAAGCCTGGAGTACAAATAAGTTCAAGAAAATGAAATGCCTTTTTGTAATAGATGAGTTTATGACCGAAACCCTGATACATCGAAAGAGACTGTTCATTTTGTACACGAAGTGCATCCAGCTTTTTCCGTAACCCTCTCAACTTTTTAGCACATGCTATGTGGGTGAAATGATGATACCATGCCAACATTCAACCTTTTCAGAGTTCGGTTGTAGTGCTTTTCAATTTCAGGGTAATTAGCTCAAAAAAATCAACAACTGCATGAAAAATAACAAATGAAGTCAAAAGGGGTTGAAAATTGATGATGTGGCTTGGAATGGTGCATTTTGAACACACAAAAAGCTTGGAGTTCAAATAAGTTCAAGAAAATGAAATGCCTTTTGGTAACAGATGAGTTTATGTCCGAAACCCTGATACTTCGAAAGAGACTATCCGTTTTGTACACGAAGTGCATCCAGCTTTTGTCGTAACCCTCTCAACTTTTTAGCACATGCTAGGTGGGTGAAATGATGATACGATGCCAACTTTCAACCTTTTCAGAGTTCATTTGTAATGCTTTTCAATTTCAGGGTCATTTAGCTCAAAAAAATTAGTAAGTGCATGAAAAATACCAAATGAAGTCAGAAATGGTTGAAAATTGATGATGTGGCTTTGAGTGGTGAATTTTGAACACACAAAAAGCTTGGAGTTCAAATACGTTCATGAAAATGAAATGCCTTTTGTAACAGATGGATTTATGTGTCGAAACCTTGATACTTCAAAAGAGACTGTCCGTTTTGTACACGAAGTGCATCCAGCTTTTGCCGAACCCTCCCAACTCTTTAGCACATGCTAGGTGGGTGAAATGATGATACGAAGGCAACTTTAAACCTTTACAGAGTTCATTTGTAGTGCTTTTCAATTTCAGGGCCATTTAGCTCAAAAAAATCAATAACTGCATGAAAAATAACAAATGAAGTCAGAAAGGGTTGAAAATTGATGATGTGGCTTTGAATGGTGCATTTTGGACACACAAAAAGCCTGGAGTTCAAAGAAGTTCAAGAAAATGAAATTTCTTTTTGTAACAGATGGGTTTATGTCTGAAACCTTGATACTTCGAAAGGGACTGTTCGTTTTGTACACGAAGTCCATCCAGCTTTTGCCGTAACCCTCTCAACTTTTTAGCACATGCTATGTGGGTGAAATGATGATACCATGCCAACTTTCAGACTTTGCAGAGTTCGGTTGTAGTGGTTTTTAATTTCAGGGACATTTAGCTGAAAAAAATCAATAACTGCATGAAAATAACAAATGAAGTCAGAAAGGGTTGAAAATTGATGATGTGGCTTTGAATGGTGCATTTTGAACACACAAAAAGCCTGGAGTACAAATAAGTTCAAGAAAATTAAATGCCTTTCCGTAATAGATGAGTTTATGTCCGAAACCCTGATACATCGAAAGAGACTGTTCGTTTTGTACACGAAGTGCATCCAGCTTTTGCCGTAACCCTCTCAACTTTTTAGCACATGCTATGTGGGTGAAATGATGATACCATGCCAACATTCAACCTTTTCAGAGTTCGGTTGTAGTGCTTTTCAATTTCAGGGTAATTAGCTCAAAAAAAATCAACAACTGCATGAAAAATAACAAATGAAGTCAAAAGGGGTTGAAAATTGATGATGTGGCTTGGAATGGTGCATTTTGAACACAAAAAGCTTGGAGTTCAAATAAGTTCAAGAAAATGAAATGCCTTTTGTAACACATGAGTTTACGTGCCAAAACCCTGATACTTCGAAAGAGACAGTCCGTTCTGTACACGAAGTGCATCCATCTTTTTGCCGTAACCCTCTCAACTCTTTAGCACATGCTATGTGGGTGAAATGATGATACCATGCCAACTTTCAACCTTTTCAGAGTTCATTTGTGGTGCTTTTCAATTTCAGGGTCATTTATCTCAAAAAAATCAATAACTGCATGGAAAATAACAAATGAAGTCAGAAAGGGTTGAAAATTGGTGATGTGGCTTTGAATGGTGCATTTTGAACACACAAAAAGACTGGAGTTCAAATAAGTTCAATAAAATGAAATGCCTTTTGTAATAGATGAGTTTATATGCCAAAACCCTGATACTTCGAAAGAGAGTGTCCCTGTTGTAGACGAAGTGCGTCGAACTTTTGTCGTAACCCTCTCAACTCTTTATCACATGCTATGTGGGTGAAATGATGATACCATGCCAACTTTCAACCTTTTCAGAGTTCATTTGTAGTGGTTTTTAATTTCAGGGACATTTTGCTCAAAAAAATCAATAACTGCATGAAAATAACAAATGAAGTCAGAAAGGGTTGAAAATTGATGATGTGGCTTTGAATGGTGCATTTTGAACACACAAAAAGCCTGGAGTACAAATAAGTTCAAGAAAATGAAATGCCTTTTTGTAATAGATGAGTTTATGACCGAAACCCTGATACATCGAAAGAGACTGTTCGTTTTGTACACGAAGTGCATCCAGCTTTTTTCGTAACCCTCTCAACTTTTTAGCACATGCTATGTGGGTGAAATGATGATACCATGCCAACATTCAACCTTTTCAGAGTTCGGTTGTAGTGCTTTTCAATTTCAGGGTAATTAGCTCAAAAAAATCAACAACTGCATGAAAAATAACAAATGAAGTCAAAAGGGGTTGAAAATTGATGATGTGTCTTGGAATGGTGCATTTTGAACACAAAAAGCTTGGAGTTCAAATAAGTTCAAGAAAATGAAATGCCTTTTGTAACACATGAGTTTACGTGCCAAAACCCTAAAACTTCGAAAGAGACTGTCCGTTCTGTACACGAAGTGCATCCATCTTTTTGCCGTAACCCTCTCAACTCTTTAGCACATGCTATGTGGGTGAAATGATGATACCATGCCAACTTTCAACCTTTTCAGAGTTCATTTCTGGTGCTTTTCAATATCAGGGTCAATTATCTCAAAAAAATCAATAACTGCATGGAAAATAACAAATGAAGTCAGAAAGGGTTGAAAATTGGTGATGTGGCTTTGAATGGTGCATTTTGAACACACAAAAATACTGGAGTTCAAATAATTTCAAGAAAATGAAATGCCTTTTGTAACAGATGAGTTTATATGCCGAAACCCTGATACTTCGAAAGAGACTGTCCGTTTTGTACACTAAGTGCGTCCAGCTTTTGTCGTAACCCTCTCAACTCTTTAGCACATGCTATGTGGGTGAAATGATGATACCATGCCAACTTTCAACCTTTTCAGAGTTCATTTGTAGTGGTTTTTAATTTCAGGGACATTTAGCTCAGAAAAATAAATAACTACATGAAAATAACAAATGAAGTTAGAAAGGGTTGAAAATTGATGATGTGGCTTTGAATGGTACATTTTGAACACACAAAAATCCTGGAGTACAAATAAGTTCAAGAAAATGAAATCCCTTTTTGTAATAGATGAGTTTATGACCGAAACCCTGATACATCGAAAGAGACTGTTCGTTTTGTACACGAAGTGCATCCAGCTTTTGCCGTAACCCTCTCAACTTTTTAGCACATGCTATGTGGGTGAAATGATGATACCATGCCAACTTTCAACCTTTTCAGAGTTCGGTTGTAGTGCTTTTCAATTTCAGGGTAATTAGCTCAAAAAAAATCAACAACTGCATGAAAAATAACAAATGAAGTCAAAAGGGGTTGAAAATTGATGATGTGGCTTGGAATGGTGCATTTTGAACACAAAAAGCTTGGAGTTCAAATAAGTTCAAGAAAATGAAATGCCTTTTGTAACAGATGAGTTTACGTGCCAAAACCCTGATACTTCGAAAGAGACTGTCCGTTCTGTACACGAAGTGCATCCATCTTTTTGCCGTAACCCTCTCAACTCTTTAGCACATGCTATGTTGGTGAAATGATGATACCATGCCAACTTTCAACCTTTTCAGAGTTCATTTGTGGTGCTTTTCATTTTCAGGGTCATTTATCTCAAAAAAATCAATAACTGCATGGAAAATAACAAATGAAGTCAGAAAGGGTTGAAAATTGGTGATGTCGCTTTGAATGGTGCATTTTGAACACACAAAAAGACTGGAGTTCAAATAAGTTCAATAAAATGAAATGCCTTTTGTAACAGATGAGTGTATATGTCGAAACCCTGATACTTCGAAAGAGACTGTCCCTTTTGTAGACGAAGTGCGTCGAACTTTTGTCGTAACCCTCTCAACTCTTTATCACATGCTATGTGGGTGAAATGATGATACCATGCCAACTTTCAACCTTTTCAGAGTTCATTTGTAGTGGTTTTTAATTTCAGGGACATTTAGCTCAAAAAAATCAATAACTGCATGAAAATAACAAATGAAGTCAGAAAGGGTTGAAAATTGATGATGTGGCTTTGAATGGTGCATTTTGAACACACAAAAAGCCTGGAGTACAAATAAGTTCAAGAAAATGAAATGCCTTTTTGTAATAGATGAGTTTGTGACCGAAACCCTGATACTTCGAAAGAGACTATCTGTTTTGTACACGAAGTGCATCCAGCTTTTGGCGTAACCCTCTCAACTTTTTAGCACATGCTATGTGGGTGAAATGATGATACCATGCCAACATTCAACCTTTTCAGAGTTCGGTTGTAGTGCTTTTCAATTTCAGGGTAATTAGCTCAAAAAAATCAACAACTGCATGAAAAATAACAAATGAAGTCAAAAGGGGTTGAAAATTGATGATGTGGCTTGGAATGGTGCATTTTGAACACAAAAAGCTTGGAGTTCAAATAAGTTCAAGAAAATGAAATGCCTTTTGTAACAGATGAGTTTACGTGCCAAAACCCTGATACTTCGAAAGAGACTGTCCGTTCTGTACACGAAGTGCATCCATCTTTTTGCCGTAACCCTCTCAACTCTTTAGCACATGCTATGTGGGTGAAATGATGATACCATGCCAACTTTCAACCTTTTCAGAGTTCATTTGTGGTGCTTTTCAATTTCAGGGTCAATTATCTCAAAAAAATCAATAACTGCATGGAAAATAACAAAAAAGTCAGAAAGGGTTGAAAATTGGTGATGTGGCTTTGAATGGTGCATTTTGAACACACAAAAATACTGGAGTTCAAATAAGTTCAATAAAATGAAATGCCTTTTGTAACAGATGAGTTTATATGCCGAAACCCTGATACTTCGAAAGAGACTGTCCCTTTTGTAGACGAAGTGTGTCCAACTTTTGTCGTAACCCTCTCAACTCTTTATCACATGCTATGTGGGTGAAATGATGATACCATGCCAACTTTCAACATTTTCAGAGTTCATTTGTAGTGGTTTTTAATTTCAGGGACATTTAGCTCAGAAAAATCAATAACTGCATGAAAATAACAAATGAAGTTAGAAAGGGTTGAAAATTGATGATGTGGCTTTGAATGGTGCATTTTGAACACACAAAAAGCCTGGAGTACAAACAAGTTCAAGAAAATGAAATGCCTTTTTGTAATAGATGAGTTTATGACCGAAACCCTGATACATCGAAAGAGACTGTTCGTTTTGTACACGAAGTGCATCCAGCTTTTGCTGTAACCCTCTCAACTTTTTAGCACATGCTATGTGGGTGAAATGATGATACCATGCCAACTTTCAACCTTTTCAGAGCTCGGTTGTAGTGCTTTTCAATTTCAGGGTAATTAGCTCAAAAAAATCAACAACTGCATGAAAAATAACAAATGAAGTCAAAAGGGGTTGAAAATTGATGATGTGGCTTGGAATGGTGCATTTTGAACACAAAAATCTTGGAGTTCAAATAAGTTCAAGAAAATGAAATGCCTTTTGTGACAGATGAGTTTACGTGCCAAAACCATAATACTTCGAAAGAGACAGTCCGTTCTGTACACGAAGTGCATCCATATTTTTGCCGTAACCCTCTCAACTCTTTAGCACATGCTATGTGGGTGAAATGATGATACCATGCCAACTTTCAACCTTTTCAGAGTTCATTTGTGGTGCTTTTCAATTTCAGGGTCATTTATCTCAAAAAAATCAATAACTGCATGGAAAATAACAAATGAAGTCAGAAAGGGTTGAAAATTGGTGATGTGGCTTTGAATGGTGCATTTTGAACACACAAAAAGACTGGAGTTCAAATAAGTTCAATAAAATGAAATGCCTTTTGTAATAGATGAGTTTATATGCCGAAACCCTGATACTTCGAAAGAGAGTGTCCCTGTTGTAGACGAAGTGCGTCGAACTTTTGTCGTAACCCTCTCAACTCTTTATCACATGCTATGTGGGTGAAATGATGATACCATGCCAACTTTCAACCTTTTCAGAGTTCATTTGTAGTGGTTTTTAATTTCAGGGACATTTAGCTCAAAAAAATCAATAACTGCATGAAAATAACAAATGAAGTCAGAAAGGGTTGAAAATTGATGATGTGGCTTTGAATGGTGCATTTTGAACACACAAAAAGCCTGGAGTACAAATAAGTTCAAGAAAATGAAATGCCTTTTTGTAATAGATGAGTTTATGACCGAAACCCTGATACATGGAAAGAGACTGTTCGTTTTGTACACGAAGTGCATCCAGCTTTTTTCGTAACCCTCTCAACTTTTTAGCACATGCTATGTGGGTGAAATGATGATACCATGCCAACATTCAACCTTTTCAGAGTTCGGTTGTAGTGCTTTTCAATTTCAGGGTAATTAGCTCAAAAAAATCAACAACTGCATGAAAAATAACAAATGAAGTCAAAAGGGGTTGAAAATTGATGATGTGTCTTGGAATGGTGCATTTTGAACACAAAAAGCTTGGAGTTCAAATAAGTTCAAGAAAATGAAATGCCTTTTGTAACAGATGAGTTTACGTGCCAAAACCCTAAAACTTCGAAAGAGACTGTCCGTTCTGTACACGAAGTGCATCCATCTTTTTGTCGTAACCCTCTCAACTCTTTAGCACATGCTATGTGGGTGAAATGATGATACCATGCCAACTTTCAACCTTTTCAGAGTTCATTTCTGGTGCTTTTCAATATCAGGGTCAATTATCTCAAAAAAATCAATAACTGCATGGAAAATAACAAATGAAGTCAGAAAGGGTTGAAAATTGGTGATGTGGCTTTGAATGGTGCATTTTGAACACACAAAAATACTGGAGTTCAAATAAGTTCAAGAAAATGAAATGCCTTTTGTAACAGATGAGTTTATATGCCGAAACCCTGATACTTCGAAAGAGACTGTCCGTTTTGTACACTAAGTGCGTCCAGCTTTTGTCGTAACCCTCTCAACTCTTTAGCACATGCTATGTGGGTGAAATGATGATACCATGCCAACTTTCAACCTTTTTAGAGTTCATTTGTAGTGGTTTTTAATTTCAGGGACATTTAGCTCAGAAAAATAAATAACTGCATGAAAATAACAAATGAAGTTAGAAAGGGTTGAAAATTGATGATGTGGCTTTGAATGGTACATTTTGAACACACAAAAAGCCTGGAGTACAAATAAGTTCAAGAAAATGAAATCCCTTTTTGTAATAGATGAGTTTATGACCGAAACCCTGATACATCGAAAGAGACTGTTCGTTTTGTACACGAAGTGCATCCAGCTTTTGCCGTAACCCTCTCACCTTTTTAGCACATGCTATGTGGGTGAAATGATGATACCATGCCAACTTTCAACCTTTTCAGAGTTCGGTTGTAGTGCTTTTCAATTTCAGGGTAATTAGCTCAAAAAAATCAACAACTGCATGAAAAATAACAAATGAAGTCAAAAGGGGTTGAAAATTGATGATGTGGCTTGGAATGGTGCATTTTGAACACAAAAAGCTTGGAGTTCAAATAAGTTCAAGAAAATGAAATGCCTTTTGTAACAGATGAGTTTACGTGCCAAAACCCTGATACTTCGAAAGAGACTGTCCGTTCTGTACACGAAGTGCATCCATCTTTTTGCCGTAACCCTCTCAACTCTTTAGCACATGCTATGTTGGTGAAATGATGATACCATGCCAACTTTCAACCTTTTCAGAGTTCATTTGTGGTGCTTTTCAATTTCAGGGTCATTTATCTCAAAAAAATCAATAACTGCATGGAAAATAACAAATGAAGTCAGAAAGGGTTGAAAATTGGTGATGTCGCTTTGAATGGTGCATTTTGAACACACAAAAAGACTGGAGTTCAAATAAGTTCAATAAAATGAAATGCCTTTTGTAACAGATGAGTGTATATGCCGAAACCCTGATACTTCGAAAGAGACTGTCCCTTTTGTAGACGAAGTGCGTCGAACTTTTGTCGTAACCCTCTCAACTCTTTATCACATGCTATGTGGGTGAAATGATGATACCATGCCAACTTTCAACCTTTTCAGAGTTCATTTGTAGTGGTTTTTAATTTCAGGGACATTTAGCTCAAAAAAATCAATAACTGCATGAAAATAACAAATGAAGTCAGAAAGGGTTGAAAATTGATGATGTGGCTTTGAATGGTGCATTTTGAACACACAAAAAGCCTGGAGTACAAATAAGTTCAAGAAAATGAAATGCCTTTTTGTAATAGATGAGTTTGTGACCGAAACCCTGATACTTCGAAAGAGACTATCTGTTTTGTACACGAAGTGCATCCAGCTTTTTGCGTAACCCTCTCAACTTTTTAGCACATGCTATGTGGGTGAAATGATGATACCATGCCAACATTCAACCTTTTCAGAGTTCGGTTGTAGTGCTTTTCAATTTCAGGGTAATTAGCTCAAAAAAATCAACAACTGCATGAAAAATAACAAATGAAGTCAAAAGGGGTTGAAAATTTTTATGTGGCTTGGAATGGTGCATTTTGAACACAAAAAGCTTGGAGTTCAAATAAGTTCAAGAAAATGAAATGCCTTTTGTAACAGATGAGTTTACGTGCCAAAACCCTGATACTTCGAAAGAGACTGTCCGTTCTGTACACGAAGTGCATCCATCTTTTTGCCGTAACCCTCTCAACTCTTTAGCACATGCTATGTGGGTGAAATGATGATACCATGCCAACTTTCAACCTTTTCAGAGTTCATTTGTGGTGCTTTTCAATTTCAGGGTCAATTATCTCAAAAAAATCAATAACTGCATGGAAAATAACAAAAAAGTCAGAAAGGGTTGAAAATTGGTGATGTGGCTTTGAGTGGTGCATTTTGAACACACAAAAATACTGGAGTTCAAATAAGTTCAATAAAATGAAATGCCTTTTGTAACAGATGAGTTTATATGCCGAAACCCTGATACTTCGAAAGAGACTGTCCCTTTTGTAGACGAAGTGTGTCCAACTTTTGTCGTAACCCTCTCAACTCTTTATCACATGCTATGTGGGTGAAATGATGATACCATGCCAACTTTCAACATTTTCAGAGTTCATTTGTAGTGGTTTTTAATTTCAGGGACATTTAGCTCAGAAAAATAAATAACTGCATGAAAATAACAAATGAAGTTAGAAAGGGTTGAAAATTGATGATGTGGCTTTGAATGGTACATTTTGAACACACAAAAAGCCTGGAGTACAAATAAGTTCAAGAAAATGAAATGCCTTTTTGTAATAGATGAGTTTATGACCGAAACCCTGATACATGGAAAGAGACTGTTCGTTTTGTACACGAAGTGCATCCAGCTTTTTTCGTAACCCTCTCAACTTTTTAGCACATGCTATGTGGGTGAAATGATGATACCATGCCAACATTCAACCTTTTCAGAGTTCGGTTGTAGTGCTTTTCAATTTCAGGGTAATTAGCTCAAAAAAATCAACAACTGCATGAAAAATAACAAATGAAGTCAAAAGGGGTTGAAAATTGATGATGTGTCTTGGAATGGTGCATTTTGAACACAAAAAGCTTGGAGTTCAAATAAGTTCAAGAAAATGAAATGCCTTTTGTAACAGATGAGTTTACGTGCCAAAACCCTAAAACTTCGAAAGAGACTGTCCGTTCTGTACACGAAGTGCATCCATCTTTTTGCCGTAACCCTCTCAACTCTTTAGCACATGCTATGTGGGTGAAATGATGATACCATGCCAACTTTCAACCTTTTCAGAGTTCATTTCTGGTGCTTTTCAATATCAGGGTCAATTATCTCAAAAAAATCAATAACTGCATGGAAAATAACAAATGAAGTCAGAAAGGGTTGAAAATTGGTGATGTGGCTTTGAATGGTGCATTTTGAACACACAAAAATACTGGAGTTCAAATAAGTTCAAGAAAATGAAATGCCTTTTGTAACAGATGAGTTTATATGCCGAAACCCTGATACTTCGAAAGAGACTGTCCGTTTTGTACACTAAGTGCGTCCAGCTTTTGTCGTAACCCTCTCAACTCTTTAGCACATGCTATGTGGGTGAAATGATGATACCATGCCAACTTTCAACCTTTTCAGAGTTCATTTGTAGTGGTTTTTAATTTCAGGGACATTTAGCTCAGAAAAATAAATAACTGCATGAAAATAACAAATGAAGTTAGAAAGGGTTGAAAATTGATGATGTGGCTTTGAATGGTACATTTTGAACACACAAAAAGCCTGGAGTACAAATAAGTTCAAGAAAATGAAATCCCTTTTTGTAATAGATGAGTTTATGACCGAAACCCTGATACATCGAAAGAGACTGTTCGTTTTGTACACGAAGTGCATCCAGCTTTTGCCGTAACCCTCTCAACTTTTTAGCACATGCTATGTGGGTGAAATGATGATACCATGCCAACTTTCAACCTTTTCAGAGTTCGGTTGTAGTGCTTTTCAATTTCAGGGTAATTAGCTCAAAAAAATCAACAACTGCATGAAAAATAACAAATGAAGTCAAAAGGGGTTGAAAATTGATGATGTGGCTTGGAATGGTGCATTTTGAACACAAAAAGCTTGGAGTTCAAATAAGTTCAAGAAAATGAAATGCCTTTTGTAACAGATGAGTTTACGTGCCAAAACCCTGATACTTCGAAAGAGACTGTCCGTTCTGTACACGAAGTGCATCCATCTTTTTGCCGTAACCCTCTCAACTCTTTAGCACATGCTATGTTGGTGAAATGATGATACCATGCCAACTTTCAACCTTTTCAGAGTTCATTTGTGGTGCTTTTCAATTTCAGGGTCATTTATCTCAAAAAAATCAATAACTGCATGGAAAATAACAAATGAAGTCAGAAAGGGTTGAAAATTGGTGATGTCGCTTTGAATGGTGCATTTTGAACACACAAAAAGACTGGAGTTCAAATAAGTTCAATAAAATGAAATGCCTTTTGTAACAGATGAGTGTATATGCCGAAACCCTGATACTTCGAAAGAGACTGTCCCTTTTGTAGACGAAGTGCGTCGAACTTTTGTCGTAACCCTCTCAACTCTTTATCACATGCTATGTGGGTGAAATGATGATACCATGCCAACTTTCAACCTTTTCAGAGTTCATTTGTAGCGGTTTTTAATTTCAGGGACATTTAGCTCAAAAAAATCAATAACTGCATGAAAATAACAAATGAAGTCAGAAAGGGTTGAAAATTGATGATGTGGCTTTGAATGGTGCATTTTGAACACACAAAAAGCCTGGAGTACAAATAAGTTCAAGAAAATGAAATGCCTTTTTGTAATAGATGAGTTTGTGACCGAAACCCTGATACTTCGAAAGAGACTATCTGTTTTGTACACGAAGTGCATCCAGCTTTTGGCGTAACCCTCTCAACTTTTTAGCACATGCTATGTGGGTGAAATGATGATACCATGCCAACATTCAACCTTTTCAGAGTTCGGTTGTAGTGCTTTTCAATTTCAGGGTAATTAGCTCAAAAAAATCAACAACTGCATGAAAAATAACAAATGAAGTCAAAAGGGGTTGAAAATTGATGATGTGGCTTGGAATGGTGCATTTTGAACACAAAAAGCTTGGAGTTCAAATAAGTTCAAGAAAATGAAATGCCTTTTGTAACAGATGAGTTTACGTGCCAAAACCCTGATACTTCGAAAGAGACTGTCCGTTCTGTACACGAAGTGCATCCATCTTTTTGCCGTAACCCTCTCAACACTTTAGCACATGCTATGTGGGTGAAATGATGATACCATGCCAACTTTCAACCTTTTCAGAGTTCATTTGTGGTGCTTTTCAATTTCAGGGTCAATTATCTCAAAAAAATCAATAACTGCATGGAAAATAACAAAAAAGTCAGAAAGGGTTGAAAATTGGTGATGTGGCTTTGAATGGTGCATTTTGAACACACAAAAATACTGGAGTTCAAATAAGTTCAATAAAATGAAATGCCTTTTGTAACAGATGAGTTTATATGCCGAAACCCTGATACTTCGAAAGAGACTGTCCCTTTTGTAGACGAAGTGTGTCCAACTTTTGTCGTAACCCTCTCAACTCTTTATCACATGCTATGTGGGTGAAATTATGATACCATGCCAACTTTCAACATTTTCAGAGTTCATTTGTAGTGGTTTTTAATTTCAGGGACATTTAGCTCAGAAAAATCAATAACTGCATGAAAATAACAAATGAAGTTAGAAAGGGTTGAAAATTGATGATGTGGCTTTGAATGGTGCATTTTGAACACACAAAAAGCCTGGAGTACAAACAAGTTCAAGAAAATGAAATGCCTTTTTGTAATAGATGAGTTTATGACCGAAACCCTGATACATCGAAAGAGACTGTTTGTTTTGTACACGAAGTGCATCCAGCTTTTGCCGTAACCCTCTCAACTTTTTAGCACATGCTATGTGGGTGAAATGATGATACCATGCCAACTTTCAACCTTTTCAGAGCTCGGTTGTAGTGCTTTTCAATTTCAGGGTAATTAGCTCAAAAAAATCAACAACTGCATGAAAAATAACAAATGAAGTCAAAAGGGGTTGAAAATTGATGATGTGGCTTGGAATGGTGCATTTTGAACACAAAAATCTTGGAGTTCAAATAAGTTCAAGAAAATGAAATGCCTTTTGTGACAGATGAGTTTACGTGCCAAAACCATAATACTTCGAAAGAGACTGTCCGTTCTGTACACGAAGTGCATCCATATTTTTGCCGTAACCCTCTCAACTCTTTAGCACATGCTATGTGGGTGAAATGATGATACCATGCCAACTTTCAACCTTTTCAGAGTTCATTTCTGGTGCTTTTCAATTTCAGGGTCATTTATCTCAAAAAAATCAATAACTGCATGGAAAATAACAAATGAAGTCAGAAAGGGTTGAAAATTGGTGATGTGGCTTTGAATGGTGCATTTTGAACACACAAAAAGACTGGAGTTCAAATAAGTTCAATAAAATGAAATGCCTTTTGTAACAGATGAGTGTATATGCCGAAACCCTGATACTTCGAAAGAGACTGTCCCTTTTGTAGACGAAGTGCGTCGAACTTTTGTCGTAACCCTCTCAACTCTTTATCACATGCTATGTGGGTGAAATGATGATACCATGCCAACTTTCAACCTTTTCAGAGTTCATTTGTAGTGGATTTTAATTTCAGGGACATTTAGCTCAAAAAAATCAATAACTGCATGAAAATAACAAATGAAGTCAGAAAGGGTTGAAAATTGATGATGTGGCTTTGAATGGTGCATTTTGAACACACAAAAAGCCTGGAGTACAAATAAGTTCAAGAAAATGAAATGCCTTTTTGTAATAGATGAGTTTGTGACCGAAACCCTGATACTTCGAAAGAGACTATCTGTTTTGTACACGAAGTGCATCCAGCTTTTGGCGTAACCCTCTCAACTTTTTAGCACATGCTATGTGGGTGAAATGATGATACCATGCCAACATTCAACCTTTTCAGAGTTCGGTTGTAGTGCTTTTCAATTTCAGGGTAATTAGCTCAAAAAAAATCAACAACTGCATGAAAAATAACAAATGAAGTCAAAAGGGGTTGAAAATTGATGATGTGGCTTGGAATGGTGCATTTTGAACAAAAAAAGCTTGGAGTTCAAATAAGTTCAAGAAAATGAAATGCCTTTTGTAACAGATGAGTTTACGTGCCAAAACCCTGATACTTCGAAAGAGACTGTCCGTTCTGTACACGAAGTGCATCCATCTTTTTGCCGTAACCCTCTCAACTCTTTAGCACATGCTATGTGGGTGAAATGATGATACCATGCCAACTTTCAACCTTTTCAGAGTTCATTTGTGGTGCTTTTCAATTTCAGGGTCAATTATCTCAAAAAAATCAATAACTGCATGGAAAATAACAAAAAAGTCAGAAAGGGTTGAAAATTGGTGATGTGGCTTTGAATGGTGCATTTTGAACACACAAAAATACTGGAGTTCAAATAAGTTCAATAAAATGAAATGCCTTTTGTAACAGATGAGTTTATATGCCGAAACCCTGATACTTCGAAAGAGACTGTCCCTTTTGTAGACGAAGTGTGTCCAACTTTTGTCGTAACCCTCTCAACTCTTTATCACATGCTATGTGGGTGAAATGATGATACCATGCCAACTTTCAACCTTTTCAGAGTTCATTTGTAGTGGTTTTTAATTTCAGGGACATTTAGCTCAGAAAAATCAATAACTGCATGAAAATAACAAATGAAGTCAGAAAGGGTTGAAAATTGATGATGTGGCTTTGAATGGTGCATTTTGAACACACAAAAAGCCTGGAGTACAAATAAGTTCAAGAAAATGAAATGCCTTTTTGTAATAGATGAGTTTGTGACCGAAACCCTGATACTTCGAAAGAGACTATCTGTTTTGTACACGAAGTGCATCCAGCTTTTGGCGTAACCCTCTCAACTTTTTAGCACATGCTATGTGGGTGAAATGATGATACCATGCCAACATTCAACCTTTTCAGAGTTCGGTTGTAGTGCTTTTCAATTTCAGGGTAATTAGCTCAAAAAAAATCAACAACTGCATGAAAAATAACAAATGAAGTCAAAAGGGGTTGAAAATTGATGATGTGGCTTGGAATGGTGCATTTTGAACAAAAAAAGCTTGGAGTTCAAATAAGTTCAAGAAAATGAAATGCCTTTTGTAACAGATGAGTTTACGTGCCAAAACCCTGATACTTCGAAAGAGACTGTCCGTTCTGTACACGAAGTGCATCCATCTTTTTGCCGTAACCCTCTCAACTCTTTAGCACATGCTATGTGGGTGAAATGATGATACCATGCCAACTTTCAACCTTTTCAGAGTTCATTTGTGGTGCTTTTCAATTTCAGGGTCAATTATCTCAAAAAAATCAATAACTGCATGGAAAATAACAAAAAAGTCAGAAAGGGTTGAAAATTGGTGATGTGGCTTTGAATGGTGCATTTTGAACACACAAAAATACTGGAGTTCAAATAAGTTCAATAAAATGAAATGCCTTTTGTAACAGATGAGTTTATATGCCGAAACCCTGATACTTCGAAAGAGACTGTCCCTTTTGTAGACGAAGTGTGTCCAACTTTTGTCGTAACCCTCTCAACTCTTTATCACATGCTATGTGGGTGAAATGATGATACCATGCCAACTTTCAACATTTTCAGAGTTCATTTGTAGTGGTTTTTAATTTCAGGGACATTTAGCTCAGAAAAATCAATAACTGCATGAAAATAACAAATGAAGTTAGAAAGGGTTGAAAATTGATGATGTGGCTTTGAATGGTGCATTTTGAACACACAAAAAGCCTGGAGTACAAACAAGTTCAAGAAAATGAAATGCCTTTTTGTAATAGATGAGTTTATGACCGAAACCCTGATACATCGAAAGAGACTGTTCGTTTTGTACACGAAGTGCATCCAGCTTTTGCCGTAACCCTCTCAACTTTTTAGCACATGCTATGTGGGTGAAATGATGATACCATGCCAACTTTCAACCTTTTCAGAGCTCGGTTGTAGTGCTTTTCAATTTCAGGGTAATTAGCTCAAAAAAATCAACAACTGCATGAAAAATAACAAATGAAGTCAAAAGGGGTTGAAAATTGATGATGTGGCTTGGAATGGTGCATTTTGAACACAAAAATCTTGGAGTTCAAATAAGTTCAAGAAAATGAAATGCCTTTTGTGACAGATGAGTTTACGTGCCAAAACCATAATACTTCGAAAGAGACTGTCCGTTCTGTACACGAAGTGCATCCATATTTTTGCCGTAACCCTCTCAACTCTTTAGCACATGCTATGTGGGTGAAATGATGATACCATGCCAACTTTCAACCTTTTCAGAGTTCATTTCTGGTGCTTTTCAATTTCAGGGTCATTTATCTCAAAAAAATCAATAACTGCATGGAAAATAACAAATGAAGTCAGAAAGGGTTGAAAATTGGTGATGTGGCTTTGAATGGTGCATTTTGAACACACAAAAAGACTGGAGTTCAAATAAGTTCAATAAAATGAAATGCCTTTTGTAACAGATGAGTGTATATGCCGAAACCCTGATACTTCGAAAGAGACTGTCCCTTTTGTAGACGAAGTGCGTCGAACTTTTGTCGTAACCCTCTCAACTCTTTATCACATGCTATGTGGGTGAAATGATGATACCATGCCAACTTTCAACCTTTTCAGAGTTCATTTGTAGTGGTTTTTAATTTCAGGGACATTTAGCTCAAAAAAATCAATAACTGCATGAAAATAACAAATGAAGTCAGAAAGGGTTGAAAATTGATGATGTGGCTTTGAATGGTGCATTTTGAACACACAAAAAGCCTGGAGTACAAATAAGTTCAAGAAAATGAAATGCCTTTTTGTAATAGATGAGTTTATGACCGAAACCCTGATACATCGAAAGAGATTGTTCGTTTTGTACACGAAGTGCATCCAGCTTTTTCCGTAACCGTCTCAACTTTTTAGCACATGCTATGTGGGTGAAATGATGATACCATGCCAACATTCAACCTTTTCAGAGTTCGGTTGTAGTGCTTTTCAATTTCAGGGTAATTAGCTCAAAAAAATCAACAACTGCATGAAAAATAACAAATGAAGTCAAAAGGGGTTGAAAATTGATGATGTGGCTTGGAATGGTGCATTTTGAACACAAAAAGCTTGGATTTCAAATAAGTTCAAGAAAATGAAATGCCTTTTGTAACAGATGAGTTTACGTGCCAAAACTCTGATACTTCGAAAGAGACTGTCCGTTCTGTACACGAAGTGCATCCATCTTTTTGCCGTAACCCTCTCAACTCTTTAGCACATGCTATGTGGGTGAAATGATGATACCATGCCAACTTTCAACCTTTTCAGAGTTCATTTGTGGTGCTTTTCAATTTCAGGGTCAATTATCTCAAAAAAATCAATAACTGCATGGAAAATAACAAAAAAGTCAGAAAGGGTTGAAAATTGGTGATGTGGCTTTGAATGGTGCATTTTGAACACACAAAAAGACTGGAGTTCAAATAAGTTCAATAAAATGAAATGCCTTTTGTAACAGATGAGTGTATATGCCGAAACCCTGATACTTCGAAAGAGACTGTCCCTTTTGTAGACGAAGTGCGTCGAACTTTTGTCGTAACCCTCTCAACTCTTTATCACATGCTATGTGGGTGAAATGATGATACCATGCCAACTTTCAACCTTTTCAGAGTTCATTTGTAGTGGTTTTTAATTTCAGGGACATTTAGCTCAAAAAAATCAATAACTGCATGAAAATAACAAATGAAGTCAGAAAGGGTTGAAAATTGATGATGTGGCTTTGAATGGTGCATTTTGAACACACAAAAAGCCTGGAGTACAAATAAGTTCAAGAAAATGAAATGCCTTTTTGTAATAGATGAGTTTGTGACCGAAACCCTGATACTTCGAAAGAGACTATCTGTTTTGTACACGAAGTGCATCCAGCTTTTGGCGTAACCCTCTCAACTTTTTAGCACATGCTATGTGGGTGAAATGATGATACCATGCCAACATTCAACCTTTTCAGAGTTCGGTTGTAGTGCTTTTCAATTTCAGGGTAATTAGCTCAAAAAAATCAACAACTGCATGAAAAATAACAAATGAAGTCAAAAGGGGTTGAAAATTGATGATGTGGCTTGGAATGGTGCATTTTGAACACAAAAAGCTTGGAGTTCAAATAAGTTCAAGAAAATGAAATGCCTTTTGTAACAGATGAGTTTACGTGCCAAAACCCTGATACTTCGAAAGAGACTGTCCGTTCTGTACACGAAGTGCATCCATCTTTTTGCCGTAACCCTCTCAACTCTTTAGCACATGCTATGTGGGTGAAATGATGATACCATGCCAACTTTCAACCTTTTCAGAGTTCATTTGTGGTGCTTTTCAATTTCAGGGTCAATTATCTCAAAAAAATCAATAACTGCATGGAAAATAACAAAAAAGTCAGAAAGGGTTGAAAATTGGTGATGTGGCTTTGAATGGTGCATTTTGAACACACAAAAATACTGGAGTTCAAATAAGTTCAATAAAATGAAATGCCTTTTGTAACAGATGAGTTTATATGCCGAAACCCTGATACTTCGAAAGAGACTGTCCCTTTTGTAGACGAAGTGTGTCCAACTTTTGTCGTAACCCTCTCAACTCTTTATCACATGCTATGTGGGTGAAATGATGATACCATGCCAACTTTCAACATTTTCAGAGTTCATTTGTAGTGGTTTTTAATTTCAGGGACATTTAGCTCAGAAAAATCAATAACTGCATGAAAATAACAAATGAAGTTAGAAAGGGTTGAAAATTGATGATGTGGCTTTGAATGGTGCATTTTGAACACACAAAAAGCCTGGAGTACAAACAAGTTCAAGAAAATGAAATGCCTTTTTGTAATAGATGAGTTTATGACCGAAACCCTGATACATCGAAAGAGACTGTTCGTTTTGTACACGAAGTGCATCCAGCTTTTGCCGTAACCCTCTCAACTTTTTAGCACATGCTATGTGGGTGAAATGATGATACCATGCCAACTTTCAACCTTTTCAGAGCTCGGTTGTAGTGCTTTTCAATTTCAGGGTAATTAGCTCAAAAAAATCAACAACTGCATGAAAAATAACAAATGAAGTCAAAAGGGGTTGAAAATTGATGATGTGGCTTGGAATGGTGCATTTTGAACACAAAAATCTTGGAGTTCAAATAAGTTCAAGAAAATGAAATGCCTTTTGTGACAGATGAGTTTACGTGCCAAAACCATAATACTTCGAAAGAGACTGTCCGTTCTGTACACGAAGTGCATCCATATTTTTGCCGTAACCCTCTCAACTCTTTAGCACATGCTATGTGGGTGAAATGATGATACCATGCCAACTTTCAACCTTTTCAGAGTTCATTTCTGGTGCTTTTCAATTTCAGGGTCATTTATCTCAAAAAAATCAATAACTGCATGGAAAATAACAAATGAAGTCAGAAAGGGTTGAAAATTGGTGATGTGGCTTTGAATGGTGCATTTTGAACACACAAAAAGACTGGAGTTCAAATAAGTTCAATAAAATGAAATGCCTTTTGTAACAGATGAGTGTATATGCCGAAACCCTGATACTTCGAAAGAGACTGTCCCTTTTGTAGACGAAGTGCGTCGAACTTTTGTCGTAACCCTCTCAACTCTTTATCACATGCTATGTGGGTGAAATGATGATACCATGCCAACTTTCAACCTTTTCAGAGTTCATTTGTAGTGGTTTTTAATTTCAGGGACATTTAGCTCAAAAAAATCAATAACTGCATGAAAATAACAAATGAAGTCAGAAAGGGTTGAAAATTGATGATGTGGCTTTGAATGGTGCATTTTGAACACACAAAAAGCCTGGAGTACAAATAAGTTCAAGAAAATGAAATGCCTTTTTGTAATAGATGAGTTTATGACCGAAACCCTGATACATCGAAAGAGATTGTTCGTTTTGTACACGAAGTGCATCCAGCTTTTTCCGTAACCGTCTCAACTTTTTAGCACATGCTATGTGGGTGAAATGATGATACCATGCCAACATTCAACCTTTTCAGAGTTCGGTTGTAGTGCTTTTCAATTTCAGGGTAATTAGCTCAAAAAAATCAACAACTGCATGAAAAATAACAAATGAAGTCAAAAGGGGTTGAAAATTGATGATGTGGCTTGGAATGGTGCATTTTGAACACAAAAAGCTTGGATTTCAAATAAGTTCAAGAAAATGAAATGCCTTTTGTAACAGATGAGTTTACGTGCCAAAACTCTGATACTTCGAAAGAGACTGTCCGTTCTGTACACGAAGTGCATCCATCTTTTTGCCGTAACCCTCTCAACTCTTTAGCACATGCTATGTGGGTGAAATGATGATACCATGCCAACTTTCAACCTTTTCAGAGTTCATTTGTGGTGCTTTTCAATTTCAGGGTCAATTATCTCAAAAAAATCAATAACTGCATGGAAAATAACAAAAAAGTCAGAAAGGGTTGAAAATTGGTGATGTGGCTTTGAATGGTGCATTTTGAACACACAAAAATACTGGAGTTCAAATAAGTTCAATAAAATGAAATGCCTTTTGTAACAGATGAGTTTATATGCCGAAACCCTGATACTTCGAAAGAGACTGTCCCTTTTGTAGACGAAGTGTGTCCAACTTTTGTCGTAACCCTCTCAACTCTTTATCACATGCTATGTGGGTGAAATGATGATACCATGCCAACTTTCAACCTTTTCAGAGTTCATTTGTAGTGGTTTTTAATTTCAGGGACATTTAGCTCAGAAAAATCAATAACTGCATGAAAATAACAAATGAAGTTAGAAAGGGTTGAAAATTGATGATGTGGCTTTGAATGGTGCATTTTGAACACACAAAAAGCCTGGAGTACAAATAAGTTCAAGAAAATGAAATGCCTTTTGTGACAGATGAGTTTACGTGCCAAAACCCTAATACTTCGAAAGAGACTGTCCGTTCTGTACACGAAGTGCATCCATCTTTTTGCCGTAACCCTCTCAACTCTTTAGCACATGCTATGTGGGTGAAATGATGATACCATGCCAACTTTCAACCTTTTCAGAGTTCATTTCTGGTGCTTTTCAATTTCAGGGTCATTTATCTCAAAAAAATCAATAACTGCATGGAAAATAACAAATGAAGTCAGAAAGGGTTGAAAATTGGTGATGTGGCTTTGAATGGTGCATTTTGAACACACAAAAAGACTGGAGTTCAAATAAGTTCAATAAAATGAAATGCCTTTTGTAACAGATGAGTGTATATGCCGAAACCCTGATACTTCGAAAGAGACTGTCCCTTTTGTAGACGAAGTGCGTCGAACTTTTGTCGTAACCCTCTCAACTCTTTATCACATGCTATGTGGGTGAAATGATGATACCATGCCAACTTTCAACCTTTTCAGAGTTCATTTGTAGTGGTTTTTAATTTCAGGGACATTTAGCTCAAAAAAATCAATAACTGCATGAAAATAACAAATGAAGTCAGAAAGGGTTGAAAATTGATGATGTGGCTTTGAATGGTGCGTTTTGAACACACAAAAAGCCTGGAGTACAAATAAGTTCAAGAAAATGAAATGCCTTTTTGTAATAGATGAGTTTATGACCGAAACCCTGATACATCGAAAGAGATTGTTCGTTTTGTACACGAAGTGCATCCAGCTTTTTCCGTAACCCTCTCAACTTTTTAGCACATGCTATGTGGGTGAAATGATGATACCATGCCAACATTCATCCTTTTCAGAGTTCGGTTGTAGTGCTTTTCAATTTCAGGGTAATTAGCTCAAAAAAATCAACAACTGCATGAAAAATAACAAATGAAGGCAAAAGGGGTTGAAAATTGATGATGTGGCTTGGAATGGTGCATTTTGAACACAAAAAGCTTGGAGTTCAAATAAGTTCAAGAAAATGAAATGCCTTTTGTAACAGATGAGTTTACGTGCCAAAACTCTGATACTTCGAAAGAGACTGTCCGTTCTGTACACGAAGTGCATCCATCTTTTTGCCGTAACCCTCTCAACTCTTTAGCACATGCTATGTGGGTGAAATGATGATACCATGCCAACTTTCAACCTTTTCAGAGTTCATTTGTGGTGCTTTTCAATTTCAGGGTCAATTATCTCAAAAAAATCAATAACTGCATGGAAAATAACAAAAAAGTCAGAAAGGGTTGAAAATTGGTGATGTGGCTTTGAATGGTGCATTTTGAACACACAAAAAGACTGGAGTTCAAATAAGTTCAATAAAATGAAATGCCTTTTGTAACAGATGAGTGTATATGCCGAAACCCTGATACTTCGAAAGAGACTGTCCCTTTTGTAGACGAAGTGTGTCCAACTTTTGTCGTAACCCTCTCAACTCTTTATCACATGCTATGTGGGTGAAATGATGATACCATGCCAACTTTCAACCTTTTCAGAGTTCATTTGTAGTGGTTTTTAATTTCAGGGACATTTAGCTCAGAAAAATCAATAACTGCATGAAAATAACAAATGAAGTTAGAAAGGGTTGAAAATTGATGATGTGGCTTTGAATGGTGCATTTTGAACACACAAAAAGCCTGGAGTACAAATAAGTTCAAGAAAATGAAATGCCTTTTTGTAATAGATGAGTTTATGACCGAAACCCTGATACATCGAAAGAGACTGTTCGTTTTGTACACGAAGTGCATCCAGCTTTTGCCGTAACCCTCTCAACTTTTTAGCACATGCTATGTGGGTGAAATGATGATACCATGCCAACTTTCAACCTTTTCAGAGTTCGGTTGTAGTGCTTTTCAATTTCAGGGTAATTATCTCAAAAAAATCAACAAGTGCATGAAAAATAACAAATGAAGTCAAAAGGGGTTGAAAATTGATGATGTGGCTTGGAATGGTGAATTTTGAACACAAAAAGCTTGGAGTTCAAATAAGTTCAAGAAAATGAAATGCCTTTTGTAACAGATGAGTTTACGTGCCAAAACCCTGATACTTCGAAAGAGACTGTCCGTTCTATACACGAAGTGCATCCATCTTTTTGCCGTAACCCTCTCAACTCTTTAGCACATGCTATGTGGGTGAAATGATGATACCATGCCAACTTTCAACCTTTTCAGAGTTCATTTGTGGTGCTTTTCAATTTCAGGGTCATTTATCTCAAAAAAATCAATAACTGCATGGAAAATAACAAATGAAGTCAGAAAGGGTTGAAAATTGGTGATGTGGCTTTGAATGGTGCATTTTGAACACACAAAAAGACTGGAGTTCAAATAAGTTCAATAAAATGAAATGCCTTTTGTAACAGATGAGTGTATATGCCGAAACCCTGATACTTCGAAAGAGACTGTCCCTTTTGTAGACGAAGTGCGTCCAACTTTTGTCGTAACCCTCTCAACTCTTTATCACATGCTATGTGGGTGAAATGATGATACCATGCCAACTTTCAACCTTTTCAGAGTTCATTTGTAGTGGTTTTTAATTTCAGGGACATTTAGATCAAAAAAATCAATAACTACATGAAAATAACAAATGAAGTCAGAAAGGGTTGAAAATTGATGATGTGGGTTTGAATGGTGCATTTTGAACACACAAAAAGCCTGGAGTACAAATAAGTTCAAGAAAATGAAATGCCTTTTTGTAACCGATGAGTTTATGTCCAAAACCCTGATACATCGAAAGAGACTGTCCGTTTTGTAGACCAAGTGCATCCACCTTTTGCCGTAACCCTCTCAACTTTTTAGCACATGCTATGTGGGTGAAATGATGATACCATGCCAACCTTCAACCTTTTTAGAGTTCGGTTGTAGTGTTTTTCAATTTCAGGGTAATTAGCTCAAAAATATCAACAATGCATGAAAAATAACAAATGAAGTCAAAAGGGGTTGAAAATTGATGATGTGGCTTTCAATGGTGCATTTTGAGCACAAAAAGCTTGGAGTTCAAATAAGTTCAAGAAAATGAAATGCCTTTTGTAAGAGATGAGTTTATGTGCCAAAACCCTGATACTTCGAAAGAGACTGTCCCTTTTGTAGACGAAGTGCGTCCAACTTTTGTCGTAACCCTCTCAACTCTTTAGCACATGCTATGTGGGTGAAATGATGATACCATGCCAACTTTCAAGCTTTTCAGAGTTCATTTGTGGTGCTTTTCAATTTTAGGGTCATTTATCTCAAAAAAATCAATAACTGCATGGAAAATAACAAATGAAGTCAGAAAGGGTTGAAAATTGGTGATGTGGCTTTCAATGGTGCATTTTGAGCACAAAAATCTTGGAGTTGAAATAAGTTCAAGAAAATGAAATGCCTTTTGTAAGAGATGAGTTTATGTGCCAAAACCCTGATACTTCGAAAGAGACTGTCCCTTTTGTAGACGAAGTGCGTCCAACTTTTGTCGTAACCCTCTCAACTCTTTAGCACATGCTATGTGGGTGAAATGATGATACCATGCCAACTTTCAAGCTTTTCAGAGTTCATTTGTGGTGCTTTTCAATTTCAGGGTCATTTATCTCAAAAAAATCAATAACTGCATGGAAAATAACAAATGAAGTCAGAAAGGGTTGAAAATTGGTGATGTGGCTTTCAATGGTGCATTTTGAGCACAAAAAGCTTGGAGTTCAAATAAGTTCAAGAAAATGAAATGCCTTTTGTGAGAGATGAGTTTATGTGCCAAAACCCTGATACTTCGAAAGAGACTGTCCGTTTTGTAGACGAAGTGCGTCCAACTTTTGTCCTAACCCTCTCAACTCTTTAGCACATGCTATCTGGGTGAAATGATCATACCATGCCAACTTTCAAGCTTTTCAGAGTTCATTTGTAGTGCTTTTCAATTTCAGGGACATTTAGCGCAAAAAAATCAATAACTGCATGAAAAATTACAAATGAAGTCAGAAAGGGTTGAAAATTGAGGATGTGGCTTTGAATGGTGTATTTTGAACACACAAAAAGCCTCGAGTTCAAATAAGTTCAAGAAAATGAAATGCCTTTTTGTAACAGATGAGTTTATGTCCGAAATCCTGATACTTCGAAAGAGACTATCCATTTTGTACATGAAGTCCATCCAGCTTTTGCCGTAACCTTCTCAACTCTTTATCACATGCTATGTGGGTGAAATGATGATACCATGCCAACTTTCAACCTTTTCAGAGTTCATTTGTAGTGGTTTTTAATTTCAGGGACATTTAGCTCACAAAAATCAATAAGTGCATGAAAATATAAAATGAAGTCAGAAAGGGTTGAAAATTGATGATGTGGCTTTGAATGGTGCATTTTAAACACACAAAAAGCCTGGAGTTCAAAGAAGTTCAAGAAAATGAAATTCCTTTTTGTAACAGATGAGTTTATGTCCAAAACCCTGATACATCGAAAGAGACTGTCCGTTTTGTAGACCAAATGCATCCACCTTTTGCCGTAACCCTCTCAACTTTTTAGCACATGCTATGTGGGTGAAATGATGATACCATGCCAACTTTCAACCTTTTCAGAGTTCGGTTGTAGTGCTTTTCAATTTCAGGGTAATTAGCTCAAAAATATCAACAATGCATGAAAAATAACAAATGAAGTCAAAAGGGGTTGAAAATTGATGATGTGGCTTTCAATGGTGCATTTTGAGCACAAAAAGCTTGGAGTTCAAATAAGTTCAAGAAAATGAAATGCCTTTTGTAAGAGATGAGTTTATGTGCCAAAACCCTGATACTTCGAAAGAGACTGTCCCTTTTGTAGACGAAGTGCGTCCAACTTTTGTCGTAACCCTCTCAACTGTTTAGCACATGCTATGTGGGTGAAATGATGATACCTTGCCAACTTTCAAGCTTTTCAGAGTTCATTTGTAGTGCTTTTCAATTTCAGGGACATTTAGCGCAAAAAAATCAATAACTGCATGGAAAATAACAAATGAAGTCAGAAAGGGTTGAAAATTGGTGATGTGGCTTTCAATGGTGCATGTTGAGCACAAAAAGCTTGGAGTTCAAATAAGTTCAAGAAAATGAAATGCCTTTTGTAAGAGATGAGTTTATGTGCCAAAACCCTGATACTTCGAAAGAGACTGTCCCTTTTGTAGACGAAGTGCGTCCAACTTTTGTCGTAACCCTCTCAACTCTTTAGCACATGCTATGTGGGTGAAATGATGATACCATGCCAACTTTCAAGCTTTTCAGAGTTCATTTGTAGTGCTTTTCAATTTCAGGGAGATTTAGCGCAAAAAAATCAATAACTGCATGAAAAATTACAAATGAAGTCAGAAAGGGTTGAATATTGATGATGTGGCTTTGAATGGTGCATTTTGAACACACACAAAGCCTGGAGTTCAAATAAGTTCAAGAAAATGAAATGCCTTTTTGTAACAGATGAGTTTATGTCCGAAATCCCGATACTTCGAAAGAGACTATCCATTTTGTACATGAAGTCCATCCAGCTTTTGCCATAACCTTCTCAACTTTTTAGCACATGCTATGTGGGTGAAATGATGATACCATGCCAACTTTCAACCTTTTTAGAGTTCATTTGTAGTGCTTTTCAATTTCAGGGCCATTTAGCTCAAAAAAATCAATAACTGCATGAAAAATAACAAATGAAGTCAGAAAGGGTTGAAAATTGATGATGTGGCTTTGAATGGTGCATTTTCGACACACGAAAAGCCTGGAGTTCAAAGAAGTTCAAGAAAATGAAATTCCTTTTTGTAACGGATGAGTTTATGTCCAAAACCCTGATACTTCGAAAGAGACTGTCCGTTTTGTAGACCAAGTGCATCCACCTTTTGTCGTAACCCTCTCAACTTTTTAGCACATGCTATGTGTGTGAAATGATGATACCATGCCAACTTTCAACCTTTTCAGAGTTCGGTTGTAGTGCTTTTCAATTTCAGGGTAATTAGCTCAAAAATATCAACAATGCATGAAAAATAACAAATGAAGTCAAAAGGGGTTGAAAATTGATGATGTGGCTTTCAATGGTGCATTTTGAGCACAAAAAGCTTGGAGTTCAAATAAGTTCAAGAAAATGAAATGCCTTTTGTAAGAGATGAGTTTATGTGCCAAAACCCTGATACTTCGAAAGAGACTGTCCGTTTTGTAGACGAAGTGCGTCCAACTTTTGTCGTAACCCTCTCAACTGTTTAGCACATGCTATGTGGGTGAAATGATGATACCATGCCAACTTTCAAGCTTTTCAGAGTTCATTTGTAGTGCTTTTCAATTTCAGGGACATTTAGCGCAAAAAAATCAATAACTACATGAAAAATTACAAATGAAGTCAGAAAGGGTTGAAAATTGATGATGTGGCTTTGAATGGTGCATTTTGAACACACAAAAAGCCTGGAGTTCAAATAAGTTAAAGAAAATGAAATGTCTTTTTGCAATAGATGAGTTTATGTCCGAAATCCTGATACTTCGAAAGAGACTATCCATTTTGTACATGAAGTGCATCCAGCTTTTGCCGTAACCTTCTCAAATTTTTAGCACATGCTATGTGGGTGAAATGATGATACCATGCCAACTTTCAACCTTTTTAGAGTTCATTTGTAGTGCTTTTCAATTTCAGGGCCATTTAGCTCAAAAAAATCAATAACTGCATGAAGAATAACAAATGAAGTCAGAAAGGGTTGAAAATTGATGATGTGGCTTTGAATGGTGCATTTTGGACACACAAAAAGCCTGGAGTTCAAAGAAGTTCAAGAAAATGAAATTCCTTTTTGTAACAGATGAGTTTATGTCCAAAACCCTGATACTTTGAAAGAGACTGTCCGTTTTGTAGACCAAGTGCATCCACCTTTTGTCGTAACCCTCTCAACTTTTTAGCACATGCTATGTGGGTGAAATGATGATACCATGCCAACTTTCAACCTTTTCAGAGTTCGGTCGTAGTGCTTTTCAATTTCAGGGTAATTAGCTCAAAAATATCAACAATGCATGAAAAATAACAAATGAAGTCAAAAGGGGTTGAAAATTGATGATGTGGCTTTCAATGGTGCATTTTGAGCACAAAAAGCTTGGAGTTCAAATAAGTTCAAGAAAATAAAATGCCTTTTGTAAGAGATGAGTTTATGTGCCAAAACCCTGATACTTCGAAAGAGACTGTCCGTTTTGTAGACGAAGTGCGTCCCACTTTTGTCGTAACCCTCTCAACTCTTTAGCACATGCTATGTGGGTGAAATGATGATACCATGCCAACTTTCAAGCTTTTCAGAGTTCATTTGTAGTGCTTTTCAATTTCAGGGACATTTAGCACAAAAAAATCAATAACTACATCAAAAATTACAAATGAAGTCAAAAAGGGTTGAAAATTGATGCTGTGGCTTTGAATGGTGCATTTTGAACACACAAAAAGCCTGGAGTTCAAATAAGTTCAAGAAAATGAAATGCCTTTTTGTAACAGATGAGTTTATGTCCGAAACCCTGATACTTCGAAAGAGACTATCCATTTTGTACATGAAGTGCATCCAGCTTTTGCCGTAACCCTCTCAACTTTTTAGCACATGCTATGTGGGTGAAATGTTGATACCATGCCAACTTTCAACCTTTTCAGAGTTCATTTGTAGTGCTTTTAAATTTCAGGGTCATTTAGCTCAAAAAAATAGTAAGTGCATGAAAAATACCAAATGAAGTCAGAAAGGGTTGAAAATTGATGATGTGGATTTGAATGGTGCATTTTGAACACACAAAAAGCTTGGATTTCAAATAAGTTCAAGAAAATGAAATGCCTTTTGTAACAGATGGGTTTATGTGCCGAAACCCTGATACTTCAAAAGAGACTGTCCGTTTTGTACACGAAGTGCATCCAGATTTGCCGTAACCCTCTCAACTCTTTAGCACATGCTATGTGGGTAAAATGATGATACGAAGGCAACTTTAAACCTTTCCAGAGTTCATTTGTAGTGCTTTTCAATTTCAGGGCCATTTAGCTCAAAAAAATCAATAACTGCATGAAAAATAACAAATGAAGTTAGAAAGGGTTGAAAATTGATGATGTGGCTTTGAATGGTGCATTTTGAACACACAAAAACCTTGGAGTTCAAAAAAGTTCAAGAAAATGAAATGCCTTTTGTAACAGATGAGTTTATGTGCCGAAACCCTGATACTTCGAAAGAGACTGTCCGTTTTGTACACGAAGTGCATCCAGCTTTTTGCCTTAACCCTCTCAACTCTTTAGCACATGCTATGTGGGTGAAATGATGATACCATGCGAACTTTCAACCTTTTCAGGGTTCATTTGTAGTGCTTTTCAATTTCAAGGTCATTTATCTCAAAAAAAATCAATAACTGCATGGAAAATAACAAATGAAGTCAGAAAGGGTTGAAAATTGATGATGTGGCTTTGAATGGTGCATTTTGAACACACAAAAAGACTGGAGTTCAAATAAGTTCAAGAAAATGAAATGCCTTTTTGTAACAGATGAGTTTATGTCTGAAACCCTGATACTACGAAAGAGTTTGTCCGTTTTGTACACGAAGTGCATCCAGCTTTTGCCGTAACCCTATCAACTTTGTAGCACATGCTGTGTGGGTGAAATGATGATACCATGCCAACTTTCAAGGTTTTCAGAGTTCATTTGATGTGCTTTTCAATTTTAGGGACATTTAGCTCAAAAAAATCAATAACTGCCTGAAAAATTACAAATGAAGTCAGAAAGGGTTGAAAATTGATGATGTGGCTTTGAATGGTGCATTTTGAACACACAAAAAGCCTGGAGTTGAAATAAGTTCAAGAAAATGATATGCCTTTTTGTCACAGATGAGTTTATGTCCGAAACCCTGATACTTCGAAAGAGACTATCCATTTTGTACATGAAGTGCATCCAGCTTTTGCCGTAACCCTCTCAACTTTTTAGCACATGCTATGTGGGTGAAATGTTGATACCATGCCAACTTTCAACCTTTTCAGAGTTCATTTGTAGTGCTTTTCAATTTCAGGGTCATTTAGCTCAAAAAATTAGTAAGTGCATGAAAAATACCAAATGAAGTCAGAAAGGGTTGAAAATGGATGATGTGGATTTTAATGGTGCATTTGGAACACACAAAAAGCTTGGAGTTCAAATAAGTTCAAGAAAATGAAATGCCTTTTGTAACAGATGGGTTTATGTGCCGAAACCCTGATACTTCAAAAGAGACTGTCCGTTTTGTACACGAAGTGCATCCAGCTTTTGCCGTAACCCTCTCAACTTTTTAGGACATGCTATGTGGGTGAAATGTTGATACCATGCCAACTTTCAACCTTTTCAGAGTTCATTTCTAGTGCTTTTCAATTTAAGGGCCATTTAGCTCAAAAAAAACAGTAACTGCATGAAAAATAACAAATGAAGTCAGAAAGGGTTGAAAATTGATGATGTGGCTTTGAATGGTGCATTTTGAACACACAAAAAGCCTGGAGTTCAAATAAGTTCAAGAAAATGAAATGCCTTTTTGTAATAGATGAGTTTATGTCTGAAACCCTGATACTTCGAAAGAGACTATCCGTTTTGTAAACGAAGTGCATCCAGCTTTTGCCGTAACCCTCTCAACTTTTTAGCACATGCTATGTGGGTGAATTGATGATACCCTGCCAACTTTCAACCTTTTTAGAGTTCATTTGTAGTTCTTTTCAATTTCAGGGCCATTTAGCTCAAAAAAATCAATAACTGCATGAAATATAACAAATGAAGTCAGAAAGGGTTGAAAATTGATGATGTGGCTTTGAATGGTGCATTTTGGACACACAAAAAGCCTGGAGTTCAAAGAAGTTCAAGAAAATGAAATTCCTTTTTGTAACAGATGAGTTTATGTCCGAAACCCTGATACTTCGAAAGAGACTGTCCGTTTTGTAGACCAAGTGCATCCACCTTTTGCCGTAACCCTCTCAACTTTTTAGCACATGCTATGTGGGTGAAATGATGATATCATGCCAACTTTCAACCTTTTCAGAGTTCGGTTGTAGTGTTTTTCAATTTCAGGGTAATTAGCTCAAAAAAAATCAACAATGCATGAAAAATAACAAATGAAGTCAAAAGGGGTTGAAAATTGATGATGTGGCTTTCAATGGTGCATTTTGAGCACAAAAATCTTGGAGTTCAAATAAGTTCAAGAAAATGAAATGCCTTTTGTAAGAGATGAGTTTATGTGCCAAAACCCTGATACTTCGAAAGAGACTGTCCGTTTTGTAGACGAAGTGCGTCCATCTTTTGTCGTAACCCTCTCAACTCTTTAGCACATGCTATATGGGTGAAATTATGATACCATGCCAACTTTCAAGCTTTTCAGAGTTCATTTGTAGTGCTTTTCAATTTCAGGGACATTTAGCTCAAAAAAATCAATAACTGCATGAAAAATAACAAATGAAGTCACAAAGGGTTGAAAATTGATGATGTGGCTTTGAATGGTGCATTTTGGACACACAAAAATCCTGGAGTTCAAAGGAGTTCAAGAAAATTAAATTCCTTTTTGTAACAGATGAGTTTATGTCCGAAACCCTCATACTTCGAAAGAGACTATCCATTTTGTACACGAAGTGCGTCCAGCTTTTGCCGTAACCCTCTCAACTTTTTAGCACATGCTATGTGGGTGAAATGATGATACCATGCCAACTTTCAACCTTTTCAGAGTTCGGTTGTAGTTCTTTTCAATTTCAGGGTAATTAGCTCCAAAAAATCAACAACTGCATGAAAAAGAACAAATGAAGTCAAAAGGGGTTGAAAATTGATGATGTGGCTTTGAATGGTTCATTTTGAACACAAAAAGCTTGGAGTTCAAATAAGTTCAAGAAAATGAAATGCATTTTGTAACAGATGAGTCTACGTGCCAAAACCCTGATACTTCGAAAGAGACTGTCCGTTTTGTACACCAAGTGCATCCATCTTTTTGCCGTAACCCTCTCAACTCTTTAGCACACGCTATGTGGGCGAAATTATGATACCATGCCAACTTTCAACCTTTTCAGAGTTCATTTGTGGTGCTTTTCAATTTCAGGGTCATTTATCTCAAAAAAATCAATAACTGCATGGAAAATAACAAATGAAGTCAGAAAGGGTTGAAAATTGATGATGTGGCTTTGAATGGTGCATTTTGAACACACAAAAAGACTGGAGTTCAAATAAGTTCAAGAAAATGAAATGCCTTTTGTAACAGATGAGTTTATATGCCGAAACCCTGATACTTCGAAAGAGACTGTCCCTTTTGTAGCCGAAGTGCGTCCAACTTTTGTCGTAACCCTCTCAACTCTTTATCACATGCTATGTGGGTGAAATGATGATACCATGCGAACTTTCAACCTTTTTAGAGTTCATTTGTAGTGCTTTTCAATTTTAGGGACATTTAGCTCAAAAAAATCAATAACTGGATGAAAATAACAAATGAAGTCACAAAGGGTTGAAAATTGATGATGTGGCTTTGAATGGTGAATTTTGAACACACAAAAAGCCTGGAGTTCAAATAAGTTCAAGAAAATGAAATGCCTTTTTGTAACAGATGAGTTTATGTCCGAAACCCTGATACTTCGAAAGAGACTATCCGTTTTGTACACAAAGTGCAGCCAGCTTTTTCCGTCACCCTCTCAACTTTTTAGCACATGCTATGTGGGTGAAATGATGATACCATGCCAACTTTCAACCTTTTTAGATTTCATGTGTAGTTCTTTTCAATTTCAGGGCCATTTAGCTCAAAAAAATCAATAACTGCATGAAAAATAACAAATAAAGTCAGAAAGGGTTGAAAATTGATGATGTGGCTTTGAATGGTGTATTTTGGACACACAAAAAGCCTGGAGTTCAAAGAAGTTCAAGAAAACGAAATTCCTTTTTGTAATAGATGAGTTTATGTCCGAAACCCTGATACTTCGAAAGAGACTGTCCGTTTTGTAGACCAAGTGCATCCAGCTTTTGTCGTAACCCTCTCAACTTTTTGGCACATGCTATGTGGGTGAAATGATGATACCATGACAACTTTCAACCTCTTCAGAGTTCGGTTGTAGTGCTTTTCAATTTCAGGGTAATTAGCTCAAAAAAAATCAACAATGCATGAAAAATAACAAATGAAGTCAAAAGGGGTTGAAAATTGATGATGTGGCTTTCAATGGTGCATTTTGAGCACAAAAAGCTTAGAGTTCAAATAAGTTCAAGAAAATGAAATGCCTTTTGTAAGAGATGAGTTTATGTGCCAAAACCCTGATACTTCGAAAGAGACTGTCCGTTTTGTAGACGAAGTGCGTCCAACTTTTGTCGTAACCCTCTCAACTTTTTAGCACATGCTATGTAGGTGAAATGATGATACCATGCCAACTTTCAACCTTTTTAGAGTTCATTTGTAGTTCTTTTCAATTTCAAGGACAATTAGCTCAAAAAAATCAATAACTGCATGAAAAATTACAAATGAAGTCAGAAAGGGTTGAAAATTGATGATGTGGCTTTGAATGGTGCATTTTGAACACACAAAAAGCCTGGAGTTCAAATAAGTTCAAGAAAATGAAATGCCTTTTTGTAACAGATGAGTTTATGTCTAAAACGCTGATACTTCGGAAGAGACTCTTCGTTTTGTACACGAAGTGCATCCAGATTTTGCCGTAACCCTCTCAACTTTTTAGCACATGCTATGTGGGTGAAATGATGATACCATGCCAACTTTCAACCTTTTCAGAGTTCGGTTGTAGTGCTTTTCAATTTCAGGGTAATTAGCTCAAAAAAATCAACAACTGCATGAAAAATAACAAATGAAGTCAAAAGGGGTTGAAAATTGATGATGTGGCTTTGAATGGTTCATTTTGAACACAAAAAGCTTGGAGTTCAAATAAGTTCAAGAAAATGAAATGCCTTTTGTAACAGATGAGTTTACGTGCCAAAACCCTGATACTTCGAAAGAGACTGTCCGTTTTGTATACCAAGTGCATCCATCTTTTTGCCGTAACCCTCTCAACTCTTTAGCACATGCTATGTGGGTGAAATGATGATACCATGCCAACTTTCAACCTTTTCAGAGTTCATTTTTGGTGCTTTTGAATTTCAGGGTCATTTATCTCAGAAAAATCAATAACTGCATGGAAAATAACAAATGAAGTCAAAAAGGGTTGAAAATTGATGATGTGGCTTTGAATGGTGCATTTTGAACACAAAAAAAGACTAGAGTTCAAATAAGTTCAAGAAAATGAAATGCCTTTTGTAACAGATGAGTTTATATGCCGAAACCCTGATACTTCGAAAGAGACTGTCCCTTTTGTAGACGAAGTGCGTCCAACTTTTGTCGTAACCCTCTCAACTCTTTATCACATGCTATGTGGGTGAAATGATGATACCATGCCAACTTTCAACCTTTTCAGAGTTCATTTGTAGTCCTTTTCAATTTCAGGGACATTTAGCTCAAAAAAAATCAATAACAGCATGAAAATAACAAATGAAGTCAGAAAGGGTTGAAAATTGATGATGTGGCTCTGAATGATGCATTTTGAACACACAAAAAGCCTGGAGTTCAAATAAGTTCAAGAAAATGAAATGCCTTTTTGTAACAGATGAGTTTATGTCCGAAACCCTGATACTTCGAAAGAGACTATCCGTTTTGTACACGAAGTGCATCCAGCTTTTGCCGTAACCCTCTCAACTTTTTAGCACATGCTATGTGGGTGAAATGATGATACCATGCCAACTTTCAACCTTTTTAGAGTTCATTTGTAGATCTTTTCAATTTGAGGGCCATTTAGCTCAAAAAAAATCAATAACTGCATGAAAAATAACAAATGAAGTCAGAAAGGGTTGAAAATTGATGATGTGGCTTTGAATGGTGCATTTTGGACACACAAAAAGCCTGGAGTTCAAAGAAGTTCAAGAAAATGAAATTCCTTTTTGTAATACATGAGTTTATGTCCGAAACCCTGATACTTCGAAAGAGACTGTCCGTTTTGTAGACCAAGTGCATCCAGCTTTTGCCGTAACCCTCTCAACTTTTTAGCACATGCTATGTGGGTGAAATGATGATACCATGCCAACTTTCAACCTTTTCAGAGTTCGGTTGTAGTGCTTTTCAATTTCAGGGTAATAACTCAAAAAAAAATCAACAATGCATGAAAAATAACAAATGAAGTCAAAAGGGGTTGAAAATTTATGATGTGGCTTTCAATGGTGCATTTTGAGCACAAAAAGCTTGGAGTTCAAATAAGTTCAAGAAAATGAAATGCCTTTTGTAAGAGATTAGTTTATGTGCCAAAACCCTGATACTTCGAAAGAGACTGTCCGTTTTGTAGACGAAGTGCGTCCAACTTTTGTCGTAACCCTCTCAACTCTTTAGCACATGCTATGTGGGTGAAATGATGATACCATGCCAACTTTCAACCTTTTCAGAGTTCATTTGTAGTGCTTTTCAATTTCAGGGACATTTAGCTACAAAAAATCAATAACTGCATGAAAAATTACAAATGAAGTCAGAAAGGGTTGAAAATTGATGATGTGGCTTTGAATGGTGCATTTTGAACACACAAAAAGCCTAGAGTTCAAATAAATTGAAGAAAATGAAATGCCTTTTTGTAACAGATGAGTTTATGTCCGAAACCCTGATACTTCGAAAGAGACTATCCATTTTGTACATGAAGTGCATCCAGCTTTTGCCGTAACCCTCTCAACTTTTTAGCACATGCTATGTGGGTGAAATGATGATACCATGCCAACTTTCAACCTTTTCAGAGTTCATTTGTTGTGCTTTTCAATTTCAGGGTCATTTAGCTCAAAAAATGAGTAAGTGCATGAAAAATACCAAATGAAGTCAGAAAGGGTTGAAAATTGATGATGTGGATTTGAATGGTGCATTTTGAACACAAAAAGCTTGGAGTTCAAATAAGTTCAAGAAAATGAAATGCCTTTTGTAGCAGATGAGTTTATGTGTCGAAACCCTCATACTTCGAAAGAGACTGTCCATTTTGTACACCAAGTGCATCCAAATTTTGTCGGAACCCTCTCAACTCTTTAGAACATGATATGTGGGTGAAATGATGATACCGTGCCAACTTTCAACCTTTTCAGAGTTCGTTTGTAGTGCTTTTCAATTTCAGGGTAATTAGCTCAAAAAAAATCAATAACTGCATGAAACATAACAAATGAAGTCAAAAGGGGTTGAAAATTGATGATGTGGCTTTGAATGGTGCATTTTGAACACACAAAAAGCCTGGAGTTCAAATAAGTTCAAGAAAATGAAATGCCTTTTGTAACAGATGAGTTTATATGCCGAAACCCTGATACTTCGAAAGAGAGTGTCCCTTTTGTAGACGAAGTGCGTCCAACTTTTGTCGTAACCCTCTCAACTCTTTATCACATGCTATGTGGGTGAAATGATGATACCATGCCAACTTTCAACCTTTTCAGAGTTCATTTGTAGTGCTTTTCAATTTCAGAGACATTTAGCTCAAAAAAATCAATAACTGCATGAAAATAACAAATGAAGTCAGAAAGGGTTGAAAATTGATGATGTGGCTTTGAATGGTGCATTTTGAACACACAAAAAGCCTGGAGTTCAAATAAGTTCAAGAAAATGAAATGCCTTTTTGTAACAGATGAGTTTATGTCCGAAACCCTGATACTTCGAAAGAGACTATCCGTTTTGTACACGAAGTGCGTCCAGCTTTTGCCGTAACCCTCTCAACTTTTTAGCACATGCTATGTGGGTGAAATGATGATACCATGCCAACTTTCAGCCTTTTTAGAGTTCGTTTGTAGTGCTTTTCAATTTCAGGGCCATTTAGCTCAAAAAAATCAATAACTGCATGAAAAATAACAAATGAAGTCAGAAAGGGTTGAAAATTGATGATGTGCCTTTGAATGGTGCATTTTAGACACACAAAAAGCCTGGAGTTCAAAGAAGTTCAAGAAAATGAAATTCCTTTTTGTAATAGATGAGTTTATGTCCGAAACCCTAATACTTCGAAAGAGACTGTCTGTTTTGTAGACCAAGTGCATCCAGCTTTTGCCGTAACCCTCTCAACTTTTTAGCACATGCTGTGTGGGTGAAATGATGATACCATGCCAACTTTCAACCTTTTCAGAGTTCGGTTGTAGTGCTTTTCAATTTCAGTGTAATTAGCTCAAAAAAATCAACAATGCATGAAAAATTACAAATGAAGTCAAAAGGGGTTGAAAATTGATGATGTGGCTTTGAATGGTGCATTGTGAGCACAAAAAGCTTGGAGTTCAAATAAGTTCAAGAAAATGAAATGCCTTTTGTAAAAGATGAGTTTATGTGCCAAAACCCTGATACATCGAAAGAGACTGTCCGTTTTGTAGACGAAGTGCGTCCAACTTTTGTCGTAACCATCTCAACTCCTTACCACATGCTATGTGGGTGAAATGATGATACCATGCCAACTTTCAAGCTTTTCAGAGTTCATTTGTAGTTCTTTTCAATTTCAGGGACATTTAGCTCAAAAAAATCAATAACTGCATGAAAAATTACAAATGAAGTAAGAAAGGGTTGAAAATTGATGATGTGGCTTTGAATGGTGCATTTTGGACACACAAAAAGCCTGGAGTTCAAAGAAGTTCAAGAAAATGAAATTCCTTTTTGTAATAGATGAGTTTATGTCCGAAACCCTGATACTTCGAAAGAGACTGTCGGTTTTGTAGACCAAGTGCATCCAGCTTTTGCCGTAACCCTCTCAACTTTTTAGCACATGTTGTGTGGGTGAAATGATGATACCATGCCAACTTTCAACCTTTTCAGAGTTCGGTTGTAGTGCTTTTCAATTTCAGGGTAATTAGCTCAAAAAAATCAACAATGCATGAAAAATTACAAATGAAGTCAAAAGGGGTTGAAAATTGATGATGTGGCTTTGAATGGTGCATTGTGAGCACAAAAAGCTTGGAGTTCAAATAAGTTCAAGAAAATGAAATGCCTTTTGTAAGAGATGAGTTTATGTGCCAAAACCCTGATACTTCGAAAGAGACTGCCGTTTTGTAGACGAAGTGCGTCCAACTTTTTTCATAACCCTCTCAACTCTTTACCACATGCTATGTGGGTGAAATGATGATACCATGCCAAGTTTCAAGCTTTTCAGAGTTCATTTGTAGTGCTTTTCAATTTCAGGGACATTTAGCTCAAAAAAATCAATAACTTCATGAAAAATTACAAATGAAGTCAGAAAGGGTTGAAAATTTATGATGTGGCTTTGAATGGTGCATTTTGGACACACAAAAAGCCTGGAGTTCAAATAAGTTCAAGAAAATGAAATGCCTTTTTCTAACAGATGAGTTTATGTCCGAAACCCTAATACTTCGAAAGAGACTATCTGTTTTGTACACGAAGTGCATCCAGCTTTTGCCGTAACCCTCTCAACTTTTTAGCACATGCTATGTGGGTGAAATGATGATACCATGCCAACTTTCAACCTTTTCAGAGTTCATTTGTAGTGCTTTTCAATTTCAGGGTCATTTAGCTCAAAAAAATCAATAACTACATGAAAAATAACAAATGAAGTCAGAAAGGGTTGAAAATTGATGATGTGGCTTTGAATGGTGCATTTTGAACACACAAAAAGCCTGGAGTTCAAATAAGTTCAAGAAAATGAAATGCCTTTTGTAACAGATGAGTTTATGTGTCGAAACCCTGATACTTCGAAAGAGACTGTCCGTTTTGTACACCAAGTGCATCCAACTTTTGCCGTAACCCTCTCAACTCTTTAGAACATGATATGTGGGTGAAATGATGATACCATGCCAACTTTCAACCTTTTCAAAGTTCGTTTGTAGTGCTTTTCATTTTGAGGGTAATTAGCTCAAAAAATATCAATAACTGCATGAAAAATAACAAATGAAGTCAAAAGGGGTTGAAAATTGATGATGTGGCTTTGAATGGTGCATTTTGAACACACAAAAAGACTGGAGTTCAAATAAGTTCAAGAAATGAAATGTCTTTTGTAAAGATGAGTTTATATGCCGAAACCCTGATACTTCGAAAGAGACTGTCCCTTTTGTAGACGAAGTGCATCCAACTTTTGTCGTAACCCTCTCAACTCTTTATCACATGCTATGTGGGTGAAATGATGATACCATGCCAACTTTCAACCTTTTCAGAGTTCATTTGTAGTGCTTTTCAATTTCAGGGACATTTAGCTCAAAAAAATCAATAACTGCATGAAAATAACCAATGAAGTCAGAAAGGGTTGAAAATTGATGATGTGGCTTTGAATGGTGCATTTTGCACACACAAAAAGCCTGGAGTTCAAATAAGTGCAAGAAAATGAACTGCCTTTTTGTAACAGATGAGTTTATGTCCGAAACCCTGATACTTCGAAAGAGACTATCCGTTTTGTACACGAAGTGCATCCAGCTTTTGCCGTAACCCTCTCAACTTTTTAGCACATGCTATGTGGGTGAAATGATGATACCATTCCAACTTTCAACCTTTTTAGAGTTCATTTGTAGTGCTTTTCAATTTCAGGGCCATTTAGCTCAAAAAAATCAATAACTGCATGAAAAATAACAAATGATGTCAAAAAGGGTTGAAAATTGATGATGTGGGTTTGAATAGTGCATTTTGGACACACAAAAAGCCTGGAGTTCAAAGAAGTTCAAGAAAATGAAATTCCTTTTTGTAATAGATGAGTTTATGTCCGAAAACCTGATACTTTGAAAGAGACTGTCTGTTTTGTAGACCAAGTGCATCCAGCTTTTGCCGTAACCCTCTCAACTTTTTAGCACATGCTGTGTGGGTGAAATGTTGATACCATGCCAACTTTCAACCTTTTCAGGGTTCGGTTGTAGTGCTTTTCAATTTCAGGGCAATTAGCTCAAAAAAATCAACAATGCATGAAAAATTACAAATGAAGTCAAAAGGGGTTGAAAATTGATGATGTGGCTTTCAATGGTGCATTGTGAGCACAAAAATCTTGGAGTTCAAATAAGTTCAAGAAAATGAAATGCCATTTGTAAGAGATGAGTTTATGTGCCAAAACACTGATACTTCGAAAGAGACTGTCGTTTTGTAGACGAAGTGCGTCCAACTTTTGTCGTAACCCTCTCAACTCTTTAGCACATGCTATGTGGGTGAAATGATGATACCATGCCAACTTTCAAGCTTTTCAAAGTTCATTTGTAGTGCTTTTCAATTTCAGGGACATTTAACTCAAAAAAATCAATAACTGCATGAAAAATTACAAAAGAAGTCAGAAAGGGTTGAAAATTGATGATGTGGCTTTGAATGGTGCATTTTGGACACACAAAAAGCCTGGAGTTCAAATAAGTTCAAGAAAATGAAATGCCTTTTTGTAACAGATGAGTTTATGTCCGAAACCCAGATACTTCGAAAGAGACTATCCGTTTTGTACACGAAGTGCATCCAGCTTTTGCCGTAACCCTCTCAACTTTTTAGCACATCCTATGTGGGTGAAATGATGATACCATGCCAACTTTCAACCTTTTCAGAGTTCATTTGTAGTGCTTTTCAATTTCAGGGTCATTTAGCTCAAAAAAATTAGTAAGTGCATGAAAAATAGCAAATGAAGTCACAAAGGGTTGAAAATTGATGATGTGGCTTTGAATGGTGCATTTTGAACACACAAAAATCTTGGAGTTCAAATAAGTTCAAGAAAATGAAATGCCTTTTGTAACAGATGAGTTTATATGCCGAAACCCTGATACTTCGAAAGAGACTGTTCGTTTTGTACACGAAGTGCGTCCAGCTTTTGCCCTAACCCTCTCAACTCTTTAACCAATGCTATGTGGGTGAAATGATGATACCATGCCAACCTTCAACCTTTTCAGAGTTCATTTGTAGTGCTTTTCAATTTCAGGGTCGTTTAGCTCAAAAAAAATCAAGAACTCCACGAAAAATAACAAATGAAGTCAGAAACGGTTCAAAATTGATGATGTGCCTTTGAATGGTGCATTTTGAACACACAAAAAGCCTGGAGTTCAAACAAGTTCAAGAAAATGAAATGCCTTTTTGTAACAGATGAGTTTATGTTTGAAACCGTGATACTTCGAAAGAGACTGTCCGTTTTGTCCACGAAGTGCATCCAGCTTTTGCCATAAGCCTCTCAACTTTTTAGCACATGCTATGTGGGTGAAATGATGAAACCAGGCCAACTTTCAACCTTTTTAGAGTTCGTTTATAGTGCTTTTCAATTTCAGGGTCATTTAGCTCAAAAAAAAATCAATAACTGCATGAAAAATATCAAATGAAGTCAGAAGGGGTTGAAAATTGATGATGTGGCTTTGAATGGTGCATTTTGGACACACAAAAAACCTGGAGTTCAAATAAATTCAAGAAAATGAAATATCTTTTGTAACCGATGAGTTTCCGTCCGAAACCGTGATACTTCGAAAGAGACTGTCCGTTTTGTACACGAAGTGCATCCAGCTTTTGCCGTAACCCTCTCAACTTTTTAGCACATGCTATGTGGGTGAAATGATGATACCATTCCAACTTTCAACCTTTTCAGAGTTCATTTGTAGGGATTTTCAATTTCAGGGTCATTTAGCTCAAAAAAATCAATAACTGCATGAAAAATAACAAATGAAGTCGGAAGGGTTGAAAATTGATGATGTGGCTTTGAATGGTGCATTTTTAACACAAAAAAATCGTGGAGTTCAAATAAGTTCAAGAAATTGAAATGCCTTTTGTAAGAGATGGGTTTCCGTCCTAAACCCTAATACTTAGAAAGAGACTGTCCGTTTTGTACGCGAAGTGCATCCAGCAAATAGAATGAACTAAAAATAATCCATTTAATATTATTTTGTGAACTATAATATTCTTCAATAGCAAAAAGAATGAACTAAAAAGCTTTTATAAAACTCTAATAGCAAAAAGAAACTCTAAAATCTTTTATAAACCTCTAGTATTTTTGAAACTAAAATTATATAAAACCTAAAAATTACCTTACATGTAGGAAGTCTTTAGTACCAGCTGGTGACACCAGCCGGTACTAAAGGTTGCCCTGTAGTACCGGTTGGTGTCACCAGCCGGTACTAAAGGTGCACGCGGGGCCCAAGTCTGACCAAAAGCCTGCCACGCCCCTTTAGTACCGGCTCGTGACATGAACCGGTACTAAATATTGCTCACGAGCCGGTACTAAAGGTTGCCCTGCTCCTAGCCGTTGGAGCCGGCACGAAGCAGGACTAATACCGTCTTTAGTACCGGGTCGTAACCAGACCGGGACTAATGCTTGGGACAAAAGGTCTGTTTTCTACTAGTGGGCTGATTTTGTTGAATTCTTCGGGGCATAAGCAGTTGAAGAGAATGTTGCATGCTTGAGCATTGAATTGCCAAATCTTCAATTCGTCCGCGGTCACTTCACGATCTGGTTCCCGTCCATCCGCAAAGAACTCACCTTGCAAGCCAACACGAACAAGAGCCCAAATGGCGGGGTTATGACCAAGAATATGCATTTTAATTTGATGCTTCCAACTAGCAAAATTTGTGCCATCAAAGTACGAACCTCTTCGGTGAAAACTTCCCTCGCTAGACGCCATACTTCTCCTAGGTTGTGAGATCTAAGCAAAGGAGACCAATGCTCTGATACCACTTGTAGGATCGAAAGTAGGTCTAGAGGGGTTTGATTAGACTACTTGACCAATTAAGAGTTTTTCCTATACAAAGTTTTAGGGTTGACAATTTTTAGCATTTCATGGCAAGTCAAGTACACCCTACACATGCAAATCTAAGAGTATATAGCAGCGGAAAGTAACAACAAGCATGTATAGAAGGGATAGGTTAGGAAGATCAAACGCAATTGTAGACATGATGATTTTTCCCGTGGTTCCGATAGGTGGCGCTATCGTACATCCACGTTTATCGAGTGTTCAACCCACGAAGGGTAACGGTCGCGAGAGTCCACGGAGGGCTCCACCCAAAAGGGTCCACCAAGTAGCAACCTTGACTATTCCATAACGGCTTCCGTCCACGACGGACTAGCCTCACTATGGGTAGATCTTCACGAAGTGGGCGATCTCCTTGCCCTTAAAAACTTCTTGGTTTACTCCACAACACGAAGTAGGAGGCTCGCAAGCGACACCTAACCAATCTAGGAGGCATCACCCTCCAAAAGGTAATAGGCTCGGTAATGACGATGAACTCCTTGCTCTTGTGCTTCAAGATGATAGACTCCTCAGCACACAATCTCTCTCACACAGGTTTGGATTGGTAGAAGAGATGGGATTGGTGGAAAGCAACATGGGGAGGCTAGAAATAAAGATCCATATGATTGGAGTGGAAGATATTGACCTCAACACAAGGGGTATATAGAGGCATCCCCAAAACTCCAACCGTTACACACAAAATGACCAACTCGGTGACACCGATGTGTTAATCTCAGTGGTACCGAAGTGACCAAAAGGTGGCAACTTTTGAATCTCCGTGAGACTGATATAGGAACTCGGTTGCATCAATAAGGTGACCAACGGTCAGATTTCCAATCTCGGTGACGTCGATCCAACATCCTCGGTGGGAACGAAAATGTGAATTTGCATAACCGAAATTTGGCAACCTAAACTCGGTGGCACCGGTATGGAATCGGTTGCACCGAAGTGGCTAGGGTTTGGCTTGAGTCTGTCTAGGTTCTGGAATCGGTGGCACCGAAGTGGGAAAGTTGGTTGCATCGATTTTGAGTGTTGGGTATAGAACAGACTTTGGTGGGAGAGTTTCTGGATGTTTTTGGCGACTATCACTCGTGCACGTTTGACCATATTGTTCACCAACAAGACCTTACCCCCTTTTAATAGTATTGGCTTTCCTATGGACTCAAAGTGATTTCTCACAAATATAAGGTAGAGTCCTCTTGCTTGAAGCTTGGCCAACATATTTCCTTGAATCTTGGGGTTTGTCCACAATCTCCTTTTGCGCATCCTATCATTGAACATTTCCTAAAATATACTTGGTGGAAACATTAGTTCAATGACTTATATGTTGTTATTAATTACCAAAACCACCAAGGGAGCAAATGTGCTTTTAGAAGGCACTAGGTAAACCATAACTACAAATGCAAAGTTAGAAGTTAATTTGAGCTCGAATTTCATAAATCAAATAAACTACCACATACAAACTAAAACCCACAAATTACTATACTTATAGAGCATTGCAGGAGCTAATCTAGCAATGAGAGATGAAAGGACAAAGTTGCTAACCTTTGTGAACACTTGGATGGATGGGATGCCTCCAAATCTTAACAAATTTTGGCAAAAATGGAGTATGAGCTCGAGGAAGAGAGGAAGAATAGAGAGGAGAGAAAAGGGGAAGAACAGAGGACTCTGCTCGGGCTGGCACCGAAGGGTTTCAATATAGGGGGACCTTTAGTCCCGGTTGGTGGCTCCAACCGCGACTAAAGGTTAGCCTATAGTCGCGGTTGGAGCCACCAACCGGGACTAAAGGTTCCCCTGGCGCCCCAGGCTGACGCCAGTCTATCACCACACCTTTAGTGCCAGTTCGTGGTATGAACCGAGACTAAAGGTCTGTAACGAACCGACACTAATGATGACCGTCAAGAACCGGCACTAATGATCACATTAGTGCCAGTTCAAAAGCCAACTGTGACTAATGAGGCAGACGAAAGGTCTGCTTTCTACTAGTGACCCTGGTTTAGCGCTTAGCAGATCGACTTGCATGTGTGGTTTTGGGTTCTGTAAGTTAGCGATAGAAAGGAGCCATGCTGAATTCTCGAGAAACCCCAAAAACAACTGTATGTGCAGCTTGTGCTACTCCCAGTGGAGGAAGAAAAGTTGTTTGAGAATTGAGATTAGTCAAAAGAACGGTGCTGATATGGCATGAGATATTTCGGTTTTCATGTTAGCATTTTTTATTTAACAGGAGGAGTTCTCATGGTAATATTCTTCTTTCCATGCATTCTCTTGAAGTTAATTAGTGCAGTTTCCAACCGACCCAATAAAATACTGCAGTTTTCTTGTTTTTTGAAATGGTAACTCTAAGTATACAAATTCCTAGCCATAGATTAATACATTTATGTATAACATTAATCCCTTTGTTGTAGTGTGCAGTGTCTAAATTACGTTTATGTCATGGTTGTGTGTCTTCTTCATCGTGTTAGTAGCAGGACACCAAAATCCACCCAAACGAGGAACGCTCAACACACCTCCAAAGATTCTGCAAGCAACATAATATTTATCCTAGCGGATGATGAACGTCCGAATCAACATAGGTGCCTGGTGTTACTGAACTAAGGCGTCAATCTAGTGGTCTTTGATAGAAGGTGCACCATATATCATGTATGCAACACTTATCTCAGTTCAGTTGCTATCTGGTACAATCAGTTGTTTTCTATTTTCAGTATTTTTGTCTTCTCCATAATGTGATATCACATGGCATTTTCACTTAAAAATATGGAGATGTTCTTCCCAACATGCATAGTTTACCATATAACGTGTCAATTCATGAACTACTTTTCTACGTTCGATAGATTCACCAGCGTCGACGAATCAATGACCTTGAAGACTAATATTTAGGACCTTTACTTTAGATGATATTAAGGTGTGTGGTGATGGTTTTGACATCATCGGTGAGGGGAAGGCCATACTATGGTTGTTAATCTCTTATCGGATCTTAATTACCATTGCAACCCCCTATTAACACTACACCCATATGTGCTACTAATACATGTGTTTCCAATATCTTCATAATTTTTGTCCTTCCCTTCTAATATATATCAGCATATATGTGTTGGACGCTTGGAGCTAGCATAGATAGCAATAACTTGGGCTATGTGGTCAAGGATGGTGGTTCTTCATAGGTACATACATGTTCTTGTTTCATGTTAGATAGTCAAATTAATATTTTGTGGTTTAGTAAGTGTGCTTTATCTTTTATACTATTCAGGAGTTTAATAGTTTATGTCATGGTTGTGTGTCTTCTCCATCATGTCGTGCGGGCTGACAAATATATCCACCCAAATCACGAATTCTCAACACATCTCCAACAGTCCTGGCAAGCAACATACTATTCATCAAAGCAGATGGTGAACGACCCAAGCAGTATATCTGCCAGATGTTACTGGAATAAGGCACCAATCTGGTGGTCTTCGAAAACATGTGCACCATATATTATGCATGATGCACATTTGTCAGTTCAATTGCTATCCATACTTCCAACCAATCTGTTGTGTCCGATTTCTAGTATTTTATGCTTCTGTTATGAGATCTACATGTCATGTTGATCCAAATTTATTCACATTTTCTTTCCAGTAGCATGGTTTGTCGAACAACATGTAAAATAATGATCTCCGTTTGGGCGTTCGAAGGATTCAGTAGCGTCGACGAATCAATGATCTTAAAGACACATAATTAGTAGTTTTGCATTAAATTGTGCCAAGCATAAGACGATGTTTCAGACTTCACCGGTGAGAGATAGGCCATGTGGATGGTTTTAATCTCTTATTTGATCTCAATTACCATTTCAAGCTTTAATTAAAACTACACTCGAATGTGTTACTAATCCACGTGTTTCCAGTGTCTCCCTAACTTTCGTCATTGTCTTCTAATATATTCCCTTCGTCCGAAAATGTAAGATCATTTTTTACACTGTGCATTTTGGGACGGAGGGAGTATATATCAGCACATAAGTGTGTTGGAGCTAGCACACGTATTAGTAAGTTGGGCTATGTGGTCAAGGATGGTGATGATCTATGCTACAGAGGTGCGTACATGTTCGGAATTAATTTTAGATCTATGCTTTAGAGGTGAAATTAATACTTTGTGGTATAGAAAGGCGGCTTTACACTTTACTTGGTAAATAATTGTAAGTAGAAAAGTTTTGTCTGACTGGAACCGTTTTATTCAAAATACATGCCTATACAAGATTTTAATTTGCATTCATATTATATACTGCTGAAAAATCCATGATAGGAATAATTGAGCCCTCTTATAGTTCTACCATCACCAAGCAACCAGGAGAAGTTTTTTAACTCACAAATAATAGCAGTTATACAAAAGGATAAATACAGAGCACTCATCATGCCCATTTGTTCAGTACAAATTTTGTATCCATGCCAAGTAATCCAAACGTAAACATAAAAGAAAATTTGTCACCTAAGACCATCATCAATGTAGGACATCTATACTATGTACGGACCAAAATACTAAATTTATACACATTCTAATTTGAGTGATAAGCCGCTGACAATTAAATAGAATGAATCTTGGAGTCACTGAACATACTGGATAAGAGGGGGTGTGGGGGCACCCGGGTTCTGTCAAACCTTTCCGTATAGAGTATCTAAGAATGTTTCTTTATTGTTTTTCTTAGAACGAAACCGTGTATTGGGTAACAATTTTTATGTAGTACACCATAGTTAATACAATTTAATATTTTCTTAGAGGACCATAATTGGCAATGATGCTATTATTTTCAGATAGTTTAACATGTATAAAGCTCAAGAATTTACACGTATGAATTGACCTAGCAAGTAAGCCATATATTTGATGACTCCACATAATTTCGATATGACATACAATAATTTCAAAAAACAGTTCTTCATATATACAAAGGGCGCCGAAATAACATATTGAGCTGATATCAGTGACACGTACTATTTTTAGATGTTACTGTATTAATTATTTTTGCTCCATTTGACAAACTCAATCATCAATCCCCATGCAAATTATGTTGGTTTTATTACGTGGCATGTCCCAGTATTACTGTACAGAATACATTATTTTATGTTAATAGTACAAATTGCAATGTAATATTTAGTACCTAGATCGTGCGAATGCACGGGTTGACGACTAGTGTGTCAAGTGATTAAAAATCAAGTGACTCCAAAAGTCCATTAGCATTAAGCTTCTTCATGTGTTTTACATTAATATGATCTAAACGGCAGTGCCACAAGAAAGTGATACTATCATTATCAACTCAACATCTTTTGGCATCAATGTTATGAACATGTGTATCATCACTATCGACATTCAATGTGAATAAAACCCTCACATTGGGCGCATGACCATAAAAGATATTATTCACATAAATAGAACAACCATTATTCTCTGATTTAAATGAGTAACTATCTTGCAATAAACAAGATCCAGATATAATGTTCATGTTTAATGCAGGCACTAAATAACAATTATTCAGGTTCATCACTAATCCCGATGGTAATAGAAGAGCGAGCGTGCCGACGGCGATCACATTAACCTTGGAACCATTTCCATGCGCATCGTCACTTCGTCCTTTGTCAGCCTTCGTTTATTTCGTAGTTCCTGTTTTCAGTTGCAAATGTGAGTAACCGAACCGGTATCAAATACCCAGGCACTAGAACCAGAGCTGATAAGGTACACATCAATAACATGTATTTCATATATACCTTGTTTGTTGTTGGCCGCCCTCTTGTCGGCCAGATACTTCGGGAAGTTCTGCTTCCATTGACCAGTTCTCTTCCAATGTAAGCACTCAGTTTCTGGCTTGGGTCCAGCCTTGGGTTTCTTCACGGGAGGGGCAACTGCTTTGCCACTCTTCTTAGTGTTACCCTTCTTTCCCTTGCCATTCTTCTTGAAACTAGTGGTTTTATTGACCATCAACACTTGATGCTCCTTCTGAATCTCACACTCGGTGACTTTTAACATCGCAAACAGCTCGGCGACTGACTTGTTCATCCCGTGCATGTTATAGTTCAACACGAAGCTCTTGTAGCTAGGTGTCAATGATTGAAGAACTCTGTCAGTGATCGCCTCAGCCGGAAGGGGCATCCCCAATTTGGCCATACGGGTAGAATACCCAGACGTTCGGAGTATGTGTTGACTGACAGACCCGTTCTCCTCCATTTTGCAAGCATAGAACTTATCGCACGTCTTATACCTCTCGATCCGGGAATTCATCTGAAAGATAAACTTTAACTCCTGGAACAGATCATATGCTCCATGACGTTCAAAACGTCTTTGAAGTCCCAGTTCTTAGCCATACAACATTGCACATTGAACCATTGAGTAATCATTAGAACGATGTCTGTAGACTCCACTCGAGAGGGTGGATCACCAAGCGGCACACCAATGACATAAGACTTCTGGGAAGCCGTGAGGAGAATCCTCAGATTATGGGCCCACTCCACAAAGTTACTTCCATCATCTTTCAACTTAGGTTTCTCTAGGAACACATTAAAATTCAGGGGTGCTACTGCCCGAGCCATTGATCTACACCATAAATATGCAAAGGTTAGTAAGACTACTGTTCAACATAATGAGTTTAGTTAATCAAATTACTAAAGCTCCCACTCAAATTGATATCCCTCAGGTCAAATTGACATCCCTTAGGTCATCTGAGTGATACATGATCCAAATTAACCAACTCAAGTCCGATCATCACGTGAGTTGAGGTGGTTTCAATGGTGAACATCATCATGTTGATGATATCTACTATATGACTCATGTTCTACCCTTTGGTCTCCTATGTTCCGAGGCCATGTCTGTACGTGCTAGGCTCTTCAAGTTTAACCCGAGTGTTTGGCACATGCAACACTGGCTTGCACCCGTTGTATGTGAAAGTAGAGTCTATCACACCCAATCATCACGTGGTGTCTCGACAAGACGAACTTTCGCAATGGTGCACACTCGGGGAGAATTCAATTTATCTTGAAATTTAAGTGAATGATCACCTTATAATTCTACCATCGTCCTAAGCAAAACAAGGTGCATAAAAGGATTAACATCACATGCAAATCATAAGTGACATTATATGGCCATGAACTTGTGCTTTTGATCTCCATCTTCAAACCACCGACATGATCTCAATCGTCACCGGCATAACACCATGATCTCCATCATCTTGATTTCCATCAACGTGTCACCATTGGGGTTGTCGTGCGGACTATTGCTTCCACGACTATTGCTAACTCATAGCGATAAAGTAAAGCAAAACGGCAAAAATAATTAAAGACAATCCTATGGCTCCTGCCGGTTGTTGTACTCATCGACATGCAAGTCGTGATATTCTATAAAATACATGATCATCTCATACATCAGATATATCTCATCATGTAATTGGCCATATCACATCACAACATATCCTGCGAAAACAAGTTAGATGTCCTCTAATTATTGTTGCAAGTTTTACGTGGATGCTACGGGTATCTAGCAAGAACAATTGCCACCTTCGCAAAAACCACAATGGTGATACATAAATTGCTTTTCAACCTTCTCAAGGACCACCTTTGTCGAATCCTAACCAACTAAAGTAGGAGAAACAGACACCCGCAATCCATCTTTGTGCAACGAACTTACAAGATGGTCGATGGAACCGGTCTCTCGTAAGCGTACGAGTAAGGTTGATCCGGGCCGCTTCATCCCACAATACCGCTGAACCAAAACACGAACAAGGGAGGGAGCAATCTAAGCATCGATGCCCACAAACTCCCTTGTGTTATACTCGTGATCTCATCTACACATAGACCTAGCTCATGATGCCACTGTTGGGGAACGTTGCATGGGAAACAAAAAAATTCCGACACACACGCAAGATCTATGCATGGTGATGAGCATCTACGAGAGGGAGAGTGGATCTACATACCATTGTAGATCGCTAAGTGGGAAGCGTTAATAAGCGCGGTTGTAGTCGAACGTCTTCGCGATCCAAATCGCCGAGCGTCCCCCGATCCAATCACAATCCGTCCTGATCTAGCGCCGAACGGACGGGACCTCCGCGTTCAGCACTCATACAGCTCGATGACGATCTCTACCTTCTTGATCCAGCAAGAGGGATCATAGAGGTAGATTATTTCTCCGGCAGCGCGACGTCGTGGTGGTGATGGTGGTGGAACTATTCCAGCAGGGCTTCGCCTAAGCACCGCTTTAACGAGCTAGAGGAGAAACTACGATCTTGAGGAGAGGGTAGCACGTGGCTGATTTCTATTGTGAAAAACCCTCAATACCTCTAGTATATATAGGAGGAGGGAGGGAGGAGACTTGGCCCCCAAGGGGCCAACCCTTGGTTCGGACAAAGTGCGAGGAGGAGGAGTCCTCCTCCATTCCTAGTACGATTAGGACTCCTTCTCTCCCACTTGAAACCCTCTTTCCACCTTGGGTTTCTTCTCCCAACTGCATGGGCCTCTTGTGGGGATATGGCCAGCCCACTAAGGGCTGGTATACCTCCTCCCACAGCCCATGTATCTCTTGGGTCGAAACACCCCTCCCGATGGTCCCTCGGTACCCTCCTGGCACCCCCAGTACACTACCGATGAGCCCAAAACTTTTCCAGTGACCAAAACAGGACTTCCAATATATCAATCTTTACCTCCGGACCATTCCGGAGGTCCTTGTGATGTCCGGGATCTCATCCGGGACTACGAATAACCTTCGGTCACCACCATGCATAACTCTATACTACTGAAACATCACCAAACCTTAAGTGTGAGACCCTGCAGGTTCGAGAACTATGTAGACATGACCAAGGCACCTGTATGGTCGATAACCAATAGCGGAACCTAGATTCCCATATTGATTCCTACATATTCTATGAAGATCTTTATCGGTCGAACCTCTATGTCAAGGATTCAGTTAATCCCGTATGATGTTCCCTTTGTTCTTCGGTATGTTACTTGCCCGAGATTCGATCGTCGGTATCTCCATACCTAGTTCAACCTCATTACCGGCAAGTCTCTTTACTCGTTTCCGTAATACAAGATCCTGTGAGTAACACTTAGTCACATTGCTTGCAAGGCTTGTTGTGATGTTGTATTATCGAGTGGGCCCTAAGATACCTCTCCGTCACACAGCATAACTAATCCCAGTCTTGATCCATACCCACTGAATAGACACTCTCGGAGATACCTGTAGAGCACCTTTATAGTCACCCAGTTACGTTGCGACGTTTGATATACACAAGGCACTTCTCTAGTGTGAGTGAGTAGCATGATCTCAAGGTCATAGGAACAGATACTTGACATGCAGAAATCTATAGCAATAAACTGACACGATCATATGCTATGTTTATAGTTTGGGTCTTTTCCATCATATCATTCTCCCAATAATGTGATCCCATTATCAAATGACATCTCATGTCAATGGCTAGGAAACCTTGACCATCTTTGATCAACGAGCTAGTCTACTTGAGGCATACTAGGGACAAAGTGTTGTCTATGTATCCACATAGGCAATGTGTTTCCAGTCAGTACAATTATAGCATGGATAATAAAAAATTATCATGAACAAGGAAATATAATATTAAACATTTTATTATTGCCTCTAGGGCATATTACCAACACACCAGCCGGTCGTTGGCAGACCGAGCGTCTTGCGTCATTTGGGCGCGGTAGGTGGCAAACACCTCGACAACGGCGGCCACCGCAGCCCCAAGGGCGCTTGAGCATCGCCAATGGCCGGACTATCGGATGCAGCCTAGGTTTGCTACGGTCGGCCCCCGTATGCGGGCCCGGTTGCCCCTTTCTCCGATGTCACCAAGGGACCTGCCGTTCCCAGCACCATCGTGTCGGGGGCCCTAGATGATGAGCCTGCGGCGGCCATACCTCCGGAGACCGCGGGCGTCCTCCCCGGTGCTCCGCCTCCGTTCGCACCTCCCCGGCTCGCCTCCGGAGCTGGATCATCCCGATCTGGAACAACAAACTTTGGTGTCGTTGTTTTCTCACGATAGATGCCATAGGGTGGCTTATCGTAGGTGGTTGGGGCCGAAGGACGCCGACGGGCTCTAGGTGCGAGATTGGACACAAGCGGTGGTGACACACAATGTACCCAGGTTCGGGGCCCTCCTAGGGAGGTAACACCCCTAGTCCTGCTTGGTTTAGTTGGATGGATGAGTATGTATATAAGGGTGCTCCTGGAGCTATGTCTAGAGGAGGAAGAAGGAGCAGCCGGCTCGTCTTCCTCCACTACTAGAGTGGGGTTGAGAGTTCTGTGGGTGTGCGAGGATGATCTCGTGTCATCGTCCCCGTTGCATGGGGGGCTCGTGGGGTTTTATAGGGAAACCCCCTGGCTCTACAATATATTATAATGTACAAAGATGGGGGGACCCGGCTGGCAGTCTCTCCGGCTGGCCAGGGGGTCCCTCCCTTCGTGCTATCTCGTCACCTGTAGGGGCCACCGGCAGAGCGGCCTCATCTCGTGCTGGGGCCCACCAGCCGGCCCTGTGATTGGCTCTTGCCCACCTGCCGCGGCATGGGCCGCCAGATCGGCATCGCCTAGCACCAGCCAACCAAAGTCTCTGGTACGGCCGGCGGCACTATAGCCACACCGGGGCAGGTAATCGAGTGGGCGAGGGTGTGCCGACACTTGTTCCCTCGCCCAATCGCGCTCGTCGACGTCAGCGGCCCGGACGGCCAGACTGTAGCCATGCGCCTTGCCGCGTCACTGGCCACTGTGGCCATAGGGCCACCCGTCGTGGCGGTCAAGTCACGTTGTTGTACCGGCGCATAGAGGAACGGAACATCGCTTGTCTGTCCCAAGGTAAACGGAGGAGGCGGCCCAGAGGCAGTCGGCCGCGCCCAGCCCGCCGGGAGTCGAGCCGTCTCCTCGACCAGCCGTCCGTGGTGCCAGCCGGTGGCAGTGTGGGCGTCTTCCAACCAGGCATATCAAGCCGGCCGCATGGTTTTCCTTCGCAGCGGAAGGGGGAGGACCCCATTGCTCTGGCCTACCCAGGGGTAATAACCCCGTCAGTAGTCCCCGAAGGCGGCGGGCGGCCACGTCCAGTAGACGGAGGGGAGTCGGTGGCTTCCCCTCAGCGAAACCCGCCTCCAGCTCGAAGCCAAAAGGGGCAGCCGGGTCGGCCGTTGGACCCGACGCCTCGGGTACTGGCGTGCCGCCCCGAGACCCACGCCGGCACGTAGTGCGCCCCGCGGTGAGTGGTGATGCCGCGGGTCGCGCGCACGTGGGGAGACAGGACATCGCCTGGGCCTAGCCTGCTAGGCCCCTGGCATAGCCTAGTAGGCCTCGGGGCGTAGGCCGGGATCCTCTACGCCCCGAAGGCGCCGTTACGGCCCGGAGCCACCCACGCGCGTGGAGTTTCCGGGGGAGTGGGCGCAGTTAATCCCACGTCCCCCGGTCGTGGCCTCCCGTATAAAAGGAGAGGAAGGGCAGGGGCGGAGATACGTGTATCTTGCTCGTCCCGTCGCTGCCCGTCTTCCTTGCTTTCTTGCCTTCCTCGCACGACACCGCGCCCGAACCCGCAACCGCGCCCGCACGCCGCACCACCGTCGAGGCGGACATCGCCGACCTCCGCCATGTGCACATGCTGCCGCCGGAGGAGCAAGTGGTCACACGGGTGCCGGGGGACGAGGTGGTGCCGGTGCCATAGCCGGGGGAACACGTCATGTTCCTCTGTCATTTCTCTCGGGGCTTCGGGCTCCCGGTGAGTCTCTTCTTCCGCCTTTTCCTTGATACCTTCGACCTCCAACCATATCATCTCAGCCCCAACTCGATATTTTATCTCTCCGCCTTCGTGACGTGGTGTCAGGGTTATCTCGGCATTCTCCCCTTTATTGGTTTCTTCAACGCTCCCTTTTACCTTAAACCATTGAAAAGCGATGCCTGCGGGGGGACGGTGGTGTGCTGCCGCGGCGTCGCGCGTTTCCCACCTCTTTATCTCATTGACTCCATTAAGGACTGGCACCGGACGTTCTTCTACGTGAAGAATGCCAACCCGAAAACAGACTATATCCGGCTGCCGCCATTTGTCGACATGCAGTCCTCCCAGGTAAACTGGTTGGGGCTGCTCCGCACGGCGTGGCCCTGGAGGAGCTTGGCCAACTCACGCAGCTGAAGATCTCCGAAGGGCTGGTCGCCGCCGACCTAGTGACAACCTTCATCTCGTGCTGAGTGTTGCCCCTCCAGCTACGGCTACACCGGATCTACCACACGTCCGGCCGGCGCAACCCCTGTCGACTGTCCACCGTCAAACTGACGCCGGCTCAAGTGGCGAAGCAGGTGAACGCCCTTACGACGTTCAAGCTGAAGCCTGCGTCATGGTCCTTCATCATGGAGCCATACGACCGCATCAACCGTCCCCCTTGGTAAGTCTTTCGTCGAGGCGGTTTCTTCTTCATTTGATACTTCCTAGCCGACAGCCGGCTGGAAAACTTACTTTGACGTGCTAACCGCAGCTGCTGGTGCGACAGAATATGTCGGATGGCCTGCACCCTCAAATCTTCGAGGCGGAGTGTGAAAACTCCGCCTTCTTAGACTACGAGACCAGAGGCCCCCTGGAGGAGGGGGTGGACTCCTCGCGAGGAGTCGAGCCGACAGACCCACGAGCCGGCGCTACTAGTAGAGCCGGAGGGTCCAGCGTGGCCGGGGAGCCCAGTAGAGCGGCTAAGTTCCCTCTTGCCCCACGATCAGGGGCTGGACAGATGATGACGATGATGATGATGAATTAATGATTCTGAATGAGCCTCCTCCCTTAGCGCAACAGGGTTAGAGGAGCGAGGAGCGACCGGCTCAATCCATGGCGGTCGGAGCAGCCGGTCGGGCATAGAGGCCGGCTCAGGGGGTGGGGCGGCGGCCCCGCCGCCAGTCTCGAAGCGGGTGAACTTGGCCGCACGGAAGCCACCGCCGCGGGCCAAGCGGGCCTTGCCCCTCGTCATTGGGTAAGTCTCTCTCTTGCGTAAGTTTTTCTTCCGGGTCGCGAGCCGGTAAATAATTGGTCCTTGGGAGCTGAAGTGACCCCATCGAGCTCCACGAGGAGGAGCCGGCGGGGGATCTGATGGATGCCGCCAGCCGACTGGCCCGAGAGCACGCGGCCACCCAGCGGGAGGAGAAGAGTGTCGGGACCCCGATCCTAAGTCATATGAATCCAGACTATAAGATATCACATCATTTTGCGGCCTCACGCACGGTAAGCTCCACGGCTGCAGCCTTACCTTAGCCGGAACTGTTTGCATCTTTTGGCTCATGTATGTGAACATGTCGCTGGCAATCAAACGACAGAGAACCCGGGCCGACATGAATGGTCATAGAACCCAAGTGGCACATCTATACGGAAACAGGCATATGTAACCCAGCAATGCAGGTGTCGGCCTCAAGCGTGTGTAGACGAGTCATAGCAAGCTACAAGGACTCCATTACGCCGTGAGACATAAATGCCATCACTGCACATAGACGAGTCGTAGCACGCTACAGGGACTCCATTACACTGCGAGACATTTCCCTGAAGGGACAGACACAACAGCAAAGAAGGATATATGCCGGTCAATCAATGTGTCCGGAGCAGTAGCAAGCTACCATGGCTCGGTGGAAGCACAAAGAGGCAGTTTCCCATCAAGAGTACTACTAAAGGCACATGACTAGGTGTCGGATCCCTTACATACCGTTGCACGTCAAACGTATGCACAACATGCCCGATATGCATAGATACAACCATGGCATCACAACATAACCATACAACAACTTTTATTTAAGGGGCTCAGACGAGCCTTGCATAACATGTTCTTATAGATAGGGGTCACATGACCTAACACTCAAGTCATACCAACAAGTTCATACAAACAAGCGGAAGCATAAGCTGTCTGAGTACAGACAGATGAAAGGGTAAAAAGGCACATGGCCTAACTATCTACAGCCCTCCACAGGGCATAGGGTCGTAGCTGGGACACCAGCTATTCGGCATCGTCGACATCTAGAAAGAACCCACCTGATGGGTCCTGGGTCTCATCTGCAACATTTATTAAGCAAACATGAGTACAAACGTACTCAACAAGTCTTTTAAGCAGACCTAGACTATTCATGCTCATGTATCAACAAGGGGAGTGGTAGAGTTTATGCAGCAATGCCAGCTTTGACTCATGGCTAACCTACACTACACAATTTTAACTCTTTGTTTAGATATTAGATATCGCGCACGAGTTCATTAACTCCATGACAATACACCACCATGGATTCACTTCCCTCTCCAGGGAGAGTTCCATCCACGATACTCACAGTTGTCTTGAGATTTTTATGAGTATCCATTTGATTATCTAAGGACGCGGCTATTCGAATAGTTTCATACCCTGCAGGGGTGTAATTCTTCACACAAGATCTCGCCACTTATCGCTATGTGCTCATAAAACCATGCACCTTGGCAACCTTCAAGCGGAGTTTGGGGCCGTAGTGGAAACTTCGGCCGGACTTCCGTGTGGGTTCAGTCTCAAATAGGCGATAGCATGGACTAGAGGTCTTATGTGATTGACGGTCATGGCCGACACCTCCCAGGGGCTGGGATGGCTGGAAAAAGCACCAGCCATGAGCACGGCGGCTGCTGGAGCTCGGGCGAGCACGGGCTCGTCGAGCCGGAGCTCGTGCGAGGACGGGCTCATCGAGCCGGAGCTCGGGCGAGCACGGGCTGATCGAGCTAGAGCTCGAACGAGCCACCTGAGGGTTCCTAGAGCAGCTTGGGATCATCCTGAGCACAACTACGTGCTCAGGTGCGAGCTTAGGCTTCTGTAGCGACGGCCACGTCCTCGCCGGCGGCCAGGATCTCTTAGACCCGAGAGGATCCGGCGCTAGAACGACCTATCGAAGGGGAAAAGGGGGGGAAAAGGATCACGGGCTCACAACTGTTGCAGCGGCGTCGAGAACGGGCTCGGGGAAGGCCTGGAGCAGCTGCGAGCTTCACTTCTTCGCCGGCGGCCGAAGGTTGAAGACGATGGGGAGCTCCCGGCGATGCGGCGATGGGGAGCTCCCGGCGATGCGAGGATTTTCGAGAAGAAAGAGGGCGACGAGGCGGAGCTCTGGAGCTACCTAGCGAGGCAGAGTCAGGGGAACGACTGGGGCGACGGCGCTACGCGGCGGAGCTTTGGCGGCCATGGCGACAAAGGGGGAGAGGAAGAGAGGCAAGCGAGAGCGAGAGGGAGAGGGCGATGGGGACGACTCTCTGCACTTATCCCCGTCACGCTGGAGAGGGGGAGGCAGGCAGGCAAGAGGACGACGACCTCCCTAGGCCAAGTGGGCCGGCCTGGCCTAGGCCTAGGTAGGTTTCCTTTCCCGTTTTTTCTTTTACTTTCTATTTTCTAATTCTGACATTTGTTTTATTTTCTTTTCAGGTACAAATATTTTATAAAATATCCCAAATATTTTGTAATATCTAGTTTGAATATTTCAAACTCCAATAAAAAGTTTCAGGATATTTTAAAATATAAAATAATGATAATGCTTTATTTCACATTTTCACAGGCTTCGTTATTTATTTTTAAATTGCTATAATTGTTCAAATATTTAAAATGACCCATGTTATTATCATGTCCATAATTATCAGACATAGGGAACATTTTGTAAGGGCATTTTGAATTTGTTGAGTTTTCACAATTTTGAATTAATTTTATTCAAGTATGAGCTTGGGGTTTCTTTTAGTCCCCATTTTATGTTGATGCAAAATTGAAACATGATGCACACACATGCTGTCCTATGACATCTAGCTAGGGATGTGACAACTCACCCTCACTCAAAAGAATCTCGTCCCGAGATTTTGAAGTTGTCGGGAAGAGCGCGGGGTACTCTAGTCAAAGATGATCTTCTCTTTCCCATGTGGCGTCCTTTTCAGAATGGTGTGACCACTAAACCTTGAGAAACTTGATGTTCCGACGCCGAGTGGTACGCTCAGCTTGATCAAGAATACGAACAGGGTATTCTCGATATGTAAGATTATCTTGGAGATCAAGTGCTTCATGGTCTACTTCACAGACAGGGTACAAGAAGCAACGCCTGATTTGCGAGACGTGGAAGACATCATGAACCTTGGAAAGATGCGGCAAAAGTTCCAATTGGTAGGCAACTTCTCCTCGCTTAGCAAGAATGCGAAAAGGTCCAATGTAACAAGGAGCCAACTTGCCCTTGATACTGAATTGATGGGTACCCTTCAGAGGTGTAACCCGAAGGTAAGCCTTCTTGTCAACTTCATAGGTCACAACCTTATGATGGCGATCATATTGGCTTTTCTGACGAGATTGGGCTGTTTTCAAGTTTTCACGAATAATGCGAACTTGCTCCTCTGCATCCTGGATCATATCCGGACCAAAGAGTTGCCTCTCTCCGGTTTCTGACCGGTTAAGAGGTGTTCGACACCTTCATCCACCGAGAAGTTCAAAAGGGGCTTTGCCCAAGCTTGATTGATAACTATTGTCATATGAAAATTCAGCAAATGGAAGACATTTCTCCCAATTCATATCGAAGGATATAACACAAGATCGGAGCATGTCTTCAAGGATTTGATTGACTCGCTCAACATGACCACTTGATTACGGGTGGAAAGAAGTGCTAAAGGATAGTGAGTCCCCATAGCGGTTTGAAAACATTCCCAAAATTGGGAAGTAAAGATACTTCCGCGATCTGAGTTAATCTCCAATGGAACACCATGAAGAGACACTATTCGAGAAACATATAACTCCGCTAGCTGGCTAGCAGTTATACTCTCCCGAACAGGAAGAAAATGAACCACTTTGGAAAGGCGGTCAATGACCACAAAAATAGCATTATTCCCTTTCCTGGTCCTGGGAAATCCGGTAATGAAATCCATACCGACCTTATCCCATTTCCATTCAGGAATAGCTAAAGGTTGAAGGGTGCCAGCAGGCCTTTGATGTTCTGCTTTCACGCGACGACAAACGTCACAATTAGCAATGAACTGGGCAATTTCTCTCTTCATCCTGGTCCACCAGAACCTCTGGCGTTGGTCCTGATACATCTTGGTACTACCCACATGAATTGTGAGAGCAGAATCATGAGCCTCATTAAGGATCAATTGTCGTAGATGTTGCTTCTTCGGTATCACCAAGCGGTTCTCAAAGAAGAAAACACCTCGATCATCTTCCGAGAAGCATCTAACATTACCCTTCTTAATCTTTTTCTTGATCCGAGATATCCCGGCATCATGCTTCTGGGCTTCTATAATTTGATCCGTAAGAGTAGGTTTTGCCACCAAGTTGGATAGGAATCCTTGAGGAACAATGTGAAGGTTTAACTTCCGAAATTCCTCATGGAGAAGTGGTTGACCTTGTCGTAACATCAAGTTATTACAATAAGACTTACGACTTAGTGCATCAGCCATAACATTAGCTTTCCCTGGGGTGTATGTTATCCCTAAGTCATAATCTATAATCAACTCAACCCACCATCTTTGCCTGAGATTCAAATCCGGCTGGGTGAATATATATTTCAGACTTTGGTGATCAGTGTAAATTTCGCAATGATTACCCAGAAGGTAATGTCACCAGGTTTTCAATGCATGGACCATAGCTACAAGCTCAAGATCATGTGTTGCATAATTATCCTCATGTGAATGCAACTATTGAGATGCGTATGCAATCACATGATGATCTTGCATGAGAATGCAACCTAATCCTTGTCGCGAGGCGTTGCAATAGATAACAAAGTCCTTAGAGAAGTCTGGTGGCACCAGAATGGGAGCAGAGGTTAGTCGTCTTTTCAACTCCTGGAAACTGTGCTCGCATTGTGGAGTCCACTAGAACTTTTTATCTTTCTTGAGGATTTCAGTCAGAGGTATCGCAACCTTGGAGAAATTCTCAGCAAAGCGGCGACAATAGCTCGCTAAGCCAAGGAAACTCCAAACTTGCTTAACCGATTCAGGTTGAGACCAATCAAGGGCCTGAACTCTCTCGAGATTGACAACAATACCTTTACTAGAGATCACGTGGCCCAGATAGGTCACTTCTGGCAACCAAAATTCACACGTGGAAATTTAGCGTACAGACGGTGCTCTCGAAGTTTCATCAATACCTACCTTAGATGCTCGGCATGTTCCTATTCGTTCTTCGAGTAGATGAGTATATCGTCGAGGTAAACAACGACGAATTTATCCAAATACTCCATGAAGATCGAATTCATCAAGCGAGAGAAAGTGGCTGGGGCATTGGTTAAACCGAAGGACATAACGGTGTACTCATATTGGCCATAACGAGTAACAAAAGCCATTTTTGGAATATCCCCGTTCCTAATTATGATTTGATGGTATCCCAACCTCAAATCCATTTTATAAAATACAGAGGATACAGTGAGTTGATCATACAAATTGTTGATCCTGGGGAGCGGATACTTGTTCTTTATGGTGACCAGATTCACTAGTCGATAATCCACAACCATCCGATCCGATCCATCCTTCTTCTTGATGAAGAGGACGGGACAAGCCCAAGGAAAAGAACTAGGACGGATGAAACCTTTCTTAAAAGCCTCATCAAGTTGGATCTTAAGCTCGGCTAGTTCTAAGGGTGCCATCTTATAGGGTCTTCTAGCTCTTGGGACAGTCCCTGGAATGAGCTCTATCACAAACTCAATATCTCTGATAGGAGGAATTCCTAGCAGTTCTTCTGGAAAGACATCCGGAAATTCATGGACTACCGGAATATCTTCTAGTTATGGAAGAGGGCTAGCATTGAGGGAATAGAGTTGGAGCTTGGCTGTTCGAGTGGAGACATTAACTATCTCACCCGATAGATGTGTAAGTTGAACATTCCTAGAATGAGTATCAATCTTAGCATAGTGGACTTTCATCCAATCCATGCCTAGAATGATATAGATGTCCGAAGACTTGAGGGCTATCAAAGATGCTAGGAAGACTAGCCTATCCACCAGAATCTCATTATCATGGCTCAGTCTCGAAGTTTGCCACTTTGAAGCAGGAGTCTGAACTACTAAAGGAGTAGGCATATCACAAAAAGACATGTTATGCAACTATGCATAACTTTCTGAGATGAAAGAATGAGATGCCCCAGTATCAAATAGAACAGAAGTTGGATGACTATTGACAAGGACCATACCTAGGATAACATCAGGATCCTCAATCGCTTCCTTAGTAGAAACATAGTTCACTCTTCCACGAGCAGGAGCTGGCTTCACATAGAAAGCTTTTCCCGGCTTCCCACGTCCAGCCGGCTTAGCATTTCTCTAAGGACAACACGAGAGTAGTGTCCTGGTTCCCCACATTTGTAGCAGACCACGGTGGCACGGGGAGCAACATTGGCGGGAGGACCTCCAAATGGCCTGGCTAGAGGGTTGGGCTGAGCTGGGCGAGGCGCCTAGAAGGATGGCCTCCGGTGTATCTTGGCAGCAGAGCTGCGTTGGGCACCCACACCTGGTGTTTGTTGGAGCCCGAGCCAGATGCGGGGCTGAAGTCACGGTTGTGCTTCCTCATGGCCTCATAGTCAGTCTGTCGAGACTCGGCATTGATAGCCTTATTGACAAGAGCCTGGAAGGTTGTGCACTCATGCATGCGTAGATCTCGACGGAGCTCAGGATTAAGTCCCTTGCGGAACCTAGCCTGCTTCTTAGCATCGGTTGAAACTTCCTCCGGAGCATAGCAAGCAAGATTGCCGAACTCACGACTATAGACATCCACAGACAGTCTTGCTTGGGTGAAAGCACAAAATTCCTCTCTCTACAATCCATCATCCCTTTCGGGATGTGATGGGTACGGAATGTCATGCTGAATTCTGCCCAAGTTGGTGCAGGGCCTGCAGGACGCATGGCTTCACAATTTCCCCACCATAGATTGGCGGGTCCTTCTAGAAAGTAGGTAGCAAATGTCACCTTGTTGGCCTCGGATACATTGGCATCTCGGATCTTATGGAACATACTAGTCAGCCAATCATCCGCATTGAGTGGGTCGATCAAATGATGATACTTGGGTGGGCACAGCTTGACAAAGTCACTGAGGGACACACCATCATTGTGATCGTTGCGGGCAGCATGCGCTGTGTACTGCTCAATTCGTTCTAGCAACCTGTTGGTCTCCCTTTTGTTCCTTTTAGCTTCTAGCATCACTTAGGCCAAAGAAGGCGCATGTGGCAGATCCTCTTGCATTGGCTGGCTTCCCTCACCCTGCTCGGGGGCAGGCACGGGGTTATTCCTAGTTGCCACCATCCTGGGAAAACAAACCCACAACTTAAACATAGAGGACAATAACTCTAAGACATGAGATAAGGAATGTACTGGACAACATGGCATGTAGGGTAAGCACCCAAACAACATGGTTATAACAACTGTCATATGACACCATGATTCATACACACCATGACAAAGTTCAGTACAAGCCCAAGCTAAATACAAACTACAGAGAGATGACACAACTCATCGGAGGCATTACAAGCTTCCTATACATTGTCTATCTACACCTCTGGAACTCAACTCTCAACCTTAATCATATCCCACAAGACACGCAGGACTGTGGCGATACGACTACTAACATACTAGTACTAACATCCACGTACTCAAGCATCACCGTAGAATGCCTCATACAGGTTACCCCCATGACCCGGAAGCTGAACCTGAGGATCTAGAAAAACTCTAGCCTGTGATCCCTGGAAACCATAAGGACACTGATGTGGCCTTGGTCCCCTTGTTGGTGGCAACAGCGGTCCTCGAAGAGAGGTGATGCCTACAACATCGGGCCAGTCTCCGTGTGCTGGCAAATGAGTCCGCGATGGGGTCAGCATCTCCAAATCTCCATAGCATGTCTACCCGACAGGTGCCAACTGCGTCAGGGCTGTCCAAAGAAGTGCACGGTTAGTATAAAGCTCCATGCGAAGGGCACGTGCATCACGATCCAAATTCTCCAACATCTGAGCGGTCACCTGCAGCCTAGGATCCTCATGGGAATGATCATAGTAGGTTCCGCTGAGATAGCCATCCTCTCCTCCCATGGAAGCAGGAACAGAACAGAACTCTATGTTTTGAAGCAGACCATGGTGAAACCTCATGGTAGTCAACATGGTGTAGGCGGCCTCCTGAACTGCCATGTCTATGGTGACACCTAATCCATAAGTCGAGTGAAGCGGCTCTGCAGCTCCAAGATATGAAGGATATATCTTAACAGTACACAGATATTGACTCTGGTTGAAATCTCGATATTGTTCCTCCACTATGTACTCTGGGTACCAATGGTAGCGAGCCTCCATCATAACTCTAACCAACATGTCCGTGTGACCCGTACATCGATGCACTTGGTCAGAAGGACCACCTAATAGGAAGGACGAGGGGGCATTTGAAACAAAGAATGATGCAAAGACATTAGAGACTCTAGCAGAAATTGGACAGCATAATGGCTGTAATTGCTCAAAAAGGATTTTGAGACAACTGCAAAAGATTGGAAAAGCATAACCACTCGACTTGCTAGACTCAAATCTCTTCTCCATCTGTTTGTCACACCAACAATACTTGAGTACCGACATTCTCTTGCAAACAAACTAGCTATTAGTCCATGGTTGGTAACATGTCATCCTAAGCAATAAATGAGAAGCCTAGTTCTTATCCCCGTAGAAAAGATGAGAAAGACTCCGCATAGAATAACTTGGGAAGAGGAGTAAAAAGATCCGTACTTTCCCTTCCACGATCAATTCCCCTACTTTTCTATAATGTTTCCAGACTCAACTTCTACCGGTTTGGCTTGGTAGTCCTACAGTCAGTCAGGCTCTGATACCAACGCTGTCGGGACCCCGATCCTAAGTCATATGAATCCAGACTGTAAGATATCACATCACTTTGTGGCCTCACGCACGGTAAGCTCCACGGCTGCAGCCTTACCTTAGCTAGGACCATTTGCGTATTTTGGCTCACGTATGTGAACATGTCGCTGGTAATCAAACGGCAGAGAACCCAGGCCGACATGACTAGTCATAGAACCCAAGTGGCACATCCCTATGGAACACAGGCATAGGTAACCCAGCAATGCAGATGTCGGCCTCAAGCATGTGTAGACGAGTCATAGTAAGCTACAAGGACTCCATTACGCCGTGAGACATAAATGCCATCATTGCATGTAGACGAGTCGTAGCACGCTACAGGGACTCCATTACACTGCGAGACACTTCCCCGAAGGGACAGACACAACAGCAAAGAAGGATACATGCAGGTCAATCAATGTGTCCGGAGCAGTAGCAAGCTACCAGGGCTCGGTGGAAGCACAAAGAGGCAGTTTCCCGTAAAGAGTACTACTAAAGGCACACGACTAGCTGTCGGATCCCATACATACCATTGCACGTCACATGTATGCACGACATGCCCGACATGCCCGATATGCACGTCATACAACAACTTTTATTTAAGGGGCTCAGACGAGCCTTGCATAACATGTTCTTACAGATAGGGGTCACATGACCCGACACTCAAGTCATACCAACAAGTTCATACAAACAAGCATAAGCATAAGGTGTCTGAGTACAGACAGATGAAAGGGTAAAAAGGCACATGGCTTGACTATCTACAGCCCGCCACAGGGCATAGGGCCATAGCTGGGACACCAGCTATTCGGCATTGTCGACATCTAGAAAGAACCCACCTGATGGTTCCTGGGTCTCATCTCCAACATTTATTAAGCAAACATCAGTACAAACATACTCAGCAAGTCTTTAAAGCAGACCTAGACTATTCATGCTCAGGTATCAACAAGGGGAGTGGTAGAGTTTATGTAGCAATGCTAGCTTTGACTCATGGCTAACCCACACTACAAAATTTTAACTCTTTGTTTAAATTTTAGATATCGCACACGAGTCCATTAACTCCATGACAATACACAACCATGGATTCACTTCCCTCTCCAGTGAGAGTGCCATCCACGGTACTCACACTTGTCTTCATATTTTTATGAGTATCCATTTGATTATCTATGAACAACATAAGTTTTCCATGTAGTCCATATTTGAGGACACGGAAATTCGAATAGTTTCATACCCTGCAGGGGTGTACTTCACACACGCTCTCGCCACTTATCGCTGTGTGCTCATAGAACCATGCACCTCGGCAACCTTCAAGCGGAAGCCCAGCAAGGGAGTCGGCCACGACCGTCAATGACATAAGACCTCTAATCCAGGCTATCGCCTACTTGAGATTGAACCTGCGCGGAAGTCCGGCCGAAGTTTCTGCTACGGCCCCAAACAATGTGCGCAGGGTTCGCAAGCCCCCTACTCGGGTGACCCTTGGTACACCGTGCCACTACCTAGCACGTCGTAACACACCCCTATGGTCAGCGCTACGCACAGCCTCCAGCATGCTATAAACACCAGAAACTACTTGCAACTCCTGGACTAAGGACTAAACGACTGATAAGTCAAGAGGGGTCGAGTTACCCGAACCTAATGTGTGGTAGTAACTAGTCTTGGATCACAATCATGGAACTTGGTTCCTAAGAACGGTCCCAATGAGACAACCCACTATGTACTCCTACATAGCCTCGCATCGCTACCTTTACCAAATCGAGTTCATCATAAGCTTATCACATCGGAACAACATGGTTTCATTCCAGTTCATCACCCAGATAAAACAGACCTGACACACTCTAAGCATAGCAAGCATAGCAGGCAAAGTAAGCCAAGCAAATCATGGCACAAGCATCTACCAGGTATGCTAGGTTTCAAGGATATCTATTTACTGTGACAATGATAGGTCATGCAAAGAATAGGTTCAGCTATCGTGTATGACAGACAAGTGAATGTTGTCCTAATGTAATAAACAAGAGCAGGAGCGAGAGAGTGGAATATTATCGGAATGATCAAGGGGGTTGCTTGCCTTGCTGGGTAGAGGAAAGGTTCTCTCCTTCGTTGGAATACTCGGGGGTATCCTCATAAGCAGGGCCTACCGTAATGCAGATAAATAGCAATCAATACATGCAAGTGCAACAGTATGACGCATGATCATGACATGGTAGCATGTATGGATGAGCTAATGCAGCTATTGTCCAAGTTAATTTGAAGTGAGTTTGAATATAGGTTCAAAATCATTCTTCAATTCAAATTCCATATTTTAACCTATTAGCAAATGTCAATGTTCTTCTACATAGTTTGCTCTAACATGCATGAAAATAACACCATTAGATTCATTGGATTTTTCTGATAAATTTTCATATATAAATTATTTCCACCTGAGTTATAGATTAATTTATATGAATTTTTGAAGTTTTAAACATTTGCTGGAATTATTTTAAAACTAGAAATTCCTTTTATTCCATCAGCCTGACGTCATCATGGCATCAACATGTCAGTGGACCAGGCCAGGTCAAACCTGACTAGTGGGACCCACTGGTCAGTGACCGGGTCACTAATAGGGTTAATCATTTAACTGATTACTAATTAGATTAGGGTCGGGCCCACTGGTCAATGGGCCATTAACTTAATTTATTTATTTAATTAAATTATTAACCTAGATTTGACTAACAGGGCCCGACCCCACTTGCAAGTGACCTAGGGGTCAAACCCCTGGTGGTCAAACTGGTTGACTCGCCGGCATTTAGCTGCCGGCGACGTCAGGGATGGTGGAGGGGGTCAGGATTCCTCCTCCGATGACCAAACGGACGGCGGAGCACACCGATCTTCTCTGCTCTCTCGCGCACGTCGAGCCTGACACCTCGTAGTGGTTGGGATGGTCGGAATCGGCACTAGCGATGAGCATGGTGGCTGCCGGAGCTCGGGCGAGCACGGGCTCGTCGAGCTAGAGCTCGAACGAGCCACCTAAGGGTTCCTAGAGCTGCCTAGGATCATCCTGAGCACGACTACGTGCTCAGGTGCGAGCTTGGGCCGCTGCAGTGACAACCACGTCCTCGCCGGTGTCAAGGAGCTCTCGGACCCGAGAGGATCTAGCGCTAGAATGACCTATCGAAGGGGAAAAGGGGGGAAAAGGACCACGGGCTCACAGCGTTTGCAGCGGCGTCGAGAACGGGCTCGGGGAAGGCTTGGAGCAGTTGCGAGCTTCACTTCTTTGCCGGCGGCCGAAGGTTGAAGATGACGGTGATGCGGAGATGGGGAGCTCCCGGTGATGCGCGGCTTGGCGAGAAGAAAGAGGGCGACAAGGCGGAGCTCTGGAGCTACCTAGCGAGGCAGGGGAGTGGCTGGGGCGACGGCGCTATGCGGCGGAGCTTTGGCGGCCATGGCGACAGAGGGGGAGAGGAAGAGAGGCGAGCGATTGCGAGAGGGAGAGGGCGTGGGGGACGGCTCTCTGAGCTTATCCCCATCGCGCTGGCAAGGGAGAGGCCGCTAGGTAGCTGCCGGCGTGGAGGTATGCCCGTGCACGTGCTCCGGCCAAACGCCCATCCTCCTGGCCGCCAGGAGGACGATGACCACCATGGGCCAGGTGGGCCGGCCTGGCCTGGGCCTAGGTAGGTTTCCTTTCTCCTTTTTTATTTTACTTTTTGTTTTCTAATTCTGACATTTGTTTTATTTTCTTTTGAGGTACAAATACTTTTATAAAATATCCCAAATATTTTCTAATATCAAGTTTGAATATTTCAAACTCCAATAAAAAGTTTCAGGATATTTTGAAATATAAAATAATGATAATGCTTTATTTGGCATTTTCAAAGGATTTGTTATTTATTTTTAAATTGTTATAATTGTTCAAATATTTAAAATGGCCCCTCTTATTATCATTTCCATATTTATCAGACTTATGGAACATTTTGTAAGGGCATTTTGAATTTGTTGACTTTTCACAATTTTGAATTAATTTGATTCAAGTATGAGCTTGGGGTTTCTTTTAGTCCCCATTTCATGTTGATGCAAAATTGAAACATGATGCACACACATGCTGTCCTATGAGATCTAGCTAGGGATGTGACAAAGAGGAGGCTCGCCGAGTTGCGAGCCTCCAAGTCCGGGATGCGAGGAGGGGCCTCGCACTTCGGGACCTGGAGCAGCCGGAGGCGGAGGAGGTCGGTGGATACCCCGCGGGTGTCGGACTCGGCGGCGGAATCGACCCGCATGTCGAGGCCTCCGTCGAGCGAGCCGCGAGGGGCGGCAATGGACCTGCCAGCGCCTCCATCCGCGCAGGAGGCAGCCTAAGCGAGGGCGACGATGACGGGGCCGGCTCCCGAGGCGGCCCGGACCAAGGTGCCAGAGGTGACCCCGCCTTGGGCCAAGTCGGCCCGGGTCGAGGTGCCGGAGGCCCCGGTGGCCCCGAAGGTGGTGTTGGAGGCGGCGCCGGATGTGACAGCCCAAGTGCTGCCCCTACCTTTTATGGCATGTAATCTTTGGATGAACCTTGTGTCATGAGCTTAATGTATGAATTGCACCTTGTCATCCATGCCTTGTTTTGCATTCATGCATAATGCATCATAGCATTCATCATGCCATGCTTGATTTCCATGTGACCTTGCATGTGAGTGTTGTGATGTGGTTTGAGTGTGGGTGGAGTTCACGTGTGCAGTCTCCTTCTTCTTCCCCTCTCTTTTTCTTTTCAAAAAACCCACAACTAATGCCTTTATTCCCATGTTATTTTATAATCAGAATTAAGTTGATATTTAAATTATTTGAAAATATTCAAGTGCTATCCCAATATGTTTTGAGTTGTGAGTGTTGGTCTTTTATTGGCTGGAGATTTATGCTCTTGTAGCATTTAAATAACAGGAGCTGTTATTTTTAAAAGTATTAAAATTACTTGTCCTAAAAATCAACTTAATATTTTTATTAAATGGGGCATATTATTTTCTTAGCAAAAGTATTTTTGTTTCCACCAAAATCCTTTTTATTTTTTCTCTGGTTTTTTTTCTTTTCTTCCTGTTTTGTTTAAAGGAAAACCCTATGGTTTTCTTTTTCCAGAGAGAGAGAGAGCCAGGTGGGCCTTGTCTCTCCCGCGGCCCAGCTCGCTCGGGAATGGTCACCTGCTCCCATTCCCCTCCGTCGGGATTCAGTTAGAGAGAGAGCCACTCCACCGTCGCCTTTTCCATCGCCGTCACCGTCAGCCCATGGGTATTTAGCCCCCCTCGGCATGCGTGCCCCCTCGGCTAGGTTTCCTCTCCTCCCCGCCGCCGCTGCAGCTCCCATCTCCCTCTCCATCTCCCTCCTTCTGCTCCTTCTTTCCTCTGTCACATAAGGTTTCAGAGAGTTCAATGGGAGCAGCAGAGTAGGCGCCGGCGACCAGCTCGTCGTCTCCGTTGGTGTCATCGTCGTACATGGCTTCAAGGAGCTCAGGGTTCATCCCCGCGTTCGATCCCCGCCGCTAGAAGCCCCGGAGAGGCTCTGCAGCGACGGCCCGTCATCGTCTTTGCCGGAGGGTTCCGCTCCGCCATCTTCTTCCCCTGCTTTGACTCCGGCATGCGTCTTCGACCCCTCCGTCATCCCCTTCTCGTCCGGCTTGTCATCACCTTCCCCAAGCTGAGCAACCGGTCCCCGTAGCCCCTCGTTCCCTGCGTAGCTCGTCCGGTAGTGTCCGCCATGTTCGGCGCTGCCAGTCGCAAGGCAGGTGCTTGCATCTCGCCTCCTTCCTCCTCACCGCAAGATGAGTAGGGGAATGTGACCCCGGTAGTTCCCGCTTGGTGTGTGCCCTTTTGCATCGCCGGACCTGCCCTGTAGTCGCCGGATTTTTGCGCTGCCGTTGCTCTATCGCCGCTGTCATGCAGGTTCAGTTTCGTCAGATTCATATGTGCGTGTGTGTATTAGAGGGCCAGTGCTCCTCCTCTCTTAACAATCGCGCGCGTAGCAGAGTGGTAGGCACCAGGGGGAATGACCAGGAGGTCATGGGCTCGAGCCCGAGCCACCCCATTTTTTTGTTCTTTTCTTTCTTTTGTTTTTCGTTTGTTTTTTTCCACTTGCTAAGATGTATGTATGTATCTATGTGTAGGGAATTGTTTTCTTTTTTCCTGTTGTATAGAGTGCGGAGTATGTGTGTGCTAGTGCATACATACACATGTGCTTGTGCATGTGAGTTTGCAAGTGTGTGTGTGTGTATGTGCATGTGAGTATGCACATATGCATGAGCTTGTGAGTGTGTGTACATACACACTTGTGTAGGTGGTGTGTGTATATGTGTGTGTGCTTCATGCATACACACATATGTAAGTGCATGTATGTTTGTGGAGTGGTGTATATGTATTTGTGCATGTGGATGTAATGTGTGTGTGTGTAGTCCTATGCATATGTATAGGCATATATGCACTTGCGCTTATGTGTGTGTGCATATGTGTGTGGATGCACACCCACACACACATGAGCATGAGTGTATGTGAGTGTATGTGCCTAGTGCACTTGTGAGTGTTGTGTGTGTATGTGCCATATGCTCATGCATACATGGTGCATGTGAGTGTGTGTGTGGATGAACACCCCCCTCATGGGTGGTATGCTCATGGTTGTTTTTGTGCTCATATGTGCTTGGGCATATATAGAGCATGTGTGTGCTTGCCATGTTGTGTGTGTAGGGTGTATGTGTGTGGGGGTGGGGACTAGTGGGTTTCCCCACTTGATATACCCCTTTGTTGCATATATGCATGTTTGTGATGGTTAGCTCTTTCCAATCTCTAACTAAGCTACAAATCTGGTTATGTCTATTTATGCTCATGTTCAAATTAGAGTTATGTAACACTTATGAGAATAGGTGGTAGTTTTGCTATCTTATTTGTGCCATGTTGTTTCACATGAACATATGGGTATGACACTTGTTTTTGGGGTAGAAAGAGCCAATGAATCTATTGGTGCTTTCAGTTTTCACTTTTGAGCAAGTTCATAAAACTGTCATTTTCTGTTGTGATGCTACATTGTCATTTTTGCATGATTTAATCCATGCTTTCTTTGGGGCATGTGCCAACTAGGAAGTGCTAGTGTTGTATATCTATTATGCCATGGTATTTTTGTTTAACATGAGAATCACCCTTATAAGTGGTAAACATGCTGCTAAGTAGCCAACTTGATGTTTCTGTTTCAGCATGCTAAAAATTAATAAGTCTGAGAATTTGCTGTTATTTTTATGCCATGAAGAGTGGGTGACATCTAGTTGAATGTTGAGAATTAGATCATGATCAGTGCCAGTGTTTTGGAGTACATGTTGTCTTCTACCCTCCTGTTAATTTTCATGCCAAGAGTTGCTCTCTAACATATTTAACTACTGCTGTCAACTTGCTACTTTATTAACTCAGATTCCAGAAACTGTTATTTTTACCAAGTCCCAAAAAACTGTTTCATCATGTCAACTTGATAGATTCATGCTTATTGATGTGTGCCCCCTATGCAGATTGTGTAGTTGTATAAGTTGATTTGCATGTGATGTAGTTTCTGCCAACATCTTGTTTGTGGCTGTAGGATTCCTGTAGCTCAAGTTGTGGGTTGTATAAGTTGCTATGTTGCTGTTTTATGGCAGATTGTTTGTTTTATTGTTTTGAGACTTGTGGGAGCTATAGTCCATGGAATTGATTGATCTTTGAGTCTATTGTGGTTGTTTTTTCATTGCCTAACTAGTGGATACCTTGTAATACCAATAATATGCCCATGGTATTGGTTGTCTTGTGTTTTGCCTTCGTAGCTTGTCGTGAGCGCATCGTGAGAACCGTAACTCCGTTTCTTGCGTTCTTTATATGCATTTCTATCGATTTTGCATGATGCATACATATTTTCCATGTTCATGCATGTTTAAATAACTTAACATAAGGTTCTATCCAGATTCATTAATAAACAAACTTTGCATGTGAAACATGACTAGTTTTGGATTGCCATGTTAAATTCTTCATAAATGAATCATGCATCATCTTGGTTGTGCATTACACCTTGGTTGGTTGTTTATTGTTGTTGTTTATCTTGGATAGACGCGAGTGTGGAAACTGAGTACGAGGACCGAGGAGAGTACCACTACGAGGATCCCGCTACTTGTTTCGCTGAAGAACCAATAGGCAAGATTATCATACCCGGATCCCGATACTATTTTTGCTTGCTAGTTTATCACTCTTATCATTACAATTGCGCTACCTACCACTTGAATGTCAGCCTCCTAATTGCCATGAAAGCCTCTAACCCTCCACATCCTAGCAAACCTGTGATTGGCTAAGTTAGGACTGCTCAGCCCCTCTTATAGCGTTCTTTGTTGCAGGTGCAGGTTGTTCCATGTGATAACATGGATTTGGATATCACAATATTTTTCCGTTATTCAATTTAATGCACATATATATCATGGTATTGGTGGAGGGCTTGGCCTTTTGCTAGGTGTTTTATGTTGGGGAACATTACATGGGGAACGTTGCATGGGAAACAAAAAATTTCCTATGCACACGCAAGATCTATCCATGGTGATGAGCATCTACGAGAGGGAGAGTGGATCTACATACCCTTGTAGATCGCTAAGCGGGAAGCGTTAAGAAACGCGATTGGTGTAGTCGAACGTCTTCGCGATCCAAATCGCCAAGCATCCCGCGATCTCATCATGATCCGTCCCACGATCCAATCACGATCTGTCCTGCGAACTCATCATGATCCGTCCCGCGATCTCAACACGATCCGTCTCGCGATCTTGATCATGGTTCCTCCGATCTAGTGTCGAACGGACGGCACCTCCGTGTCCAGCACACGTACAACTCGATGACGATCTCCGCCTTCTTTATACAGCAAGAGGGAGCGGAGAGGTAGAAGAGTTTCCCAGCAGCGTGACGGCGCCGCAGCGATGGTGGTGGAGCAATTCCGGCAAGGCTTCGCCTAAGCACTGCAGAAATCAGATCTAGAGGAGAAACTATGCACTGGAGGAACGGGTAGCACGTGACTGAAAATCTTGTGCCAAACCCCAAAACCCTCTAGTATATATAGGAGGAGAGGAGGAGGAGTCTTGGCCCCCGTGGAGCCAGCCCTTGGTTCGGCCGAACCAGGAGGGAGGAGTCCTCCTCCTCCACTCCTAGTAGGATTAGGACTCCTTCCTTACTTAGCCCTTTTTGCCTTTTTCCACCTTTTTCCTTTATGGGCATTTCTTCCCAGCCGCATGGGCCTTGTGTGGGACTTCCACCAGCCCACTAAGGACTGGTATTCATCCTCCCACAGCCCATGTAGCCTCTTGGGTCGAAATACCCCTCCCGATGGTCTCTCGGTACACTACCGGCACTCCCATTACACTACCGATGAGCCTGAAACCTTTCCGGCAACCAAGATAGGACTTCCTATATATCAATCTTTACCTCTAGACCATTCCGGACCTCCTCGTGACGTCCGGGATCTCATCCGGGACTCCGAACGAACTTCGGTCACCACCATGCATAACTCTATACTACCGAAACGTCACCAAACCTTAAGTGTGCAGACCCTGCGGGTTCGAGAACTATGTAGACATGACCGAGACACCTCTACAGTCAATAACAAATAGCGGGACCTGGATGCCCATATTGGTTCCTACATATTCTATGAAGATCTTTATCGGTCGAACCTCTATGTAAAGGATTCAGTTAATCCCGTATGATGTTCCTTTTGTTTTTCGGTATGTTACTTGCCCGAGATTCGATCGTCGGTATCTCCATACCTAATTTGAACCTTGTTATCGTCAAGTCTTTTTACTCGTTCCGTAATACAAGATCCCGTGACCAACACTTAGTCACACTGCTTGCAAGGCTTGCTGTGATGTTGTGTTACCGAGTGGGCCCTGAGATACCTCTCCGACACACGAAGTAACAAATCCTAGTCTTGATCCATGCCAACCCAGCAGACACCCTTGGAGATACCTGTAGAGCACCTTTATAGTCACCCAGTTATGTTGCGACGTTTGATACACACAAGGCACTCCTCCGTTGTTAGGGAGTTGCATGATCTCTTGGTCATAGGAATATATACTTGACATGTAGAAAACAGTAGCAATAAAGTGACACAATCATTTGCGACATTTGTATTTTGGGTCTTGTCCATTACATCATTCTCCTAATGATGTGATCCCATTACCAAATGACATCTCATGTCCATGACTAGGAAACCATAGCCATGTTTGATCAATGAGCTAGTCTATTGGAGGCATACTAGGGACATGGTGTTGTCTATGTATCCACACGTGTATCTGAGTCTCCGATCAATACAATTATAGCATGGATAATAAACGATTATCATGAACAAGGAAATATGATAATAACTAATTTATTATTGCCTCTAGGGCATATTTCCAACAGTCTCCCACTTGCACTAGAGTCAATAATCTAGTTCACATCACCATGTGATCCGCATTGTTATGAATTTAACACCCAATGAGTTCTGGGGCTTGATCATGCTTTGCATGTGAGAGAGGTCTTATAATCAACGGGTCTACGACATTCAGATCTGTCTGTACTTTGCAAATCTCCATGTCAAACTGTAGACACTCCTACCACACTTCACTTGGTACTATTCCAAATGGCTGCTCCACTATACGTATCCGGATTACTACTAAGAGTCATCCGCATTAGTGCTAAAGCTTGTATCGACGTAACTCTTTAAGACGAACCTTTTATCACCTCCATAATCGAGAAACATCTCCTTAGTCTTTTAGTTACTAAGGATAACCTTCATCGTTGTCCAGTGATCCACTCCTGGATCACTCTTCTACCCCTTGATGGACTCATGGCAAGGCACACATAGGTGTGGTACACAGCATGTCATACTATACAGAGCCTATGGCTAAGGCATAGGGGACGACGTTCGTCCTTTCTCTTTATTCTGCCGTGGTAGAGCTTTGAGTCTCACTCAACTTCACACCTTATAAATCAGGTGAGAACTCTTTCTCTGACTGGTCCATTTTGAACTCTTTCAAAATCATGTCAAGGTATGTACTCATTGAAAGTCTCATCAAACATCTTGATCTATCTCTATAGATCTTGATGCTCTACAATTAGGTAGCTTTATCCAGGTCTTCCTTTGAAAATCACTTTTCAAACAACTGTTTATGCTTTCCAGAAATTCTACATCATTTCCGATCAACAATATGTCAACCACATATGCTTACGAGAAACTCTATAGTGCTCCCACTCACTTTATTGTAAATACAAGTTTCTCATAAACTTTGTACAGACTCAAAAACTTTGATCCCCTCATCAAAGTGTATATTCCAACTCCGAGATGCTTGCTTGAGTTCATAGAAGGATCACTGAAGCTTGCAAACCTTTTAGCATCCTTAGGACTAACAAAACCATTCTGGTTGTATCTCATACAACCTTTCCTTAAGGAAGGAAACGAAGTATTGGCATCCATCTACCAGATTTCGTAATTGAAATATGTAGCAACTGCTAACATAATTCCAACAGACTTTAGCATCACTACGAGTGAGAAAGTCTCATCGTAGTCAACTCCTTGATCTTGGTGGAAATTCTTTGCGACAAGTCGAGCTTTATAAATGGTGAAATTCACCATCAGCGTCTGTCTTCATCTTAAAGGTCCATTTGTACTGAACGACCTGCCGTCCAATGAACAAATCTACCAAAGTCTATACTTGGTTTTCATACATGGATCCTTTCTCGGATTTCATGGCCTCTAACCATTTGTCGGAATCTGAGCCCATCATCGCTTCTCCATAGCTCGTAGGTTCATCATTGTCTAACAACATGACCTCCAAGATAGGGTTGTCATACCACTCAGGAGCAGTACACATCCTTGTCAACCTACGAGGTTCGATAGTAACTTGATACGAAGCTTCATGATCATCATCATTAACTTCCTAGTCAACTAACGTAGGCTTCATAGAAACATCTTTCTCCGCTGCTATACTGTCTGGTTGAAACAAAGGTTCAACAACCTCATCAAGTTCTATCTTCCTCCCACTCAATTCTTTCGAGAGAAACTTTTCTTGGGAAAGGACCCGTTTTAGCAACAAACACTTTATGCTTGGATTTGAGATAGAAGGTTCACCCAATTGTTCTTAGGGTAATTTATGAAGATGCATTTGTCCGCAATGGGTTCAATCTCATTAGGTGAAAACATTTTTTCACACAAGCATCGCAGCCCCAAACATTAAGAAATGATAGCTTAGGTTTCTATCAAACCATAATTCACACGGTGTCATCTCAACGGATTTAGATGGTGCCCTATTTAACGTGATTGTAGTTGTCTCTAATGCATAACCGCAAAACGATAGTGGCAAAACGATAGGAGACATCATAGTATGCACCATATCTAATATAGCATGACTATGACGTTCGGACACACCATCACACTATGGTGTTCTAGGTGGCGTGAGTTGTGAAACAACTTTCACATTGTCTAAAGTTGTATGCCAAACTTGTAACTCTGATATTCACCTCCACGATCATATCGTAGACATTTTTATCTTCTTGTAATGATGATCTTAAACTTCACTTAGAATTTGCTTGAACCTTTCAAACGATTCAGACTTGTGTTTCATTAAGTAAATATACACTATATCTACTCAAATCATTAGTGAAGGTAAGAAAATAACAATATCCACCGCACGCTACAAGACTCATTGGATTGCATACATCAACATGTATCATTTCCAATAAATCAATTTCCCACTCCATTAAACCGAATACGGGGTCCTTAGTCATCTTGCTAATGAGGCATGGTTTGCATGTCTCAACTGATTTGAAATCGAATGGGTCCAAAGACCCATCAACATGGAGTTTCTTCATGCGATTTATACCAATATGACATTTAGCGGCAGTGCCACAAGTATGTGGTACTATCATTTCTAACTTTGTATCTTTTGGCATCAATGTTATGAACATGTGTATTACTACGATCAAGATTCAACAAACCATTCTTACTGGGTGCATGACCATTGAAGGTATTATTCATGTAAACAAAATAACCATTATTCTCTAACTTAAATGAATAATCGTGTTGCAATAAACACGATCTAATCACGTTCATGCTCAACGCAAAACACAAAATAACATTTATTTAGGTTTGTCACTAATCTTGAAGGTAGAGAGAGCGTGCGATAGTGATCACATCAACCTTGGAAACATTTCCAACACACATCGTCACCTCACCCTTAGCTAGTTCTCCGTTTATTCCGTAGCTTTTATTTTGAGTTACTAACATTTAGCAACCGAACCGGTATCCAATACCCAGATGCTACTAGGAGTACTAGCAAGGTACACATCAATAACACGTATATCAAATATACTTTTGTCGATGTTGTCAGCCTTCTTATCTACCAAGTATCTAGGGTTGTTCCGCTTCAGTGACCGCTCACCTAATAATAGAAGCACTTAGTCTTGGGTTTAGGTTCAACTTTGGGGTGCTTCACTGGAGCAGCAACTGACTTGCCATCCATGAAGTTTCCCTCCTTGCCCTTGCCCTTCTCGAAACTAGTGGTTTTACTAGCCATCAACACTTGATGCTCCTTCTTGATTTCTACCTTCGCGTTGTCAAACATCGTGAACAGCTCAGGGATCATTATTTCTATCCCTGGCGTTTTATTGTTCATCACCAAGTTCTAGTAGCTTAGTGACAGTGACTTGGAGAACTATATCAATCACTATCTTATCTGGAAGATCAACTCCCACTCGATTCAAGCGATTGTAGCACCCAGACAATATGAGCACATGCTAAACGATTGAGCTATTATCCTTCATCTTGCAGGCAAAGAATCTTGTTGGAGATCTCATATCTCGCAACACGGGCACGAGCCTGAGATCCTAATTTGAGCTGTTAGAACATCTCATATGTTCCGTGACGTTCAAAACATTTCAAAGCCTCAATTCTAAGCGATGATGCATGATGCACTAAACTATCAAGTAGTCATCAGAACGTGCCTGTCAGATGTTCACAACATCTACAAACTACACTAGAGGGGTTGGCGCACCGAGCGGTGCATTAAGGACATAAGCCTGTTGTGCAGCAATGAGGACAATCCTCAGATCACGGACCCAGTCCGCAATATTGCTACCATCATCTTTCAACTCTATTTGTCTAGGAACATATAAAAAATAAAGGGAGCTACAGCACGAGCAAGTAATCTACAACATAATTTGCAATGACACTACTGACTATGTTCATGATAATGACTTCAATTAATCATATTACTTAAGAAATCCCACTCAAATTGACATCCCTCCGGTCATTCGAGTGATACATGATCCAAATTCACCAACTCAAGTCCGATCATCATGTGAGTTGAGGTGGTTTCAATGGTGAACATCATCATGTTGATCATATCTGATGTATGACTCATGTTCGATCTTTCGGTCTCTTGTGTTCCGAGGCCATGTCTGTACATGCTAGGCTCGTCAAGTTTAACCCGAGTGTTCTGCATGTGCAACACTGGCTTGCACCCGTTGTATGTGAACGTAGACTCTATCATACCCAATCATCACGTGGTGTCTCGACACGACGAACTTTCGCAACGGTGCACACTCGGGGAGAACGCAATTCATCTTGAAATTTAAGTGAGGCATCACCATATAATGCTACCGTCATCCTAAGCAAAACACGGTGCATAAAAGGATTAACATCACATGCAAATCATAAGTGACATGATATGGCCATGAACTTGTGCTTTTCATCTCCATCTTGAAAGCACCGGCATGATCTCCATCATCACCAGCACGACACCATGATCTCCATCATCTTGATCTCCATCAACGTGTCACCCTCGAGGTTGTCGCGCCCATCATGCTTGTACTACTATTGCTACAATTTAGCTATAAAGTAAAGCATTACATAGAGCTTAATGATTGACACATAGGTCATACAATAATTAAAGACAACCCTATGGCTTCTGCCGGTTGCCGTACTCATTGACATGCAAGTCGTGATATTCTATACAACACATGATCATCTCATACATCACATATATCACATCATGTAATTGGCCATATCACATCACAACATACCCTGCAAAAACAAGTTAGACGTCCTCTAATTGTTGTTTCATGTTTTACGTGGCTGCTACCGGTATATAGCAAGAACAATTCTCACCTACGCATAAACCACAACGGTGATACATAAGTTGCTTTTCAACCTTCTCAAGGACCACCTTTGTCGAATCCGATACAACTAAAGTAGGAGAAACAGACACCCGCCAGCCATCTTTGTGCAATGAAGTTACACGTCAGTCGATGGAACCGGTCTCTCGTAAGCGTACGAGTAAGGTTGGTGCGGGCAGCTTCATCCCACAATACTACTGAACCAAAACACGACCAAGGGAGGAAGCAATCTAAGCATCAACGCCCACAAACTCTTTGTGTTCTACTCGAGATCTCATCTACACATAAACCTGGCTCTGATACCATAGTTGGGGAACGTTGCATGGGAAACAAAAAAAATCCTACACACACAAGATCTATTCATGGTGATGAGTATCTACGAGAGGGAGAGTGGATCTACATACCCATGTAGATCGCTCAGCGGGAAGCGTTAAGAAACGCAGTTGGTGTAGTCGAACGTCTTCGCGATGCAAATCGCCGAGCGTCCCACGATCTCATCACGATCCAACCCGCGATCCAGTCACAATCCGTCCCGCGAACTCATCATGATCCCTCCCGTGATCACATGATGATCCGTCTCGCGATCTTGATCACGGTCCCTCCAATCTAGCGCCGAACGGACGGCACCTCAGCGTTCAGCACACGTACAACTCGATGAAGATCTCCGCCTTCTTGATCTAGAAAGAGGGAGCGGAGAGGTAGAAGAGTTCTTCGGTAGCGTGATGGCGCCGTGGCGATGGTGGTGGAGCAATTCCGGCAGGGCTTCGCATAAGCACTAGAAAAATTTGATCTAGAGGAGAAACTATGCATTGGAGGAACGGGTAGCACGTGGCTGAAAATCTTGTGCCAAAACCCTAAAACCCTCTAGTATATATAGGAGGAGAGGAGGAGGAGCCTTGGCTCCCAAGGAGCCAGCCCTTGGGTCGGCCGAACCAGGAGGGAGGAGTCCTCCTCCTCCACTCCTAGTAAGATTAGGACTCTTCCTTATTTAGCCCTTTTTGCCTTTTTCCACCTTTTTCCTTTTTGGGATTTTCTTCCCAGCCACATGGGCCTTGTGTGGGACTTCCACCAGCCCATTAAGGGCTGGTATTCATCTTCCCACAGCCCATGTAGCCTCTTGGGTCGAAATACCCCTCCCGACTGTCTCCCGGTACACTACCGGCACTCCCGGTACACTACCGATGAGCCCGAAACCTTTCCGGCGACAAAAATAGGACTTCCTATATATAAATCTTTACCTCCGGACCATTCCGGAGCTTCTCGTGACTTCTGGGATCTCATACGGGACTACTAACAACTTTCGGTCACCACCATGCATAACTCTATACTACTGAAACGACACCAAACCTTAAGTGTGTAGACCCTGCGGGTTCGAGAACTATGTAGACATGACCGAGACACCTCTATAGTAAATAACCAATAGAGGGACCTGGATGCCCATATTGGTTTCCTATATATTCTACGAAGATCTTTATCGGTCGAGCCTCTTTGTGAAGGATTCACTTAATCCCGTATGATGTTCCTGTTGTTCTTCGGTATGTTACTTGCCCAAGATTCGATCGTCGGTATCTCCATACCTAGTTCAACCTCATTATCGGCAAGTCTATTTACTCGTTCCATAATACAAGATCCCATGACCAACACCTAGTCACATTGCTTGCAAGGCTTATTGTGATGTTGTATTACCGAGTGGGCCCTGAGATACCTCTCCGTCACATGGAGTAACAAATCTCAGTTTTGATCCATGCGAACCCAATACACACCCTCGGAGATACCTGTAGACACCGTTTTAGTCACCCAGTTACGTTGCGACGTTTGATACACACAAGGCACTCCGGCGGTGTCAGTGAGTTGCATGATCTCATGGTCATAGGAACATATACTTGACATGCAGAAAACAGTAGCAAGAAACTGAGACGATCATATGCTATGTTTGTAGTTTGGGTCTTGTCCATCACATCATTCTCCTAATGATGTGATCCCTTTACCAAATGACGTCTCATGTCCATGACTAGGAAATCATAGCCATCTTTGATCAACGAGCAAGTCTATTAGAGGCATACTAGGGACGTGGTGTTGTCTATGTATCCACACATGTATCCGAGTCTCCAATCAATACAATTATAGCATGGATAATAAACGATTATCATGAAGAAGGAAATATGATAATAACTAACTTATTATTGCCTCTAGGGCATATTTCCAACATTTTGTTCCGCTGTTACCGCCATAGTTCTTGTTACCGGTGTTATGGTTTCCATATTTTGCGCTCCTAACACGCCATAGTTCTTTGTTTATTCAGTTGAGATTGAAAATTGTCTGGCAAGACCCAAAATTGGTACTACATTTGCTGAATAACTTAATAAAATTTGCATAGGGCTTTGCAAGCCCGTGGATAATTAATCAACCCCCGGGCCAGCTCTCCTCATGAGTGTTAGTCCAAACTAGAGCACTCTATGGGGACAACCCAGGGCACCTTGGGAGATTTCTATTAGGCCTTCGTACGTGTCGCTTATCCGTCGTGTCCTGAGAACGATATATGCGGCTCTTATCGGGTTCGTTGACACATCGGGTGGTCTTGCTAGATTTGTTTTACCTTTATCGAGTGTCTTGCATGTGGAGTCTGACTTTCTTTGGGTTTTCTCGAGGTGTTGGAATTCCTTTGGAATTACCTATGATGACCACGAGATCCGTGATCGAGGCTATTCCCGCGGAGTGTGGTTAATTTGTGATGGACTAGTTGGAACACCCCTGCAGGGTTAAATCTTTTCGAGAATCCATGCCCGCGGTTATGTGGCAACTTGGATATTTGTGTAACATCCGGTTATAGTTAACTTGAAGTAAACTCTAATAAAATACACCAACTGTGTGAGTAATCGTGATCGTCTCTGATCGTGAACATGATCCGAGAGAGAACACAGTGGGGTTCTGATTCACATAAGTAAGTGTTCAGGATCTCATAAAGATCATACTAGATTCGATCGTTCATCGTAGGCCACTCATATTTACTTTCATGTCACGTAAGTTAGCCACCATATATGCTTAGTGCTGCTGGAAACTAAACACATATCCCATCCCAACCTTTAAGCTTGAATAGTCTTGGTACCCGGGCGCTTGATTGCTAAGTCCTCATGGCTCACAGATTACTACAAACCTCCAGGTACAGGTACAGATGAGTACGTGCAGGATGATCTTACCCAGCTCCAGTGGGAATATGATGAGGAAAGAGGCAGGATGTACGTGACTTACCCGGATGAGTAGAGGACCATGGTCATGATCTTTGGGATAGCGAGATAGTGTCATTTGCATCTATTTCTATCATTTTATTTCGTTCGTAGTCGGACCCTGTCTTCATCTTGATGATTTGAACACTGTGTGGAATTGTAATTTAGTATGCGACAAGTGTAAGCCAACTTGTATACTCATCTCTTCTGTAATGTATGATGCAATGATTCTATTCTTGTGAGCGTCAAGATGCACCTCTATCCCTTGCGAGGCCTTCGCGTCTTAAAATGGATAGGCGCTCATATTGGGGTTGACAAGTTGGTATTCAGAGCCATACGACCATAGGAGCCTTTGCCTGTTCGAACTTGGCCGAGTCGAGTCTAGTAAAATTATTTTGAGTCTAGTTATATCAGAGAGTAGGATTCTTTTTACTCTTCTTCCATGCTCTGGTGAGGTATTCCACTTAGGAATTTTGATTCTACTCCTCTTCTCGCTCAAAATTTTTAGGATCACGCGGGTATTTTGGAGTCTATATGATACCGATGTGACAGGGTTCTGTCTTGGTGCCTCCTGTCTGACTTGATTTCTTCTGAGGAGTCGAGCTCCAGGGAATGTTGGCATAATGTTATCATTCGGCTTCCTTGATATCTCAGGACGGAGAGTGTTTGGAATTACTTCAGTACTTATCGTGGTGAGATAAGGTCGGAGTCACCCAGTACTGGGGAGGTGTCCATGGTACCACCATGGTTTAGTATCGTTCTGAGTTCGAGGATTCGAGTTAGATGAATTTGCGAGAGCCTCTGGTTATGTGTTGAAGGATGGATACAGTTGGGGTGTTGGATTTTTAGTTGTGTGATATATTTCCTCCTTAGCTCAATACTGGATTGTATCCCCCACACCGGATTGCATAACCAGAAAGTTTTCGAAAGTTCTTAGGTGGGAAATTTGTAGCTATCTAGGATCATATTCTTTAGATGTATGTAGGCATATACATTTGTTCCGAGCGCTTAGCTCAATACTTTTGTGTTATTGCAAGTGGTTTCTAATCTCTGATGATGTTATCATAAATCGAAGAAGCATTCTTACTAGTTTTTTCAGTAGGAAGGCGGTGTTGTTATTGTTTAATTTCTTTCAAGCATTTGATTCAGCCTTGATTCATCTTATCAATGAGGTGCTGATGCGTTTTGTCCATCTTCAGGATGGCTCCACCAACTCGCAACAATCCGTGTCGTGGTGAGGAGCAGACTGATGTTCCACCACCACCACCACCCCCGCCGCCGCCACCTCCACCTCCTCCTCCAGAAGCTTGAGCTTTGATGGCCGCAACCAATGCGAACACTCAGATGTTGCTTAGGTTGTTGAAATAAAGGGAGCAGGGTCAGCAAGGTTTTCAAGGAATTTTCAGAATCAGCTTCAGTTTGCGACACTCAATCAGTTCCTTGCCAACCAGCCCAAGTCTTTCACCTGTTGTGAGCAGCCTCTTGATGCTGATGATTGGCTTCATGATATGAGTAAGTATTTTGAGTGAAGCAATGTCAGGCCATAGGACTTTGTCAGATTTGCATCGTTTCAACTCAAGGGTCAAGCAGCTGATTGGTGGCAGCAGTGCGAGGATTCCAGGGGCGATCGTGTTGTTACTTGGGACGATTTCCGTCGTGACTTCGGGGATCATTACATTCTGACAAGCTTTGTCGAGGAGATGCGTGAGAAGTTTAGGCACCTGAAGCAGGGAAGCAAGTCTGTCAACCAATACAACATCAATTTCTAGAATCTAACCCGTTATGCCAAGCAAGATGTTCCAGAGGACAAGGCTATGATCTATCAGTTCAGAGGTAGTCTCAAGTACGAGCTTCTGCCAGGCCTAATTCTTCAAGAGCCTTGTGAGTTTGATCAGTTCTATAACATGGCTTTGAAGGTCGAGGCAACTCAGCTCAAGTTGGAGAACTCTAAGAAGCGTTCAAGGGATTCATATTCTTCTTCTTCCATCTCTCAGATGGTTCCCAAGCAGCAGAAGTATTGGGTGCCAAATCCTCCTCCGTTTTGTCCTCCTTAGTAGCAGAAGCAGTTCAATGGTCGTGGTTCTTCCCACCCACCCAACCCAGGATTCAGCAGAGAACCCAGGCGTCCAAGGCAGTTCTTGTTCCTCCTCCAAGCAATGTTCATCCGCTTTCTGAGGTGACTTGTCACAAGTGTGGCCAGAAGGGTCACTATGCGAACAAGTGTAACCAGCGGCATCATCCGCCTCCTCCTCATATCAAGCCTCCAGTCAATGCTATGGTGAAGCATAATCCCAACACTGCAAGAGTGAATATGGTGAATGCAGCAGAGGCAGAGGATTCTTCTCAAGTGATCATGGGTAATCTCTCATTTAACGATTTTCCTGCAAAAGTTTTGTTTGATTCTGGAGCATCGCATTCATTCATGTCTAAAGCATTCTTCACCAAGCATGATTTTGATTCTGAATATTTGAGTCAGGCTTTGCGTGTTGTTTCGCCCAGCACTCTCATGAGTGCTAACAAGGTGGTTCCGGATGTTTCTATCAAGTTGTGCAATTATTATTTTCTGGCTTCTCCAATTGTGCTTGGTAATTCTGATATTGATCTAATTTTGGGCATGGACTTCCTAGCTATGAATAAGGCTTATATTGATTGTAAAGCAAAAGAAGTCAAGCTGACTCATCCTTCAGAAGACGTGATTATTTTGGCGGCTCACGATGACATAATCTGTCTCTTTGCTCTTAATGAGAAGGGTGAAATCTTGGCGATTTCTCAAATTCCGGTGGTTTGTGAGTATGAAGATGCGTTTCCAGAAGAATTGCCAGGAATGCCTCCGCAGCGACCAGTGGAGTTCGTGATTGATCTCGAGCCCGGAACTGAACCGGTTTGCAAGCGCCCGTATAAACTTGGACCCGAAGAGCTTAAAGAGTCGAAGAAGCAGCAAGATGAGCAAGAACGTCTGGGCCTGATCAGACCAAGTTCTTCTCCATGGGGTTGTGGTGTTTTGTTTGTCAAGAACAAAGATGGTACGGATCGTCTTTGTGTTGACTACCGTCGATTGAACAAGAAGACAATCAGAAACAAGTGCCCACTTCCCAACATCAATGAGTTGTCTGAGCAACTCAAAGGTGCCAAGGTTTTCTTGAAGCTTGATCTTCGCATGGGTTATCATCAGATTCGCATTCGCGAAGAAGACATTCCTAAGACCGCTTTCAGGACGAGTTTTGGCTCTTATGAGTACACCGTCATGTCGTTTGGTCTTGCGAATGCTCCTCCAACTCAAGAATGATGAATTTCATTTTCTCTCCTTTCAAGAATGAATTCGTCTTGGTCTATCTGGATGATATCCTTGTGTTCTCGGATATAGAAGAAGAGCATGCAAAGCATCTCCGCCTTGTGCTTGACAAGTTAAGAGAGCATCAGTTCTATGTCAAGTTTTCCAAGTGTGAGTTTTGGCTCAATGAAGTGGTGTACCTTGGGCATGTGATCTCTGCCGAGGGAATTAAAGTGCACCCTAAGAAAGTTGAGGCAATCTTGAAGTGGGAACCTTCTCAGATTGTGAAGCGGCTTCGGAGTTTTCTTGGGCTTGCTAGTCATTGCAGAAGATTCGTGGAGAACTTCTCGCAAATTGCTAAGCCTCCGTCCAATCTCCTCCAGAAGAGTGTCAAGTATGTTTGGTCTCCTGAGTGTGATGTGGTGTTCAATATGCTCAAGCAGAGACTAAATTCAGCTCCAGTTCTTGTTCCTCCTGAGCAGTCTAAGCCTTTCCAAGGTTTCTATGATGCTTCTCTCCAAGGCCTTGGTGGTGTTCTCATGTAAGATAAGAAGATTGTTGCTTATACCTCGCATCAGTTGAAGCCTGCCTAGAAGAACTACCCCACTCATGATCTTGACTTGGCGGCAGTTGTGCATGCTCTAATGACTTGGAGGCATTTGTTGTTGGGTAGACCAGTTGAGGTGTAAACCGATCACAAGGTCTTGAAGTACATTTTCACTCAACCCAATCTTAATCTTCGGCAGTCTTGTTTGGTGGAAATGCTTGAGGACTTCAATCCAAGCATTGAGTATACTCCTGGGAAAGCAAATGTTATTGCAGACGCGCTCAGCCATAAAAGGCGTACTTCAATAGTCTCATCTCGAAGCCTCTTCAGCCCGAGCTTTATGAAGCCTTCCGCATGCTCAACCTTCAGATCATTCCACAAAGGATTTCTTGTAACTCTTGAAGTTTCTCCGACTCTAGAAGATCAGGTTCGCCAAGTGCAGCTTCTTGACGCTATGGTGAAGAAAGTGAAGAAAGGTGTGGCCAAGAGCATTCCGAAGTATAAGTGCTTTCGCGTTGATGACAAAAATACCTTGTTCTTTGAGGACCGTCTTGTGGTTCCAAAAGGTGATCTCAGAAAGGTTATCATGGATGAAGCACACAATTCTCTTTTATCCATTCATCCAGGTTGTTCAAAGATGTATCAGGATCTCAAGCAAACCTTCTGGTGGACTCGCATGAAACGTGAGATTGCTCAGTTCATGAACGAGTGTGATGTTTGTCGCAGAGTGAAGGCAGAGCATCAACGTCCAGCAGGTCTTCTTCAGCCTTTGCCTATCCTAGAGTGGAAATTCGATCATGTGGATATGGATTTCGTCACTGGGTTTCCCAAGTCCAAGAGAGGCAATGATGCCATCTTTGTGGTTATCGACAAGCTACCAAAAGTTGCTCATTTTCTGCCAGTCAAAGAATCTATCTCAGCAGCTCAGCTTGGAGAGTTGTATACGTCAAGGATAGTATCTTTGCATGGTATTCCTCAGCTCATCTCTTCTGACCGTGGAAGCCTCTTTACTTCTAAGTTTTGGGAGTCCTTCCAGACTGCTATGGGTACCAAGATCCGTTTCAGCATTGCGTTCCATCCACAGACAAGTGGTCAAGTTGAGAGAGTCAATCAGATCCTTGAAGATATGCTCAGAGCCTGTGTGATTTCGTTCGGCATGAAGTGGGAAGACTACCTTCCATATGCTGAATTCTCATACAACAATAGCTTTCAAGCTAGGTCAGGCAAGGCCCCTTTCGAGATTCTCTACAGTAGAAAGTGCCGTACCCCGCTTAACTGGTCTAAAACCGGTGAGCGTTAGATATTGGGCAATGACATCATCATTCAAGCAAAAGAAATGTGCCATGTCATTCGCGAGAACCTCAAAGGAGCTCGGTCCCGATAGAAGAGTTATGATGATAACAAACATCAGGATGTTTCCTTTCAAGTGGATGAACTAGTCTATCTCAGAGTCTCTCCCATGAAGGGCACTCAGCGGTTTGGAATTAAAGGGAACCTAGCACCTCATTTTGTTGGTGCTTTCAAAGTTGTTGGCAAGAGAGGCGGTCTTGCATATCAACTAGACCTTCCTCCAAATTTCGTGAACGTGCACGACGTCTTCCATGTTTCTCAGCTCCAGAGATGCTTCAAGACTCCTGAGCGAACCATTGACCTCCAAGACATCGATCTCCAAGAAGACCTCTCTTATGGTGAGCATCCAGTTGCAATTCTTGAAGAAACTGAGCGTAAGACTCGCAACAAGTCTATCAAGTTCCTAACATGAAGTGGTCTCATCATTCCGAAAAAGAAGCTACTTGGGAACGTGAGGACCTTCTCCATTCCGAATTTCCAGACTTCTTTCGTTCCTAGATATCGGTTCGAGATCCTCTTGTAGTGTGGGAGGGTTGTGACGGCCCATGTGTTGCCCCTACCTTTTACGGCATGTGATCTTTGGATGAACCTTGTGTCATGAGCTTAATGTGTGAATTGCACCTTGTCATCCATGCCTTGTTTTGCATTCATGCATCATGCATCATAGCATTCATCATGCCATGCTTGATTTCCATGTGACCTTGCATGTGAGTGTTGTGATGTGGTTTGAGTGTGGGTGGAGTTCATGTGTGCAATCTCCTTCTTCTTCCCCTCTCTTTTTCTTTTCAACAAAACCCCAACTAATGCCTTTATTCCCATGTTATCTTATAATCAGAATTAAGTTGATATTTAAATTATTTAAAAATGTTCAAGTGCTAGCCTAATATGTTTTGAGTTGTGAGTGTTGGTCTTTTATTGGTTGGAGTTTTATGCTCTTGTGGCATTTAAATAACAGGAGTTGTTATTTATAAAGTATTGAAATTACTTGTCCTAAAAATCAACCTAATATTTTTATTAAATGGGGCATATTATTTTCTTTGCAAAAGTATTTTTGTTTGCACCAAAATCCTTTTTATTTTTTCTCTGGGGTTTTCTTTTCTTTCTGTTTTGTTTAAAGAAAAACCCCATGGTTTTCTTTTTCCAGAGAGAGAGAGACCCAGGTGGGCCTTGTCTCTCCTGCGGCCCAGCCCGCTTGGGAACGGTCACCTACTCCCGTTCGCCTCCATCAGGATTCAGTGAGAGACAGAGCTGCTCCGCCGTCGCCTTTTCCGTCGCCGTTGCCATCAGGCTGTGGCTATTTAGCCCCCCATCGGCGTGCATGCCCTCTCGGCTAGGTTTCCTCTCCTCCCCACCGCCACCGCAACTCCCATCTCCCTCTCCATCTCCCTCCTTCCGCTCCTTCTTTCCTCTATCAGGTAATGTTTCAGAGAGTTCACAGAGAGAAGCAGAGTAGTCGCCGGCGACCAGCTCATCGTCTCCGTCGGTGTCGTCATCATTCATGGCGTCTAGGAGCTCGGGGTTCGTCCCCGCATTCGATCCCCGCCGCTAGGAGCCCTCGAGAGGCTCTGCAGCGACAGCTTCGTCATCGTCTTCACCGGAGGGTTCCACTCCGCCGTCTTCTTCCACTGCTTCGACTCCAGCATGTGTCTTCGACCGCTCCGTTGTCCCTTTCTCGTCCGTCTCGTCGTCACCTTCCCCAAGGTGAGCAACCGGTCCCCATAGCCCCTCCTTCCCTATGTAGCTTGTCTGGTAGTGGCCACTATGTTCGTTGCCGCCGGTCGCAAGGCAGGTGCTTGCAGCTCACCTCGTTCCTCCTCACCGCAAGGTGAGTAGGGGAATAGGACCCCGGTAGTTCCCGCTTGGTGTGTGCCCTTTTGCATCGCCAGACCTGCCCTGTACTCGCCGGATTTTTGCGCCGCCGTTGCTCTGTCGCCACTGTCATGCAGGTTCAGTTTCGTCAGATTCATATGTGCATGTGTGTATTAGAGGGCTAGTGCTCCTCCTCTGTTAACAATCGCGCGCATAGCAGAGTGGTAGGCACCAGGGGGAATGACCAGGAGGTCATGGGCTCGAGCCCGAGCCACCCCATTTTTGTCTTCTTTTCTTTCTTTTGTTTTTCTTTTATTTTTTTCCTCTTGCTAAGATGTACGTATGTATGTGTAGGGACTTGTTTTCTTTTTTTCCTGTTGTATAGCGTGTGGAGTATGTGTGTGCTAGTGCATACATACACATGTGCTTGTGCATGTGAGTTTGCAAGTGTGTGTATGTGTATGTTCATGTGAGTATGCACATATGCATGAGCTTGTGAGTGTGTGTGCTTCATACATACATACTTGTCTAGGTGGTGTGTGTATATGTGTGTGTGCTTCATGCATATAGACATATATAAGTGCATGTATGTGTGTGGAGTGGTGTATATGTATTTGTGCATGTGGATGTGAATGTGTGTGTGTAGTCCTATGCATATTTATAGGCATATATGTACTTCTGCATATGTGTGTGTGCATATGTGTGTGGATGCACACCAACACACACATGAGCATGAGTGTATGTGAGTCTATGTGCCTAGCGCACTTGTGAGTGTTGTGTGTGTATATGTCATATGCTCATGCATTCATGTTGCATGTGAGTGTGTGTGTGGATGAACACCCACCTCATGGGTGGTATGCTCATGGTTGTTTTTGTGCCAATATGTCCTTGGGCATATATAGAGCATGTGTGTGCTTGCCATGTAGTGTGTGTAGGGTGTATGTGTGTGTGAGGACTAGTGGGTTTCCCCACTTGATATACCCCTTGTTGTATATATGCATTTTTGTGATTGTTAGATCTTTTCCATCTCTAACTAAGCTACCAATTTGGTTATGTCCATTTATGCTCATGTTCAAATTAGAGTTATGTAACACTTATGAGAATAGGTGGTAGTTTCGCTATCTTATTTGGGCCATGTTGTTTCACATGAACATATGGGTATGACACATGTTTTTGGGGTAGAAAGAGCCAATGAATCCATTGGTGCTTTCATTTTTCACTTTTGAGCAAGTTCTACTTTGTCATTTTTGCATGTGCCAACTAGGAAGTGCTAGTGTTGTATATATATTATGCAATGGTATTTTTGTTTAACATGAGAATCACCCATATAAGTGGGAAACATGATGCTAAGTAGCCAACTTGATGTTTCTGTTTCAGCATGCTAAAAATTACTGTGTGAGAATCTTCTGTTATTTTTGTGCCATGAAGAGTGGGTGACATCTAGTTCTATGTTGAGAATTAGATCATGATCAGTGCTAGTGTTTTGGAGTAGATGTTGTCTTCTACCATCCTGCTAATTTTCATGCCAAGAGGTGCTCTCTAACATATTTAACTAGTTCTGTCAACTTGCTACTTTATTAACTCAGATTCCAGAAAACTATTATTTTCAGCAAGTCCCAGAAAAATATTTCATCATGTCAACTTGATAGCTTCATGCTTATTGATGTGTGCCCCCTATGCAGATTGTGTAGTTGGATAAGTTGACGTGCATATGATGTAGTTTCTGTCAACATCTTTTTGTGGATGTAGGATTCCTGTAGCTCAAGTTGTGGGCTGTGTAAGTTGCTATGTTGCTGTTTTGTGGAAGATTGTTTGTTTTATTGTTTTGAGACTTGTGGGAGCTATACGCCATGGAATTGATTGATCTTTGAGTCTATTTCGGTTGGTTTTTCATTGCCTAACCAGTGGCTACCTTGGAATGCCAAGAATTAGCCCATGGTATTGGTTGTCTTGTGTTTTGCCTTCGTACCTTGCCATGAGCGTATCGTGAGAACCGTAACTCCATTTCTTGCGTCCTTTATATGCATTTCTATCGATTTTGCATGCTGCATCCATATTCTCCATGTTCATGCACGTTTAAATAACTTAACATGAGGTTCTGTCCAGATTCATTAATAAACAAACTTTGCATGTGAAACATGACTAGTTTTGGATTGCCATGTTAAATTCTTAATAAATGAATCATGCATCATCTTGGTTGTGCATTGCACCTTGGTTGGTTATTTATTTTTGTTGTTTATCTTGGGTAGATGCGAGTGTTCAAACTAAGTACGAGGACCCAGGAGAGTACCACTACAAGCAAGATGATCATACCTGGATCCCTATACCTGGATCGTACCTGGATCTTACCTAACACCTGAATGCTAGCCTCCTAATTGCCATGAAAGACTCTAACCCACCACATCCTACCAAACCTTTGATTGGCTAACTTAGCGCTGCTCAGCCCCTCTTATAGCGTTCTTAGTTGCAGGTGTCTGTTGTTCCATATGATAACATGGATTTGGATATCACCATATTTTTCTGTTATTTAATTTAATGCACATATATATCTTGGTATTGGTGGAAGGCTTGGCCTTTTGCTAGGTGTTTTGTTCCGTTGTTACCGCCATAGTTCTTCTTACTGGTGTTATGGTTTCCATATTTCGCGCTCCTAACACGCTCGGGGTTGTTATGGGGACCCCCTTGTTTATTCAGTTGAGATTAAAACTTGTCTGGCAAGACCCAATGTTGGTACTACATTTGCTTAATAAATTAATAAAAATTTGCATAGAGCTTTGCAAACCTGTGGATAATTAATCAGCCCCCGGTCCAGTGCTCCTCATGAGTGTTGGTCCAAACAAGAGAATTGTGACGGGCCAACCCAGGGCAACTTGGGAGATTTCTATTAGGCCTCCATACGCGTCGCTTATCCATCGTGTCCTGAGAACAAGATACGCGGCTCTTATTGGGTTCGTCGACACGTCGGGTGGTCTTGCTGGATTTGTTTTACCTTTATCGAGTGTCCTGCGTGTGGAGTTTGACTTTCTTCGGCCTTTCTCGAGGTGTTGGAATTACTTTGGAATTACCTATGATGACCACGAGATCCATGATCGAGGCTATTCCCATGGAGTGTGGTTAATTTGTGATGGACTAGTTGGAGCAGCCCTACAGGGTTAAATCTTTTTGAGAAGCCGTGCCCGCGGTTATGTGGCAACTTGGATATTGGTTTAACACCTGGTTATAGTTAACTTGAAGTAAACTCTAATAAAATACACCATCTATGTGAGTAACCATGATCGTCTCTGCTCGTGAACATGATCCGAGAGAGAACACGGTGATGTTATGATTGACGTAAGGAAGTGTTTAGGATCTCGTAGAGATCATACTAGATTCGATCGTTCATCATAGGCCACTCATATTTACTTTCATGTCACTTAAGTTAGCCACCATATATGCTTGGTACTGCTACAAACTAAACAGATATCCCATCCCAAACTTTAAGCTTGAATAGTCTCGGTACCCGGGTGCTTGATTGCTGAGTCCTTGTGGCTCACAGATTGCTACAACCCTCCAGGTACAGGTACACATGAGTACGTGCAGGATGACCTTACCCAGCTCCAGTGAGAATATGATGAGGAAAGAGGCAGGATGTATGTGACTTACCCGGATGAGTAGAGGACCATGGTCATGATCTTTGGGATAGCAAGATAGTTTCATTTGCATCTATTTCTGTCGTTTGATTTCGTCTGTAGTCGGACCCTATCTTCATATCGATGATTTGAACACTGTGTGGATTTGTAATTTAGTATGTGGCAAGTGTTAGCCAACTTGTATACTCATCTCTTCTGTAATGTATGATGCAATGATTTTATACTTGCGAACGGCAAGATGCGCCTCTATCCCTTGTGAGGCCCTCGTGTCTTAAAATGGATAGGCGCATATCTTGGGCGTGACACCGGAGGTGGCGGCCATGGAGTTGGAGGTGCCTTCCACCGCGATCGTCGCGCCAGAGCAGCAGGAAGCGGAGGCGGCGATGGTGTTGGGCGGAGGGCCGGCGGGAAGTGACTCCCAGACCCTTGCCGTCATCAACCCGCCCCCGGCGGCTGGCGTCGTGGCGAGCCCAGGCGGCAGCGATGGCCGGGCCCAGAGGACCCTACAGTCGATGCAGGAGGTGCTCCGAGACTGGGAGACGCTGGCGCGTGCGCTGACCCTGCCGTCTCCCCAGGCGGGCGGCCCGGTCCCCTCCTTCGGGGACTTGGGGAGCGTCTTGGACCAATGCCGGCAAGAGCTGGCCCGGTTCGCGGAGGCAGCACATGCCTCCCTGCAACATGGAGAGGTAAGCCTGATTGCTTAGTCTTAGAGTTTTTTAGTGGGGGCGCGTGAGCGCACCCACTTGGTGTAGCCCCCAAGATGCAGGCCGGCTGGCCGGCTAACGGGCAGCCAGGCTGGACCTCTTTTGAGCGCGTCTTGATCTTTCCCCTGTGCGACAGGAGGGAACCTCCCTGTGGCAGAAGCTATTCGAGGAGGCGGTCGCCATCCACAACCGCGGCAAATACGGCTTCTACCGCGTGGAGGAGGACCTGGCGTGCGTGCAAGGTCAGTTGAGCTTCACAGGAGGGGCACATAGCCCCCGAGAGCCGACTCACGCCTGTCGTGCCTTGTAGGTGACCTGGCCACCCTTCGGGAGGAGAAGGCCCGCCTCGTCTCCGAGCGGGACCGGCTGGCACAAGACGTCCAGGCGGCCACGCAGGAGAAGGACCGGCTAGCCACGCTGCTGGCAGATTGGGAGGCAGTTCGGGACCGGCTCAAAGCCGAGGCAACGGAGAAGGTGGCGGCTCGGGAGAAGGTCGTCAAGGAGGCGGCTGGCGCTACCCTCCAAGGTGAGGTGACCTCCCTCGAGAGGAAGGTCGAGGAGGTCAGGGATTCCCTCGCCACATCGGAGGCAGCTCGAGCGTCGGAGGGCAATGCGGCGCTCAACTTCAACCTTGGGGTGGACGACGCGATTGAAGGTAAGTGCCAGTTTTTTTCTTCCCCAGCCGGCTGCTTTTCCTTTGTTGTTTCTTGTGTTTCAATTTGCCTTTATTTTCTTCTCTTCTTCTTTCTTCCAGGGCGCTTTCCAGAAACTCAACGTCGCGCTGTGCGCGCCGTTGAGGAGCACCGGGAGTACCTTCGGGAGTGCGATCACTCCATCGAGGAGGAGGCCGCGTGGGACGTGGACGAGATCGGGCTCGCCATCGAGATGCGGATGACCCATCTTGAGCGGAGCATGGAGCAGCTAAAGACGGCCGGCAAAGAGGTCATTGCCACGCTGTGGCCGGGCCACGGGGGAGCTCCGACGAACCGTGTGGCCCAGTGGCTGGAGCACGCCATACCCCGCCTCGAAGCCTGGAAGGCGTCGGCCGCCTGAGCCGGGGCGCAGATGGCGCTCCGGTTCGTAACTTCGTGGTATCACATCGTGGATCTGGGCTGGCTGGCCACCATGCGGGACGTGTCGGCCGCAGAGCGGGAGGCTCGTGAGCCGGCCCTTGTCCACTGGGCCAACGAGCTTGCGTCGTATGTCGACGCGGACGAATTCCTGTCGGCCCTTGGCGAGGACGGCGAGCCGTTTCTCGAGGACTCCTTCGGCAACCCCCAAGACCCGGCGGACGATGAGGTTGCCTACGAGAGCACCGACTCGAGTGGCAAGATGGCTGAAACCGAGGAGCCCGCCTCGAAGGCCAAGGAGGCCGACCCGAAGGCCGCGACCACCTCCGAGGCGAGAGCTGAGCCGCCCAGCGACGCGCCGGCTGGGGGCATGCCGGTTGGCGATGCGCCGGTGGCTTGAGCACCTGGGTGTTTTTTATCTTTCTCTTTTCTCTACCTACAAATTAGGCTCGAATCCACCCACCGGGGGGTGTTTATGTAATGAACTATGCTGGTCGTGGGCCGCTTTTGCCTTAACATTTATGCTATCAATATTTAGCGTGTTTGCCTTGTTACTCATGCCCACTCGACCTTATCATTTTTTGCTCGCTTCACTCTTTTCGGTCCGTCTCCTTTCCCCCATTGGTTTCGGCCCGGCCAGCCCGATAGCTAGGAACCGGTCTGTAGCTGGGTCGGGGCGTCCGCCTCAAGGGAGCCGGTTCAAAACTTAGGAATCGCGAGGGCTTTTCGGGATAAGTAGAGTGGCAAAGGCGTGGCGGCACTCCGGCTGGGCCAAGCCGGAGTCTCCTTTCGTTTAACCTTTCGTGTGAGCGAAACCTTGTCGCCCCGAGGCCCCATCAGCCGGACAGCCGGGAGCATGTTCTATAGCTGGTAGGGGTGGGGAGGTTTGGCCGGCTCGCATTACTTAACCAAATTTTGGGAGAAGCGTTCTAGGTCCAGCCGGCTAACCCCCAGGGCCGGGAGCCGGGTCGGGGAGCCGGTGAGTGAGGAAACTTTGAGGGAAACAAAACGTGGCTCGCACCAAGAGCCGGCCTGGGCGCCCATTGCCTTCATAAGCCCAAGAGGGTGGGGATACATACATACATGGGTTTTTTCAGCAGTAAAACAGGCGCAGGAGTGTCGTCTTCCATGGGCGCTCCATCTCCTCACCGGATGCATCTCTTCTGCGCTTCTGCGCCTTCTAGGCGTCTATTAGGTAGTATGCATTGTTGTGCAGCGGCTTGCTGATGATGAACGGGCCCTACCATGGGAGGACAACTTGTGTTGTCCGTCTATCCACTGGATCCGCCTGAGGACTAGGTCCCCTTCACGAAAGGAGAGTGGCCGGATCCACTTGCCATGGTAGCACCGGAGCTTCTGCTGGTAGATTGCCGTTCGGCTCAAGGCCAGTTCACGAGCTTCCTTGAGTAGGTCGACATCGTCTTATCTTGCCTCCTTTGCATCCTTCTCCATCTATAGGGCGACCCGAGGCGAATCGAACTCGATGTTGATGGGGATGATCGCCTTGGACCCATACACAAGGAAGAAGGGAGTGTAGCCGGTTGAAATGTTCGGGGCGGTCCTGAGACTCCAATGGACGGCTGGCAGCTCGTCAATCCATCAGCTGACCGACCTTACCAATAGCGTCACGAGTCGGGGCTTGATGCCGGACAGGATGAGGTCGTTTGCCCTCTCGACCTAGCTGTTCGACTGTGGATAAGCGATGGAGGCCAGGTCGAGCCGGATTCCTTGCTTGGACCAGAAACGCGCGAGTGCGCCCTTGGCAGAGTTCATGCCGTTGTCGGTCATGATGCTGTGGGTAATGTCGTAGCGCACCGTGATGTCGATGAACAAGACGGTCGTGAGGCCGTCCAGCTTCTTGATTGGTCGCGCCTCGATCCACTTGGTGAATTTGTCCACAGCCACCAACAGGTGCGTCATGCCACCTCGAGCGGTCTTGAATGGGCCCACCATGTCCATCCACCAAATGGTGAAGAGCCACGAGAGGGGGATGGTTTGGAGGGCTAGTGCCGGCAGGTGGCTTTGCATGCTGAAGTGTTGGGAGCCCTCGCACTCGTCAACCAACTTCTTGGCCGCCTCTAGAGCAGTCGGCCAGAAGAAGTCGAGGAGGATTTCCAGGCCCTTTTTCGGCTCGACACATCACTGGAAGACGCCGGTGGTGCTGCGATGGACGAGCTTGTTGTTGATGATGCTGTAAGTCGTGGCCCAGCGTTAGATTTACCTTGTCAAGGCCTCGTCCGGAGGCAGCTTGCCTCGTAGAAGAAACTCCAGGATGGGTCGGGCCCATGAGGGGGCCGTGATGGGGGCCGGCTCGGGAGCCCCGGGGCCGGATGACCAGCCCTTGAGTCCGGCTCGCCAGCCCCCAAGACCGGCTCAGGAGCCCCCGAGACTAGATGATCAGTCCATGGGACCTGTTCGCCAGCCCTCGGGGCCGGCTGGTCGACGATCATCATGATGGCCGCATCATTGGAGCTGGCTGCCTCAGACGCCGCTGGCTCGATTGGTGCCAGCAAGGCGGCCGAAGGTTCGGGAGCCAGTGGCAAGGATATCGGAGAGGCAACTGGGGCCATTGATGGGCCGGCGGCACCCGCCGGCACGAAGATTGACTCCGATTTTGAGGAAGGTTTGATTGACGGCTTGAGCAGCCGCTCGAGGGAGACGCCTGCTGGGATGGCCTGTCGGGTGGAGCCGATCTTTGCCAGCGGGTCCGCCGCCTCGTTATCCGCCCGTGGGACGTGATGAAACTCACAGCCCTCGAAGGAGCCAGTGAGCTGTTCTACGAGGAAGCGGTAGCTAGCCATGTTGGCGTCCCTAGCGTCCCATTCGCCAGAGACTTGCTGCACCATGAGGTCGGAGTCGTCGAAGCAGAGGATGCGCCTGATGGCAATCTCCTTGGCAAGCCGAAGGCCATGGATGATGGCCTCGTACTCGGCCATGTTGTTGGAGGTGGCGAATGGATCTAGAGGGCGTACTTGAGCTGATCACCCTTGGGTAAGGAGAGGACTATGCCAGCACCCAGGCCGGTCCTCATTTTCGAGCCGTCGAAATGCATGCGCCAATGCGTGGAGACTAGGGGAGGCGGCACGAACTCCGTCTCTGCCCAGTCGACGAGCAAGTCAGCCAACACCTATGACTTGATGGTGGTTCTTAGCTCATAACGGATCTCGTGATCAGTGAGGACGATGACCAATTTGGCGATCAGGCCGGTGGATTCCCGGCCGCTCATGTTCTCGCCGAGCGGGGCCATGCTTACCACGGTGATGGCATGCTCTTAGAAGTACTGCTTGACCTTCTTGGCGGCGAAGTATATGCCATAGCACATCTTTTGGTAGTGGGGGTAGTTCTGCTTGGACACGGAGAGGACCTCGCTGAGGTAGTAGACGGGTCATTGGACCGGCAAAGGCTTGCCTTCCTTCGGCTGCTCGACCACCAGGACGACACTGACGAAGCGTGTGGTCGCCGTGATGTACACGAGTAGTGGTTCTTTCTCAACCGGTGCGGCTAGGATGGGCGCGAGGGTGAGAGCCTTCTTGAGGCTGCGGAAAGCGTCGTCTGCCTCGTCAGGCCAATCGAACATGCCTTGTTTTTTGGTGTGGCCCGGATCGATTAGAGCCATCTTGTGAAGGAGCCCATAGAGGGGCAAGGCCTTCTCCCCCAGCCGGCTGATGAACCGGCTAAGCGAAGCCAGGCAGCCGGTGAACTTCTAAATGTCAAGGAGCCGGGTCGGCTTGGGTATGCACTCGATTGCGCTGATCTTCTTAGGGTTAGCTTCGATGCCGCAGGCGGACACGAAGAAACACAAGAGTTGACCGGCTGGGACGCCGAAGACACACTTATCCAGGTTGAGCTTGATATTGTACTCGTGCAACTTCGCGAAGGTCTCCCAGAGCTTGTCGAGTAGCCTGAAGTGCTTCTTGGTTTTGACGACGATGTCGTCGACGTAGACGTGGACATTCCTGCCTATCTCAGGCAGGAGGCACTTCTGCATGCACCGCTGGAAGGTGGTGCCTGTGTTCTTTAGGCCCAAGGACATGGTGATGTTGCAGTAGGCCCCGAAGGGTGTGATGAAGGAGGTCTTGAGCCAGTCTTCCGGGTATAGCTTGATCTGGTGGTAGCCTGAGTAGGCATCGAGGAAGGACAGCAAGTCGCCCGGGCGTGGAGTCGACGACTTGATCGATCCACAGCAGGGCGAAGGGGTCCTTGGGACATGCCTTGTTCAGTCTCGTGTAGTCGATGCACATGCACAGGTCTTGTTTTTCTTCAGCACCAGGATTGGGTTGGCCAGCCAGTCCGGGTGGGACACTTCCATGATGAACCCGGCTTCGAGCAGTCGGGCGATCTCTTCGCCTATAGTAAGCCGCTTCTCCTCGGAGAAGCGACACAGGGGTTGCTTGACTGGCTTGACGTCTGGACGGACATGTAGTTTGTGCTCGGCAAACTTCCTTGGAACACCCGGCATGTCCTTGGGGGACCATGCGAAGATGTCCCGATTCTCACGGAGGAAGTAAACGAGCTCGCCTTCCTATTTGCTGTTGAGGCATGAGCCGATGGTGATGCACTAAGCCGGGTAGGCTGGGTCGAGTGGGATTTTCTTGGTATCTTTGGACGGCTAGAAGGAGGCCTCGCCGATGGATTGCGAGGGAGGAGCCGGCACAGCCGGCTGACTGGCCGCAAGGGCCACGAGCCGGTCGAGCTGTCGTTTCTCCTCGGTGATTTCCAGGGCCTCAGCCAACCGGCTGCCGTCTCGAGCACACTTGAGCGACATCTTGTAGTCACCTGCGATGGTGATGATTCCCTTGAGGCCTGGCATCTTGAGCTTGAGGTAGGTGTAATGGGGTACCGCCATGAAGCTGACAAGGGCTGGCCGGCCCAACAGTGCGTGGTAGGGACTAGCGAGGTCCACAACCTCGAACAGCACCTGCTCGTGAAAGAAGTGGCCGGGTTCGCTGAAGAGGACGTCGAGCGTGATCTTGCCGATAGGGGAGCAGGACTTTCCATGCACGATGTCGTGGAAGACCGCCCGGCTCGCCTGCAGGTCTTCCATCTTCAGCCCCAGCTTGTGCATCGTGTTGAGGTAGAGGATGTTGATGCTGCTGCCACCATCTATCAGCAACCGCGAGAAGTCGCAAGTTCATTCCTTGGTGGTGATGGTAGGGTCGAGGACCAAAGCATAGCTGCCGGGATTCGGCATCACGGCAGGGTGATCGGCCTGGCTCCAAGTGACCGGCTTCTCCGGCCAGTGCATGAACTGGGGAGTTGCCGGCATGGTGGCGTTCACCTCACGACGGAATTGGTGCTGAGCATGTTTGCCCGTCCCTTCACTAGTGAAGACGACATAGCAGTCGTCCTGGTTGGGAAACTAGTCGATCAGACAACCGTCGTTTTGGGCCGGAGCCAGAGCCGGTGCCGAGGCGGCAGCTTGGGCCGAGGGCGGCACACGGATAGGTGGTGCGGGGGAGCCGAAATGCTGTCCCCCGGGCCAATCGCTGTGAGAAGCTGCATTGCTGGAGCGTGTGCATAGAGGTCTTGGCCCCTGAGTGGTTCTTGCAGGGGAGATCGAGCATCTGCTCGAAGCTGAGCTTTGGCTGCCAATCATCCTTGCCAGTGCGCTGACGCTGGCTGGAAAACTAGGCAGCCGGCTCCTGCTTCTTGATGGTGTTGACCAGTCCGGATGGCTGAATCAGCCATGGCGTACTTGTCCACCTTGGTCATGAGCTCAGCAAGTGTGGCCGGCTCGAAGCATAGAAGCTTATGCTTGAGAGGGGTGCCGTCTCGGCAGCCTTCAATGAAGTCCTGCACGGCTTGTACCTCGTGCACCACCTCGCAGGAGTTGCGGAGCTCGGTCCACCAAGTGAGGTAGTCGTGGAGGGAATCGTCCGGCCACTGAACGCACATGGCAAGTTCATGGGGACGGCCAGGCCGCTTGTAGGTTCCGGTGAAGTTGTGGACGAAGGCCTCCTCGAAGTCTGTCCAAGTGTTGATGTTGTCGGCCGCTAGGCTGTTGAGCCAGGTGCTGGCCGAGCCAATCAACATGAGGGGAACATAGCGAACGGCTATGCGCTTGTTCCCCCTGGCGATGCCGACGGCGGTGGTGTTGTTGATTAGCCAGTCCTCAGGCTTGGCGGCCCCGTTGTATTTCCGGGTGTCCCGAGGGAGCATGAAGCCGGTTGGAAAAGGCTCGGTGCGGATCCAGGGGCCAAAGCAAGCCGGACAAATCGAGCCCTCATCCTCAAGGAGGGCGGATTGCGCGAGTTTGTCGATGCGGTTGCGGGCGTCGTTCTCGCTGCGGGGGACGCGCGGTCTGAGCCGAGCAGAGAGCTCATGGCGGATGGTGGGTGGAACCGATTGCCCCGACTCACGCCGCGGGGGCGGCATGTGCCCATGGCTGCGCTGGCTGCCGGATGTCGATGCTTCATGGTGGTGGACGATTCGAGGCGGGTTGTTGGTGCGCTGACTATTAACAGCCAGCTGCTCGCTCCCCGGTGGCTGAGAGGGTTGGGGGTAGTTTATCTCATCCTGGCGACCAGAGACGCGAGGGGAGCAGGAGTACTGGGCCGCCTGGCGGCCGACTGTTCCCGTGCCCTCGCGTTCGGGACAGGGGTTTTCGGTGGCAGCGCCGCCTGGCGCGAGCAGATGCTGCTGTGCATCGGCAGCATAGATGAGCTCCTTGATGTGGCACTCATGGGCGATACGCTCTTCGCCCTCCAAGGTGGTCAATTCCTCGTAGGCCACCTTGAGAGCCCGCAGGTTGGCTGCGAGGGCTGTGGCGTCCTCGAACAGGATGTGACGAGCCGCCTCGAGATCGTCCGCGGTGGTGTCAGGGTTCGCCATTGGTGCGATAGGAGTGCTCAAGCCCCAGAGGGCCACGCCGAGCGGGTCGAAGGTACCGATGCGGGCAGCTGGAGCACTAGCCGCATCCCGCACATGTCCGGAAGCGGTGGAGGAGGTCATGGCCATCACTCCCACGCGATCATGAGAGCCGCTGGACTGAGTCACAGCGAGTGCGCCCACGGTCGTGGGCGGACCGGCGCAAACGAGCACCTACGCGGGGTACTCGTCAGCGGCCAGAGTCTCGGTGAGGCTGAGCCTACCGAAGCGCTAGGTGAGCGCGTCGATGTCAGCCATGAGGTCGACGGAATTGCCCGCAAGGTGTGCTGGAGCAAGCCCCACGAGCCTGCGGTTTCGCCTGGACGTGCGGCGACGGCAAGGAATGGCGAGGGGTCCCACCCGGAGCATGAATCCGGCCGGCGCCGCTTATGGCCCCACGGTGGGCGCCAACTGTCGTCGTTTTCTCATGACAGGTGTCGTAGGGTGGCTTATCGTAGGTGGTTGGGGCCGAAGGACGCCGACGGGCTCCGGGTGCGAGATTGAGTACAAGTAGTGGTGACACATGATGTACCCAGGTTAGGGGCCCTCCGAGGGAGGTAACACCCCTACTTCTGCTTGGTTTAGTTGGATGGATGAGTATGTGTACAAGGGCGCTCCTAGAGTTGTGTCTAGAGGAGGAAGAAGGAGTAGCCGACTCGTCTTCCTCCACTACTAGAGGGGGTTTGAGAGTTTTGTGGGTGTGCGAGGATGATCTCCCATCGTCGTCCCCATTGCATGGGGAGGCTCGGGGGGTTCTATAGGACAAACCCCCGGCTCTACAATATATTATAAGGTACAGAGGTGGTGGACCCGGCTGGCAGTCTCTCCGGCTGGCCAAGGGGTCCCGCCCTTCATGCCGTCTTGTTGCTTGTAGGGGCCACCGGCTGAGCGGTCCCATCTCCTGTTGGAACTTGCCGGCCGGCCCTACGATTGGCTCTTGCCCACCTGCCGTGGCACGGGCTGCCGGATCGGCGTCGCCTAGCGCCAGCCGAACGAAGTCTTCGGTACGGCCGGTGGCACTGTAGCCATGCCAGGGCAGGTAATCGAGTGGGCGAGGGCATGCCGACACTATTCCCTCGCCTGGTCACGCTCGTCGAGGTCAGCGGCCCGGACAGCCGGACTATAGCCATGCGCCCTGGCGCATCAGTGGCCACTGTGGCCACAGGGCCACCCGTCGTGGCTTTCAAGTCACGTCGTTGTGCTGGCATGCAGAGGGACGCGACATCGCTTGTCCATCCCAAGGTCGACAGAGGAGGCGGCCGTGGTGCCAGTCGTCTCCTTGACGAGCCGTCCATGGCGCCAGCCGGTGGCAGCGTGGGCCGGCCGTCCTCCAATCGGGCATGTCGAGCCGGCCACGTGGTTCTCCTTCACAGTGGAAGGGGGAGGACCCCAATGCTTTGGCCTACCCAGGGGTAATAACCCCGTCATCCAAAGGCTCATCTATCCCCGGCGGCACGTCGTCTACCCCTGACGAGGCCGCGTCACTGTTCGCCTCCTCTCCTCCGCCGGCGCTCGCCGCGCGCATAGCCGCTCGCGCATATTCCACGGCATTCGTGTCCACCTCCCACCACCGCGCGGGATCATGATGGTCCTTGGACCGCCTCTCCCGGCTGAAGGGAAAGGCTCCCACAACTGGCCGGCTACTTCCCCGTAGGCTCCTCCCGACGGTTGCTGCTACTTGCCGCCTCCACCCATGGACGGCGCTCCTCGTCGCGCCACTCCTGCTCGACCGCCTTGAGGACTCGCCATGCCTCGCACTCCCTCTCGTCGGCGGTGCCCGACAGCGCCGTCCTCGCGGCCTCGCCGGCCGGGGTCCTCCCCAGGGCGCGCTGCTCCCTAGTCGAATGAGATAAGAAAAAAGGGTCGAAGGAAAAATGAACAAGCACGGCAGAAGGAAAACAGGCTTACCCGATGACGATAGGGCCCGCCCACCTGGCAGGGGCCATCTGGGCGACCCACTGCTACTTCCCACCACCTCTATGGCTGTCGCCCGGCTGCCCGACGGCTGCCCGTTTGGGCGCCAGCCTAGTGCTCGCCAGCTTCTTCCCCTTAATGCCTACGGCCACGTCGCACTGGATGGGCTCGCGGTTGGCGCGGCAAATCCACTTCCTCGGTGTCGTGACATCACCCGCCAAAGTCTTGGGGTCCTCTGGAGCCGATGCATTGTGCATCTCCTCCGATTCAGCATCCTCATCAATCCAATCCCACAAAAGCGATTGGGGAAGGAACTCACCCATCGACTCGGTCGCCTCTGTCTCCGTCTCTGCCACCCGGCTTCAGACGTGCCGGCTCGCTCCGACTCCGCTGGCTCCATGTTCTCGGCATCCTCCACCTCCTCAGGGTCTTACTCGCCCACATCAACAGTCGGCTCCCTGTAGTTCTGGAGCTGCGCAAAAACCTACACACGGGAGAAACCCTTCACCGTCAGGCCAAGGGATGGCGCCGTCTCCAGTAAAGAAGGGGGCAAGGAGATGACTCGTCACATACTCGCGGCGCCGAATGGCTCCGACTTTATGGGGTTTTCCCCATCGCCATCCATTCTCGTTCATCTAGGCAGCAAAGATGGTGTTCACCCTCCTCGCCACATGTATCGGCTTCAGCTCCTTCGTGGAGAGTCGGCAAGGGTCGTGCCGCCCTCCCATCTGGCAAATGAGGTGCGTACGGCTCTGCAGCGGCTGCACCCGGCGTGCCACCATTGTGTCCAGAAGGTCCGAGGCTGTCAGCCCCTCTGTCCTGGCCATCACCACCAGGTGCTCGCATAGCCAGTCTGCCGTCTCGGGCAACTGGGGCGGAGCCGTCCTCCAGTTCTGCATCGCCACCAGCGGCTGGTTGATGAAGTCGGGGAGGTTGATGTATTCTTCCTCCGCCTTCACGTTCTTCACGTAGAAGAACCCTTTTTGCCAATTCTTCACCGAATCCTGCAAAGGGAGTTGCGGGAATCTGGCTCCGGCGTAGAAGTGGATCAGGGCGGCTCCGTTGGCGGTCTTGACCTTCTCGCCAGTTGTCGGATCCTTCACCGTCTAGCGCCTAAGGTATAACAGCCAAAAACAGAGGTCGAGGCGTGGCTCCACCCCCAAGAACCCCTCGCAGAGGGTGGCGAACGCTGCCAACTGCAAGACAACGTTTGTGCCGAAATGGTGCAGCTAGAGGCCGGACCGCGTAAGAAACTGCCGGAAGAATGTGCTCGCTGGCAGCCCGAGCCCGCAGAGGAAGTGCTCGGCAAACACCAACACCTCGCCCTCCCGCGGGGCTGGAGAGTTCTTAGATCTGACGACACGCGCCTCCAAGTGCTCCTCCGAAGGCAGCTTGTGGCGGTGGAGGAGATGCTCGATGAAGTGCTCGTCGATGTCACTGCCGTCCCGTGCGCCCTTGCTCTCCATGGCTCTCGAGGAGGTTAGCGGTCGTGACGGCAGGCGTGAATGCTCGGTCATGGTGCGGTCCTTCGACGACGGCAAGCGGCGGCGTGGCGAGCGCACGGGTTTTTGCCCTTTCTCTCTCTCTTGAAGCAGGGAGGGGAGGGGTGATGAAGACGATGCGTTTGAGGTGGGGGAGCGGATGTGCCGTTCTGCCCTGGTCCCACTCCATTTAAACCACGCACGTTTGGTAGTGGGGAGCAGATTCGTCGCGCACGACCCACACTATCTCCGTTACGCGCGGGAAGGGCATTACTGCACTCGGGAATGCCGACTGGCGGCCCGAGCCACAGAAGATCCACATGCGCGGGCCGAGGCCGCGGTCTAAGAGGGCCCCGCCCCGCGGCATGGTCTTGTCCACCGTGCAGTTTGTCAGCCCACGGCCCATTACGATTCCCACGTGGCACAGCTTCACCGCCCATCGGAGCGCCCGAGGCGACGCGCGAAATGCTGGCCGGTTATAGAGCCGACCGCCGCGTACCCACGCTTTCTGACACCTGAGCTGTGCTGCAATGCGAGAACGCAAGACTCAAGCCGGCGAGGTCAGCCGCGGTTCACCGGCGGGCCTCCCCTAGTTCGGGGACTACTGATGGGGGGATAACCCCTGGGTAGCCTCAGTCGGCCCTCTACTCCATCTTTCCGACACAACTATAGGGCGAGCCGCCTCCCCCTATAGTATGGCTCCATGCTGTCGGCTACGACAAGCCGGTCGGCTAGAGGCGGGGACCCATGGCCCCCTAGCCGGCGACGCATCGGATGCTGCGGTCAGAGTACACATGGCTAAAGTAGCCCCCATCCCATCTGGGTTCAGCGCCCGCGTGGCCACAGTGGAGGCAACAATGCCTCTAACTTTGGCGGACTACGACTCAGTGCCGAAAAAGTGTCGGCACGCCCTCAACCACTCCATTACCTGCTCTGGCATGGCTACAGCGTGGCCAATCGTACCGCTGACCGTGGCCAGCTGCCACAAGACGACGTCCCGAAGGACGGCCCGTGTCGTGATGCGACCGGCACGGGAACCTACCACGTGGGCCCCTCCAGCTCCCGACAGGATCCCGTAGCCAGCGGGCCCCACCAGCCATAAGACACCTCAGCCGGGGGCCCCCATGGCCGACTAGAGAGGTTGCTAGCTGGGGCCCTCCCGGCGCCTTCTACTCATATTGTAATCCGGGGGATTGGTCTATAAAAAACTCAGGAGCTGCCCCATGCATGGGGATCTGATCCCTCCTCGCACACACCCACACTCACATAGAGAGGCTATGAAGGCAAACTATGTCCTTCTTCCTCCTCTACCCATACAGCTCCAGGAGCACCATTGTAGCCCTCCCCTGTTCTTCAACTAGACCAGTAGGACTAGGGATATTACCTATCTCGGAGGACCCCGAACCTGCATACATCGCGTGTCCCGCACCTTTGTCCCCGATCCCGCTCTCGGAGTCCATCGGCGTCCATTGGCCCCAACCACTCTCGATAAGCCTACACATGGAATGTGTCACGAGAAAACGACGACACACACAAGACTTCGATGGGAGAGCTGTGGTTACTATGTGGCGATTTCAATCAAATCTACATAGGGAGAGATAAGAACAACCCAAGCTTCAATAGGTCAAGAATCATTCCATTTCGTGATTCTCTCTCAGAGGGAGAACTTAAGGATATTGACCTAAAAAACCAACATTTCACCTAGAGAAATGAATGAAAAAACACAACCCTGAGCAAGCTACATTCTTTCTTCTGCAATTTGAAATGGGATACCTCCTTTGATGGCCACATCCTTCATGCGCTATCTTCATCACTCTCGGATCTGCCCACTATTGTTGGCACAAGATGATGGAAATAAGCAATTGTGACCATTCTGCTTTGAAAATTTATGGATATTGATGCCAGGCTTCCTGCAGATTGTTACACAAGCATGGAACACCCCATGTGATCATTCGGAGCCTTTCCATATGTTGTTCCACAAGCTTTGCAAAACAGCTTTTGATTTGAAGTGTTGGAGCAAGAGACTCTTCTCGAGTGTAAAAGTACAATTGCACATGGCTCTCTAGATCATTTTACACTTGGACAAGGCTCGAGAACATAGGACTCTTTACCCCAAAGAGGCAAATCTTCGATCTAGTCTCAAGCTAAGTGTTATTAGTCTCGCCGCATTGGTGAGGGCAAGGAAAAAACAAAGTTCGAGGGTAAAAAATCTGAAAGAGGGAGACCCCAGCACAAAAAATATATATCTTCAGGTCAATGCGAGAAGGAGGAAAATTATCATCCATATGCTGAGACTGAGACAGGGTTGGGTCACATCACATGACAAAAAGAAAATGCGGTTCAAGATCATTTTAAGGAAATACTACACAAGGACCCACGATGGACACGTGAATGCAACTGGGATGCCTTTCATTTTGATGACTATGATCTCTCTAGCTTGGGAGATAATTTATAGAAGCGGAAGTGTTGGCAGCCATAACGCAATTGCCCGGGGACAAAGCTCTGGGGCCAGACGGATTCACTGGTGCATTCTTAAAATCGTGCTGGGAGATCATCAAGGTGGACATTATGAGCGCTATTAACTCCTACTCCAACATGTAGACCGCCAATCTACATTGGCTAAATCGGCAAATATTGTTTTCCTCCCTAATAAGGAAGGGGTAGAGGACATTGCAGATTTCCATCCAATCAGCCTTATTCATGCCTTCGCCAAAATTATTGCCAAGATCATGGCCATTCGGCTAGCCCTTTCATGAATGGTCTGGTTTCCATGGCGCAAAGTGCGTGCATCAAGCCTAGAAGTATTCACGACAACTTCATGTTTGTACATGGGTTCACTCGACGTCTACACGGGACAAACACGCCTCCCAGCTTTTCAAGATTGACATTAAGAAAGCATTTGATTCAATTCGCTATGACTATTTGCTGGACTTGCTGCAACTTAGAGGTTTTACTCCTAGATTTAGGAACTGGGTGGCGGCCCTGTTGGCATCATCATCTTCGAGGGTGATGGCATTCCAGGAGACCCCATTAAGCTCGATAAGGGGCTGCATCATGGAGATCCGATATTCCCTTTCCTCTTCGTCATTGTCATCGATCCCCTGTAACAAATGCTCCCCAAAGCAATGGATCAAGGATTACTACATCGATTGCGTGGCCGTGCCACCTCCTTATGCGCCTCTTTATATACCGATGATGTAACCATCCTTGTCACCCCCATCAAAGTGGATATTGAATAGATGGCAACTATTTTGAAAAGTTTTGGAGAGGTTACAAGTCTTGTGGCAAAAACTCTAAAAATCATCGTGGCTCTGATTCATTGTGATAATATTGACCTCGATGATATCCTCCACAGTTTTCCTACCACCCGTGTGGGGATTCCCTATTCGGTATCTTGGCCCACCGCTATCCACCCACAAACTAACGACGGTCGACTACCATTTTTTGATGGACAAGGTGGCAACCAAGCTCCCTCCTTGTCAAGGAAACAACATCAACTCAGCGGGCCGGTCCAGCCTTGTCAAGTCGGTCTTAATTTCACTCGTGATCTACTTCATCACCGCGCTTATCATTCCATAGGGAATCAATGCAAGTATAAACAAGATTCAGAGAGCTTTTCTGTGGGATGGAACCGATCACGTTTTAGTTGGGAAGTGCAAGGTAAATTGGAAAATGGTAGGTAACCAAACCTCTTTTGGAGGCCTCGGAATCCCTGGTATGGACAAATTTGCACGGGCATTCTGCCTGCGTTTTCTTTGGTATGCTTGGATGGATCCTCAAAAGGCATGGGTTGGCAGAGAAAATCAATGTGATGACAAAGACAAATACTTATTCTACGCGGTGACCGTGATCACTATCGGCAATGGAAAGAAGACTAGTTTCTGGCACACGCTTTCTGGTCAAAAGCCAAAGGATATCGCTGCGGGCATCTTCACACTTTCTAAGCGATCAGACTCCTATGTTGCCAAGGAAATGATTAATAATGATTGGATCCATCAAATCAACATGGAAGGTGGATCTCTGTAAACATTATCCAGCAATTTTTGACCATTGGTGCAAAACCCAGGAGATCAACCTCATTCCGGACATTAAAGAAACTGTTCACTCGAAATTCACCAATGATGGTTCCTATTCAACGACCACTGCTTAGCGGATGCAGTTTGCGGGTTTGATTAATTCCAAGATGCCGAGAATGGTCTGCAAGATTTGGGCACCCCCCAAGATTAAATTCTTCTCTTGGTTAGTTCTTCATTATAAAATATGGACTTCTGAGAGATTGCAACGCAGAGGGTGGCCAAGTTGCGGCCTCTATCTATTGTGCAAAAGGGAGCCAAAATCAACGTCTCATCTTCTGTTCAAATGTCGCTATACTATAAGAGTCTAGCACATGATTTATTATACTATGGGAATACATTCTGCAACACCCTCATGGAGTGATCTGTAGATAGTCAACCAATGGTGGTCTGCCAACGGTGGACGACCTAGCTATTCTAGAAAGGCGGGAATCTCCCTTCAAATGCTTGTTTGCTGAGAAATATGGAACGAGAGAAATTCTAGGGTCTTCCGTAACAAGGAATCTCCGACCATGAGAGTGGTGTTAATAATCAAGGACGAGGCCAAGACGTGGGTCATAGTCGGGTCTAGAGAGCAATTTAATTTCGGAGAGTGATTCCTTCTATTTTCATTGGACCTGTGTGGTCCTGTAACCTTGTCTAAACTTCTTCTTAATTAATGAGATGAGGTGAATCTTCCATTTAAAAAAACTTATTGTTTATTTCATATTTTTCTTTGAAAATAACTTATGATTGTATTGCATATCTTAATGCAGTGCAATTTCTTTGTAATTTGTGTGCAAGTTGTATGGCAATATTTATAATTTTTTGTTTTATTTTCTTCCTTCTTTAGGATAATATCAATGGCATTAGTTCATTCCTCTCTAGAATAACTTGTGTTGTTTCTTTTCATATCCTTTTGATAGTGAAAAAACTCTATCATGGCTCTCTTAGTCTTGTGTGTTCGATATGTACTAGAAGGGTTGGTGTCGGTGTCAAAACTAGCGGATCTTGGGTAGGGGGTCCTAAACTGTGAGGCTGGAGTCGACGGTAACAGGAGACAAAGGGGACACGAGTTTACCCGGGTTCAGGCCCTCCTTTGGAGGTAATACCCTATGTCCTGCTTGGTTGTATTGATGATGTGTGGGGTTACAGAGTTGATCTACCTCGAGATCGTATAGCTAACCCTAGATGAGTTGTTCCTTCTACCCCTAAAACCCTCCGGCTTATATAGGTGACAAGGAGGCCTAGGGTTTACACATGGTCGGTAACATGCCGAACAGATAAACATGCCTATCTACTACGCCAAACATGGAGCGCAAGTCATGCTTCCCGAAGCTTCCATCTTGGGGACTAGGCCTTCAAATCTTCCTTTGTTTGGTAAGTAGCCCATAAATCTAGAGGGCGGGGTGATTAGACTACTTGACCAAATAAAAATCTACTTTTTCGAAATTTTAATTCTTGGCAGATTTTAGCATTCATAGTATGTCAAGTACACCCTACACATGCATGTCTAAGATTATAGCAGTGAAAAGTAAAGATATTGCACATGCAAGTAAAGAGAGGGTAAGGAAAGGAAGCACAATTGGTGACACGATGATTTCTCCCGTGGTTCCGATAGGTGGTGCTATCATACATCCATGTTCATGGAGTCTTCAACCCACGGAGGGTAACGTACATGACAGTCCACGGAGGGCTCTACCCACAGAGGGTTACACGAAGAAGCAACCTTGACTATAGCATGATGGCCTACGTCCACAGAGGACTAGCCTTACTCGGGGTAGATCTTCACGAAGTACGCGATCTCCTTGCCCTTACAAACTTCTTGGTTCACTCCACAACACGAAGTAGGAGTCTGCCAAGCGACACCTAACCAATCTTGGAGGCACCACCCTCCAAAAGGTAATAGGCTCGGTAATGTCGATGAAGTCAACACACAATCACTCTCTCACAGATATGGCTTGGTAGAAGCAATGGGATTGGTGGAAAGCAACTTGGGGAGGCTAGAAATCAAGATCCATATGGTTGGAGTGGAAGATCTTGACCTCAACACAAGGGTAGGTGGTTCTCTCTTAGAAAACTAATAGGATAGGTGTGGAATAGTCCTGAGTGCTTCTCTATCAAGTAGGTGGTGGTGAAGGGGTATATATAGGCATCCCCAAAAATCCAACCGTTACACAAAAAATGACCAACTCAGTGACACCGATGTGTTAATCTCGGTAGTACCGAAGTGACCAAAAGGTGGAAACTTCAGGTAATAGAAAGTTGGTAGCCTAACTCGGTGCCACCAAAAGCGGTATCGGCTGTACCGAAGGGTTAGGGTTTGGCTAAGTATCTCTAGGGTTTGGAATCGGTGGCACCAGGATGGAAATGTTGGTTGCACCGATTTTGAGTGTTTCGCTTAGGACAGACTTTGGTGGGAGAGTTTGTGGGTGTCTTTGGTGACTATCACTTGTGCACGTATGAGCATTTTGTTCACCAAGAAAACTTCACCCCCTTTTAATAGTATTAGCTTCCTATGGACTCAAGGTGATTTCTCACAAATATAAATGTAGAGTCCTCTTGCTTGAAGCTTTGCCAATCCATTTCCTTGCATCTTGGGGTGTTCCACAATCTCTTTGCGAACCCATCATTGAACTTTTCTTGAAATATACTTGATGGAAACATTAGTTCAACGACTTATATGTTGTTATGAATTACCAAAACCACCAAGGGAGCAAATGTGCTTTCAATCTCCCCCTTTTTGGTAACTGATGACAACATATAGATCAAAGCTTTAACATATGATATAATCAATGAATATAATCGTCACTTTGATAAGTATGTGATAAGCAAGAGCTCCCCCTAAATTTGTGTATTCTTTTGGATTTGCATGTGAATGCAAATGCACAATCGATTAGGTACATGGGGCACTTCTTCCATGTCACATACATCTTGGTGGTGTGCGAGAATAATTAGAGTGAACATCATAGCACAACACAATCAAGCAATGTAGAAATATCATCTCATAAAGCATTAAGATGATAAAAAGTAGTAGCATCACACAAAAAGTGTATCACAAGCAACCAAAAGACAATTGTTTTTGAAAAGCAATAAACACCAAAACGCCCTCTCACTTGAAGCCTAAAGATCTATATACACTTCTTCCCCTTTGGCAAAAAGTTACCAAAAATTTCAAAGGCATATGTCTAAGCGTTCTTGGGCTGATCTCCTCCAATTGTTTATGAAGGAGTCGAGAGAACGGCATCGGCGAAGATCTCTACAGATGTCGTGGATGGAGTTGGAGTGGCAGCTGGAGGAACTGGAGGTGACGGAGCATGCGCCGAGGTGACAGCAGCAGGAGGTGATGAAGAGGGCCTCAAGTCTGGAGCTGGCATAGTGGCTGATCTGGCCTGAGTAGGGAACTGTGTGCCTGTCCTGAGAGGTGGTCCATCCTCATCATCATCATCATCACCTGAAGAAGTGGTGTAAGGAAGTGGCACTGAGTCAACTTCCTTCTGGAGCTCTGTGCCTGTCCACCTTATCATTAAGGGTCTTGATCCTAGTTTCAAAGATCCTCACAAGACTGTTCTACTTGTCCAGAATGCCCTTAATTTCCTTCTGCATGCCCTGAACTGATGATATCAACAGATCCATTTGCTCATTTCTGGATCTAGGGACTGGAGCACTAGTGGCTCGAGCTGCCTCTGCCTTTGTCTGAGCTGTAGCAGATGTGGGATGATCTGGGTCCATCACCACGATGTTATCCTCAAGCTCTGCTGCAAGGGCAAATGGGGACTGTCAAGAGCAAATATGTGCTTCTCAATGTGAGAGTTGATAAGCATCTGGATATAGGGTGCATATACACTACAAGGATTCTGGTCTATTGCAACAAACTCGTTCATCGCAATACATGTCGTTTTGTGGTGATAAGCACCTATCGCTATAAAATGATTTTTGTTGGCAGCCATTGCGATTGGACGCATGGTAATAGGTTGTTGCCACAAAAAAGCAATTGTGGAAATAACGTGCTCTATTGCAACATCCATGTGTGAAGTTGCCACATGTTTCCCTGTGGTTACATCCACCTGATGCCACAATTTCATTCATAGAGATAGCTTTAATGCAATATCTTACGAATCGTGGCATTTGACAGTTCGTGGTGATAGACATTTGTGGCAGCAACCTATGGCAACGATGCTCGTTTCGTGGTGCAAACTCTTTTGTGGCAATACTTAATTGTGGTAACAAACTATGGCAACAATCCCTGCTTCCATGGCATTAGGTATTTCCACATAATAGGACATTGCAACATACTCGTTTTGATGGTGACAAACATGTATCACAGCAGGAACTTTTTTGTAGCGAGAGACTATTGCGACAATTTAAACTTTTCATGGCGAAACTTTATTTCAACAAACCTTATTTTTGTGGTGCAAAATAGTTATCGCAATGAGCAACATGTTTGTAGCGAGAAATTATTGCGACAATTTAAATTTTCATGGCGATACTTTATTTCAACAAAACTTAGCTTGGTGGCACAAAATGGTTATCGCAACGGGCAAAATGTTCGTAGCGAGATGCCACTGTGACAATGCAAATTTCCGTGGCGACACTCTATATCAACAAAACTTACTTTTGTGGCACCACGTAGTTATAGCATCGTGAAAAAAATGTGGCACCAAAGGTATTGCGACAAAACATGTAGGCATGGCGACTGAGATTTGACGCAACACTCTATTTTTCGTGGTGCGAACATGTGGCAACCAAAAATGGGTCATGGTAATAGCGAGTTGCAAACTTAAAAAAAGTATAGGTATTCAATTACAATATTCAAAACCATGACTATAACATGTATATTCGTAGCATTCATAATTCTCAAAGAAAATTGTGTAGGCCTTGATGAAGCTGTTGAGGACGGTGAAGGTGGTGAGGCAGATGTACTGGATGTCGTAGATGCAAAAATTACAATGCCAAATATTACAGTACCTGAAGAGAACACTAGTGGAGTAGAAATGATGACGAAGGATCCAGCGTTGATGTTTCAGTCATACAAAATATAAAACCTATTGAGTTTGAAGATGTTCAATTCGAATCTGATGATGATACGGATGATGATGAGGCTTACGTAAATGATGGCCATGTTGCTCCTTTGGGACAAGAAGAATTAGATGATGACCATGGGTTCTTTGTGTAGCCTTTAATCTCTTGGTATGGTGCTTTTCACATTTTTAACCCATGAATACAAATCCCAAACTTTTTTGTGGTTACCTATGAGTAGTCTCTCTCCTGAAGTTTAATCTGATGTGAAACAGGTTTAAACAAGGCGCACATGCATGGTGTCATCTATTGTGGCGAATGGGAACATAAGCTAGTGCTCATCGCTAACAGTTTGGTGATGAAGATAAGAGAAGAGGAGAGAAGAGTAGTTGATGATGTGTAATATCATGGATGTTTTTCTGTTAGTATTGTTGCTATTTTTTGATAGTGATGTTATGTACACACTATTGCTGAACTTGTGGTCTTTTAGTGTTGTTGCTATTTTCATTACTTTGTGTGAACTTATGGTCTTTTGTATGAACAATCTATACAAGTATGGCTGCTAAAACTTGTGTGTTGTCATGTTGAAAGATGTGTATATATCTTGCTGAGATGGTTTGTTATATCTTACTAAAATTTTGTGTCATATTTATATCTTGATGTAGTGTTGTTGACCTACTGTTGAGTTCTTGCTAGAAATTAGGCTCGGATACTTGCTATTATGCTGCTCAATTGGTCGTTGTTTAGATGGAGCGTAGGAGTCTTTTGTCTTGAGCAAAGGTAATGTCTAGGAGATATTTAAATGTAGCCTTGGAATGCTTGCAACTCGTCATCACACTCATGCGTATGGAGAAGAGCCCACTCAAGTGGATGGAGTGGCGCCACTTCATGGTCATCGCTGATCGTTTTCCGTCGTCACCATCAGGATGCAACTCTGAAGTTTTGCTTCAAGTGCAGTTAACCTCGCGGGTACACGATATCTATTGCCAGGCCATTATACTGTCACCACCACATGCACAACCCAGTGGTCTAAACCTGCTTCTATACACTTGAGGGCGTGAGTTCGAATCCACAACAGCCCCTATTTTTTATTTCTATCCTACAAGCCCCTGGTTTTGGGAGAAAACAACCTAGTTCCAAAATAAAATATGTCTTCCTATTAGAAAAAGAAAATTGGTATTTCTATCAGAAAAATGTGTTTTGGTTAATTAAAATTGGTGCAATTAAGAAATAATTTAATTCCTTCTTAAAACTAGCAAAAATCATCACTTAATATTTATAAATCAGAATATAAGTTATATGTCGATAACTAAAAGAAAAATGCATAGATGTTCTATTGCTCCTTTTTCGCATCACCAGGGGATTGTTGCAATACGTTGTACATATTACCATGATTGCACAATTTGTGGCAATATATAATAGTTATTGCTACACAATGAAGGCAAGGCAAAAACTCGTTCTATCACAACCAATACGTGTTTTGTTGCAATACAGAGCAATTTTTTTGCAACAATATCTGTGCCTAGCGCCTCGCATGAAATTGTTGCAATACATGCAAGAATATTACCAAAAAGATTTACTTTGTTGCAATACCTACTCTCTATCGCCTCAAAATGACTAATTCCCACAACGAAACAGAATTGTTGCAATAGCGCTACCATATTACGACATTCATACAGCTTGTGGAAATACACGGCTTCTATTGCAACAAAAGGAGTGCCTGGCGAGGCGAAACGAACATGTGGCAATATGTAGGGCCTATTACCACGAAATGGAAGTTTGTGGTAATACATCATTTTATTGAAACGAAAGATAGACGTAGCAATAAATTTTGTTGCAATAGACCAGAATCCTTGTAGTGATAGCAGCAAGAGCGCTTCTGATCAGCAGCAACCCTCTTGACTATCTCAACAATCAAGTCCATGACTCTGATCCTGGTGTGATTGTCAAGGTGGATCAACATGTTCATGGAGTAGCCTCAGATCATCTTGTCATCTCCTGACTTGGGTATCAAGGTATGCCTCAGAATGGTATTCATGGTGCGGAGGCCAGCTCAAAGATAGTAGATGGATCCAAGCTTGTGAGATTGCACTTTGTCTGCAAGGATAGGAGTATACATATCCTTCATGGCATTGTGGCTTGCCTTGGATTCCGTGTGGACATCCAAGTCTCCATCTTGAACCTCTGGGACTCTTAGAAGTGTAGCTCATTCATCAACTGTGGACTCATATATTTCTCCTTCTGTCATCCATACAATCCTACCATCTCCCTAGAAATGTGTAGTGAAGTAGAATTGCATGATCATTTCATCATTCCATGCAGTAAATTCTCTGCTAACAAACTCATCCAAACTAATGTGGTGGAAATTGTCTTGGACACTTGTAAAATAGTCCTCATCCTCCTTAGTGAGTTTCCAGTCAACATACCTCATGTCATTCACAGCTGGACTCTTGTCAAAAAGTATAGTCTCATAGAAATCATGTTCCTCTTTGGTATAGAATATGTATTCCACGGTTGTCTTCTTCCTTTGGGCAGATGGATCTATAACTCTCCATGCCCTCAAACCTAAGTCTTTCCTCTTCTTCATATCTTCAACAAGTGGATAGCTGGCATTATGTATTGGAAGGTGAGGTCTAAGTTTCATCAAGGTTGTCAAGTCATCATCATTCTCAACTCTGGAGGTAGTTCCCTTGTTCTTTTCAGAAGTTGGAATCTTCCTGGATGTCCTCTTAGACTTTTCAGCAGCAGCCTTCCGGGATTTTGTGCTTTTGGATGTGCCAGTCTTTGGCATAGCATCATCTAGAAGTTTCTTGGCCTTCTTCTTGGGAGGATCCCTTGCAACTGGCTCATCCTCCTCTGGATCTTCATACATAGATGTAGGCCTGCCAGTCACATGGATTATCCTCTTTTTGGCTCTCTTCTCCCCTGCCTTCTTAGGCATAGACTTCTTTGGGGATCAATGGTCATTGTTGCCCTAGCACTCTCATGTTATTTGAAAGTTTCAGCAAGTGCATAAATTTTGCTGACCACCCTCCTAGAAGAGGTGGCCTCATTTGCTAACTTCTTGGCAGCTTTCTCTTACTTCTTGGCAAGAGACTCCTCTGGCACAAAATCTGAATCTTCCTCATGTGAATTAAGCTTCTTCCTAGCCCTAGTGGCAGCCTTGGGAAACCCATGGGAACTGGGGGTGCCTGGGATTGAAAAAGAACTAGGATCATGGCTAGTGCTTGAACTCTTGTCAACACCATGCTCTGGCAAATTCTGACTGTCTGACTCTGACCTGCTGACCATGTGAATCAAGTATAGAAGAGTGGAATAGGATAAGTCATCACAAAATATTCAGCTGGTTTTTGAAAGTGTGAACAAAAAATTATAGATGCAGTTCACTGCAAAAGTAGATTTCGGTGTCACCGAGTAAAACCTTTCGGTGCTGCCGAGACTCACAAAACCCTTAACCGAAACTTGGCAACAGTTTCGGTCAGACCGAAAACTATCACTCGGTCTCATAGAGTTTTGTCCTCAGTAGCAGAAAAAGGCAATCGATGGAACCGATTTTTCTGACTCGGTCTCACCGAGATGCAATTTCGCGGGCAACTAAACCTAAAATTTTCCGATTCACTAGACTATAGAGTTAATCTTGTGGATAGAACAATCTCAAACTATGACAAGACAATGGTGAAACCCTAATGCACATGATTCATAGGTTGGAGCGCAAGAGGGGGCGGAATCCATGCCCTATCTCAGTGACGGATTCGCTACGGCGGCGAAAGGGGCGAAAATTCTATCGATGGCGGCGATTCCTAGTGGTGGAGTGCGGAAAGACAAGGACGACGACCAGGGGTCCTTCTACGGCAGCTTAGGGCTTGCGCGCGACGGTTTGAAGGGTGAATTTTCAAACCGTCGGGACCAGCGAATATATACCCTTTACTATCGGTGACACCGATTCTAAATTTTTGGTGTCACCGAGTTTCTCAACTATCAGCTGACAGGGAAACTTGATGTAACTGAGAATATGTAATCGTTAGTACTGAGGCAAGATATTCAGATCAACCCTAGGCATTCAGTGTGACCAAGATTTCGGAGTTAGTTCCACTGAGATGCACTTGGGAGGTTTTAATGGTCAGTCCTTGTCGATACGGAACTCCGAGTGCTCCACACATAGAGGGGTCGAAAAACACTTGTTCAAATTTTGTGATGCAGCATAAATAGAGTATGAGGTGAGAATGCATAGGTATATAAAGAAGTGGTCTTAGTCATTCTTGTACATCCAATTGGCAAATAAATATGAAAAGCCAAATAACAACAATTGGATATCCTCTAATGAGTAAATAAATGCAGACCAACATGCTCACACAATTATATTTCAAATGAAATCATGAAAAATATGCACAGACACAATAGCATCTAACAAGCACTTTGGTGCTGACGGAGTCATCTATATATGAGTACTTGACTTATGAGCCAAGTAAGAATACTTGACCATAGGTGATACTCATCGTTTAAGCACAAGTGGGGTTACCACTTTCACATAAAGCATTTAATGTTGTCACATAATTTTGAGATGCTTTAACTCAAGTCTTAGAGTAAAGCTCCCCCTAGAGTGACATCCCCCAATAAGAGGGATAAACTAACCTTGGGTTTTGTCGATGGATACCTCATGTTGGTGAGGTAGTGGTCAATGCTCAAAGTTGATGAAGATCACCAAGAGTTGGGAGCATCCTTGTTGTTTCATTACTCTTCTCACCTACATGGGTTAGTCCCAACACACGCGAGACAAATACAAGGATATCTATGGACATGGAGTGCAAAGCATATGTGATGATGTCCATCGATTTGTTGATTACCTTGTCCCTTGCTTACCTTTGAGGGAATGTGTGACTCCTTGAACTATTGCATAGAGTTGATGTGGTTTCAAATACTCCTTGCCAATAATGAATATGAGTCAATTTCATTGGCGTGGTCACCCCTCAAGAACTCTCTAGTTCTTATTCTTGGGGACCCACGTCAAGTTGATGGGGATCCTTGGTGTTGAAGTAGCACTTGTAGAAGTTGATCTTGTAGTAGCCTTGGGAACCCACTTCACCAAAGCATGGGATTCATCTTCATATGAGTTAAAGTCCTCTTGAAGCTTGTTCTTGTCCATGATCTTGGTGTCTTGTGGTGGAAGGTCATCTTAAGCTTTTGTTCCCTTGGGAAGAGTATTTTCATACTTCTCCTTTAGAGGAAAAAACTTGGGATTGGGGTATTGTTGGAAATATGCCCTAAAGGCAATAAATAAAGTGTTTATTATTATATTTCCTTGTTCATGATAATTGTTTATTATCCATGCTATAATTGTATTGATTGGAAACACATTGCATGTGTGTATATATAGATAACACTTTGTCCCTAGTATGCCTCTAGTAGACTAGCTCGGTGATCAAAGATGGTCAAGGTTTCCTAGCCATTGACATGATATGTCATTTGATAATGGGATCACATCATTTGGGGAATGATGGGATGGACAAGACCCAAACTATAAACGTAGCATATGATCATGTCAGTTTATTGCTACAGTTTTCTGCATGTCAACTATATGTTCCTACGACCATGAGATCATGCAACTCATGGACACCGAAGGAGTGCCTTGTGTGTATCAAACATCACAACGTAGCTGAGTGACTATAAAGGTGCTCTACAGGTATCTCCGAGGGTGTCTGTTGGGTTGGCATGGATCAACACTGGGATTTCTTACTCCGTGTGACGAAGAGGTATCTCAGGGCCCACTCGGTAATACAACATCACAACAAGCCTTGCAAGCAATGTAACTAAGTGTTAGTCACGGGATCTTGTATTACGCAAACGAGTAAAGAGACTTGCCGGTAACGAGGTTGAACTAGGTATGGAGATATCGACGATCGAATCTCGGGCAAGTAACATACCGAAGAACAAAGGGAACATCATACGGGATTAACTGAATCCTTGACATAGAGGTTCGACCGATAAAGATCTTCGTAGAATATGTAGGAATCAATATGGGCATCTAGGTACTGCTATTGGTTATTGACTGTAGAGGTGCCTCGGTCATGTCTACATAGTTATCGAACCCACAGGGTCTGCACACTTAAGGTTTGGTGACGTTTCGATAGTATAGAGTTATGCATGGTGGTGACCGAAGGTTGTTCGGAGTACCAGATGAGATCCCGGACATCACAAGGAGCTCCGGAATGGTCTAGAGGTAAAGATTGATATATAGGAAGTACTGTTTTGGTCACCGGAAAAGTTTCGGGCTCATCGGTAGTTTATCGGGAGTGCCGGGAGGGTATCAGGGGACCATCGGGAGGGGTATTTCGACCCAAGAGACTACATGGGCTATGGGAGGATGAATACCAGCCCTTAGTGGGCTGTCCGAAGACCCACATAGGGCCCATGCGGCTGGGAAGGAAATCCAAAGTGGAAAAGGTGGGAAAAAGGCTAATATAAGGAAGGAGTCCTAAACCGACTAGGAGTGGAGGAGTAGGACTCCTCCCTCCACTTCGGCCGAAGCCAAGAGGGCTTTGCCTTGCGGCCAAGCCTCATCCTCTCCTCCTCCTATATATACTAGAGGTTTTAGGGTTTTGGCACATAGATTTTCAGCCACGTGCTACCCTCTCCTCTAGTCCGTAGTTTCTCCTCTAGATTGGTTTCACCAGTGCTTAGGCAAAGCCCTGCTAGAATTACTCCACGACCATCGCCGCAACACCGTCGTACTGCTGGAGAACTCATCTACCTCTCCGCTCTCTCTTGCTAGATCAAGAAGGCGGAGATGTCATCAAGCCGTACGTGTGCTGAACACGGAGGTGTCGTCCATTCGGTGCTAGATCGGGACGGATCGTGTAACACCCCAAAAATTTAATCATGTTTTATTAACTAAAATTTTGCCAGGAAACTAATTTTTTATTTTCTGGATCATTTTTTGAGTTCAGAATCTCTTCTTTCTTCCGAATTGTGGAGTTTTCCCTCCTTCCCTCCAAATAGAAACTTTTCAAAATAATTGTTGGACTTGAATAGCTCCTCAAGAACATTTCTTTGTTCTTATATTTGATCTATGCAGATATTTCTATAATTATTTTTGATGATATTTAATTATTCTAAAATGGTTTCTCATAGTTTTTAGAGCTTCTTTTGCACTACAACCATTTGACATCTTCTTTTAAAAATTCTACAAAAAATCTTATATGTCAGGTGATGTTACTACATCACTTTTATGCAAAAGCCTCTCTTAGTCATTTGGAGATTTTGAGCTTTGTGTCGAGTTTTCAAATATGGTCCAGTTTGTAGTTTACACTACCACCTATTTAAATATTAATTTAAAAATTCCATAAAAATTTGGCGATGTTAGTAGAACTATATAATTCAATTTTATGCAGAGAGACAACCTTGTGTTTTGGAAAATTTGAGCAAACTATCCTCACATTCATTCTGGCCCAGTTTGGTACTTTCTTCTGCAACCCTATTTTATTTATCTCTAATGCCCATGGGATTTTTCCTACTCTTAGTTTACCCTACCAAACCATTAAATCTAGGAGTTGAGGTCTAGTGGAAAAAGTTTTGACCATGCTTTAGCCCCATCTAGTTTCTGTCCAGAAAATATCTTTTACAAAACTTGCATTAGCAACTTTCTTTTAATCATAATACAATCATGCCATCATCACCAGCATCTAGAGAGACCCCAGCCTGGAGTTTTTGGACACCAAAAGATTTGCCTAGATGCCCTTGGCATTTTGTCGAGCACTTGGTGTGCCTGAGTAGTTTTGGCATGGTTTTGTGTTTGTATTGTGAACTTACCCCTATGACCAGACCAACATGTCCCATAGCTTCCCTATACCCACTAGCATAGACCTGTTATTTGGCATGAGCATCATTAGTTTTTTTGCTCGCCCTAGCATATTATCGAGCACCATGTGTGCATGCCTGGAGCGCAAGCAGAGCGCGCGTTTTGCACGTGCGGTCTCTCGAGCCACCGCGTCCACCTAATGGTGCCCCTCGCCTTTGCTCACCTGTAGAGATGCCCCAACTCCTCCCTGCTGCCGGAGACGCCCCTGGTGCTATGCAGCGTCGCTGCAGCAAGCCTTGGCAGCGAGCCTCCGGCTACAGTGGGCCTCTGCCATGGTCGGCACCGCCCCGACCACCCTAGCGCGCCAGCTGCCGGCCGCAACAGGCCGAGCTCATCCGCAAGCTCGTCCGCTAGTGCCCGTCACCGCCACTTTGCCCCTAGCAACAGAATGGCGGTTCACCAGCGTTCTTTTCCTCGGAGCTGTGTGAACCAACCCTAGCCGGCTAAAAATAGAGCCCCGAAGCGTGCCTAGCGATCCCAGCAACCCCGAACTTCCTTACGAAGCCCCCCCTCTCAATTTTCGCCCAGGAGCCAGGAAATATCACCCCCCCTCCATGGCCGAAGCCTCCTCCACCATTGGCGAAGCTCTTCTCGACCTGGAGCTCCCCGGACGCTTCTCTCCCCTTCATCTGATGCGGGCCACTCTACTGAGCTCGTGGGTGGGCCGAAAGTCGAGAACGGTGCCCTCTAGCGCCAGCAATCGCCGTCGACGACTCGCCTCTTCTTCTGTCTAGGCAAGCGGGAGGTAGGGGACATACCCGACAAGTGGGCCCCACTTGTCAGTGTCACAACCCAACTGCCAGTGGCGCTAGCCCCTGAATATGTATTCCTCGCAAGTAAGCGTATTCACCACCGAACCGTTTTCTTTTCTAATTAATTTAAAAATCAGATTTTGACCTGATTTTGACTGGCTAGAACTTTTAAAATATAACTCCAATGGACCTGATTCCTTTTCTGTTGTTTCCCAAACTCCATCTAGTTTATTTTCATATTTATTTGAAATTTTTCCAAAACAATGTTTTGTACTCTTTTTGAATTGTGTGTTAATTAAAATGTTTCCACATAGTAATTTGGAGTAAGGATCAAGTTTTGGAGTGCACCTCCATACATACACATTGAAGGCAAGCATTCTGAACCCTTGTATAATATTCGTTGTGTGTTGCTTGATGTGACTATAACATTGAGTTGACCTGAAGTATGCATTATTTCATGTGATGCTGTGATCGTGTTTACTATTGCATGATGAAAATTCCTTGTTATTGGAATTGATATGCTTGTGAGAGTGTTCACCCTCATATGACATTCATGTCTACCAGAAGGAATTGGGAGAAGTCTCTGTCTCTGATAGACACGAGCTTGGTATGGACATCTCGTTGGAGCGAGAATGGTCAGTAAGGCATGAGGGGGTATGATGAGTGGTGATTCTGTCTAATGTCGTGGAATATGTTTGTTGTGCTAACCATGAAGAGAATCCAAAACCTCCTGAGTCGACCATAGATCGAGTCTTGTCCCCGTTCTACATCTTTTCGTGCTGCCACAGGCCTTCTGCAAAGAATACGGCTTAGTAAGTTGCAAACCTCTTTCCATGTACACACCAAATAGAGGGGCCGTGATGAGGGCCCCATGGCCATGGATTAAAGCAAGTCATTCGGTTAGGGGTCATGGGTGTTTCCGGTTGGGACCGAGAGGGGGGCACCCCTTAGAGCGTGTGGTATTAATTTGATCCCATGCTATTCGAGGTGGCGGCCTCCCTGTCTAAAAGTTTTTCTTGAACATTGCCTAGGGTGATACCTGGCATCGGGATGAGAAATGGGTGTGTACTGGTTAGGTGTGTTTTCTTCTAAAATACCGTAGACGGAACTAGTCCTTTGTGACTACTGAAATCCGTCGGCTATGGGAAAAGAGTACAACCTTTGCAGAGTTAATATCTATTCGGATAGCCATGTCCGCGATTAAGGACTACAGTCTGGGATGGGTCAAGTGTCGGTCTTAGTGTCGGTCGTCGGAGGAAAACTTCTAAACTGGAATATGGATCATGACGAGTGACAAATGATGAGTGTGATTATTATTATTGTGGACTAACCATCTATATTACTTGAATTGTTGAGTATCCCTGGGATGGTTCTACCTCCTAGATACTCATTGTGATTATTTATTTATAAGCCCTTTATGCGGTGTCGCTTAGATGCCCGACTGTGGTATGCTTGTTATTTATTTTCTTTATAAGCCCTTTTTGTGGTGTCACTTAGATGCCCGACTGTGTCATGCTTGTTATTTATTTTCTTTATAAGACATTTTTGTGGTGTCGCTTAGATGCCCGACTATGGCATGCTTGTTATTTATTTTCTTTATAAGCCCTTTATGTGGTGTCGCTCAGACGCCTGACTGTGGCATGCTTGTCATTTATTTTCTTTATAAGACCTTTTTCTGGTGTCGCTCAGACACCTGACTGTGGCATGCTTGTCATTTATTTTCTTTATAAGCCCTTTATGTGGTGTCTCTCAGACGCCCAACTGTTGTACACTTGTTATTTAATTTTCCTTATACGTCTAGCATCATGGATTTTATTTCGTGGCTGAATAAGTGATCATGGATTACTTCAGTACATGGTTATTATCTGTAATGTCATACCTATTTTCATAATGTTTGCGAGTACATTCAAAGTACTCACTCGCATGTCCCTGGCTATTGTCTTGGCCAGATTATGCATGTGGAGAGGAGCATTGTGATGGCAACCCCGGAACCTAGGCATCGAAGATTGCAGCCACGCGAAGATAGGAGTTAACCAGGTCAGTTGTTTATGTGGGAAATGGAGTCCCATAGACGCTGATGACCCCAAACCACTTCCGCCACCAACCACTAGACATCTTTTGTTGTACTTATAGACCTTGACGGTCTTGTACTTCAATTGTTGTAATTTTGCTTGGAATCTTTGTATCAAGATTGTGTCTCATCAGCTAACAGTAATCCTGGGGCTGATGAGCACAAGGGCCATTTACTGGGAAATTAATATCCTGGAAAACCGGTCCTGACAACCTTGGTATCAGAGCTAGGATGACCATTGGCTAATCCTATCTTAGCCAGGTCGATAAACCTAGGTAAACCACCCACCAAGACTTCATCCTAGCTACAGCCAAGCCTATCCTATCCGATAGCCCACACAGTGACCCTAACACCTTTCGGCAGTCGGTGCCCAACCTATCAACCTAGCCCATTGATCACGCGTCGTGACCAAAGCCTAAACAATCCCTTTCACAAGCGTGCGAAGGAAGACTCCGTTTTCTTCTATAAAAGAAAATGTTTGTCCCAAACCCATCACACCACAACCAACCATCCAAAACCAAGCTAAGATGCCTGGCGCCATTATTTACAATGAGACCACCGCAAACAACCCTGGAGGTTTTGTGACCCTCCTAGCTAACCTGACCCGTCGTGCCTTTGCATTAGAAGAGCCCCCAAAATATGTTGTGTACCAGGAGCGCACGAGTAATGAGAGTCGTCACTTATGGGCCACGATACACATCTACGGTAGTGGCATCTTGCCATAACGCCCCTACAGGTTCACCGGAAGGTCAACTTCCTTTGAGCCACAAGCCATCTAGTTAGCTGCACGAGAGGCTATAGTTCAACTCCTACACTTGTCGCCAAGAGTTAACTGCCGCTCGTTCTATTATTACCCCAGTCATGATGGGTATAGTAGGCCTCCCCAGATTGCCAGCGGAGACCACGAGAAGGACCTTGCACTGCTGCATCTTGTGCGCTACCTCAGCGCACTAGAGGCACTATTTGATCAGGTCACTCTTGATCTGATCGCAGCTCGTGCAGAGCTTGCTCGTCGAGCCCTAGCAAGAAGAGAAGTGGCGCCCGACGCCGACAACCCCGTCGTGCTGTTCGGACAACCAATCGAGTCATTAAGGTCTTCCCCTACAACCGATCAGAATGTGTTTGTATCCCCGAAGGAGCTTCGTCGCCTTTTGGGGACTCGCTCCAATGGGATTGTGGCCGCCAACCCCCACGATGGTCATCATCGCTACCCCGACCCTGCAAACCATCAGTCTGATCCAGCAAACCCCGACGGTGAAGCCCAAGGAGAAGCCTTGGCATCCGCAAGGCACACTCGACTAGATATTAACGAGGTAGACTAAGCCACTCGAGTAGTGTCGAGTCTTTGTATTCCTGCGCCAAGAAATAATGTGACCTTGTATAGCCATGAATGATATGCATGTTGCTTGTATGCCAATATTTTTAACAATACTATGAGTATCCGTGCATAAATAAAATTTTGGCGTTTGTTTCATATTAAATGTTTGGGCATGGCTATCAAAAACCGCCCCAGTCGCCAACCCGCAACTTTTGTGAGATGTGTATATCTGTGGCATTAACCCCATAGAACAGAACCGATGAACTAGTTTGCCCCCACACTGCAATCGGTAACCCAGAACTAGTGCTATATAAGAGGCCACTCCGTGACCTTACCAAGCATCCCACTTTGTGCATAGCTCTCACAGCCATTCTTGCCATGTCGAGCCCTAGTTTTATCGGAAAACCCCAGATGTGACCCCAGGAAGTTTTGCTAAGATATTGTGGGACTTTACCCGCAGTACCATGGGTTCTCCTCATCCACCCCAGTACGAGATGTTCAAATTGAGGATCACCTTATTTGCCTCGAAATATTGGGCAGTAGTACACATCCCACCTGTGGACCCAAACCAAGACCCACCAGAAGTCTCCTTCGTGGGGAAATCTATGCCGACTCCGCAAAAGGCCATAGAAGTTGCTGTGTACGAAGCGATTAACCGCCTCCGGTTTGCAGTGCCCTATGCCAGTAAAAGGGCGTATTATTACTTCCCGAGCCATGCAGCACCCAGGGAAGAAGCATCTTTTCCTGGGGGGACGAATAGAGAGAGACCCAGTACTGGCCAATCTTACCCAGTACGTCATCGCCCAAGAGCGTTTGACTCAGCGAGTAATGGATTACCTCCATAATGTCGCAGTTGTGAATCCTCGGATTGCCATTGGCAGACCTCTGAGGCCAGACCAGGAGAGGCGCGTTCTTCGACTAGTCCATCGCTTTCCCCAAAAGAGGAAGAATGTGCTCCAGTGCCGGAAACGTTTCCTCAGGACCCTGCATATTTTGCCTTTGCATCGTAGACACTCCATGTTGTGTTTGCTAGCCTACAATTAATTATTGACTGCAATATGTGTGTTATGTCGTAAGATTGGACTATGAATAAATTGTTTGATTTCAATTGTATGTAAGTGATTTTTGTTGCTGTGATATTTAGTCAACTGTTTTTCACTCTTTGTAAATCTCGAGGACGAGATTTTACTTAAGGAGGGTAGTGTTGTAACACCTCAAAAATTTAATCATATTTTATTAATTAAAATTTTGCCAGGAAATTAATTTTTTATTTTCTGGATCATTTTTTGATTTCAAAATCTCTTCTTTCTTCCGAATTGTGGAGTTTTCCCTCCAAATAGAAAATTTTCAAAATAATTGTTGGACTTGAATAGCTCCTCAAGAACATTTCTTTGTTCTTATATTTGATCTGTGGAGATATTTCTATGATTATTTTTCCTGAGATTTAATTATTCTAAAATGGTTTCTCATAATTTTTAGAGCTCCTTTTGCGCTACAACTATTTGATATCTTCTTTTAAAAATTATACAAAAATTCTTAGATGACAGGTGATATTTCTACATCACTTTTATGCAAAAACCTCTCTTAGTCATTTGGAGATTTTGAGCTTTGTCTCAAGTTTTCAAATCTAGTCCAGTTTGTAGGTTACACTACACCCTATTTAAATATTACTTTAAAAATTCCATAAAAATTTGGAGATGTTAGTAGAAGTATATAATTCAATTTTATGCAGAGAGACAGCCTTGTGTTTTGGAAAATTTGAGCAAACCATCCTCATATTCATTCTGGCCCAGTTTGGTACTTTCTTCTGCAACCCTATTTTATTTTGATCTAATGCCCACGGGATTTTTCCCACTCTTAGTTTACCCTACCAAACCCTTAAGTCCAGGAGTTGAGGTCCAGTGGAAAAAGTTTCGACCATGCTTTAGCCCCATCTCATTTCTGCCCAGAAACTAACTTTTACCAAACTTGCATTAGCAACTTTCTTTTAATCATAATACAATCATGCCATCATCACCAGCATGTAGAGACACCCCAACCTGGAGTTTTTGGACACTAGAAGAGTTGTCTAGATGCCCTTGGTATTCTGTCGAGCACCTGGTGTGCCTGAGCAGTTTTGACATGGTTTTGTGTTTGTATTGTGAACTTACCCCAATGACCAGCCAGCATGTCCCATAACTTCCCTATACCCACTAGCATAGACCTATTATTTGGCATGGGCATCAATAGGTTTTTTGTGCCCTGGCATATCGTCGGGCACCCCGTGTGGATGCCCGGAGCGCAAGTAGAGCGCGCGTTTTGCACGTGCGGTCTCCCGAGCCGCCGCGTCCGCCTAATGCTGCCACTGGCCTTTTCTTGCCTGCAGAGACGCCCCGACCCATCCTTGCTACTGGAGCTGCCCCCTGGTGTCGTGCAGCATCGCCGCAGCAAGCCTTGGCGGCGATCCTGCGGCCACAGTGGGCCTTTGCCTGAAGTGCCCCGACCACTCTAGCGCACCAGCTGCCGTCGGCAACAGGCCGAGCTCATCCCCAAGCTCGTCTGCTAGCGCTCGTCTCTGCCACGTCGCCCCTAGAAACAGAATGGCGGTTCGCCGGTGTTCTTATCTTTGGAGCTGCGGGAACCGACCCTATCTAGCTATAAATGGAGCCCCTGAGCGGGCCTACCGATCCCAGCAACCCCGAACTACCTTAGGAAGCCCACCACCCTCTCAATTTTCGCCCGGGAGCTAGGAAATACCTAACCCCCCCCCCCCCCCATCATGGCTGAAGCCTCCTCCGCCATTGGAGAAGCTCTTCTCGACCTGGAGCTCCCCGGACGCTTCTCTCCCCTTCATCCGATGCGGGCCGCTCTGCTGAGCTCGTGGGTAGGCCGGACGTCGAGAACGGCGCCCTCTAGCAACGGCAATCGCCGTCGACGACTCGCCCCTACTTCTGTCCAGGCAAGCGGGAGGTAGGGGACAAACCCGACAAGTGGGCCCCACTTGTCGGTGTCACAACCCAACCGCCAGTGGCGCTGGCCCCTGAATACGTCTTCCTCACAAGTAAGCGTATTCACCAACGGACCGTTTTCTTTTCTAATTAATTTAAAAATCAGATTTTGACCTGATCTTTGCCTGCCTATAACTTTTAAAATATAACTCCAATGGACCTGGTTCTTTTTCTGTTGTTTCCCAAATTTCATCTAGTTTATTTTCATGTTTATTTGAAATTTTCCAAACCAACGTTTTGTACTGTTTTTGAATTGTGTGTTAATTAAAATATTTCCAAATAGGAATTTGGAGTAAGGATCAAGTTTTGGAGTGCACCTCCATACATACACATTGAAGGCAAGCATTTTGAACCCTTGTATAATATTCGTTGTGTGTTGCTTGATGTGACTATAATAGTGAGTTGACCTGAAGTATGCATTATTTCATGTGATGGTGTGATCGTGTTTACTATTGCACGATGAAAATTCCTTGTTGTTGGAATTGATATGGTTGTGAGAGTATTCACCCGCATATGCCATTCATGTCTACCGGAAGGAATCGGGAGAAGTCTCTGTCTGTGATAGACACGAGCTTGGTACTGACATCTCGTTGGAGCGAGAATGGTCTATAAGGCATGAAGGGGTCTGATGAGTGGTGATTCTGTCTAATGTCGTGGAATATGTTTGTTGTGCTAACCATGTAGAGAATCCACAACCTCCTGAGTCGACCATACATCGAGTCTTGTCCCCGTTCTACATCTTTTCGTGCTGCCACAGGCCTTCTGCAAAGAATACGGTTTAGTAAGTTGCAAACCTCTTTCCATGTACACACCAAATAGAGGGGCCATGATGAGGGTCTCATGGCCATGGATTAAAGCCAGTCATTCGGTCAGGGTGAATGGGTGTTTCCGATTGGGACCGAGAGGGGGCACCCCTTAGAGCGCGCGATATAAATTTGATCCCATTTTATTCAAGGTGGTGGCCTCCCTGTCTTATTGTTTTTCTTGAACGTTGCCTAGGGTGATACCTGGCATCGGGATGAGAAATGGGTGTGTACTGGTTAGGTGTGTTTTCTTCTAAAATACCTTAGACGGAACTAGTCCTTTGTGATTACTGAAATCCATAGGTTGTGGGTAAAGAGTACAACCTTTGCAGAGTTAATATCTATTCGAATATCCCTGTCCGCGGTTAAGGACTACAGTCTGGGATGGGTCAAGTGTCGGTCTTAGTGTCGGTCTTCGGAGGAAAACTTCTAAACTGGAATATGGATCATGACGAGTGACAAATGATGATTGTGATTATTATTATTGTGGAGTAACCATCTATATTACTTGAATTGTTGAGTATCCCTGGGATGGTTCTACCTCCTGGATACTCATTGTGATTATTTGTTTATAAGCCCATTATGCGGTGTTGCTTAGACGCCCGACTGTGGTATGCTTGTTATTTATTTTCTTTATAAGCCCTTTTTGTGGTGTCTCTTAGACGTCGACTGTGTCATGCTTGTTATTTATTTTCTTTATAAGCCCTTTTTGTGGTGTTGCTGAGTCACCCGACTGTGGCATGCTTGTTATTTATTTTCTTTATAAGCCCTTTTTGTGGTGTCGCTCAGACGCCCGACTGTGGCATGCTTGTCATTTATTTTCTTTATAAGCCCTTTTTACGGTGTCGCTCAGACGACCGACTGTGGCATGCTTGTCATTTATTTTCTTTATAAGCCCTTTATGTGGTGTCGCTCGGACGCCCAACTATGGCATGCTTCTTATTTAATTTTCCTTATACGTCTAGCGTCATGGATTTTATTTCGTGGCTGACTAAGTGATCGTCGATTACTTCAGTACATGGTTGTCCTCTGTTATGTCATACCTGTTTTCATAATGTTTGTGAGTACATTCAAAGTACTCACTGGCTTGTCCCTGGCTATTGTCTTGGCCAGATTATGCATGTGGAGAGGAGCATTGTGACGGCAACCCCGAAACCTAGGCATCGAAGATTGCAGCCATGTGAAGATAGGAGTTAACCAGGTGAGCTGTTCCTATGGGAAATGGAGTCCCATAGACGCTGATGTCCCCAAACCCCTTCTGCCACCAACCACTAGAAACCTTTTGTTGTACTTTTAGACCATGTCGGTCTTATACTTTAGCTGTTGCAATTTTGCTTGAAATTTCTGTATCAAGATTGTGTCTCATCAGGTAACAGTAATCCTGGGGCTGATGAGCACAATGGCCATTTACTGGAATATTAATATCCTGGAAAACCGATCCTGACAGATCGTGATTGGATCGCGGGACACTCGACGATTTGGATCGCGCAGACGTTCGACTACACCAACCACATTTCTTAACGCTTCCTACTTAGCGATCTACAAGGGTGCGCAGATCCACTCTTCCTCTCGTAGATTCTCATCACCATGGATAGATCTTGCATGTGCATAGGAAATTTTTTGTTTCCCATGCAACGTTCCCCAATAGTGGTATCAGAGCTAGGTCTATGTGTAGATGAGATCTCGAGTAGAACACAAAGAGTTTGTGGGCGTTGATACTTAGATTGCTTCCTCCCTTGGTCATGTTTTGGTTCAGCGGTATTGTGGGATGAAGCGGCCCGGACCAACCATACTCGTACGCTTACAAGAGACCGGTTCCATCGACTGACGTGTAACTTCATTGCTCAAAGATGGCTAGCGAGTGTCTGTTTCTCCTACTTTTGTTGGATCGGATTCGACAAAGGTTGTCCTTCAGAAGGTTGAAAAGCAACTTATGTATCACCATTGTGGTTTATGAGTAGGTGAGAATTGTTCTTGAAAAGGTTGAAAAGCAACTTATGTATCAACTTAGATACCCGTAGTAGCCACGTAAAACATGCAACAACAATTAGAGGACGTCTAACTTGTTTTTGCAGGGTATGTTGTGATGTGATATGGCCAATTACATGATTAAATATATGTGATGTATGAGTTGATCATGTGTTGTATAGAATATCACGACTTGCATGTCGATGAGTATGGCAACCGGCGGGAGCCATAGGGTTGTCTTTAATTATTGTATGACATGTGTGTCAATCATTAAGCACTGTGTAATGCTTTACTTTATCGCTAAACAGTAGCAATAGTAGTAGAAGCATGGTGGGCGCGACAACCCCGATGGCGATACATTGATGGAGATCAAGATGATGGAGATCATGGTGTCATGCCGGTGATGATGGAGATCATGCCGGTGCTTTCAAGATGGAGATCAAAAGCACCAGTTCATGGCCATATAATGTCACTTATGATTTGCATGTGATGTTAATCCTTTTATGCACCTTGTTTTTCTTAGGACGACGGTAGCATTATAAGGTGATCCCTCACATAAATTTCAATATGAATTCTGTTCTCCCCGAGTGTGCAACGTTGCAAAAGTTCGTCGTGTCGAGATACTACGTGATGATCGGGTGTGATAGACACTATGTTCACATACAATGGGTGCAAGACAGTGTTGCACATGCAGAACACTCGGGTTAAACTTGACGAGCCTAGCATGTGTAGACATGGCCTTGGAACACAAGAGACCGAAAGGTCGAACATGAGTCATATAGTAGATATGATCAACATGATTATGTTCACCATTGAAACCACCGCAACTCACGTGATGATCGGACTTGAGTTGGTGAATTTGGATCATGTGTCACTCAGATGACCTAAGGGATGTCGATTTGAGTGGGAGCTTTAGTAATTTGATTTACTAAACTCATTATCTTGAACAATAGTCTAAGTAACCTTTGCATATTTATGTTGTAGATCAATGGCTCGCACAGTAGCACCCCTGAATTTTAATGCGTTCCTAGAGAAAGCTAAGTTAAAAGATGATAGAAGTAACTTTGTGGACTGGGCCCGTAATCTGAGGATTATCCTCACGGCTTCCAGAAGTCATATGTCCTTAATGCACCGCTTGGTAACCAACTCGAATACATGTATCTGGAGACATTAAGAATGCTCGGGAGGCACGTTCTGGAGATTACTCAATACTTCAGTGTGCAATATTGTATGGCTTAGAACCGGGACTTCAAAGACGTTTTGAACGTCATGGAGCATATGAGATGTTCCAGGAGTTGGAGTTTATCTTTAAGAAGAATGCCCGGATTGAGAGGTATGAGACCTCCGATAAGTTCTATGCTTGCAAAATGGAGGAGAACGGGTCTATCAGTGAACATATACTCAGAATGTCTGGGTATTTGGCTCGTCTGGCGGAGTTAGGGATGCCCCTTCCACTAGAGGCGATCACTGATAGAGTTCTTCAATCACTGCCACCTAGATACAAGAGCTTTGTGATGAACTATAACATGCATGAGATGAACAAGTCAGTCGCCGAGCTGTTTGCGATGCTGAAAGTCGTTGAGTCTGAAATCCAGAAAGAACATCAAGTGTTGATGGTCAATAAAAGCACTAGTTTCAAGAAAAATTGCACAGGCAAGAAGGGTAAATCCAAGAAGGATGGCAAAGCAGTTTCTTCTCCCGTGAAGAAACCCAAGGTTGGACCCAAGCCAGAAACTGAGTGCTTTCATTGCAAGGGAACTGGTCACTGGAAGCGGAACTGCCCCAAGTACCTGGCTAACAAGAATGCGGCCAACAACAAACAAGGTATATATGATATACATGTTAGTGATGTGTACCTTACTAGGTCTCGTTGTAGTGCCTGGGTATTTGATACCGGTTCGGTTACTCACATTTGCAACTCAAAACAGGAACTACGGAATAGACGAAGGCTGGCAAAGGACAAAGTGATGATGCGCGTGGGAAATGGTTCCAATGTTGATGTGATCACCATCGGCACACTCTCTCTTCGATTACCATCGGGATTAGTGATGAACCTGAATAATTGTTATTTAGTGCCTGCGTTAAGCATGAATATTATATCTGGATCTTGTTTACTGCGAGATGGTTACTCATTTAGATCAGAGAATAATGGTTGTTCTATTTATATGAGTGATATATTTTATGGTCATGCACCCAATGTGAGGGGTTTAATCATAATGAATCTTGATAGTGATGATACACATGTTCATAACATTGATGCCAAAAGATGTAGAGTTGATAATGACAGTACCAATTTCTTGTGGCACTGCCGTTGGGTCATATTGTTGTAAAACGCATGAGGAAGCTCCATGCTGATGGACTTTTGGAGTCACTTTATTTTGAATCACTTGACACATGTGAACCATGCCTCATGGGAAAGATGACTAAAATACCGTTCTCTGGAACAATGGAACGGGCGAGTGACTTGTTGGAAATCATACATATTGATGTGTGCGGTCCAATGAATGTTATGGCGCGCGGTGGATATTGTTATTTTCTCACCTTCACTGATGATGTAAGTAAATATGGGTATATTTACTTAATGAAACACAAGTATGAAACATTTGAAAAGTTCAAGCAATTTCAGAGTGAAATTGAGAATCATCATAACAAGAAGATTAAATTCCTACGATCTGATCGAGGAGGTGAGTATTTGAGTTTTTAGTTTGGCAGTCACTTAAGACAGTGTAGAATTGTTTCACAGTTGACACCTCCTAGAACACCACGGCGTAATGGTGTGTCCAAACGCCGTAATCGAACCTTATTAGATATGGTGTGTTCTATGATGTCTCTTGCTGATTTCCCACTATCGTTTTGGGGTTATGCATTAGAGACAGCTGCATTCACTTTCAAAAGGGCACCATCGAAATCCGTTGAGACGACGTCTTATGAACTGTGGTTTGGCAAAAGGCCAAAGTTGTCATTTCTTAAAGTTTGGGGGTGTGATGCTTATGTCAAAAACCTTCAGCCTAAAAAGTTTGGAACCCAAAGCGGAGAAATGGGTCTTCATAGGATACCCAAAAGAGACAGTAGGGTATACCTTCTATCTCAGATCCGAAGGCAAAGTGTTTGTCGCTAAGAATGGAACATTTCTTGAGAAAGAGTTTCTCTCGAAAGAATTGAGTGGGAGGGAAATAGAGCTTGATGAGGTTATTGAACCTTTACTTGAACCAGAGAGTAGCACAGTGCAGAAAGATGTTTCTGTGGACCCTATGACAGTTGAAGAGGAAGTTAATGATGATGATCATGAAGCTTCGCATCAAGTTACTATTGAACCTCGTAGGTCGACAAGGGCGCGTACTGCTCCTGAGTGGTACGGCAACCCTGTCTTGGAGGTCATGTTGTTGGACAACAATGAACCTACGAGCTATGGAGGAACGATGATGGCCCCGGATTTCGAGAAATGGTTAGAGGCCATGAAATCCAAGATGGGATCCATGTATGAAAACAAAGTATGGACTTTGGAAGTATTACCTAAAGGGTGAAAGGCCATTCAGAACAAATGGATCTTTAAGAAGAAGACATACGCGAACGGTAATATCACCGTCTATAAAGCTTGACTTATGGCAAAGGGTTTTTCACAAGTTCAAGGAGTTGACTATGATGAGACCTTCTCACCTGTAGCGATGCTTAAGCCCGTCAGAATCATGTTTGCAATAGCTGCATATTTCGACTATGAAATTTGGCAAATGGATGTCAAAACAACATTCCTCAATGGTTTCCTTGAGGAAGAGTTGTATATGATGCAACAGGAAGGTTTTGTCGATCCAGAGAATGCTGACAAAGTTTGCAAACTCCAGCGATCTATTTATGGACTAGTGCAAGCATCTCAGAGTTGGAATAAGCGCTTTGATGAGGTGATCAAAGCGTTTGGGTTTATACAAGTTTATGGAGAAGCTTGTATTTACAAGAAAGTGAGTGAGAGCTCTATAGCGTTTCTAATATTATATGTGGATGACATATTGCTGACTTGAAACAATATAGAAATGCTGGAAAGCGTGAAGGAATATTTGAACAAGAGTTTTTCAATGAAGGACCTAGGAGAAGCTGCTTTCATATTAGGCATTAAGATCTATAGAGATAGATCGTGATGCTTAATAGCACTTTCACAGAGCACATACCTTGATAAAGTTTTGAAGAAGTTCAAAATAGATCAGTCCAAGAAGGGGTTCTTGCCTGTGTTACAACGTGTGAAGTTGAGTAAGACTCAATGCCTAGTGACTACAGAAGATAGAGAGAAGATGAGTGTCATACCCTATGCTTCAGCCATAGGCTCTATCATGTATGCAATGCTGTGCACAAGACCCGATGTCAGCCTTTCCATAAGTATGGCCAGAAGGTGTCAAAGTGATCCTAGAATGGAGCACTAGACGGCGGTTAAGAATATCCTTAAGTACCTGCAGGACTAAGGAAATTTTTCTAGTTTACGAAGGTGATGAATGGCTCGTCGTAAAGCGTTGCATCGATGCAAGCTTTGACACTGATCTGGATGACTCTAAGTCGCAAACCGGTACGTATTTATTCTCAACGGGGGAGCAGTAAGCTGGTGCAGTTCCAAGCAAAGCGTGGTAGCTGATTCTACATGCGAGGCGGAGTACATCGCAGCCTTGGAGGCAGCGAAGGAAGGTGTCTGGATGAAGCAGTTCATGATAGATCATGGAGTAGTGCCTAGTGCACTGAATCCAATGACTCTGTTATGTGGAGATCGTCTCCTCGCGCCATGTGAATATAGAGGAGGATGTCCTCAATCCATATTATTTGGTCAGTGGTTCCATCATACTGGTATACATTCATGTGTTTAAACCCTTCGGGGAACTGATATCGCATTACCTCATCTGTGAAGCATAGTGAGTGAGCAGCGCCTCTGACCCATGCTATGTTGCACCTGTATTCGGCGTCTCTATGGGCCCGGTTACATTCCCGAACTCTGTTGTTTTGGTCGAACCATGGCCTGTACCCACCCCGTCTATCGGGTGAGTACTCTTTGGATCCGTAAATGGACCTTGTACGGCCTACTCTGTGATCCATGTTAGCTCTCAGGTCGAACATGTCATTATGCTCTAATGGATCCTTACCCTGTCTTCGGGGCACTGCCGGTATATAACCGGTGTCGCTAGACTGTCCCACCCGCGAGGGGGGGCGGTCCGACTTGTCATATGGAGTATGGTCCGGGGACAGCGTATCGGTGAGTTCGTCATCAAATTGCGGCATCAGTCTTCTTTGTGGGTAGCTTTTGGGCTGGTTTGACAGACTGGTGCTGTATCCTTCCTCGGCTAAGAGGACTTTCGTCCATCGATCATTAAGATCGGCCTGTTCAGCTTTGAGTTGTCGTTCTTTGGCCTTTAGGCTGCCAGCTGTTGCTATGAGCTGCTACCTAATTTCTTCCTGATCTTCAAGGTTATCAGGAATGTACAAGTCTTCGGCTTCCGGTATGCCTTCCTCCTCAATGGCGGGGAATGTAATCATCGCCTTTGATTCATTGATGTTATCGGGTTTGTTTTGGTCCTTGGGCCCTTTCGAACCCTCAAATGGGTGCTCGGGGATATCGGGATTGCCATGATCGGCGGGGGTATTACCGTCCCCGTTGCTAATAATAGCTTTTCGTCCCTTTTTGCTTTTGGACTGCTTATGTGATTTCCGGCACCTTGATTGTGCATCGCCCGATTTGTCGCCATCGTTGTGAGGCCTATTGTTGCCATTTGTAGCAGGAGTATCTACCATGTAGACGTCGTATGTAGAAGTTGCAGTCTAACTACCGGTGCTAAAGGGGGTGGGAGCACAATCCTCTTCATCGATGTATTTTGCCTCCTCGGAGGCATAGTCCAATACGTCGGTTAAATCTTTGACGGTGTCTATCAAGTGGGTGGTGGGTGGTTCGAAAAATTTGTCCCTACCCGCACCGAACCGAGCGTAGATTGGGGATGAATCGTTGGTGATCTTCATCGACGAGAACCGCTCCAGGCCCTTGTCGACCGCTGAGGACCCGATTAGATCCCGCTGTTTGGGACTCGTGGAGTTAACCTCCATGATGTCCACACATGAGGAGTGTTGGGTAAGAACACATGCCCGGTCCTCTGGCTTAATGGCCGTACCGGGGTAAGAGATCGGCTCCTCGCCATGGGTGACCCCATCAACGTGTCTGAAGAAGGGGCTCGAGGTTAAAGCCTTAGAGTCCTCGGGGGCTATACGCGAAGCTGTGAGCCCGATTAGTGACAGGTCACCCTAGGAGTTGATGGAGAACTCTAGGTTTCCAAATCTGACCTCTTGATCAGGGGCGAAGCTCTGAACGCAGCCTAGATGGCCAGCGGAATCGGCATGCAGCACAACGCTGCCAAAGGTGAAGATCTATCCGGGGACAAAGGCGTCCATGTCGCGGACCTCCTCGTTGATGACAAGGCAAGGCATCTTTTCCATCTCGCTCATAGGGGAGCTCTCAATGAAAGCACCAATGTCGGTGACAAAACCGGCGGATCTCGGGTAGGGGGTCCCTGTCACGCCCAACATGCGCGCCTATCCATTTTAAGGCACGGGAGCCTCGCAAGGGATAGATGCGTATCTTGCCATTCGGAAGTATAGTATCATTGCATCATACATTACAGAAGAGAAGAGTATACAAGTTTGGCTTACACTCGCCACATACTAAATTACAATTCCACACAGAGTTCAAATCATCAAGATGAAGACAGGGCCCGACTACGGACAAAATCAAACGATAAACAGATGTAGATGACACTATCTCGCTATCCCAAAGATCACGACCATGGTCCTCTACTCATCCGGGTAAGTCACGTACATCCTGCCTCTCTCCTCATCATATTCCCACTAGAGCTGCGTCAGCTCATCCTGCACGTACTCATTTGTACCAGTACCTGGAGTGTTGCAGTAATCTGTGAGCCACAAGGACTCAGCAATCAAGCGCCCGGGTACCGAGACTATTCAATCTTAAAGGTTGGGATGGGGTATGTGTTTAGTTTGCAGTAGCACTAAGCATTTATGGTGGCTTCACTTACGTAACATGAAGTTAAATATGAGTGGCCTACGATGAACGATCGAATCTAGTATAACCTCTATGAGATCCTGAACACTTACTTACGTCAACCATAACCCCACCGTGTTATCTCTTAGATCATGTTCACGAGCAGAGACGATCACGGTTACTCACACATTTGGTGTATTTTAATTAGAGTTTACTTCAGGTTTACTATAACCGGGTGTTAAACAAATATCCAAGTTGCCACATAACCGTGAGCACGGCTTCTCGAAAAGATTTAACCCTATAGGGGTGCTCCAACTAGTCCATCACAAATAACCAGACTCCGCGGGAATAGCCTCGACCATCGATCTCGTGATCATCATAGGTAACTCCAAAGGAATTCCAACACCTCAAGATAACCCGAAGAAAGTCCGAGTCCACACGCAAGACATTCGATAAAGGTAAAACAAGTCCAACACGACCACCCAACGTGTCGACGAGCCCGATAAGAGCCGCATATCTCATTCTCAGGATACGACTGATAGTCCAAACTTCCGATAGGCCAAACACACAGTTGCCCCTGGTGGCCACCGACGGTTGACATTTTTGGACCAACACTCATGAGGAGCACTGGCCCGGGGGTTGATTAATTATCCACGGGGTTGCAAAGCCCTATGCAAATTTTATTAAGTTATTAGCAAATGTAGTACCAATGTTGGATCTTGCCAGACAAGTTTTAATCTCAACCGAATAAACAAGGGGGTCCCCATAACAACCCTGAGCATGTTAGGAGTGCAAAGTATGGAAAACATAACACGGGTACCAAGAAACTATGGCGGTAACAGCGGAACAAAACACCTAGCAAAAGGCCAAGCCTTCCACCACTACCAAGATATATATGTGCATTAAATTAAATAACAGATAATATTGTGATATGCCAAAACCATGTTATCACATGGAACAACCTGCACCTGCAACTAAGAAAGCTATAAGATTGGCTGAGCAGCGGTAACTTAGCAAATCAAAGGTTTGCTAGGATGTGGAGGGTTAGAAGCTATCATGGCAATTAGGAGGCTGATATCAAGTGGTAGGTAGCGCAATTGTAACGATAATAGAGAGACACTATCAAGCAAAAATAGTATCGGGATCCAGGTACGATCATCTTGCGTGTTGGTTCTTCAGTGGAACAAGTAGCGAGATCCTCGTAGTGGTACTCTCCTGGGTCCTCGTACTCAGTATCAACACTCGCGTCTACCCAAGAGAAATATCAACAATAAACATCCAACCAAGGTGCAATGCACAAACAAGATGATGCATAATTCATTTATAAGAATTTAACATGGCAATCCGAAACTAGTCATGTTTCATATGCAAGGATTGGTTATTAATGAATCTGGACAGAACCTCATGTTAAGTTATTTAAACATGCATGAACATGTCAAATATTTATGCATCATGCAAAATCGATAGAAATGCATATAAAGAACGCAAGAAACGGAGTTACGGTTCTCACGATACGCTCATGACAAGGTACGAAGGCAAAACACAAGACAACAAGGCCATGGGCTAATTCTTGACATTCCAAGGTATCCACTGGTTAGGCAATGAAAAACCAACCATAATAGAGCCAAAGATCAATCAATTCCATGGAGCATAGCTCCCACAAGTCACAAAACAATAAAACAAACAATCTGCCACACAACAACAACATAGCAACTTACACGGCCCACAACTTGAGCTACAAGAATCTTACAGCCACAAACAAGGTATTGACAGAAACTACATAACATACTTATCAAATTATCCAACTACACAATCTGGAAAGGAGGCACACATCAATATGAATGAAGCTATCAAGTTGGCATGATGAAACAGTTTTCTGGGACTTAGTGAAAATAACAGTTTTTCTGAAATTTGAGTTTATCTGGTAGCATGTTGACAGCAGAAGTTAAAGGTGTTAGAGACCACCTCTTGGCATGAAAATTAACAGGGTGGTAGTAGACAACATCTACTTCAAAATAATAACATTGAGCATGAGCTAATTCTCAACATATGACAAGATGTCAACCACTCTTCATGGCATAAAAATAACAGCAGACTCTCAGACTTGGAAATATTTAGCATTATGAAAACAGTAACATCAAGTTAGCTACTTTGCAGCAAGTTTCCCACTTATATGGGTGATTCTCATGTTAAACAAAAATACCATGGCATAATAGACATAAAACACTAGCACTTCCATGTTGGCACATGCCCCAAAGCAAGCATGGATTAAATCATGCAAAAATGACAAAGCAGCATCACAGCAGAAAATGACAGTTTTATAAACTTTCCCAAAAGTGAAATCTGAAAGCACCAATGAATTCCTTGGATATTTCTACCCCAAAAACATGTGTCATACTCATATGTTCATGTGAAGCAACATGGCACAATATACTAGCAAGCAACCATCCACTCTCTTATAAGTTAAAACTTACTCTAAATGGACATGATCATAAATGGACATAACCAGATTTGTAAACTTAGTTTAACATGGCAAAACTAATAATACCTACAAACATGCATATCTACAACAAAGGGGTATGACAAGTGGGGAAAGGACCCTCTTGTCACCCACACACACATACACTCTACACACCCCACTACAAAAGCATACACACACATGCTCCATATGCCTAAGGGCATATGAGCACAATCTCACTCATAATCATACCACCCATGAGGGGGTGTTCAACCACACACACACAAGCACCATATATGCACAATGCATAAGGCACTCACACCACTCACATGCACAAGTGCACATGGCGCAAACACTCACATACACACAAGCTCATGTGTATGTGGGTGTTCATCCACACACATATGCACTCATATATGCACAAGTCATATATGCATATGCATATGCATAGGACTACACACTCACACACACACTCACTCACATACACACATGCACTACACACCACACCTCACACACTACACATAAGTATGTATGCATGAAGCACACACACTCTACACACACATACACACACACATAAATAAACAGAAAAGAAAAACAAACCATCATACTTGCATCTACACACATACACACATGCAAAAGAGAAAAAAAAATAAAAGAAAAGAAAAGAAAAAGAACAAAAATAGGGGGGAGGTGTTCGGGCTCGAACCCCCGGCCACCCGGTCGTTTCCCGAGCCGGTTGCCACTCGGCTATGGCCACAGCTGTTAACAGAGAAGGTCCTTGAGATCACTAATACACACATGCACAGGCAACTCACTGACGAAACTGAATAAAAGAGCTCCTACGCGACAGCGGCGACGGCGGGCAAATTTCGGCGACTACAGGGCAACTCCGGCGAGGCTATCGGGCACACACGAAGGTGGAACATGCGGGGCCCTATTCCCCTACTCATCTTGCGACGAGGAGGACGGGGGCAAGCTTCAAGCACCCACCTTGTCGGCGACGGACACGGTGGCAACTACACGACGGCCTACGCAGGGAAGAAGGGAGCTGCGGGGACCAGCTGCTCACCGAGGGGAAGGCGACGACGAGCCGGACGCGCGAAGAGGAAGGAGAGGTGGAGTTGCAACATCGACGAAGAGGAAGGAGACCGGCGACGACCGCTCCCTTGCGGACGACGAAGACAGCAAGCGGCACCGCGGGGAGGTGCTCCTCACCTCCTATCAATGGGAATTGAACGCGGGGAGGATCCCCGAGCTCCATGCCATCACAAGCGGGGACAAGGCCCACCGGGGACGTGGTGACGACAACGAAGATGACCTGCGAGCTCTCTGAAACTCTCTGAACTCTCTGCTCTCACTGAATTCCTTACTTGACCGAGGGGAAGAAGATAGGAGGGAGAGGGATGGAGAGGGAGAAGGGGGCTGTGGCGATGCGAGGGGAGAGAGGAACCCTAGCGGAGGGGGCACGCACGCCGAGTGGGTTTAAATACCCCCAGGCTGACGGCGACGAGCGACGGAAAAGGGGACGGTGGAGGCGGTCTCTCTGCTCCGTGACGGAGACGACGAACGGAGCAGGTGGTCGTTCCCTCGAGCAGGCTGGGCCGTAGGGAAGGAAATTTCCACTAGCACTCACACGCTCACAGTCAACAAAACAACTGGGATTTATCTTTTTAAAGAAATACTACACACAAGAAAAAAACCAGATGAAAATAAAGGACTTTGCAAAAACAAAATATTTTTTTACATTATAAATGAATTGTACTATTTGCCAAAAATAACAAGATGGTTTTTGGGACAAGTAATTTAAATACTTTTTAAAATAACAGCCCCTGTTATTTAAAAACTCCAAACACATAAGGCTCAAATCAACAAAAGAACCACACCCACACTCTTAAAACATTTTAGGCTACCACTTGAACATTTTTGATCAAGTTAAATAAAAACTTAAAACTACTGCTAAAATGACATGGGAAAATAAAGGCATTGGGTTGGGTTTTGTTGAAAAGAAAAAGAGAGGGAAGAGAAGGAGGTGCACCACACCTGATCCAACCACATCACAGAACACAAGCCACACTCACAAACAAGGTCACTACAAAAGCAAAGATATGGCATGATGGATGCATGATGCATGATGCATGAATGCAAGAACAAGACATGCATGACAAGATGCAAAATCATTCATTAAGCTCATGGCAACAAGGTTCATACAAGGGATTACATGCCATAAAAGGTAGGGACGGCACTTGGGGTGTCACAACTCTCCCACACTACAAGAGGATCTCGACCCAATATCTAGGAACGAAAGAAGTCCGGAAATTCGGAACGGAGAAGGTCCTCACGTTCCCATGTAGCTTCTTTGTTGGAATGATGAGACCACTTCACCTTGAGGAACTTGATAGACTTGTTGCGAGTCTTACGCTCAGTTTCTTCGAGAATTGCAACTGGATGCTCACGATAAGAGAGGTCTTCTTGGAGATCAATTTCTTGAAGGTCAATGGTACGCTCAGGAGTCTTGAAGCACCTCCGAATCTGAGAAACATGGAAGACATCGTGCACATTTGCGAAATTTGGAGGAAGCTCTAGTTGATAAGCAAGACCACCTCTCTTGCCAACAACTTTGAAAGGACCAACAAAACGAGGAGCTAGCTTCCCTTTAATTCCAAACCGCTCAGTGCCCTTCATGGGAGAGACTCTGAGATAGACTAGATCATACACTTGAAAGGAAAGATCCCGATGTTTGTTATCGTAATAACTCTTCTGTCGGGACTAAGCTGCTTTGAGGTTCTCACGAATGATACGGCATATTTCTTATGCTTTAGTGATCATGTCATTACTCAATATTTGACGCTCACCGGTTTCAGACCAGTTAAACGGGGTACGACACTTTCTGTCGTAGAGAATCTCGAAAGGGGCCTTGCCTGAGCTAGCTTGAAAGCTATTGTTGCATGAGAATTCAGCATATGGAAGGATGTCTTCCCATTTCATGTCGAACAAAATCACACAGGCTCTGCGCATATCTTCAAGGATCTGATTGACTCTCTCAACTTGACCACTCGTCTGCGGATGGAACGGAGTGCTGAAACAAATCTTGGTACCCATAGCAGTCTGGAAGGACTCCCAAAACTTGGAAGTAAAGAGGATTCCACGGTTAGAAGAGATTAGCTGAGGAATACCATGCAAAGACACTATCCTTGACTTATACAACTCTGCAAGCTAAGCTGCCGGGATAGATTCTTTGACTGGCGGGAAATGAGCAACTTTCGATAGCTTGTCGATAACCACAAAGATGGCATCGTTGCCTCTCTTGGACTTGGGAAACCCAGTGACGAAATCCATCTCCACATGATCGAATTTCCACTCTGGGACAGGAAAAGGTTGAAGAAGACCTGCTGGACATTGATGCTCCACCTTCAATCTGCGACAAACATCACACTCATTCACAAACTGAGCAATCTCACGTTTGATGCGAGTCCACCAGAAGGTTTGCTTGAGATCCTGATACATCTTGGATCTGCCTGGATGAATGGACAACAGAGAATTTTGTGCTTCCTCCATGATAACCGTTCTGTGGTCACCTTTTGGAACCACAAGACGGTCCTCAAAGAACAAGGTATCTTTGTCATCAATGCGAAAGAACTTATACTTCAAAATGCCCTTGGCCACACCTTTCTTCACTTTCTTCACCATAGCGTCAAGAAGCTGCGCTTGGTGAACCTGATCTTCCAGAGTCGGAGAGACTTGAAGATTGGCAAGAAATCCTTGCGGAATCATATGAAGGTTGAGCTTGCGGAAGGCTTCGCAAAGCTCGGTTGAAGAGGCTTCAAGATGAGACTATTGTAGTACGCCTTACAGCTGAGCGCGTCTGCAATGACATTTGCTTTTCCAGGAGTATACTCAATGCTTGGATTGAAGTCATGAAGAATTTCCACCCAACGAGACTACCAAATTTTGATATTGGGTTGAGTAAAAATGTACTTCAAGCTCTTGTGATCGGTGTATACCTCAACTGGTCTACCCAACAACAAATGCCTCCAAGTCATTAGAGCATCCACAACTGCCGCCAACTCAAGATCATGAGTGGGGCAGTTCTTCTTGGCACGCTTCAACTGACGCGAGGTATAAGCAACAATATTCTTGTCTTGCATGAGAACACCACCAAGACCTTGGAGACAAGCATCATAGAATACTTGGAAAGGCTTTGACTGCTCAGGAGGAACAAGAACTAGAGCTGAAGTCAGTCTCTGCTTGAGCGTATTGAACGCCACATCACACTCACTAGACCAAACATACTTGACACTCTTCTGAAAGAGATTGGACAGAGGCTTAGCAATTTGAGAGAAGTTCTCCATGAATCTTCTGCAATAACAAGCAAGCCTGAGGAAACTCCAAAGCTGCTTCACATTCTGAGGAGGTTCCCACTTCAAGATTGCCTCAACTTTCTCAGGGTGCACTTTAATTCCCTCGGCAGAGATCACATGCCCAACGTACACCACTTCATTGAGCCAAAACTCACACTTGGAAAACTTGGCATAAAATTGATGCTCCCTTAAGTTGTCCAGCACAAGGCAGCGATGCTCAGCATGCTCTTCTTCTGTTTCCGAGAACACAAGGATATCATCCAGATAGACCAAGACGAACTCATTCTTGAAAGGAGAGAAAATGAAATTCATCATTCTTGAGAAGGTTGGAGGAGAATTTGCAAGACCAAACGACATGACGGTGTACTCATAAGAGCCAAAACTCGTCCTCAAAGCGGTCTTAGGAATGTCTTCTTCACGAATGCGAATCTCATGATAACCCATGCGAAGATCAAGCTTCGAGAAAACCTTGGCACCTTTTAGTTGCTCAAACAACTCGTTGATGTTGGGAAGTGGATACTTGTTTCTGATTGTCTTTTTTTTCAATAGACGGTAGTTGACACAAAGATGATCCGTGCCATCTTTCTTCTTGACAAAAAAAACACCACAACCCCATGGAGAAGAACTTGGTCTGATCAGGCCCAGATGTTCTTGCTCATCTAGTTGCTTATTCAACTCTTTCAGCTCTTCGGGGCCCAGTTTATAAGGGCGCTTGCAGACAGGTTCAGTTCCGGGCTCGAGATCAATCATGAACTCAACTAGCTAGTGCGAAGGCGTTCCTAGCAATTCTTCTGGAAAGACATCTTCATACTCATTCACCACCGGAATTTGAGAAATCACCAAGATTTCACCCTTCTCATTAAGAGCAAAGAGATGGATCGTGTCATCGCAAGCTGCAAAAATAATCACATCTTCTGACGGATGAGTCAGCTTGACTTATTTTTCTTTGCAATCAACATATGCCTTGTTCATAGCCAGGAAGTCCATGCCCAAAATAAGATCAATGTCAAAATTGCCGAGAACAATAGGAGAAGCCAGAAAAGAATAATTGTCCGTCTTGATAGAAGCATCCTGAACCACAAAACGAGATTCATTTGCAAACCCGAAGACACCATAGTCAATGATCTAGACAATTCTTTGCAACAAAACTCATGCTTAGAAACAAATGGCCTTTATATGAATGAATGTGATGCCCCAGTATCAAACAAAACTTTTGTAGGAATAGAGTTAACTGAGAGATTACCCATGATCACTTGAGAAGAATCCTCTGCCGCGTTCACAAGGTTCACCCTTGCAAAATTGGGATTATGCTTCACCATAGCATTGCCTAGAGGCTTGACAGGAGGAGGAGGCGGAAGACGCCACTGGTTGCACTTGTTTGCATAGTGACCCTTCTGGCCACACTTGTAACAAGTCACCTCAGAAAGCGGACGAACATTGCCTAGAGGAGGAACAAGAACTGCCTTGGACGCCTGGGTCTCTGTTGAAAACCTGGGTTGGGTGGGTGGGAAGAACCACGACCACCAAAGTGCTTCTACTGCTGAGGAGGACAAAATGCAAGAGGATTTGGCACCCAATACTTCTGTTGCTTAGGAACCATCTGAGAGCTGGAAGAAGACGAATATGAATCCCTTGAATGCTTCCTTGAGTACTCCAACTTGAGCAGCGTCGCCTCGACCTTCAAAGCCATGTTGTAGAACTGATCAAACTCACGAAGCTCTTGAAGAACTAGGCCTGGTAGAAGCTCATCCTTGAGACCACCTCTGAACTGATAGATCATCACCTTGTCATCTGGAACATCTTGCTTAGCATAACGGGCTAGATTCTGGAACTCGACGTTCTATTGATAGACAGACTTGCTTCCCTACTTCAGGTGCCTGAACTTCTCACGCATCTCCTCAACAAAGCTTGTCGGAATGTAATGAGCCCTGAAGTCACGACGGAAATAGTCCCAAGTAACAACACGATCGCCCCTGGAATCCTTGTACTGCTGCCACCAATCAGCTGCTTGACCCTTGAGCTGGAATGATGCAAATCTGACAAAGTCCTCTGGCCTGACATTGCTGCACTCAAAATGCTTACTCATATCACGAAGCCAATCATTAGCATCAAAAGTCTGCTCTCAACAGGTGAAAGACTTGGGCTGGTTGGCAAGGAACTGATTGAGCGTCGCAAACTGAGGCTGATTCTGAAAATTCCCTTGAAAACCTTATTGACCCTGCTCCCTTTCTTGCAATAGCCTGAGCAACATCTGAGTGTTCGCATTGGTTACGGCCATCACAACTTGCCAAGCTTCTGGAGGAGGAGGTGGCGGCGGTAGCGGGGGTGGTGGTGGAACATTAGTCTGCTCCTCACCACGCCCCGGATTGTTGCGAGTTGGTGGAGCCACCCTGAAGATGGACAAAACGCATCAGCACCTCATTGATAAGAACAATTCAAAAGCTGAATCAAATGCTTGAAAGAAATTGAACAAATAACAACACAGCCTTCCTACTGAAAAATTAGTAAGAATGCTTCTTTGGTTTATGATAACATCATCAGACATAAGAAGCCACTTGCAATAACACAAAAGTATTGATCTCAGTGCTCGGAACAAATGTATATGCCCACATACATCTGAAGAAGATGATCCTAGATAACTACAAGATTTCCCACCTAAGAACTTCCGAAAACTTTTTGATTATGCACTCCGGTGTGAGGGATACAAGGAGGAAATATCTCGCACAACTAGCAATCCTACACCCCAACTGTATCCATCCTTCAACACATAACCAGAGGCTTTTGCAAACTCATCTAACTCGAATCCTCGAACTCACAATGATACTAAACCATGGTGGTACCCCGGACGCCTCCCTAGTACTGGGTGACTCCGACCTTATCTCACCACGAAAAGTATTGAAGTAATTTCGAACACTCTTCATCCTGAGATATCAAGGAAGCTGAATGATAATGATGTGCCAACATTCCCTAGAGCTTGACTCCCCGGAAGAAATCAAGTCAGATAGGAGGCACCAAGACAGAACCCTGCCACATCGGTATCATATAGACTCCAAAATACCCGCGTGATCCTAAAAAAATTTTGAGCAAGAAGAGGAGTAGAATCAAAATTCCTAAGTCGGATACCTCACCAGAGCATAGAAGAGGAGTAAAAAGAATCCTACTCTCCGATATAACAAGACTCAAAATAGTTTTTACTAGACTCGACTCGGCCAAGATTGATCAAGCAAAGACTCCTATGGTCGTATGGCTCTGAATACGAACATGTCACGCCCAAGATGCGCGCCTATCCATTTTAAGGCACGGGAGCCTCGCAAGGGATAGATGCGCATCTTGTCGTTCCCAAGTATAGTATCATTGTACCATACATTACAAAAGAGAAGAGTATACAAGTTTGGCTTACACTCGCCACATACTAAATTACAATTTCACACAGAGTTCAAATCATCAAGATGAAGACAGGGCCCGACTACGGACGAAATCAAACGATAAAATAGATGCAAATGACACTATCTCGCTATCCCAAAGATCACGAACATGGTCCTCTACTCATCCGGGTAAGTCACGTACATCCTGCCTCTCTCCTCATCATATTCCCACTAGAGCTGCGTCAGATCATCCGGCACACACTCATCTGTACTTGTACCTAGAGTGTTGCAGTAATCTGTGAGCCACAAGGACTCAACAATCAAGTGCCCGGGTACCGAGACTATTACAGCTTAAAGGTTGGGATGGGGTATGTGTTAGTTTGCAGCAGCACTAAGCATTGATGGTGGCTACACTTACGTAACATGAAGTTACATATGAGTGGTCTACGATGAACGATCGAATTTAGTATGACCTCTATGAGATCCTGAACACTTACTTAAGTTAACCATAACCCCACCATGTTCTCTCTCGGATCATGTTCACGAACAGAGACGATCACGGTTACTCACACAGTTGGTGTATTTTTATTAGAGTTTACTTCAAGTTTACTACAACCGGGTGTTGCACAAATATCCAAGTTGCCACACAACCGGGTGTTACTCTAATTGGACATGATCATAAATGTACATAACCAGATTTGGAAACTTAGTTTAACATGGAAAAACTAATAATCCCTACAAACATGCATATCTACAACAAAAGTGATATGACAAGTCGGGAAAGGACCCTCTTGTCACCCACCCACACATACACTCTACACACCCCACTACAAAAGCATACACACACATGCTCCATATGCCTAAGGGCATATGAGCACAATCCCACTCATAAACATATCACCCATGAGGGGGTGTTCAACCACACACACACACAAGCGCCATATATGCACAATGCATAAGGCACTCACACCACTCACATGCACAAGTGCACATGGCACAAACACTCACATACACACAAGCTCATGTGTGTGTGGGTGTTCATCCACACACATATGCACACATATATGCACTAGTCATATATGCATATGCATATGCATAGGACTACACACTCACACACACTCACTCACATACACACATGCACTACACACCACACCTCACACACTACACATAAGTATGGATGCATGAAGCACACACACTCTACACATAAATTCACACACTCATAAATAAACAAAAAATAAAAACAAAACATCATACTTGCATATACACACATACACACATGCAAAGATAAAAGCAAAAGAAAAGAAAAGAAAAGAAAAACAACAAAAAAGGGGCAGGGGTTCGGGCTCGAACCCTCGACCACCTAGTCGTTTCCCGAGCCGGTTGCCACTCGGCTACGGCCGCGGCTGTTAACAGAGGAGGTCCTCGAACTCACTAATACACACATGCACGCGCAACTCATTGACGAAACTGAATTAAAGAGCTCCTACGCGACAGCGGCGACGACGGGCGAATTCCGGCTACTACAGGGCAACTTCGGCGAGGCTATCGGGCACACACGAAGATGGAACATGCGGGGCCCCATTCGCCTACTCATCCTACGACGAGGAGGACGGGGGCGAGCTTCAAGCACCGACCTTGCGACCGGCGGCGACGGACACGGCGGCGACTACACGATGGCCTACGCGGGGAAGAAGGGAGCTGCGGGGACCGGCTGCTCACCGAGGGGAAGGCGACGACGAGCCAGACGTGCAAAGAGGAAGGAGAGGCGCAGTCGCGGCTTCGATGAAGAGGAAGGAGACCGGCGACGACCCGCTCCCTTGCGGACGACGGCGACAGCAAGCGGCACGCAGGGAGGTGCTCCTCACCTCCTAGCGGCGGGAATTGAACGCGGGGAGGATCCCCGAGCTTCACGCATCACCAGCGGGGACAAGGCCCACCGGGGACGCGGTGACGACGGTAAGACGACCGGCGAGCTCTCTGAAACTCTCTGAACTCTCTGCTCTCACTGAATTCCTTACCTGACCGAGGGGAAGAAGAGAGGAGGGAGAGGGATGGAGAGGGAGAAGGTGGCTGTGGCGGCGCGAGGGGAGAGAGGAACCCTAGCGGAGGGGGGACGCACGCCGAGGGGGTTTAAATACCGACAAGGCTGACGGCGACGGGCGACGGAAAAGGGGACGGTAGAGGCGCTCTCTCTCTCTGCTCCCTGACGGAGACGACGAACGGAGCAGGTGGCCGTTCCCTCGAGCGGGCTGGGCCGCGGGGAAGGAAAGGCCCACTAGCACTCACACGCGCACACTCAACAAAACAGCTGGGATTTATCTTTTTAAAGAAATACTACAAACAAGAAAAAAACCAGATGAAAATAAAGGACTTTGCAAAAACAAAATATATTTTTTACATTAGAAATGAACTGTACTATTTTCCAAAAATAACAAGATGATTTTTGGGACAAGTAATTTAAATACTTTTTAAAATAATAGCCCCTGTTATTTAAAAACTCCAAACACATAAGGCTCAAATCAACAAAAGAACCACACCCACACTCTTAAAACAATTTAGGCTAGCACTTGAACATTTTTGATCAATTTAAATAACAACTTAAAACTGCTGCTAAAATGACATGGGAAAATAAAGGCATTGGGTTGGGTTTTGTTGAAAAGAAAAAGAGAGGGAAGAGAAGGAGCTGCACCACACATGATCCAACCACATAACATAACACAAGCCACACTCACAAACAAGGTCACTACAAAAGCAAAGATATGGCATGATGGATGCATGATGCATGATGCATGAATGCAATAACAAGACATGCATGACAAGATGCAAAATCATTCATTAAGCTCATGGCAACAAGGTTCATACATGGGATTACATGTCATAAAAGGTAGGGACAGCACTTGGGCTGTCACAGTCCCGAACTATGAGGCTGGAGTCGACGGTAACAGGAGACGAAGGGGACACGAGTTTACCCAGGTTCAGTCCCTCCTATGGACGTAATACCCTATGTCCTTCTTGGTGTTATTGATGATGTGAGGGGTTACAGAGTTGATCTACCTCGAGATCATATATCTAACCCTAGATGAGTTGTTCCTTCTACCCCTAAAACCCTCCATCTTATATAGGTGCCGAGGAGGCCTAGGGTTTACACATGATCGGTCACATGCCGAAGAGATAAACATGTCTATCTACTACACCAAACGTGGAGCACAAGCCGTGCTTCCCGAAGCTTCCATCTTGGAGACTGGGCCTTCAAATCTTCCCGTGTCCGGTAAGTAGTCCATACAGTCCGGCCCATGATCAATAGGTCGGCTATTCCGAGGATCCCCCCCCCCCAATCCAGGACTCCTTCAGTTGGGCCAGGCGCGCTTTGCTCCGTTGTCGGTGTTGTTGAGTTTCTTAAAAAAATATCCACTCCATTTTAAAATTAAGGTGTATTACTGGAGTGATGTTTTATTTTTATTTATAATACAGAGATTTGATGGGCGTTTCTTGATGTGGTTATGTGTTATCTACTAACCAACATATATTTATGTGGGGTAATTTCTAAGTTAATGGGTGCATGTACTATATTGATGCTATAATATCACCTGATGAAGCTTGAAAAATCATTGGCCTGAATAAAATCGTATGCCAAATCCAAAATTGAATACTTAAATTAAACGAAAGAGTTTCAAAATTAGGAAACCTGGAAAATTGAAATATTGAATGGGAGAGAAATCGTTGACCCAGTCAAAATTAGTTGACCCAATTTTAAATTGAAGACCTCAATTAATTATGAGACTTTCAAAATTAAGAAGCACAGTGTATAGCATAAAAGGATTGATTGAGAGAGCTTTGAGAAATTATTGACCCTGTCAAAATCAGATGACCAATTCTAATTAAGACCTCAATCGTGGGCTCTTTAAAACTCATGAGCGTTGTGTTATGGGGATAAAAAGAATTGAGTGAAAGAGCTTTGAGAAATTGTTGGCCCGATCAAAATCGAATAATTCAATTTCAATAGAAGATCTCAATTAAATGTGGACTATTAAAAATTAAGGAGCATAGTGTTATAAAGAATGTGTATATGTGCCCGTTGTGTGCGCACGCTCGCGCGGGGGGTGGGGGTAAAAGATAGAGGATATTACACCAATGTCATTTAGTTTCAACGTGTCTACCGAGAATTAATCTTGAGCATTATTATTTTATTATTTGAACACTGAGTGTACATGGACATGTAAATATGTAGTGCAATATCTATGCAGTCTATGTGTAAAATTATGTTGTTGTCTGAAAGTTACACAACTACTCTCTCCGTCCTAAAATAAAGGTCGCCGATTTAGTACAACTTATTATAGATAGTGCAAGTTCTATAAAATATATATGCAATTTTAATCATTGTTTCCTTAAAATTCAATTTTTTTCATATTTTTTTCTTATTTTGGATAATACTGATGTCATTAATTCATTATATTCTAGAATAAGATTTCCTCTATTCTTTTAGGTTAATATAAAATGTTTTAATTCATTTTTCTTAGAACGGTACTTTTTTTACTTTTCTCGCGAGTGCTAATGTTTCTGGCTCCAATTTTTCTTTCACTGTTGCTTAGCTTATTTTATTTTTTATTGTCATTTTTCCGATGTATTTTTCATACATATATTTCAGGGGATTTCTTGTTAGTAATTGTTCAGAAAACAAGACTATAGTATATTATGTTGTATACAGAACTAGAGGAGATTGAGATTTGTACACACCATGTGTAAATATACTTATTACTACCAAGTTTGTTCATTCTTTCTAATCAAATTTAAGCAGCACACGAAGATGAGCTTAGACTTAAACATGTTGTAGCATCACAGGGACTAGCAAATCATCTACATGGATGCATGGTCTAGCGTGGTAGTCCGCTAGCGATAAGAGGGCCCAACAAGAGGGCCCACATACATGCATACATCACCGGGAGCGAGGTTTGCTCGGCTGCAGAAAGTCGCATGCACCCCTATGTCACGCTTACAGCGGGACCTAAGGAACCCTCGCGTGAAGGGGAGCCCTAGATGGGCCAGCCCAGGTGCAAGGGAGGCCACAACCTCCTTTTTTCTGTTTTCTTTTCATGTTTTCGGTTCGTTTTCTGTTTTTTTTCTTGTGTTCATACTTTCAATACTTCTAAATATATATATTATAAAAACCACTTTACATTAAACTTTGCAAAATTGTAAAAAAAGCATTAAAAATGTTAAATGTGTATAAAGAAAATATTTATCACATATATAAAAAATGTAAACCAAAAAATAAAATGATTATAATTATTTTGCTCTTATATTTATCTTTTATTCAAGAATTCTAAAAAATGATGAATAAGTATTTAAAAATTATAATCTAGTATTTGAAATTGTTAAATGTGTAAAGAAAAAATAAGAACTATGTAGGAAAAATAACACGAATATTTTTCCCATGTATTTAAAAACTATTAATCAGATTTTGAAAAAAATGTTGAACAAGTATTTAATTTTTTTATACAAGAATTTTAAAAGTCTTAAATGCGTATAGAAAATAGTGAATGCGTATAGAAAATTGATTCTTTATTTAAATAATATTTATCAAGCATTTGGAAAAATGATGAAAAACTATTTTAAAATGCTAATCATGCATTTTAAAATTGTTAGATGTGTATAAAGGTTTTTTGACCATGTATTAAAAAAATTAATCCAGTATTTAAAAAAACTTAATCAAGCATTTTTTGATTTTTTTTTGAAAATGTACACATAAAATGTTTACTATGTATTAAAAATTTAATATTGTATTTAGAAAAGATTAATAAACCATTAAAAAGGTGTTAAAAATGTTTATAGAAAAACATTGACTATGTATTAAAAATTTATTAAAACTTGTATATGGAAAATTTTAAACATGTATGATAAATAAATTAGATATATACCGAAAATATGTACAGAGAGCAATGAATACCCGAGAGAAAACAAAATAATACCAATGAAGAACAAGAGAGAAAAAAAGAAAGAAAAAATAAATAAAAGAAAAACCCATTGAAAACCGAGAATGAAACAAAAAAAACTAAGAAACAAGGAAGATACGAAAAAACCAGTGGGAACTGAGAAGAGAACGAAGAAAACTGGTGAAAAAACAAATGGAGATAATGATATATACAAACCAGTGAAACCCGAGTAAGAAACAAAGAAGAACGGATAAAAACGAATAAAAATAGAAAAACCAAAGAAATTAGTGTGGAAACAAAGAAACCCCATGAAAAAAACGTAGTAAAACCAGCGAATGAAGCACAGCGAGCAATTAAACTTCATCAAAAAACTAATGAATGGAAAAAAACACAAAATTATGCCAGACCAATAGGTACATCGTAGAGGACAGAGCTTTAGCAAGGCAGAAGGATGTCTCGCATGAAGCGAGTTATAACCGCCACACTCATGCAGCGCAATGTGCATGCGTGTGGAGCGTGGGTCTCCGAATAGCACGTTCATTAGGGATAATTCACTCTAGAGCCCGGTGAACAGTATCGTGATTTGAAAATGCAAAAAAGTTCAAAAAATTCCAATATTTTTTGTGATGCAAGATGCTTCTGTGCGTGAGCTCCGTCCAAAATTTTGTGAAGTTTGAACATTCGAGGAGTTCGTGGCAAAAAAGACAAAACCAGACATGAACAGTGTGATTTTCAAAAGTTTCTCTGACATCTGAAATTTATCTTTTTTGCCACGAGCTTCTCGAACATTCAAACTTCACAATTTTTTGCATGGAGCTCACGCACAGGAGCATCTAACACCACAAAAAAATTTGGAATTTTTTAAACTTTTTTAAACTTTCAAATCCTGATACTGTTCATGCATGGGTTCATCTGAGCCTGGGCACCAAAACGACTCTCTCATTCATTAGATGTTAATCCAAGGGTATAGAGAAAAGATGGCTGAAACTTAAATAAATTTCAGATACCTAATGCATAGGCGCTCCCCTAAAATCCGAGACCATGGTCATAATCTCCTTAGTGTCTAATCACCTTCACAGCCAAAGTCGGCATGAGCAGCAGGACTTTTTTCTTAGAACGGTACTTTTTTTACTTTTGAGAGGTTCATGAGAGTATTCTTTGGCACAATATGTTCCCCTTTGAGAGGTTCCTGAGAGTCTTAAAGAAATATGTTCATAATCGTGCTAGGCCAAAAGGAAGCATCTCCAAGGGCCATGAAACAGAGGAGGTCACTGAGTTTTGTGTTGAATTTATTCCTGACATTAAGCCGATTGGTGTTCCTGAATCGCGGCATGAGGGCAGACTGTGTGGAAAAGGCACGCTAGGAAAGAATTCACTAATATGCCGGGACGGGTATTCTTTGGCACAAGCACACTACACAGTTCTACAAAGTTCCACGTTGGTGGTTCCGTATATCGAGCAACACAAGAATATTCTACGCTCCAAACACCCGGAGAAGTCTGACGACTGGATTACACATGAACAAACGGTAACTTTCACCAGTTGGTTGCAAACACGTCTCATGCATGACGACACTGTTGAAGATGACTTGTACTTGCTGTCCAAGTTACCATCTTCGACTATATTGACTTTCAAAGGGTATGAGATAAATGGGAATACATTTTACACAATGGCCCAAGATAAAAAGAGCGCAAACCAAAACAGTGGTGTCTGCTTTGATGCAGCAAACAACAATGGGCCAAAGGACACATATTATGGTTACATAGAGGAGATTTGGGAACTTGACTATGGACTTGCTTTGAAGGTCCCTTTGTTTAGGTGCAAATGGGTCAATCTGACAGGAGGCGGGGTAAAGGAGGACCCGCAGTACGGAATGACAACAGTGGATCTCAACAATCTTGGGTACGCAAACGAACCATTCGTCCTAGCCAATGATGTGGCGCAGGTTTTCTATGTGAAGGACATGTTTACCAAGCCGAGAAAAAGAAAAGATAAGGAAGCGAATACATCATGCGATGAGCCAAAGCGCCACATAGTTATTTCAGGGAAAAGAAACATCATGGGAGTGGAGGACAAGACAGACATGTCAGAAAATTATGAAAAGATTCATGAAATTGCTCCCTTCATAGTGAATGTTGAACCAAGCATCAAATTAAACGATGAAGATTGTCCATGGTTACGACGCAAAGGGACACATGCGAAGAAAAAGTTTTACACCCAAAGATCCCACTCTAGGATGTGACAAGCTTCTCTAGTTAGTTTCCGCACTTATATATCTAGAAAGTCTCACTTTGGACAAACCGAAGGGAATCTTTGTAATAGTAGTGTACTTATGTTTTTTGTGCTTTCAGTGTGCACCATTCAAAGGTAGGCCATCAAGTTTCAACCCTTTCTCACCTCATTTGCTATTTTTCTTGCATTTACTGATTTTTTTGAGCTAAATGACCCTCAAATTGATAAGCACTACAAATGAACTCTGAAAAGGTTGAAAGTTGGCATAGTATCATCATTTCACCCAGATAGCATGTGCTAGAAAGTTGAGAGGGTTACGACAAAAACTGGATGCACTTCATGTACAAAATACACAATCTCTTTCGAAGCATATGGGTTTTAGACGAAAACTCGTGTGTTACAAAGACATTTCATTTTTGTAAACTTATTTCAACTCTAGAAATTTGGTGCGTTCAGTATGCGCCATTCAAAGCCACGTCATCAATTTTCAACCCTTTCTGACCTCATTTGCTATTTTTTATGCATTTACTACTTTTTTAGCTAAATGACCCTGAAATTGATAAGCACTACAAATGAACTCTGAAAAGGTTGAAAGTTGGAATGGTATAATCATCTCACCCACATAGCATGTGTTAAAAATTTGAAATGGTTATGGCAAAAACTGGATGCACTTCGTGTACAAAATGGACAATCTCTTTCGAAGTATCAGTGTTTCACACGAAAACTCGTCTGTTACAAAGACATTTTATTTTTGAAAATAACCTAAGTATTACCAAATCGAATATAATGATAAAATAGAGTAAAATTAAACAGAAAAAAATAATAATCACGGGAAAATCTATTTTTAAAGTAAAGTTGTTCACAAACTAGTGATTCACACAAATTTCAAATAATTCAAATTTAAACTATTCAAATTTGAAAACTACTAGCACTAACACGAAGTTTATATTATTTTTACCTAAAGCAAAATGATTCACAAAGAAACTCTAAATAAAGAAAAAAACAAGTCAGAAATAAAAATAAAGCAGAAAAAAGAAAACCAATAAATTAAAAATCCCGCCTACTGGGCCTCAACGGCCTGCATATGACTACAAACCCAACATGTAGTTGGGCCAGGATGCAGGCCCGCAAGGCCTAGTAGGACCACAGGGAATCGCAGCAGAGGTAGGCCTAGTAGGCCTGCACCAGAGAGGAGCTCAATGCAGTGTCCGCGCCGGGGGTCAAAAACTGGCCGAGGCGCCCCTCGTCCAGCGAGGTGGGACTAAACTTCTACCGCAATACGGTGTGCCAGGAACACCCCTTTAATCGCGGTTGGTGGCTCCAACCGCGACTAAAGACCCCCTTTAGTCGCGGTTGGAGCCACCAACCACGACTAAAGGGTTTCGCTTCCCGCCGCTTCGGGCTGGTGAAATTAACCTTTAGTCGCTGTTGGTGGCTCCAATCGCGACTAAAGGGTGGTCTTTAGTCTCGGTTGGAGCCACAAACCGCGACTAAAGGTCCTCCTATATAAGCAGCACTTGAACTTTTTTCATTTTCCCTTTGCTCCTTCGTCTCTGCGACCATAGAGGAAATCGCCGTCCGCGCACCCCCGATGCACCGCCTGCCCCGATGCCGTCGCCACCCACGCCGTCGCAGCCCCCAGCACACCACCCACGTCGTCGCTTCCCCCGATATGCCACCGATGCCATCGTCGCCCCCACTGCGCTCCCGCCCCTCCTTGAGCTTGCGTGTCGTCGCCGTCGCAGTCGCCGTTGCCAATGATTCACCTCGCCTCGTCGGCCGTCGCCCCACTGTGAGCCCCTACCGCCATGGATTTTTTTAATAAATGTTAAATAGATGTATATAATGTTAATTAGATGTATAGAAATGTTAGATGAATATTAGATATATAAATGTTAATTAGATGAATTTTGATTTTTTATATAATGTTGTTTTTCTATAATTAGTGTTTAATTAATATATATGTTTAATTAGTATATATGCTTAATTAGTTTTTTTTGCTTAATTAGAAGTATATAATGTCTCTAACCTATTAAAATGTTGCTTAGAAGTATATAATGTTGTATATCGTATTAGATAAAAAAATCATACTAAAATGTTGCATAGGAAATTATAATTGAGAAATTTTTCGGAATTTTTCATTGAGAAAGGAATATTATTAGGGTAGTTATAACCTAGGAATTTTTTTCATAAGAACTTTTCTCGCAGTCAACGATGCCTGGCCGCCATCCTCGTCGTTGACTCGTTCGCGACGATGTCCTGCTTCATAGGGGCATCGTTCGGGACTGGGCTCCGCCGGGCTGGCACTGGGAGGTGGTACCTTCAAGGGCGCAGCATCGTGAGGAACCTAGGTCCCGTCGTCGACCCAGAGCTTCTTTGGTGGCGTTCGCGTGGGCCACTTTTGGTGCGGAGGCCGCCGACCATGCCGGAGGTGGTACGTCGCCATGTCAGGGAGGAGGACGAGCACGTCCGTCGCTACATGGATGCGTTGGACGTTAGGTTCACGAATACCTGGCAGGTTCTTCAGGGATCTCACCCGAGCTATGATCCTGTCATATTTCCTTCTCTTTGGGTGTCCATCGCGTGTCGTGCGAGACGTCAACTGGATCTGTAGTAGTGATATTATATAATTAATAATATTCAATATGTATTAGTGATAATATTTGAGATGTATTTGAGATTATATTCGATAATATTCGAGACGATCTATTTGAGATTATATTCGATGATGCATATTATGTAGTATGATTCAGTTTTTCTTAATGATTGCATGCATTCTAATTTCAATACTAAATTGTTTTATCTTTCTTCTGGGTTAGTTAAATAAAATCTATGGACAATATCGGCAGAGAAGGAGAAGAGGCTCTGTTCGACATTATACGCTCCACAAGCCCAAAGCATGAACATGAAGATGATGACGGCTCGCAATATCTGAGCAATTCCTGTGAGGGTTGTATGTTTGATGAAGACGAAAGAATAGATGAATTCGACAATGATGTTGACGAACAAAATGTTCTTCAAATAACAAAGACCGGTGAGGTATGTTTATTATATAAGCCATCTAGTGATTATTACATGTCTTAATTGAGTTGTATATGTATTAACGAATCGAACTTTCTTCTTTTAGGCCTCCGGATTGAGCCAATCTTCTACAAGCGATAGGGTAGTTCAAGGCCCGGCCATAAAGTTGGACCCTGGCGTAAAGTTCAACATCGATTCCATCAATACATCAACTAGCAAACTGCTTGAACCTAAGAAAAATGTGACCAAGTTCAAGAATCAATGCGGAGTTATTGTCAGGGACCTAATCCCGATCTCCACACAAGAATGGAAAAAGCTAGCAAAGGGAGATTGACAAGGAGTTACTTTTGTCGACGAAGAGCAAAAGATGTGCTTTGGACCGAGCTAATGTCACATTTCACACTACCACATAACTTGACAGATGCAAATCTAAATAAAGTCAGAAACTATGCTCTTAAAAAGATGGCGATCGCATTCAACACCTTCAAGAAAAATACATGGGCTGCGTATGTCAAAGCAAACAAGAAGACTCTAAAATTCGAGGGAGCACTGGTGAAGGCAAAAGATCACTGGGACGATTTCATGAAGTTCAAGGAATCGGAACTAGCTAAGGAACTGTCGAGAAAGAACAAGATTAATAGTGCAAAAAAGCAGTGGCACCATACTCTGAGGCCAGGTAGCTACCAGACGGTCCTGCCTAAGTGGCACTACAGGAATCAGGCACTTTGCCGTCAGCCATCCCGGACGGCATAGGCATGAATCCCGGACGGCAACGGCTTTGCCGTCCGCGAGTAGACGGCCAACCGTCCGACTGAATAAGCCACGGTAAAGGATCTCTAGTAGTGTGGGATCAATCGGAACAAGAGATGATTAGTGCAGGTGTCACTCCAGTTACAGTGACCTGGCCCCCAAGGTGCAGGACATTGTTTTATGCGCATGGGGGGAAGTTGGACCCAAAGAAAGGGGCAATTATGGTGAAGGCAAGTCTTATAGCAGTGACAGGAGAAATTCTGATAAAAATACAAGAAGCTCGAAAGGGGGTGTTCACGCCCAACAGAGAGGATGACGAGCTTACGCGCGCCCTGAAGAATCCTGAACACCCGGGAAGAACATGAGGGAAAGGCGTTGTTCCGTGGTTTGAGGGATTTGCGGGTTGGAACGTCGACTATAGAAGCCATGCAAGAAAGAAGATGCAGGAGGAGCGAAAGAATAAGGAGGAAACACACCGCCTTGAACGCCTAGAATCAAAGCACCTGGAGTTGGAATCCAGAGTCAAGCGACAGCAGGAGCAGATTGACTCACTCAACCAGGAAAGGGCTGTTGGGGAACATCGCATGGGAAACAAAAATATTCCTACGCACACGCAAACCTATCCATGGTGATGAGCATCTACGAGAGGGAGAGTGGATCTACGTACCCTTGTAGATCGCTAAGCGGGGAGCGTTAAGAAACGCGGTTGGTGTAGTCGAACTTCTTCGCGATTCAAATTGTCGAGCGTCCCGCGATCCAATCACGAACCGTCTCGCGAACTAATCACGAACCGTCCCATAATCCAATCACGAACCATCCCTCGATCTCGTCACGATCTATCCCGCGATCCAATCACGAATGTCTCGTGGCCTTGATCACGATCCTTCTGATCTAGTACCGAACGGACGACACCTCCGCGTTCAGCACACGTGCAGCTTGATGACGATCTCCACCGTCTTGATCCAGCAAGAGGAGGTGGAGAGGAGAGAGAGTTCACCGGCAGCGTGACGGTGCTCTGGTGATGGTGGTGGAGCAATTCCGGCAGGGCCTCGCCTAAGCAATGCGGAACTACGATCTAGAGGAGAAACTATGCACCGGTGGAACGGGTAGCACGTGGCCGGAAATTTTGTCCAAAAACCACCCAATCCACTAGTATATATAGGAGGAGAGGAGAGGAGAGGCAGCTAAGGCCTTTGGGTCGGCCGAATAGGAGGTGGGAAGAAATCCTACTTCACCTCCAATCCTAGTTGGAGTAGGATTGCCTCCTATTGGCTGATTTTTCACCTTTTCCTTAGCCTTTTTCTCTCCCTGCGCCATGGGACTTTTGTGGCTAATTCCCCAGCCCACTAAGGGATGGTTATTGTTCTCCCACAGCCCATGGACCTCTTGGGGTCGAAATACCTCTCCCGGAGGCCTCCCGGTACACTACCGGCACTCTCGGTACACTACCGATGAGCCCGAAACTTTTCCGGCGACCAAACTGGGACTTCCTATATATGAATCTTTACCTCCGGACCATTCCGGAGCTCCTCGTGATGTCCGAGATCTCATCCGGGACTCCAAACAACCTTCGGTCACCACTATACATAACTCTACTCTACCGAAACGTCACCAAACCTTAAGTGTGCAAACCCTGCGGGTTTGAGAACTATGTAGACATGACCGAGACACCTCTATGGTCAATAACCAATGGTGAGACCTGGACGTCCACATTGGTTCCTACATATTCTACGAAGATCTTTATCGGTCGAACCTCTATGTCAAGGATTCAGTTAATCCCGTATAACGTTCCCTTTGTTCTTCGGTATGTTACTTGCCCGAGATTCGATCGTCGGTATCTCTATACCTAGTTCAACCTCGTTACCGGCAAGTCTCTTTACTCATTCCGTAATACAAGATCCCACAACTAACAATTAGTCACATTGCTTGCAAGGCTCATTGTGATGTTGTATTACCGAGTGGGCCCCGAGATACCTCTCCGTAACACTGAGTAACAAATCCCAGTCTCGATCCATGCCAACTCAACAAACACCATCGGAGATACCTGTAGAGCAACTTTATAGTCACCCAGTTACGTTGTGACGTTTGATACACACAAGGCACTCCTCTGATATCCGTGAGTTGCATGATCTCATGGTCAAAGGAACATATACATTGACATGAAGAAAACAGTAGCAATAAACTGACAGGATCATACGCTACGTTTGTAGTTTGGTCTTGTCCATCACATCATTCTCCTAATGATGTGATCCCATTATCAAATGACATCTCATGTCCATGGCTAGGAAACCATCACCATCCTTTGATCAATGAGCTAGTTCACTAGAGGCATACAAGGGACATTGTGTTGTCTATTTACCCACACATGCAATGTGTCTCCAATGACTACAATTGTAGCATGGATAATAAACGATTATCATGAACAAGGAAATATAATAATAAACACTTTATATATTGCCTCTAGGACATATTTCCAACAGTCTCCCACTTGCACTAGAGTCAATAATCTAGTTCACATCACTATGTGATTTACATGGTAATGAATCGAACACCCATACAGTTCTGGTGTTGATCATGTTTAGCCCTTGGAAGAGGTTTAGTCAACGGGTCTGCAACATTCAGATCCGTGTGCACTTTGCAAATATTTATGTCCTTCTCCTCGATGTAGAACCGGATGGAGTTGAAGCGTCGCTTTATGTGTCTGGTCCTCTAGTGAAACCTTGGTTCCTTGGCTAGAGCAATGGCACCAGTGTTGTCACAGAACAGGTTTATTGGATTCAGTGCACTAGGCACCACTCCAAGATCTTTCATGAACTGCTTCATCCAGACACCTTCCTTCGTTGCCTCCAAGGCTGTGATGTACTCCGCTTCGCATGTAGAATCAGCTACCATGCTTTGCTTGGAACTGCACCATCTTACTGCTCCCCCGTTAAGAATAAATACGTATCCGGTTTGCGACTTAGAGTCGTCCGGATCAGTGTCAAAGCTTGCATCGACGTAACCCTTTACGACGAGCTCTTCATCACCTCCATAAACGAGAAACATGTCCTTAGTCCTGTTAAGGTACTTAAGGATATTCTTGACCGCTTGCTAGTGCTCCATTCCGGGATCACTTTGAAACCTTCCAGCCATACTTATGGCAAGGCTGACTCGGGTCTTGTGCACAGCTTTGCATACATGATAGAGGCAATGGCTGAAGCATAGGGGATGACGCTCATCTTTTCTTTATCTTCTACAGTCACTGGGCATTGATTCTTACTCAACTTCACACCTTGTAACATAGGCAAGAACCCCTTCTTGGCCTGTTCCATTTTGAACTTCTTCAAAACTTTATCAAGGTATGTGCTCTGTGAAAGTGCTATTAAGCGTCTCGATCTATCTCTATAGATCTTAATGCCTAATATGAAAGCAGCTTCTCCTAGGTCCTTCATTGAAAAACTCTTATTCAAATATTCCTTCACGCTTTCCAGCATTTCTATATCGTTTCCAATCAGCAATATTTCATCCACATATAACACTAGAAACGCTATAGAGCTCCCACTCACTTTCTTGTAAATACAAGCTTCTCCATAAACTTGTATAAACCCAAACGCTTTGATCACCTCATCAAAGCGCTTATTCCAACTCCGAGATGCTTGCACCAGTCCATAAATTGATCGCTGGAGTTTGCAAACTTTGTCAGCATTTTCTGGATCGACAAAACCCTCGGGTTGCATCATATACAACTCTTCCTCAAGGAAATCGTTGAGGAACGCCGTTTTGACATCCATCTGCCAAATTTCATAGTCGAAATAAGCAGCTATTGCCAACATGATTCTGACAGACTTAAGCATCGCTACGGGTGAGTAAGTCTCATCGTAGTCAACTCCTTGAACTTGTGAAAAACCCTTTGCCACAAGTCGAGCTTTATAGACGGTGACATTATTGTCCGCGTTTGTCTTCTTCTTATAGATCCATTTGTTCTGAATGGCCTTTTGCCCTTCAGGTAGTACTTCCAAAGTCCATACTTTGTTTTCATACATGGATCCCATCTCGGATTTCATGGCCTCTAACCATTTCCCGGAATCCGGGCCCATCACTGCTCCTCCATTGCTCGTAGGTTCATTGTTGTCTAACAACATGACCTCCAAGACAGGGTTGCCGTACCACTAGGGAGTAGTACGCGCCCTTGTCGACCTACGTGGTTCAATAGCAGCTTGATCCGAAGCTTCATGATCATCATCATCAACTTCCTCTTCTACCGTCGTAGGTTCCACAGAAACATCTTTCTGCGCTGCGCTACTTTCTGGGTGAAGTAAAGGTTCAACAGCCTCATCAAGCTCTATTTTCCTCCCACTCAATTCTTTCGAGAGAAACTCTTTCTCAAGAAATGTTCCGTTCTTAGCAACAAACATTTTGCCTTCGGATCTGAGATAGAAGGTATACCCGACTGTCTCTTTCGGGTATCCTATGAAGACGCATTTCTCCGCTTTGGGTTCCAGCTTTTCAGGCTGAATCTTTTTGACATAAGCATCACATCCCCAAACTTTAAGAAACGACAACTTTGGCCTTTTGCCAAACCACAGTTCATATGGCGTCGTCTCAACGGATTTTGATGGTGCCCTATTTAAAGTGAATGCAACTGTCTCTAATGCATAACCCCAAAACGATATTGGCAAATCGGCAAGAGACATCATAGAACGCACCATATCTAATAAGATTCGATTACGACGTTCAGACACAACATTACGCTGTGGTGTTCCGAGCGGTGTCAACTGTGAAACAATTCCACATTGTCTTAAGTGACTGCCAAACTCATAACTCAGATATTCACCTCCTCGATCAGATCGCAGAAATTTAATCTTCTTGTTACGATGATTCTCAACTTCACTCTGAAATTGCTGGAACTTTTCAAAAGTTTCAGACTTGTGTTTCATCAAGTAAATATACCCATATCTACTTAAGTCATCAGTGAAGGTGACAAAGTAACGATATCCATCGCGCGCTGCAACATTCATTGGACCGCACACATCAGTATGTATGATTTCCAATAAGTCACTTGCCCGTTCCATTGTTCCTGAGAACGGTGTTTTGGTCATCTTTCCCATCAGGCATGGTTCACATGTGTCAAGTGATTCAAAATCAAGTGACTCCAAAAGTCGATCAGCATGGAGCTTCCTCATGCGTTTTACACCAATATGACCTAAACGGCAGTGCCACAAGAAAGTGGTACTATCATTAACTACTCTACATCTTTTGGCATCAATGTTATGAACATGTGTGTCATCACTATCAAGATTCAATATGAATAAACCTCTAACATTGGGTGCATGACCATAAAACATATTACTCATATAAATAGAACAACCTTTATTCTCTGATTTAAATGAGTAACCGTCTCGCAATAAACAAGATCCAGATATAATGTTCATGCTTAACGCAGGCACTAAATAACAATTATTCAGGTTCATCACTAATCCTGATGGTAATCGAAGAGAGAGCGTGCCGATGGCGATCACATCAACCTTGGAACCATTTCCCACACGCATCGTCACTTCATCCTTTGCCAGTCTTCGTTTATTCCATAGTTCCTGTTTTGAGTTGCAAACGTAAGCAACCGAACCGGTATCAAATACCTAGGCACTACTACGAGAACTAGTAAGGTACACATCAATAACATGTATATCATATATACCTTGTTTGTCGTTGGCTGCCTTCTTGTCAGCCAGGTACTTGGGGCAGTTCCGCTTCCAGTGACCAGTTCCCTTGCAATGAAAGCACTCAGTTTCTGGCTTAGGTCCATGCTTAGGCTTCTTTGTAGGAGTAGCAACTGCTTTGCGATCCTCTTGGTTTTACCCTTCTTGCCTTTGCCCTTGCCATTTTTCTTGAAACTAGTGGTTTTATTGACCATCAACACTTGATGTTCTTTCTGGATTTCAGACTTAGCGACTTTCAGCATCGCAAACAGCTCGGCGACTGACTTGTTCATCCCGTGCATGTTATAGTTCATCACAAAGCTCTTGTAACTAGGTAGCAGCGATTGAAGAACTCTATCAGTGATTGCCTCCGGCGGTAGGGTAATTCCCAACTCCGCTAGACGATTTGAGTACCCAGACATTCTGAGTATGTGCTCACTAATAGACCCGTTCTCCTCCATCTTGCAAGCATAGAATTTATCGGAGGTCTCATACCTCTCGATCTGGGCATTCTTCTAAAAGATAAACTTCAACTCCTGGAACATCTCATATGCTCCATGATGTTCAAAACGTCTTTGAAGTCCCGGTTCTAAGCCATACAATATTGCACACTGAACTATTGAGTAGTCTCCAGCACGAGCCTCCCAAACGTTCTTAATGTCTTCGGAGGTCATGTATTCTGGTTGGTCACCAAGCGGTGCATCAAGGACATATTGTTTCTGGGAAGCCGTGAGGATAATCCTCAGATTACGGGCCCAATCAAGAAAGTTACTTCCATCATCTTTCAACTTAGCTTTCTCTAGGAACGCATTAAAATTCAGGGGTGCTACTGCGCGAGCCATCGATCTACAACATAAATATGCAAAGGTTACTTAGACTATTGTTCAAGATAATGAGTTTAGTTAATCAAATTACTAAATCTCCCACTCAAATTGACATCCCTCAGGTCATCTGAGTGTCACATGATCCAAATTCACCAACTCAAGTCCGATCATCACGTGAGTTAAGTTGGCTTCGTTGGTGAACATCATTATGTTGATCATATCTACTATATGATTCATGCTCGACCTTTCGGTCTCTTGTGTTCCGAGGCCATGTCTCTACATGCTAGGCTCGTCAAGTTTAACCCGAGTGTTCTACGCGTGCAAATCTGGCTTGCACCCGTTGTATGTGAACGTAGAGTCTATCACACCCGATCATCACGTGGTGTCTCAACACGACGAACTTTCACAACGGTGCACACTCGGGGAGAACACAATTTTATCTTGAAATTTAAGTGAGGGATCACCTTATAATGCTACCGTCGTACTAAGAAAAACAAGGTGCATAAAAGGATTAACATCACATGCAATTCGTAAGTGACATGATATGGCCATGAACTTGTGCTTTAGATCTCCATCTTGAAAGCACCGACATGATCTTCATCGTCACCAGCACGACACCATGATCTCCATCATCTTGATCTCCATCAACGTGTCGCCATCGAGGTTGTCACGCCCTGCATGTTTCTACTACTATTGCTACCGTTTAGCGATAAAGTAAAGCATTACATAGCGCTTAATGATTGACACGCAGGTCATACAATAATTAAATATAACCCTATGGCTCCTGCCGGTTGCCGTACTCATCGACATGAAAGTCGTGAAGTTCTATACATCACATGATCATCTCATATATCACATATATCACATCATGTAATTGGCCATATCACATTACAACATACCCTGCAAAAACAAGTTAGACGTCCTCTAGTTGCACGTTTTACGTGGCTGCTACGGGTATCTAGCCAGAACGATTCTCACCTACGCATAAACCACAACGGTGATACATAGATTGCTTTTCAACCTTCTCAAGGACCACCTTTGGCGGATCCGATTCAACTAAAGTGAGACAAACTGTCGCCCGCAAGCCATCTAAGCAACAAGTTGTGTCGAGGGAACCGGTCTCTCGTAAGCGTACGAGTAATGTTGGTCTGAGCCGTTTTATCTCACAATCCCGCTGATCCAAAATCTGACCAAGGGAGGAAGCAATCTAAGCATCAACGCCCACAAACCTTTTGTGTTGTACTCGAGATCTCATCGAACTATCAACCTAGCTCATGATGCCACTGTTGGGGAACATCGCATGGGAAACAAAAAATTTCCTACGCACACGCAAACCTATCCATGGTGATGAGCATCTACGAGAGGGAGAGTGGATCTACGTACCGTTGTAGATCGCTAAGCGGGAAGCGTTAAGAAACGCGGTTGGTGTAGTCGAACTTCTTCGCGATTCAAATCGCCGAGTGTCCCGCGATCCAATAACGAGCCGTCCCGCGAACTAATCACGAACCGTCTCGCGATCCAATCACGAACTGTCCCGCGATCTCGTCATGATCTGTCCTGCGATCCAATGACGAACATCTCGTGGCCTTGATCACGATCCTTCCGATCTATTACCGAACGGACGGCACCTCCGCCTTCAGCACACGTGCAGCTTGATGACGATCTCCACCGTCTTGATCCAGCAAGAGGAGGTGGAGAGGAGAGAGAGTTCACCGGCAGCATGATGGCGCTCTGGTGATGGTGGTGGAGCAATTCCGGCAGGGCTTCGCCTAAGCACTGCGGAACTATGATCTAGAGGAGAAACTATGCACCGATGGAACGGGTAGCAGGTGGCCGGAAATTCTGTCCAAAAACCACCCAATCCACTAGTATATATAGGAGGAGAGGATAGGAGAGGCAGCCAAGGACTTTGGGTTGGCCGAATAGCAGGTGGGAAGCAATCCTACTTCACCTCCAATCCTAGTTGGAGTAGGATTGCCTCCTATTGGCTGATTTTTCACCTTTTCCTTAGCCTTTTTCTCTCCCTGCACCATGGGCCTTTTGTGGCTGATTACCCAGCCCAATAAGGGCTGGTTATTGTTCTCCCACAACCCATGGACCTCTTGGGGTCGAAATACCTCTCCCGGAGGCCTCCCGGTACACTACCGGCACTCTCGATACACTACCGATGAGCCCGAAACTTTTCCGACGACCAAATTGGGACTTCCTACATATGAATCTTTACCTCCGGACCATTCCGGAGCTCCTCGTGACGTCCGGATCTCATACAGGACTCCGAACAACCTTAGGTCACCACCATACATAACTCTACTCTACCGAAACGTCACCAAACCTTAAGTGTGCAGACCCTGCGGGTTCGAGAACTATGTCGACATGACCGAGACACCTCTATGGTCAATAAAAAATGGCGGGACCTGGACGTCCACATTGGTTACTACATATTCTACGAAGATCTTTATCGGTTGAACCTCTATGTCAAGGATTCAGTTAATCCCGTATAACGTTCCCTTTGTTCTTCGGTATGTTACTTGCCCGAGATTCGATCGTCGGTATCTCTATACCTAGTTCAACCTCGTTATCGGCAAGTCTCTTTACTCGTTCCGTAATACAAGATCCTGCAACAAAAAATTAGTCACATTGCTTGCAAGGCTCATTGTGATGTTGTATTACCCAGTGGGCCCCGAGATACCTCTCCGTAACACGGAGTAACAAATCCCAGTCTCGATCCATGCCAACTCAACAAACACCATCGGAGATACCTGTAGAGTACCTTTATAGTCACCCAGTTACGTTGCGACGTTTGATACACACAAGGCACTCCTCCGATATCCGTGAGTTGCATGATCTCATGGTCAAAGGAACATATACATTGACATGCAGAAAACAGTAGCGATAAACTGACACGATCATACGCTACGTTTGTAGTTTGGGTCTTGTCCATCACATCATTCTCCTAATGATGTGATCCCATTATCAAATGACATCTCATGTCCATGGCTAGGAAACCTTCACCATCCTTTGATCAACGAGCTAGTTCACTAGAGGCATACTAGGGACATTGTGTTGTCTATTTACCCACACATGCAATGTGTTTCCAAACACTACAATTATAGCATGGATAATAAACGATTATCATGAACAAGGAAATATAATAATAAACACTTTATATATTGCCTCTAGGGCATATTTCCAACAAGGGCGTCTCAGCGGCAGCATGAGTAGATCGATCTAGCATTGGATACCACCGTGCCATCTATGTAGAGAAGTAGCATGGGTTCCGCCCCGGACGATATCGATGATGATTCACTGCTAGCTAGGTACCATGTGGATGATATCAAAGACTTGACTAACTGTGAGCTACACATGAAAGTGAAGAACTTATCCATGAAGCTGGCGAACGACTATGCTTTAACATATCCCCCTGAAGCAACCTTCCATTGCAATCCCATTCCAGCTGGCTATGCTCGTGTCGGGGTTGATGAAGTGATGTCAGGATATCACGGGCTACAACTTGACATTCTTGGAGGTGATGAGGAGAGAACACTAGGAGAGGCCATACATCGTATCATTCTATGGAAAAAGGATTGCATCGTCTTTGCAAGGCCACGGACTCCTCCTCCAAGTCCGGCACGACGTTAGCCAACTCCTACTCCTCCAAGTCTGGCACCGCGTCAGCCGACTCCTCCTCCTCCAAGTTCGGTACCGCGTTAGCCGACTCCTCCTCCAAGTCTGTCACAGCGTCAGCCGACTCCTCCTCCAAGTCCGGCACCGCGTCAGCCGACTCCTCCAAGTGCGTCATGGCGTCAGCGTGCTCCATCACCTAAGCAACATCGGAAGAGAGAGGCCGCAGCTATGCCGGCTAGTGGTACAAAAGGCAAGAAATTCAAATATGGTCCAAGCCTCAAGCCTCTTCCGAAGTTGCCTTACCACCTGACTCACGAGGAACTCGACACCGTAGTGGATGCCAAATTGAAGGCCCATTTTGGACCGAAACCGCCCCCGCCGCCAAAGGAGAAAGTACCCGAGCATGTCTCACAACACTTTATTAATATGGCTCGACCGACAGACAATCAGAAGGACATCGACTATGTGCGGTCTATCAAGAAGCCATATATGGCAGGACAAAAGAAGTCGAGCTCGAGCTCGAGCCATGCAGTTGGCAAAAAAGCGGGAAATTTTTTCCCCAGCTGGGGGAACAGGCAGTGCAATCGATCCCCCCGCTCATTGTACAAAAACCTGTGAGTATTGCCGATCAGCTGGTAATAACTGACGATCATAGAAGGCAGGCTAAAGAGGCCGGTGTCACTGTTGAACTACTCCTAGGCCTTGAGGAAATCCCCGGGATTACAGAGGAGGAAGTAATATACCAATATGCCCACGACAAACCTCTGGTCAAGCCTAACGATGTCAAGCATCTACCCACGAGATTGTACAATTTGCATACGTGGTACATGCAAGAAACAACAAATACCAATACAGAGTCCCTTGTGGTGAGAGTCAAGAAGAAGCATTACTTCCATAAAAAAGATCTGTGGATTCATTATTCAAATTTGTTTCAATTATTCAATCAAGATGCACTCGACTAATCTTTAGTCAATTGCTATTGTCTGTAAGTGATTTCTTTCTTTAATTTAAGTCTCTAGCTAGCTGTGCTCTCGTTCATTAATTACCTGTAATTATCCTCACTATATTCTTTTCTGTGGTATTATGCAGAATGAAGATGTCTGAAATGAGAAAAGCTTGATGATTTGGCATTGGGTTCATTGACCCAAATACGATTAATCAAAAGATATGGGAAGCTGCATATTCTAGAAAAGACACAGAGAAATTCATGCTAGAGTTTTTGAAGGATCTAACCACCCAACCAGAAATACTACTTCAATACAACTTCGGGTGAGTGTTATTATATCTTGTACTACAAATTCTGTTTTTTGCTTACTAGATGTTAATAAGTGTAGTTGATGAGTTATGCACATGCCCTCTTAATTATACAAAATGTTTGCGCATGCAGTTACCATTGGATATTGTCAATCATTGAAGGTGACAAGGGAAAAGTTGAAGTACTGGACTCACTATACAAGGATCCATCCGAATATGCAATCGTGAGGGGGTTGGTCGATAGGTAATTTCAATCATTATCGCACTATATGTCAGCCTCTTTATAATTACTTCATTTCGTGATATCAACTAGTTAATTAATAACTCATTTATTCATTTTCTTTGTCAGCGGGCAGGGCTTGGGCCAAGTTCATCAAACGGGTCCCCGGCGACTAGGCAAAATAGGTGAAATGGGTGCGACCCAAGATAATTTAGTACTAGCTATAGATACATCCATGCATCTCTTTAATTCTACTTTCAACACCATTATCACGCTTGATTAATTATTACCTGATTGAATTTTATTCTTGTAAAGTGTAAGAGGCAGGACCAGGGGAATAGTTTATGCTCATACTATATTTGCGAGAACATTCACATGATCACGTCTGAAAGGAACAGAGATTAAAGAAATCTTTGGGTACGTTTGACAAAACACTATATCCATAATTTTCTTATCATGATCTAGCTAATATATATACGCACAACTAGTATATTCATCTTGATCTCCATCTTGTAGCTGACGGAGATACGAGGCCAGCTCATACCAGTGGCTCGGGTGCGAGCAATTCAAGAGGAAATTGCTGGATTTCTAGTCAACCAGGTCATAAATCCCGAAGGAGAATACCATGACAAGATCAAGAACAAGAAGAAGTAATGCCTGCATATATATGTAATGATCCTCAAATTGTAGGAGAAATTGTATATATATATATGTATGTGAATGGTCATCGTACGAGCAATTCGATGATATATATATATATATATATGATCAGTTCTACGAGAAATTCTATTTATACCAACCGGGACTAAAGGTCCCCCAGCCCACGGCACCAGCGGATGCCACGTGGAGGGCCTTTGGTGCCGGGCCGTGTTGAACCGGGACTAAAGGAGGGTAGGCTTTAGTCCCCACCCTTTAGTGCCGGTTCGAGAACCGGCACTAAAGGCCCTTACCAACCACGAAAATAGGTCTGTTTTCTACTAGTGATGTTATGCCACTAATGCAAAGCAATCGTGCGAGCACAACCAATACTGATGATGCTAAGATGGGCTTCTCTTGGTTGTTTTTTTTCATCTCTCTCAGATCCATGGCAAGATTTGCCTGTAAGCTCCCCCTGTTCTACGCCACATCATATAGGACGCAGTAATGCATCTTACTTCCCCTCTTGAGCTCTCTCAATGCCACTATATTCAGGTTTGACACATGCCTTGGATTGCATCAGGCTTGATGTTTTTGGGTGTGTATTCAATGATGGTTTATGCAAGCCAGTCCTTCTTAAAAGTTCAATTGAATCAGTTCAAGTTATGTGCTACTCTATTTTTTTTCTCTGTTTCCTTGTCTTCATTGTTGGGTAGATTTTCTTTTACCCATTATGCAGTCCATTATTCAAGCTAAATTTGCCTAAGGCGAGAAAAGCATCGATATGCCATTTTATGCATTGATATGCCAAAGGCAACTTGCATTTATTTTATTCCTTCCATGTAAAGATTAAGTCATGCCAATGGAACAATTTATTTTTTCCAAGTGAGCTGAATTGAGATAGATAGATATTACTCCAACTATCGTGATGTTAGTTGATTTTTTTGTCAAAGGAACTCTTGTGCATCCAATTGCTTGATGGATTAACTTCATACCTTCCGTGTTGAATCCAAGTTGTGACCAATGGGATGGATGATGGTGTGTGGTATGGACGATGGTGGAAGGTATGAATCCAAGTTGTGACCAACTCATACCTTAAGCATATCTCGCAATTATTTCACACATGCTTGTGTACTTTTTTACAGTTTTTAGTGCTCAAACACACATTCACAGAGAAAATAAAGTCCTTACAAATCGATCTACATGGCTAGATCAGACAGTTATAATCCATGTTGGAAGTGCAAGTGGTTGAGTGGCGACACCATTGTCTGCTTTGCATGCAGTTTGCTAGATGTTTTTTTAGTGTAAGAAGTTTTATACATTGAGACACACATTTAAGTTATCAACGATGCCAAGATCAGTTAGTTGTCCCTGCCTTATAAATTGCCTTGGATTTTTGCAAAAAAGTAAATGGTACATATAAGCTAGACAGAGATTTGATTGCCTCAAATATCCTGGAGTTCCATGTCATGAGAAATAAGTCATTCATCTATTTGACAAGCATTTTTATGTTTAGCTGTACCATATTGTTTTTAGTTGTCATTTAGGTTTATAAGAGCATCTCCAACAACAGACCAAAATCTTGGCTATCTAAATCCATATTTCGGTGAGAGAAGATTTAGGTAGCCAAATTATTTTCTGCATTTACATCATACTTAAAACTAGATATCTATATTTTTAGAACCACATGATCAGACAGCGATGAGGCAACCAACATTTGTGGGAGGGTCAAATGGGGGGAGGGGGCATACGACTGCATGGAGCTTCGGGAACTGTCACACCCTGTGTTTGTATCATCTTGTTATGTTCGGATTTATAAAATTTGGAGCCAACTAAAACTTTTTCAATGCTTGTGCTTGATTGAGTTGTTGCTCGTTTTCTTGTTGATTGTTGTTTATGGCACTCTTAGATTCTATCCCTATTCATACTCATCTTCCTTGACGCAAACCTCTTGCCAAATGATCATGCCATGTGAATAGTGCCCAAAACTATTTTTATCAAATTTTATTTTGACCAACAAGGATTTATCCAAATTAGGTTTTCAAAAAAACCCTGAATTGTGGTTTGCAGTACAAGTCCTCAAATTGGGTGGGTTCTTCTTCCCCAAAAGCTTTACTTCAAACCTACTACATATATGACTTCCCCAAACTACCAAATACTAATTTTAAAGATTATTATTATATTTTATTTCAAGGTTTTTTCTTAAGACCAGAAATGGTTTTTCATAGGGAAAAAAATATTTAAATGCTTTCACAATATTTGAGAAAATTTAGGGAAACTCGGTGGACATATATTTTCCATATATTTGAGTTTCAATCCAAGGGCATGTTCAAATCATGGGAAAAAACCTCAAAACTCTTTCTTTTCAGATCAAGCTTTGAAATATTTCTATAAGAAATATTCTTAATAAATTCCAGGAAAATTCCAGCAAGTCAACACTACATAAGTGATGATCTTGCAAAGTTTCATCTCAATCCAAGTTGATTTGGTTTACCACACCATCCCAAAACCCTCCCTGTCCAGATTCAAATTTGAACAAGTTTACATTGTGAAGTTTCTCCCCTTGCCCAAAACTTTGTGGACACACTCTAATCACCAAATGATGATGTTACACTAAGTGGTGCATCAAGGGTAAAAGCTTAGCATGTCTAGATGTACAGAAACCAGAATCTGTTGATTTCTTGGTTTCCACTAAGTCCCATTAGGAACTTTCATCAATCCCTCTCAAACTTGGTGATAAGCCCTACTTTGGACCACCCTTCGATCCTGTTAATTATCAAGGCAAGTGAAATTCATATATTGGGCCAAATCACCATCAAAGACCTTCTGGTCCATTCTAGAAATCATTATTTTCACCATCTCTTCTATTCCCCTTGCCATATAACTTTTACCACAACCCCTCAGGGTTACCAGCTAACTCTAGTAAAAATCTGAAGGTCATAGGTCAAATGTTGACATGGTAAAATTCCCGATTACCCCTCTGGACAAAAGTTTTCTCTCTCTCTCTCTTAACTTCCCTTCTCTCCTAAAGAACCCTAGAGGATCCAATGCTCTATCTACCATGTTTACTCCCTCCTAGACCTTCTGGACACTGGTGGCCGCGTGCAAGACACCAATGGCATGCCATTTGGCCGCTCTAGAGCATGCTACAGTGCATGCCCGCACTATAGCTGCGCCCATCCCGAGCTAGCCAACAACCTTGGGACGCGAGGGGCTATCCCCTAAGATGCCCTCGACGTCCGCAAGACTCCACACTGTCGGCCCCCTCCTCCCGCTCTCTCTGGCGATCTCCCGCACGCGCAGCTTGGCCAACCGGGGAGCTCACACGCGCGTGCTCCCCCGCCTCTCTCCTCTCTCCACCTAGCCTAGACCGACCCCATGAGCGCCCTGAACTCGCTCTCTCCCTTCCCCATGGCGTGTGGCGACGACCCCGTCCTCGCTGGCGCACCGCGTCCACGATGCACCAGCGCCCCTCTATTTAAAGACCTTCCCGAGCTGTGGCTCCTCTCCCCTCACTCTCTCCTCCCCTCTGCTACTCCCCAGTGCCCAACCCCCCATGGTCAGGAGCCCGCGCCCGAACCAAACCCTCGCCGCCATCAGGTCTTGTCCCTCACCGGCGATTCTCTCTGCCCCGACGCTCCCCTCGGCCACCCACCGACGTGCGGGAGGCCCCTGAGCACGCCGGCGCCCTCCACTTGAGCCACCGCAGCCAAGAACCATGTCGGTGAGCCTCTCCTGCTCCCTGTTGGGAGGAGAGGGATGATAGGTGGGACCCACCTGTCATCCCCTCATCCCCCTCCTCCCTCTCTCTATCTGTTAGGGCCCGCGGCCAGGTTTAAAAATAAATCTACCACGGGCGACGTCTCCCCTGGGCCGGTTCCCCTGGTGGGCCGGCTCTGCTGTGTCCTTTTGGCCCGTGGGGCACAGGGTCTTTTCCCTTTTTCTTTTTCTGCAAACTTCCAAAAATTCCAGAGGGCAAAATATTTATCCAATGCCCAAAATTCCTTCACCTAAAATCTGAAAATATTCCATAGAATTTATTAGTGCCACTTGTGAAAATAATTAAAAATCTTTTCTGTACTATTTTATTTTAAAAACCTATATTTAGGCATCTTTCTGCCTCTAATTAATAATTATCAAAAATGTTTTTATAGAAAAATATTAAACAAACATTTTAATATAGTCTTTAGTATTTATCAGAGTAGGGTAGCATTTTGATTAGTGGCTTGAGTGCTCTGTTTTTGTGTGATGCTTATTTTCATCGCTTTTCACTACAAGAAATATGTCAACTTGTGACCTTCTGTGAGTGACCCTAGAAGAAATGGTCGTAAATCTATGACCATTTGAGGCCATTTGGTCGTAAGCTGTTCGGAGGTCTCCAAACCCTCAACTATAACGACCATTTTGGTTAGAAAGGTCGTAGTTTCCTTACACGAAATGGTCGTAAAGCAGACAACACTGGCCATCTGCCTTATTTCTAGATGATCACGACCAATACAGATCGTCATAACCTTGTAAATTGTGGTGGGTTGCGATGACTAGGCGCCACCTCATCAGTTTTGCCTATGTGTCATGTCCATGTGTCAATTTTTGCCCTAGGTGGTGAAGCATCCTATATTTATGTTATTCCCAAATTTTTGAAATAATTCTCATAAATTATTTGGATTATATGTTCGTCAAATATGTCAAAAATCTTCCTTGCTTAGTCAAAAATAATTCAACAATATTCATTTTCCTATTCTATTTAGAACAACACTTTGTGAAGGAAGTGATATTTATATATTCTTGATTGCCCTCAAAATTTTTGGGCACTCTTTCGTATCAAAATCATTTCCTCATGACGAAATTCATCTCCATTTACCGAGTAAATTTTCCTCGGCAAATTTCCAAAGTTTTTGTTCAGCTAGAAGCTTTGCGAAGGAAGTACTAGCTATGTATATCCTAATGAGTTGAATTTTTTCCACATGTTCTATGTGCCCATATCATAGATCTCCAAAAAAAACCATCTAACAATCCATGAGAGGTCACCATCCAATCTTTGTTTGTGCTAGTATTTTCAGTTTGTGAAGAAACTATATTTTATATTACTTTATAATTTCTGCAAATTTACCAGGACATTACCCTGCCCATAGAACCTCCCTCCACCAAATTTAAGCTCATTTAATTTAACCACTTTCCCTCAATATTTTCCCCTATTTTCTGTTCAGTGGAGAGCGTTGTGAAGGAAGTACCATTTTTATATATCCAAATGGCATGTACAATTTATAAAGTGACTTCATATGCCCAAATTATAACCCTCCTACAAATTGCAGCTCGATCAAATCAACTATGTGAGCCCAGGTTCAATTTCTATTTTTTGGCCAGATTGGCACACTTCAAAGCAAGTGCTATCTAGACCCCTCCAATTACCCTTAAACTTTTTGGGCACTCTTGCATACCCAAAACATTGCCACATGATAATATTCAGCTCAATTTTACTAGTAAATCTTCCTCAAAAAATTTCCAAAGTTTCTATCCAGAGAGAAGCTTTGTGAAGCAACTATATTATGTATTACTTCATTAGTTCTAAAAATTTACCAGGGCATGACCATAGCTATGTAACTTACCTACACCAAATTTGAGCTCATATCATTTATCCAGTTTCTCTCACTAATTTTCCCAAGTTTCTGTCCAAAGAAGAGCATTGTGAAGGAAGTACCACTTTTGCATGTCCAAATGGTATCAATTTTTCTACAGTGCTTTCCTATGCCCAAATAACCATCCTCCACCAAATTTCATCTCACTCCATTTATTATTTCGAGCCCAGCTTCAACATTCATATTTCTGTCTAGCGTGGCACTTTGCAAAGCAAGTACCACCTAGGATCCTACATTTGAGATGAAATTTTTTGAAGACAATCTTCTTAGTAGATGATCTTCCTCATCCAAAACTCACGCCCATTGTCCATGTGGATTTCTCGTATCGCTTATCAACCACTTGGCTGCTAATTCATATTTCAACATAGTTCGGTCTCCTCGTGAGAATCTTCTGTTGTCATTTTCTTCCTACCACCTACCTGGGGACTATCCAACCCACTAGACATGCCTAGGCCGCCCAGAATGCATGGCAACGCAACGGTCACACGGTGACCACGCGGCGGGATGCGAGTTTAGGCACTCTAGAGTTGGGGCACTCCTCCACTGTCCAAACCTCAATGTATTTCCACCAAACCATGTATTTCTGATTAAATAGATACTTACGTAACTAGAAATGATTTTTTGAAAAAATAAAGAGCAAACTATAAGGCAACTGTAGTTCAAATTTGTCTCGGTTCCTATTAAATCGGCAGAGTTTTGTGTTTTTCACTAGAGGTGGATTGAAAGCTTTTGGCACCCAAATTTTTTGTCAATTGTGCATTAAATATGACCTAATATTTTATAAAAATGATTTTGTCCAATTTTCTAACAAATATTTGGTAGGTCCTTCACAAAAAAACTCATTTTGGGCACTTAAGAAAAGGAAAATGATTTTTTTGTGCAAAGAAAATGAAAACTCCTTTTGGCAACATTGTTTGCCATTTAAACATGCACCCTTGTGCACAATATGATATCATTTTAACAAACTATTCCATGAATGTGGCCATAAGATTGATCATTTGGCTTGAAAACCATGAATCTTCACACATGATAGCTCATTTCTGAGAATACTTTTTAAAAATAATTACCGTATTACAAGTTTGTTATTTTCCCTGGTAACTTGGTCACATATGATGACACAATGCGAAGGTTTTGCATTTTTTATTTGTTTTGAATTATTTATGCCCGTTTCAAAATGCGGTCGAAACGGAGGGCATGATCGTTCATAGCTAGGGGTTGAATCTTGCCATAATTTTGTTGTACCTATGATTAAATAGATACTTATTTACCTAGAAATGATTTTTGGAAAAAATAAAGAGCAAACTATGAGGCACCTCTAGTTCAAATTTGACCCGCTTCCAACTGAATCGACAGAGTTTTGTCATTTTCACTAGAGGTGGATCGAAATCTTTTGGCACACAAATATTTTGTCAATTGTGCATCAAATATGGCCTAATATTTTATAAAAATGATTTTTTCCAATTTTGTAACAAATATTTGGTAGGTCCATCACAAAAAAATCATTTTGGTCACTCGAGAAAAGGAAAATTATTTTTTTATGCAAAGAAAATGAAAACTCCCTTTAGCAACATTATTTGCCATTTCAACATACACCCTTGTGGACAATATGGGATCATTTGAACAAAATATTCCATGAATGTGGCCATAAGATTGATCATTTGGCTTGAAACCCATGAATCTTCACACATGATGGCTCATTTTTAGAACACTTTTTTAAAATAATTGCCGTATTACAAGTTTATTATTTTACTGGTAACTTGGTCACGTATAATGACACAAATGCGAAGGTTTTAAATTTTTTTGAGTTTGTTTTGAATTTTGCATGCCCATTTCAAAATGTGGTCGAAATGGCGGGCATGACCGTTCATAGCTAGGGGTTGAATCTTGCCATAATTTTGTTGTATCTATGATTAAATAGATACTTATTTACCTAGAAATGATTTTTGGAAAAAATAAAGAGAAAAGTATGAGGCACCTCTAGTTCAAATTTGACCCGCTTCCAACTGAATCGGCAGAGTTTTGTCTTTTCCACTAGAGGTGGATCAAAAGCTTTTGACAACCAAATATTTTGTCAATTGTGCATTAAATATGGCCTAATATTTTATAAAAATGATTTTTTTCTAATTTTGTAACAAATATTTTGTAGGTCCTTCACAAAAAAACTCATTTGGGGCACTCGAAAAAAGGAAAATGATTTTTTTGTGCAAAGAAAATGAAAACTCCCTTTGGCAACATTGTTTGCCATTTCAACATGCACCCTTCTGCACAATATGAGATCATTTGAACAAACTATTCCATGAATGTGGCCATAAGATTGATCATTTGGCTTGAAGGCATGAATCTTCATACATGATGGCTCATTTTTAGAACACCTTTTTAAAATAATTGCCGTATTAAAGGTTTATTATTTTTAGTGGTAACTTGGTCACGTATAATGACACAAATGCGAAGGTTTTAAATTTTTTAGATTTTTTTTGAATTTTGCATGCCCATTTCAAAATGCGGTCAAAACCGTTCCTAGGTTGTTGTTAAATCTTGGAAAACTTTCGGTGTTTCTATGATCAAATAGATCCTTATGTACCTAGAAATGATTTTTGCAAAAATTCATGAGCAATCTATCAGGCAGCTGCAGTTCAAACTTGACCCGTTTCCTACTGAATTTTGGGCACTCGGAAAATGAAAAATGAGTTTTTCGTGCAAAGAAAATGAAAAATTCCTTAGCCAACATTGTATGTTATTTAAAGATACATCCTTGTGCAAATATTTCGTAGCTTCTTCATAAAGAATACATTTTGGAGACTCGAAAAATGAAAAATAAAGTGTTGATATGACTTTGCACTTTATTTTTAGTCGGTTACGACCAATTTTGGATGGTCATAACATCGTGCATGCGTACTGCATTTTGATTGGTCTATAGCCATCTCACGGGGCTCATGTATCAAATACCGTTGGATGCTTTTGGATCCAACGGCTGCCCTCACCCGTTCTGATCCATCCTTATCCATCCCTCTCCTCTCTCTGAAAGCCCTAGTCTTCCCCTCTCCCCGATCCATCCCCCCTCGTCCTCCAATCGCATCGCCACCCACCCAGCTTGTAGTCGCCCCCACCCCTCCCTCCCCTTCCTACCTCCGAGCACTGCCGCCGGCCAAACCACAGCCCCCACCCTGGCCTCCACCCCCTCATCGGCGAAGATGAAGACCATCCTGGCGTCGGAGACGATGGATATCCCAGACAAGGTGACACCCCAACGCCGATGTCGTCGCGGTGCGCCCCGCATGCATACATACCCCGTGCTCCCTCGCGTGTTCCTATAGTGCTCGCTTCACCTGCCGCATCGATTTGCACCGTGCTCCTGCTCGTGTCGTGCCCGATTGGCTTCAGCTGGTTGCCGCTGCTGCAGATCTCATCCCATCCAAGGCAGGAAGGTCAGGCTTCTGTTCCCATCTCAAATCTCCTTCCTCCCCCCTTGTTTGTCTGTCCCCCAATCTCTGTCGCGGCCAGGGCGTGGTCTCCGGTGGGGGCGGGTGGAGGTACGGAGGTGATACTGGTGAGAGGCGTAGCTAGATTTTAGGGGCGTGCGGTAGGGGGTAAAGCCTAGTTCGTTGGATAGTGGCCGACTCAGATCAATGGGGCGGGAGCAATCTAGTTTATCGATCGATGGCAGGGAATCTCGCACTGGTTGCATGAATTGCCCGCCTGACATGCAAGAACCAACGCTTTCGTATCTCATGTGTTTAGCTCTAGTCGAGGAGGTAGGGGATACCCTGTTTATCTATCTTTTCTGCTTTTTTCATGCATGGTGATGGATGAACCTGAAACCATGCCACCGGTGTCGATATGAGATGCATAGCCTAGTCCCATGTAAGTATTGCGTGGCGATGCATAGCCTAGTCCACTTCTAAGTAGTACTACATGCAACGTGATAGAACTTTCATGCTCTGCCATTGATCTACCATAAATATATACTACTGCAGCAGCCTTTTGCTATTACTACATGCCACATGTTTATTTTCAATTGTGATTTTGATGCACAAATGCTAGTCAGAATAAGATGCTATAGTCTAGATAATGATGCAAAGTATGTTGTATTTACACACTTGTATCGAACGGCAACAACCGCATGGGCGAGTTGAGATAGGGGATAGGAAAGTTGAGCCGCTTGGGTGCTGATCATGTATAGCGGTGCTCTTTCAGGCGTCGACCCGACCAAACCAATGATATAAGGCTTCTCCTGCTACTGCCGCATGTCTTCATCAACTTCACAGCGAGAGATATAAATCCTTCACTTGTTCATTGTGTAATCTGCAATTTACTTCTTCCATTAATCACCTAGTGCTCCTGTTAGTGAGATTCATCTAGTATTTTTTTGACAAAGCATGCAGTGGTTTGTAGTAGTTGATCATGGTCTGATGGAACCTTCATGTCGTTGGCATGCATATATATGTATTACTACAACATCCAGAAGCAATCCATTTTAATTAATGCATTATGGTTAAGATTTGGTCATGGCATGACCTTGCTATTCTATTTTCATTAAATCTGGTTGCAAGCATACATGCCATTTGTTGTATCATTGTACATTCTCACTGAAATATGTCCTTAGCAGTAGTATACCATATAGTAAAGTTTGGCATGCATGGCTGAAATCTACGCAAGTTTCTTCCTTAAATGATTACTCCCAGTTATATTACCAATGATCTCATCTCCAAATTGTTTTTCTTGTAGGCTCGCACTGCTTGCATCCCTTGACTATGCATTCTTTGATGGTGTGGAGCTGGCGGCACCCAGGGACCGCATCGACCACCTGCTCGACCCAGGGGCCTCCTTCCTCGAGCTCTCTCGGGTGTCCAAGGCGGTGGAATCCTCCTGAAGGCACCTCTACGCCGAGTGTGCGTCGTGCACCCTGCCTCGAGGACGTCATCTACATCCTTGGAAAATCTGGTACGTCCTGCTATCCTAGCCATGTCATCATCTGCATATCTTAGTCTCACCTGAAACAGTCGATAGAACACAAGTAGCACTGTAGTAGTAATTCCTTTGGCAGACTAGTTTGAAACGAATGCCGTATTTAATAGATCCGGCAACCAGGGGTTGGGTCGATCAACTAGCTACTCCATGGCTGCTTCCTATACTTTAATGTCAGATTTTTCACCATCTACCATCTGGGTCGGTTGGATTGTGAGTAGTGCATCGCTGCCAGGTTTATCCCCGCCGTGGTAGAGATGGCAGATGATTCCTTACCTGACCCGCAAGGAGATAGCTAGCAGTGCACAAGCAGCTCCAAATCGCATCTCATCACTGATTTTGCTTTAAGTAAGGAAAGTGTAGTTTATTTTAGAAATTGAATGATATGAAAGTCAGTTTAGCTTCAGGTTAAATAAATGTACATTTTGTGTGCTTGTGTGAATATATTGGAGAACATTTTTATCATGTTGTTGTAATATGTAGTACAGTATTTATGTAGAGTAGTATTCAAAGCTTGTTTGTGGTTGTAGTTTAGTATTTATATGCAGTAACAGTTGTATCCAGTACTATTGCCTATGTGCTTCTCACGACTGATACTTTACATTTCTCTTAGTTTTTGTTGCTTCAAATCACCTCCTCCTTGACACACTGATCCAGATGGCGGCAGCAGCGATAGTACAAGAAATATAAGTATTGTGAGTGTTGTGCCGTGCTTCCCCTCCCATCCCCTCTCCATCTTTGGCCCGGGCTTGCTGAACTAGATGTTTGTGTCTGCAATCAAAGTGTTTACGCGATTTGAGTGTGGAGACAGTTATGTTGATGCTCGGAGACAGTTAGGCCATGTCAAAGTAATCTTTTGATTCACTGTCTCGCATAATCAATGGTTTGTGATTTTTATAGACTTGGAAAACTTTAGAAGTAAATAAAATGATGCCCATTTGTAGTTGTGATAGATACAATAACAACATACTTTTTAGTTAACAAAATCTTTCATTCATGGCAGCAAGAAAAACTTGCATTCATAGTACATATATATGTGCATATACAACAGGTTATAGACTCGGAAATATAATTTTCGCTGAAAAATTGAATTCACTAAATTCTTTCTTCTCAACAAAAAATACGTGTAGATTCAATTGACTTGTGTTTATATTTTGTTGCAACAGAAGAGATAAATCATTTGTGATACGAAGGATTTTTAACATCATCTTCAGGATGAACGCAAATCTTTTTATTTGTAATATTTTTTATATTTCTCTCCTTTTGATTGATTCATGTGCAGTGTAATGTTCTTGTAGGATGACAAGTTGTTGCATCTCAAGCATGTCTCATAGGAGAGTGGAATGAAGTCCATCGTACTGTTGGGACAATAGCAGATATGCCATTGTTCTATTGTGCAATTCTATTCGTTCCTGTAATATTCATGTGTAAGGAAATGTATTCATGTCATGACTTATTGTGTTATGTAAACCTGGGAGATGTATTATGTGATGTTATATGATGGATAGTTGGACCCGAAGACTTCGAAGACCCCGGAGACTTTGTTGAGCCAGGCAAGCAGCCCTTTGACCATGATAAGAAACTTTTTCATGCATGATATATAACACTTGTTGTTTCGATGATTGTGTTGGAAATATGCCCTAGAGGTAATAAATAAAGTTTTTATTATTGTATTTCCTTGTTCATGATAATCGTTTATTATCCATGCTATAATTGTATTAATTGGAAACATGGATACATGTGTGGATACATAGACAAACACAATGTCCCTAGTATGCCTCTAGTGAACTAGCTCGTTGACTGAAAGATGGTTAAGGTTTCCTAGCCATGGACATGAGATGTCATTTGATAACAGGATCACATCATTAGGAGAATGATGTGATGGACAAGACCCAAACTACAAACGTAGCTTATGATCGTGTTAGTTTATTGCTACTGTTTTCTGCATGTCAAGTATATGTTCCTATGACCATGAGATCATGCTACTCACAGATATCGGAGGAGTACCTTGTGTGTATCAAACATCGCAATATAACTGGGTGACTATAAAGGTGCTCTACAGGTGTCTCCGAGGGTGTCTGTTGAGTTGGCATGGATCGAGACTGGGATTTGTTACTCCGTGTGACGGAGAGGTATCTTAGGGCCCACTCGGTAATACAACATCACAATGAGCCTTGCAAGCAATGTGACTAATTGTTAGTTGATGGATCTTGTATTACGGAACGAGTAAAGAGACTTGCCGGTAACGATATTGAACTAGGTATGGAGATACCGACGATCGAATCTCGGGCAAGTAACATATCGAAGAACAAAGGGAACATCATACGGGATTAACTAAATCCTTGACATAGAGGTTCGACCGATAAAGATCTTCGTAGAATATGTAGGAACCAATGTAGACATCCAGGTCCCGACATTGGTTATTGACCGTAGAGGTGTCTCGGTCATGTCTACATAGTTCTCGAACCCGCAGGGTCTGCACACTTAAGGTTTGGTGACGTTTCGGTAGTGTAGAGATATGTATGGTGGTGACCGAAGTTTGTTCGGTGTCCCGGATGAGATCCCGGACGTCATGAGGAGGTCCGGAATGGTCCGGAGGTAAAGGTTCATATATAGGAAGTCCCAGTTTGGTCGCCGGAAAAGTTTCGGGCTCATCGGTAGTGTACCAGGGGTGCCGGTAGTGTACCGGGAGACCTCCGGGAGGGGTATTTCGACCCAAGAGGCTTCATGGGCTGTTGGAGAGTATTAAGCAGCCCTTAGTGGGCTGGTGGAATAGCCACAACAGGCCCATGCGGCTGGGGGAAGAGTCCCAAAGGAAAAAAGAGTGGAAAAAAGGCAAAAAGGGAGAGTCCTACTCCTACTAGGAGTGGAGGAGGAGTAGGACTCCTCCCCCTTGGCTTCGGCCGACTCCAAGAGGGGCTCAGCCCTGCGCCAGCCCTCCTCCTCCTCTCCTTCTATATATACTAGTGGAATAGAAGGGTTTGGCATAGAATTTACGGCCTCGTGCTAACCGTTCCACCGGTGCTCCTATAGATCGGTTTTCCGCAGTGCTTAGGCGAAGCCCTGCAGGAATCACTCCACCACCATCGCCGGAGCGCCGTCACGCTGCTAGTGAACTCTTCCTACTCTTCCCCTCCTCTTTCTGGATCAAGACGGTGGAGATCGTCATCAAGCTGCACGTGTGCTGAATGCATAGGTGACGTCCGTTCGGTACTAGATCGGAAGGATCATGATCAAGGCCACGGGACGTTCGTGATTGGATCGCGTAACGGATCGTGACGAGATCGCGGGACCGTTCGTGATTAGATTGCAGGACGCTCGGTGATTTGGATCGCGAAGACGTTTGACTACACCAACCGCGTTTCTTAACGCTTCCCGCTTAGTGATCTACAAGGGTACGTAGATCCACTCTCCCTCTCGTAGATGCTCATCACCATGGATAGGTTTGCGTGTGCGTAGGAAATTTTTTGTTTCCCATGCGACATTCCCCAACAGTGGTATCAGAGCTAGGTTGATGGTTTGATGAGATCTCGAGTAGAACACAAAAGGTTTGTGGGCGTTGATACTTAGATTGCTTCCTTCCTTGGTCGGATTTTGGTTCAGCGGTATTGTGAGATGAAGCGGCCCGGACCAACATTACTCGTACGCTTACGAGAGACCAGTTCCGTCGACGCTACTTGTTGCCTAGATGGCTTGCGGGTGGCAGTTTCTCTCACTTTAGTTGGATTGGATTCGACAAAGGCGGTCCTTAAGAAGGTTGAAAAGCAAATTATGTATCACCGTTGTGGTTTATGCGTAGGTGAGAATCGTTCTTGCTAGAAACACGTAGCAGCCACATAAAACATGCAACAACAATTAGAGGATGTCTAGCTTGTTTTTGCAGGGTATGTTGTGATGTGATATGGCCAATTACAAGATGTGATATATGTGACGTATGAGATGATCATGTGATGTATAGAATTTCACGACTGGCATGTCGATGAGTACGGCAACCAGTAGGAGCCATAGGGTTGTCTTTAATTATTGTATGACCTGCGTGTCAATCATTAAGCGCTATGCAATGCTTTACTTTATCGCTAAATGGTAGCAATAGTAGTAGAAGCATGCAGGGTGTGACAACCTCGATGGCGACACGTTGATGGAGATCACGGTGTCGTGCCGGTGATGATGAAGATCATGTCGGCGCTTTCAAGATGGAGATCTAAAGCACGAGTTCATGGCCTTATCATGTCATTATGAATTGCATGTGATTTTAATCCTTGTATGCATGTTGTTATGCTTAGTACGACGGTAGCATTTTAAGGTGATCCCTCACTTAAATTTCAAGATAAAATTGTGTTCTCCCCGAGTGTGCACCGTTGTGAAAGTTTGTCGTGTTGAGACACCACGTGATGATCTGGTGTGATAGACTCTACGTTCACATACAACGGGTGCAAGCTAGTGTTGCACATGCAGAACACTCGGGTTAAACTTGACGAGCCTAACATGTACAGACATGGCCTCAGAACACAAGAGACAGAAAGGTCGAACATGAGTCATATAGTAGATATGATCAACATAATGGTGTTCACCATTGAAGCCACCTCAACTCACATGATGATCGGACTTGAGTTGGTGGACTTGGATCATGTGACACTCAGATGACCTGAGGGATGTCAATTTGAGTGGGAGCTTTAGTAATTTGATTAACTAAACTCATTATCTTGAACAATAGTCTAAGTGAACTTTTCATATTTATGTTGTAGATCAATGGCTCGCGCAGTAGCACCCCTGAATTTTAATGCGTTCCTAGAGAAAGCTAAACTGAAAGATGATGGAAGTAACTTTGTTGACTGGGCCCATAATCTCAGGATTATCCTCACGGCTTCCCAGAAATCATATGTCCTTGATGCACCGCTTGGTGACCAACCAGAAGACACGACCTCCGTAGACGTTAAGAACGCTTGGGAGGCACGTACTGGAGATTACTCAATAGTTCAGTGTGCAATATTGTATGGCTTAGAACCGGGACTTCAAAGACGTTTTGAACGTCATGGAGCATATGAGATGTTCTAGGAGTTGAAGTTTATCTTTCAGAAGAATGCCCGGATCGAGAGGTATGAAACCTCCGATAAGTTCTATGCTTGCAAGATGGAGGAGAACGGGTCTATCAGTGAACATATACTCAGAATGTCTGTGTATTCAAATCGTCTAGCAGAGTTGGGAATTGCCCTTCCGCCAGAGGTGATCACTGACAAAGTTCTTCAATCACTGCCACCTAGTTACAAGAGCTTTGTGATGAACTAGAACATGCACGGGATGAACAAGTCAGTCGCCGAGCTGTTTGCGATGCTAAAAGTCGCTGAGTCTGAAATCCAGAAAGAACATCAAGTGTTGATGGTCAATAAAACCACTAGTTTCAAGAAAAATGGCAAAGTCAAGGGCAAGGGCAAGACGGGTAAAACCTAGAAGGATGGCAAAGCAGTTGCTACTCTTGCAAAGAAGCCCAAGCATGGACCCAAGCCAGAAACTGAGTGCTTTCATTGCAAAGGAACTGGTCACTGGAAGCAGAACTGCCCCAAGTACCTGGCTAACAAGAAGGTGGCCAACGACAAACAAGGTATATATGATATACATGTTATTGATGTGTACCTTACTAGCTCTCGTAGTAGTGCCTGGGTATTTGATACCGGTTCGGTTGCTCACATTTGCAACTCAAAGTAGGAACTACGGAATAAACGAAGGCTGGCAAAGGACGAAGTGATGATGCGCATGGGAAATGGTTCCAAGGTTGATGTGATCGCCGTCGGCACGCTCTCTCTCCGATTACCATCGGAATTAGTGATGAACCTGAATAATTGTTATTTAGTGCCTGCGTTAAGCATGAACATTATATCTGGATCTTGTTTATTGCGAGACGGTTACTCATTTAAATCAGAGAATAAAGGTTGTTCTATTTATATGACTAGTATCTTTTATGGTCATCCGCCCAATGTTAGGGGTTTATTCATATTGAATCTTGATAGTGATGACACACATGTTCATAACATTGATGCCAAAAGATGTAGAATTGATAATGATAGTACCACTTTCTTGTGACACTGGCGTTTAGGTCATATTGGTGTAAAACGCATGTGGAAGCTCCATGCTGATGGACTTTTGGAGTCACTTGATTTTGAATCACTTGACACATGTGAACCATGCCTCATGGGCAAGATGACTAAAACTCCGTTCTCTGGAACAATGGAACGGGCGAGTGACTTATTGGAAATCATACACACTGATGTGTGCGGTCCAAATAATGTTACAACACGTGGTGGATATCGTTATTTTCTCACCTTCACCGATGACTTAAGTAGATATGGGTATATTTACTTAATGAAACACAAGTCTGAAACGTTTGAAAAGTTCAAGCAATTTCAGAGTGAAGTTGAGAATCATCGTAACAAGAAGATTAAGTTCCTACGATCTGATCGAGGAGGTGAATATCTGACTTATGAGTTTGGCAGTCACTTACGACAATGTGGAATTGTTTCACAGTTGACACCGCCCAGAACACCACAACATAATGGTGTGTCCGAACGTCGTAATCGAACCTTATTTGATATGGTGCGTTCTATGATGTCTCTTGCTGATTTGCCACTATCATTTTGGGGTTATGCATTAGAGACAGCTGCATTCACTTTAAATAGGGCACCATCAAATCCGTTGAGACGACGCCATATGAACTGTGGTTTGGCAATAAGCCAAAGTTGTCGTTTCTTAAAATTTGGGGATGTGATGCTTATGTCGAAAAGCTTCAGCCTGAAAAGCTGGAACCCAAAGCGGAGAAATGCGTCTTCATAGGATACCCGAAAGAGACAGTCGGGTATACCTTCTATCTCAGATCCGAAGGCAAAGTGTTTGTCGCTAAAAACGGAACATTTCTTGAGAAAGAGTTTCTCTCGAAAGAATTGAGTGGGAGGAAAATAGAGCTTGATGAGGTTATTGAACCTTTACTTCAACCAGAAAATAGCGCAGCGCAGAAAGATGTTTCTATGGAACCTACGACGGTAGAAGAGGAAGTTAATGATGATGATCATGAAGCTTCGGATCAAGCAGCTATTGAACCTCGTAGGTCGACAAGGTCGCGTACTACCCCTGAGTGGTACGGCAACCCTATCTTGGAGGTCATGTTGTTGGACAACAATGAACCTACGAGCTATGGAGGAGCAATGATGGGCCCGGATTCCGAGAAATGGTTAGAGGCCATGAAATCTGAGATGGGATCCATGTATGGAAACAAAGTATGGACTTTGGAAGTATTACCTGAAGGGCGAAAGGCCATTCAGAACAAATGGATCTTTAAGAAGAAGACAGACGCAGACGGTAATGTCACCGTCTATAAAGCTCGACTTGTGGCAAAGGGTTTTTCACAAGTTCAAGGAGTTGACTATGATGAGACTTTCTCACCCGTAGCGATGCTTAAGTCTGTCAGAATCATGTTAGCAATAGCTGCCTATTTCGACTATGAAATTTGGCAGATGGATGTAAAAACAGCGTTCCTCAATGGTTTCCTTGAGGAAGAGTTGTATATGATGCAACCCGAAGGTTTTGTCGATCCAGAGAATGCTGACAAAGTTTGCAAACTCCAGCGATCCATTTATGGACTGGTGCAAGCATCTCGGAGTTGGAATAAGCGCTTTGATGAGGTGATCAAAACGTTCGAGTTTATACAAGTTTACGGAGAAGCTTGTATTTACAAGAAAGTGAGTGGGAGCTCCATAGCGTTTCTAGTATTATATGTGGATGACATATTGCTGATTGGAAACAATATAGAAATGCTGGAAAGCGTGAAGGAATATTTGAACAAGAGTTTTTCAATGAAGGACCTAGGAGAATTTGCTTTCATATTAGGCATTAAGATCTATAGAGATAGATCGAGACGCTTAATAGCACTTTCACAGGGCACATACCTTGATAAAGTTTTGAAGAAGTTCAAAATGGAACAGTCCAAGAAGGGGTTCCTGCCTGTATTACAAGGTGTGAAGTTGAGTAAGACTCAATGCCCAGTAACTGCAGAAGATAGAGAAAAGATGAGTGTCATCCCCTATGCTTCAGCCATAGGCTCTATCATGTATGCAATGCTGTGCCCAAGACCCAATGTCAGCCTTGCCATAAGTATGGCAGGAAGGTTTCAAATTGATCCTGGAATGGAGCAGTGGCAAGCGGTCAAGGATATCCTTAAGTACCATAAAAGGACTAAGGAAATGTTTCTCGTTTATGGAGGTGATGAAGAACTCTTCGTAAAGGGTTACGTCGATGCAAGCTTTGACACTGATCCGGACGACTCTAAGTCGCAAACCGGATACGTATTTATTCTTAACGGGGGAGCGGTAAGCTGGTGCAGTTCCAAGCAAAGCGTGGTAGCTGATTCGACGTGCGAAGCGGAATACATTGCAGCCTCGGAGGCGGCGAAGGAAGGTGTCTGGATGAAGCAGTTCATAACAGATCTTGGAGTAGTGACCAGTGCACTGAATCCAATGAACCTGTTCTGTGACAACACTAGTGCCATTGCTCTGGCCAAGGAACCAAGGTTTCACAAGAGGACCAGACACATAAAGCGACACTTCAACTCCATCCACGATTACATCTTGGAGAAAGACATAAATATTTACAAAGTGCACACGGATCTGAATGTTGCAGACCCGTTGACTAAACCTCTTCCAAGGGCTAAACATGATCAACACCAGAACTGCATGGGTGTTCGATTCATTACAATGTAAATCACATAGTGATGTGAACTTGATTATTGACTCTAGTGCAAGTGGGAGACTGTTGGAAATATGCCCTAGAGGTAATAAATAAAGTGTTTATTATTGTATTTCCTTTTTCATGATAATCGTTTATTATCCATGCTATAATTGTATTAATTGGAAACATGGATACATGTGTGGATACATAGACAAACACAATGTCCCTAGTATGCCTCTAGTGAACTAGCTCGTTGATTGAACGATGGTAAGGTTTCCTAGCCATGGACATGAGATGTCATTTGATAATGGGATCACATCATTAGGAGAATGATGTGATGGAGAAGACCCAAACTACAAACGTAGCTTTATGATTGTGTTAGTTTATTGCTACTGTTTTCTACATGTCAAGTATATGTTCCTATGACCATGAGATCATGCAACTCACAGATATCGGAGGAGTACCTTGTGTGTATCAAATGTCGCAACATAACTTGGTGACTATAAAGGTGCTCTACAAGTGTCTCCGAGGGTGTCTGTTGAGTTGGCATGGATGGAGACTGCGATTTGTTACTCCGTGTAACGGAGAGGTATCTCAGGGCCCACTCGGTAATACAACATCACAATGAGCCTTGCAAGCAATGTGACTAATTGTTAGTTGCAGGATATTGTATTACGGAACAAGTAAAGAGACTTGCCGGTAACGATATTGAACTAGGTATGGAGATACCGACGATCCAATCTCGGGCAAGTAACATACCGAAGAACAAAGGGAACATCATATGGGCTTAACTGAATCCTTGACATAGAGGTTCGACCGATAAAGATCTTCGTAGAATATGTAGGAACCAATGTGGACATCCAGGTCCCGCCATTGGTTATTGACCGTAGAGGTGTCTCGGTCATGTCTACATAGTTCTCGAACCCGCAGGGTCTGCACACTTAAGGTTTGGTGATGTTTCGGTAGTGTAGAGTTATGTATGGTGGTCACCGAAGTTTGTTCGGTGTCCCGGATGAGATCCCGGACATCATGAGGAGCTCCGGAATGGTCCGGAGGTAAAGATTCATATATAGGAAGTCCCAGTTTGGTCACCGGAAAAGTTTCGGGCTCATCGGTAGTGTACCGGGGGTGCCGGTAGTGTACCGGGAGACCTCCGGGAGGGGTATTTCGACCCAAGAGGCTTCATGGTCTGTTGGAGAGTATTAAGCAGCCCTTAGTGGGCTGGTGGAATAGCCACAACAGGCCCATGTGGCTGGGGGAAGAGTCGCAAAGGAAAAAAGAGTGGAAAAAAGGCAACAAGGGAGAGTCATACTCCTACTAGGAGTGGAGGAGGAGTAGGACTCCTCCCCCTTGGATTCGGCCAACTCCAAGAGGGGCTCAGCCCTGCGCCAGACCTCCTCCTCCTCTCCTTCTATATATACTAGTGGAATAGAAGGGTTTTGCACAGAATTTACGGCCTCGTGCTACCCGTTCCACCGGTGCTCCTCTAGATCGGTTTTCCGCAGTGCTTAGGCGAAGCCCTCCCGGAATCACTCCACCACCATCGCCGGAGCGCCGTCATGCTGCCGGTGAACTCTTCCTCCTCTCCCCCTCCTCTTGCTGGATCAAGACGATGGAGATCATCATCAAGCTGCACGTGTGCTGAATGCGGAGGTGACGTCCGTTCGGTACTAGATCGGAAGGATCATGATCAAGGCCACGGGACGTTTGTGATTGGATCGCGGGATGGCTCGTGACGAGATCGCGGGACCATTCGTGATTAGATCGCAGGACGCTCGGCGATTTGGATTGCAAAGACGTTCGACTACACCAACCGCGTTTCTTAACGCTTCCCGCTTAGTGATCTACAAGGGTACGTAGATCCACTCTCCCTCTCATAGATGCTCATCACCATGGATAGGTTTGCGTGTGTGTAGGAATTTTTTGGTTTCCCATGCGACGTTCCCCAACAGATTGATCATGATGAGGTGTTTCCCCTTCGGTGGGTTGCCTCCGATACTTTTACCTTTGACACTTGCATCGTGCATGACCCTACCACCTTATGAGGGTTATGCAGGTGGGTGTAGATAGGTTGCTAGTAGATGCTATGAAAGTGGGTTCGGGTTTTTGCATAGTGATGGAAAGGAAGAAACTATTGCAAAGACTTTTCGAAAACCCAGTCAGGTGCCACTAACGCCCGAAGGAGACGATGATGAGTTGGGTGACCACTTGAGAAAGAATTGGTGTGTCAGAACAAGTTGGGGATGTGCTTTCAAAAATGGAGGGTTTGAGATTTGTCGACCGTCCCAACCTTACATGCGCAACCACGATACCCCTTATGGGATGGGGCTTTGTTGATTACCTTGGTGGCTACTGGCAAGGATCTCACATTACTAGTGGCGGGAGTGGTGTGGTCACTCTCGATACAGGGTCATACTGGTATGTACGATCATGCGCTGTCTTCATAGGCACTGGGCACACCGTTGGTCCCCTCATGGATGGTACAATCTGGAGCGATCTTTAGTACCGGCTCGTGAGCGATCTTTAGTACCGGTTTGTGTCCCAAGCCGGTACTAAAGGGGGCGTGGCAGGCTTTTGATCAGACTTGGGCCCTGCGTGGACCTTTATTACCGGCTGGTTACACCATCCGGTACTAAAGGGCAACCTTTAGTACCGGCTGGTGTCACCAGCCGATACTAAAGACGTCCTACATATACGCTTCGTCCGCAGCCGATCGAAGGGGCTCTCATTTCTTTGTTTTCTCCCCTGTTCTTCTTCTTGCTCAAAGCTCATCCTCCATTTTGCCAAGGATTTGTCAAGATTTAAAGGCACCCATCTATCCAAGTGTTCATAAAGGTTAGCAACTTTGCTCCTTCATCTCTCCTTGCTAATTAGCTTGTGGTATGCTCAAAGATATGTGATTTGTGGGTTTTAGCTAGGTTTTTGAGGAGTGATATCATTATGTCGGAGCTTATTTGATTTATATGCAATTTGAGCTCAAATTAACTTATTAGTGTTGGAAATATGCCCTAGAGGCAATAATAAATTAGTTATTATCATATTTCCTTGTTCATGATAATCGTTTATTATCCATGCTATAAATTGTATTGGTCGGAGACTTAGATGCATGTGTGGATACATAGACAAAACCATGTCCCTAGTATGCCTCTAATGGACTAGCTCGTTGATCAAAGACGGTTAAGGTTTCCTAGCCATGGACATGAGATGTCATTTGATAACGGGATCACATCATTAGGAGAATGATGTGATGGACAAGACCCAAAGTACAAACGTAGCATATGATCGTGTCAGTTTATTGCTACTGTTTTCTGCATGTCAAGTATATGTTCCTATGACCATGAGATCATGCAACTCACGGACATCGAAGGAGTGCCTTGTGTGTATCAAACGTCGCAACGTAACTGGGTGACTATAAAGGTGCTCTACAGGTATCTCCGAGGGAGTCTGTTGAGTTGGCATGGATCAAGACTGGGATTTGTTACTCCATGTGACGGAGAGGTATCTCGGGGCCCACTCGGTAATACAACATCACAATGAGCCTTGCAAGAAATGTGACTAATTGTTAGTTTTGAGATCTTGTATTACGGCACGAGTAAAGAGACATGCCGGTAACAAGGTTGAACTAGGTATGGAGATACCGACGATCGAATCTCGGGCAAGTAACATACCAAAGAACAAAGGGAACAACATATGGGATTAACTGAATCCTTGACATAGAGGTTCGACCAATAAAGATCTTTGTAGAATATGTAGGAACCAATGTGGACATCCAGGTCCCTCCATTGGTTATTGACCATAGAGGTGTCTCGGTCATGTCTACATAGTTCTCGAACCCGCAGGGTCTGCACACTTAAGGTTTGGTGACGTTTCGGTAGTATAGAGTTATATATGGTGGTGACCGAAGGTTGTTTGTAGTGCTGGATGAGATCCCGGAGGTCACGAGGAGCTCCGGAATGGTCCGAAGGTAAATATTCATATATAGGAAGTCCCAGTTTGGTCACCGGAAAAGTTTCGGGCTCATCGGTAGTGTACCGGGAGTGCCGGTAGTGTACCGGGAGACCACCGGGAGGGGTATTTCGACCCAAGGGGCTTCATGGGCTGTGGGAGAGTAAATACCAGCCTTTTGTGGTCTGGTGGAAGTCCCACACAAGGCCCAGGCGGCTGGGAGAAAAAGACCAAAGGGAAAAGGTGGAAAAAGGCCAAAAAAGGAGGAATCCTAGTCCTACTAGGATTGGAGGAGGAGTCCTCCTCTCCTCCCCACTTTGGTCAACCAAGGGCTGTTTTTTTGGCAGCCAAGACTCCTCCTCCTCTCCTCCTATATATACTAGAGGATTTTAGGGTTTTGGCACAGAATTTTCAGCCACGTGCTACCCGTTGCTCTAGTGCATAGTTTCTCCTCTAGATCGGTTTTCTACAGTGCTTAGGCGAAGCCCTGCCGGAATTGCTCCACCACCATCACCGGAGCGCTGTCACGCTGCCGGTGAACTCTTCTTCGTCTCCACTTCCTCTTGCTGGATCAAGACGGTGGAGATCATCATGAAGCTGCACGTGTGCTAAACGCGGAGGTGCCGTCCGTTCGGCGCTAGATCGGAAGGACCGTGATCAAGGTCGCGAGACGGTTCGTGACAAGTTCGCGGGACGGATCGTGATGAGTTCGCGAGACGGATCCTGATCAAGATCATGAAACGGATCATGATGAGTTCGCAGGACGGATCGTGATGAGTTCACGGGACGGATCGTGATGAGATCGCGAGACGCTCGGCGATTTGGATCGTGAAGACGTTCGACTACACCAACCGCATTTCTTAACGCTTCCCGCTTAGCGATCTACAAGGGTATGTAGATCCACTCTCCCTCTCTTAGATGCTCAGGACCATTGATAGATCTTGTGTGTGCGTAGGAAAATTTTTGTTTCCCATGCAACGTTCCCCAACAGTGGTATCAGAGCTAGGTCTATGTGTAGATGAGATCTTGAGTAGAACACAAAGAGTCTGTGGTCGTTGATGCTTAGATTGCTTCCTCCCTTGGTCGGATTTTGGTTCAGCGGTATTGTGAGATGAAGCAGCCCGGACCAACATTACTCGTACGCTTACGAGAGACCGGTTCCCTCGACCGCAACTTGTTGCATAGATGGCTTGCAGGTGCCAGTTTCTCTCACTTTAGTTGGATCGGATTCGACAAAGGCAGTCCTTGAGAAGGTTGAAAAGCAAATTATGTATCACCGTTGTGGTTTATGCATAGGTGAGAATCGTTCTTGCTAGAAACCCGTAGCAGCCACGTAAAACATGCAACAACAATTAGACGACGTCTAACTTGTTTTTGCAGGGTATGTTGTGATGTGATATGGCCAATTACATGATGTGATATATGTGATGTATGAGATGATCATGTGATGTATAGATTATCACGACTTGCATGTCGATGAGTACGGCAACCGGCAGGAGCCATAGGGTTGTCTTTAATTATTGTATGACCTGCGTGTCAATCATTAAGCGCTATGTAATGCTTTACTTTATCGCTAAATGGTAGCAATAGTAGTAGAAGCATGGTGGGCGTGACAACCCCGATGGCGACACGTTGATGGAGATCAAGATGATGGAGATCATGGTGTCTTGCCGGTGACGATGGAGATCATGCCGGTGCTTTCAAGATGGAGATCAAAAGCACAAGTTCATGGCCATATCATGTCACTTGTGATTTGCATGTGATGTTAATCCTTTTATGCACCTTGTTTTGCTTAGGACGACGGTAGCATTATAAGGTGATCCCTCACTTAAATTTCAAGATGAATTGTGTTCTCCCCGAGTTTGCACCGTTGCGAAAGTTCGTCGTGTTGAGACACCACGTGATGATCGGGTGTGATAGACTCTACGTTCACATACAACGGGTGCAAGCCAGTGTTGCACATGCGGAACACTCGGGTTAAACTTGACGAGCCTAGCATGTACAAACATGGCCTCGGAACACAAGAGACCGAAAGGTCGAACATGAGTCATATAGTAGATATGATCAACATAATGATGTTCACCATTGTAACCACCTCAACTCACGTGATGATCGGACTTGAGTTGGTGAATTTGGATCATGTATCACTCGAACGACCAGAGGGATGTCAATTTGAGTGGGAGTTCTTAAGTAATATGATTAATTGAACTCATTATCATGAACATAGTCAGTAGTGTCTTTGCAAATTATGTTGTAGATTACTTGCTCGCGCTGTAGCTCCCTTGAATTTTTAGATGTTCCTAGAGAAATAGAGTTGAAAGATGATGGTAGCAATATTGCGGATTGGATCCGTGACCTGAGGATTGTCCTCGTTGCTGCACAGAAGGCTTATGTCCTTAATGCACCGCTCGGTGCGCCAACCCCTCTAGCGTCGTTTGTAGATGTTGTGAACATCTAACAGGTACGTGCTGATGACTACTTGATAGTTTAGTGCGTCATGCATTACGTCTTAGAATTGAGGCTTCGAAACATTTTGAATGTCACGGAACATATGAGATGTTCTAAGAGCTGAAATTAGGATCTCAGGCTCGTGCCCGTGTTGTGAGATATGAGATCTCCAACAATATTCTTTGCCTGCAAGATGAACGAGAATAGCTCAATCGTTGAGCATGTGCTCAGATTGTCTGGGTGCTACAATCGCTTGAATCGAGTGGGAGTTCATCTTCCACATAAGATAGTGATTGATATAGTTCTCCAAGTCACTTTCACTAAGCTACTAGAACTTGGTGATGAACTATTGAATGCCAGGGATAGAATTAATGATCCCTGAGCTGTTCGCGATTTTTGACACCGCGAAGGTAGAAATCAAGAAGGAGCATCAAGTGTTGATGGTTAGTATAACCACTAGTTTCGAGAAGGGCAAGGGCAAGGAGGGAAACTTCATGGATGGCAAGTCAGTTGCTCCGAGTGAAGCAACCCAAAGTTGAACCCAAACCCGAGACTATGTGCTTCAATTATGATGAGAAAGGTCGCTGAAGAGGAACAACCCTAAATACTTGGTAGATAAGAAGGCTGGCAACGTCGAGAGATGTATATTTGATATATGTGTTATTTATGTGTACCTTGCTAGTACTCCAAGTAGCACTTGGGTATTGGATACCAGTTCGGTTGCTAAATGTTAGTAACTCGAAATAAAAGCTACGGAATAAACAGAGCACTAAGCTAAGGGTGAGGTGACGATGTGTGTTGGAAATGTTTCCAAGGTTGATGAGATCAACATCGCACGCTCTTTCTACCTTCAGGATTAGTGACGAACCTAAATAAATGTTATTTGGTGTTTTCCGTTGAGCATGAACATGATTAGATCATGTTTATTGCAATACGATTATTCATTTAAGTTAGAGATTAATGGTTATTCTGCTTTCCTGAATAATACCTTCAATGGTCATGCACCCAGTGAGAATGGTTTGTTGAAATCTTGATCGTAGTAATACACCTGTTCATAACATTGATGTCAAAAGATACAAAGTTAATAATGATAGTACCACATACTTGTGGCACTGCCGCTAAATGTCATATTGGAATAAAGCGCATGAAGAAACTCCATGCTGATGGATCTTTGGACTCATTCGATTTCGAATCGGTTGAGACATGCGAACCATGCCTCTTGGGCAAGATTACTAAAAAAATGTTGGATGGAGCGGGCAAGTGATTCATTGGAAATTATACATGTTGATGTATGCAATCCAGTGTGTCTTGTAGCATGTAGTGGATATCGTTATTTTCTTACCTTTACTGATGATTTAAGTAGATATAGTGTATATTTAATTAATGAAACACAAGTCTGAATCGTTTGAAAAGTTCAAGCAAATTCAGAGTGAAGTTTAAGATCATCGTGACAAGAAGATAAAAGTATCTGCGATATGATCATGGAGGTGAATATCTGAGTTACGAGTTTGGCATACAACTTTAGACAATGTGAAAGTTGTTTCACAACAGACACCACCTGGAACACCATAGTGTGATGGTATGTCCGAACGTCATAGTCATGCTCTATTGGGTATGGTGCATGTTATTATGTCTCTTATCATTTTGCTACTATAATTTTGGGGTTGTGCATTAGAGACAACTACATTCACTTTAAATAGGGCACCATCTAAAGCCATTGAGATGACACTGTGTCAACTATGGTTTGATAGAAACCTAAGCTGTCATTTCTTAATGTTTGGGGCTGTGACGCTTGTGTGGAAAAAGTTTTCACCTAATGAGCTCGAACCCAAAGCGGACAAATGCATCTTCATAGAATACCCTAAGAAGAGTTGGGTGAACCTTCTATCTCAGATCCAAGCATAAAAAGTTTGTTGCTAAAACTGGGTCCTTTCTCGAGAAAGGGTTTCTCTTGAAAGAGTTGAGTGGGAGGAGGATAGAACTTGATGAGGTTGTTGAAACCTCTACTTCAACCAGAAAGTAGCGCAGCACAGAAAGATGTTTCTGTGAAGCCTACGTCAGTTGAAGAGGAAGTTAATGATGATGATCATGAAAGCTTCGGATCAAGTTACTATCGACCTACGAGGAAATTAGAGCTTGATGAGGTTACTGAACCTTTACTTCAACCAGAGAGTAGCGCAGCGCAGGAAGTTGTTTCTGTGAAGCCTACGTTAGTTGAAGAGGAAGTTAATGATGATGATCATGAAGCTTCGGATCAAGTTACTATCAAACCTCATAGGGCGACAAGGATGTATACTACTACTGAGCGGTACGACAACCCTGTCTTGGAGGTCATGTTGTTGGACAACGATGAGCCTACAAACTATGGAGAAGCGATAATGGGCCCGGAAACCAACAAATGGTTAGAGGCCATGAAATCCGAGAAAGGATCCATGTATGAAAACCAAGTACAGACTTTGGTGGACTTTCTCGTTGGACGGCAGGTCGTTAATTACAAATGGATCTTTAAAATGAAGACAGACACTGATGGTAAATGCTACCATTTGTAAAGCTCGACTTGTTGCAAACTAGTTTTTGACAAGTTCAAGGAGTTGACTGCGATGAGACTTTCTCACTCGTAGCGATGCTAAAGTCTGTTGGAATTATGTTAGCATTTGTTGCATTTTTCAATTATGAAATCTGGCAGATGGATGCCAAAACATCGTTTCCTTCCTTAAGGAAAGGTTGTATGAGATGCAACCAGATGGTTTTGTCAGTCCTAAGGATGCTAAAAGGTGTGTGAGCTTCAGTGATTCTTCTATGAACTGAAGCAAGCATCTCGGAGTTGGAATATACACTTTGATGAGGTGATCAAAGTTTTGAGTCTATACAAAGTTTATGAGAAACTTGTATTTACAATAAAGTGAGTGGGAGCACTATGGAGTTTCTGGTAAGCATATGTGGTTGACATATTGTTGATCGGAAATGATGTAGAATTTCTGGAGAGCATAAATGGTTGTTTGAAAAGAGTTTTTAAAAGGAAGACCTGGATTAATCTACCTAATTGTTGAGCATCAAGATCTATATAGATAGATCAAGGTACTTGATGAGACTTTTAATGAGTACATACCTTGACAAGATTTTGAAAGAGTTCAAAATGGATTAGTCAGAGAAAGAGTTTTCGCCTGATTTGTAAGGTATAAAGTTGAGTAAAACTCAATGCCCACTTACTGAAAAAGATAGAGAAAAGATGAGTGTCATCACCTATGCTTCAACCATAGGCTCTATCATGTATGCAATGCTGTGCACAAGACCCGATGTCAGCCTTGCCATAAGTATGGCCAGAAGGTTTCAAAGTGATCCTAGAATGGAGCACTAGACGGCGGTCAAGATTGTCCTTAGTAACTAAAAGACTAAGGAGATGTTTCTCCAATATGGAGGTGATAAAGAGTTTTTCGTAAAGAGTTACGTCGATGCAAGCTTTAAACACCAATCTGGATGACTCGTAGTAGCAATCTGGATACGTCTAGCGGAGCATCCATTTGGAATAGTACCAAGTGGAGTGTGGTATCAGTGTTTACGGTTTGACATAGAAATTTGCAAAGTACACACGGATCTGAATGTCGCAGACCCGTTGACTATAAGACCTCTCTCACATGCAAAGCATGATCGAGCCCCAAAACTCATTGGGTGTTAGATTCATAACAATGCGAATCACATGGTGATGTGAACTAGATTATTGACTCTAGTGCAAGTGGGAGACTATTGGAAATATACCCTAGAGGAAATAATAAATTATTTATTATCATATTTCCTTGTTCATGATAATCATTTATTATCCATGCTATAAATTGTATTGATCGGAGACTTAGATGCATGTGTGGATACATAGACAAAACAATGTCCCTAGTATGCCTCTAATGGACTAGCTCGTTGATCAAAGATGGTTAAGATTTTGTAGCCATGGACATGAGATGTCATTTGATAACGGGATCACATCATTAGGAGAATGATGTGATGGACAAGACCCAAACTACAAACGTAGCATATGATCGTGTCAGTTTATTGCTATTGTTTTCTGCATGTCAAGTATATGTTCCTATGACCATGAGATCATGCAACTCACGGACATGGGAGGAGTGCCTTCTGTGTATCAAATGTCGCAACGTAACTGGGTGACTATAAAGGTGCTCTACAGGTATCTCCAAGGGTGTCTGTTGAGTTGGCATGGATCAAGACTGGGATTTGTTACTCCGTGTGACGGAGAGGTATCTCGGGGCCCACTCGGTAATACAACATCACAATGAGCCTTGCAAGCAATGTGACTAATTGTTAGTTGCGGGATCTTGTATTATGGAACGAGTAAAGAGACATGCCGGTAACTAGGTTGAACTAGGTATGGACATACGGACGATCGAATATCGGGCAAGTAACATACCGAAGAACAAAGGGAACATCATACGGGATTAACTTAATCCTTGACATAGAGGTTCGACCGATAAAGATCTTCGTAGAATATGTAGGAACCAATGTGGACATCCAGGTCCCTCCATTGGTTATTGATCATAGAGGTGTCTCGGTCATGTCTACATAGTTCTCGAACCCGCAGGGTCTGCACACTTAAGGTTTGGTGACGTTTCGGTAGTATAGAGTTATATATGGTGGTGACCGAAGGTTGTTTGTAGTGCCGGATGAGATCCCGGACGTCACGAGGAGCTCCGGAATGGTCCAGAGGTAAATATTCATATATAGGAAGTCCCAGTTTGGTCACCGGAAAAGTTTCGGGCTCATCGGTAGTGTACCGGGAGTGCCGGTAGTGTACCGGGAGACCACCGGGAGGGGTATTTCGACCCAAGAGGCTTCATGGGCTGTGGGAGAGTAAATACCAGCCTTTTGTGGTCTGGTGGAAGTCCCAGACAAGGCCCAGGCGGCTGGGAGAAAAAGACCAAAGGGAAAAAGGTGGAAAAAGGCCAAAAAAGGAGGAATCCTAGTCCTACTAGGATTGGAGGAGGAGTCCTCCTCTCCTCCCCACTTTGGTCAACCAAGGGCTGGTTTTTTGGCAGCCAAGACTCCTCCTCCTCTCCTCCTATATATACTAGAGGATTTTAGGGTTTTGGCACACAATTTTCAGCCACGTTCTACCCGTTGCTCTAGTGCATAGTTTCTCCTCTAGATCGGTTTTCTACAGTGCTTAGGCGAAGCCCTGCCGGAATTGCTCCACCACCATCACCAGAGCGCCGTCACGCTGCCGGTGAACTCTTCTTCCTCTCCACTTTATCTTGCTGGATCAAGACGGTGGAGATCGTCATCAAGCTGCACGTGTGCTGAACGCAGAGGTGCCGTCCGTTCGGCGCTAGATCGGAAGGACCGTGATCAAGATCATGAGACGGTTTGTGACGAGTTCGCGGGACGGATCGTGGTGAGTTCGCGGGATGGATCGTGATGAGTGTGCGGGACGGATCGTGATGAGTTCACGGGAAGGATCGTGATGAGATCGCGGGACGCTCGGCGATTTGGATCGCGAAGACGTTCGACTACACCAACCGCGTTTCTTAACGCTTCCTGCTTAGCGATCTACAAGGGTATGTAGATCCACTCTCCCTCTTGTAGATGCTCATCACCATGGATAGATCTTGCGTGTGCGTAGGAAATTTTTTGTTTCCCATGCAACGTTCCCCAACAATTAGGTTGCATATGTGTAGGTGTGGTTTATTTGGTGCCTTCCCATCCCCGGTCGTCCTAACCACTGTCGATCGTTCGCACCGTCTCGTCACGGCACCGGCCACCTTGGTGAGACTCTTGTTCTTCTTAAAACCTTTTTTTAATTATTTGTATGATTTAGATAGCTGCGTGTACGATTTACTTACTTGTATTATTGTTAGTTATTCTATAGTGTCATGGTTATGGTATCCGCCCACGTTGGCCCTCATCCAGTCTATGATTCAGATGTGGTATGTCGTTATCTTTTATAACTATTTCACACGTCATCTAATGTCTATGAAAATTAATTATGCCACCAAATTGACGTAGATGTTTTTATCAATAGGAAGTAGTTAAACCAGAAATTCCAACCGACTATGCAATTCTGCTCGAGAAATTAACACAAGCTGAAAACGAGATGGGAAGAAAAATTGAAAAGAACTGAAGTTGAGAAGATGGGATTGGAGTTGCATGTTGCCGATATCGTCGATGATCACAAGAACAGATGGATGGAATGCGCTTGAAGCTTAGAAAGATTAGAAAATATGCCATTGATAAAGAGGCTTGGTATCATTATGCTGTTGGCTCAATTGTTACTTTAGTTGCGATTATGATCGCATTTGTTGTTGCATTTACATGTTTTAGATAGTTGTATGTTGTTTTGTGAGATTTATGTATGAACTATAAGTATCTATTATTTGCAGTAATAACATTTGGTCACTGCTAGCTCTACTTTTGGTTGTAATGTGATGATGAAGTTGTATTAATTTGGTCACTTCAATGTTGTGTAGTGAACATGAGTCGGCCATGGATGTACGATGACCAACTAAGTCCAGGGTTTCTTAATGGCCTGCATGATTTTATTCGTGTGGCTGAGGCAAACAGGTAGAATGGTTTCATGTGTTGTTCATGTCGTGACTATAAGAATGATAGGAATTACTCTACCTCAAAAACCCTTCACTACCACCTACTGAAGTCCGGTTTCATGTCCAGCTATAGCTGTTGGACCAAGCACTGAGAAAGAGCGGTTATAATGGAAGACAATGAAGAAGAAGAGGATGATGACAACTATCCTTTCGCTAATACAACAATGGGGGAAGCTGAAGAAGAGGCATCAATGGGGGAAGCTGAAGAAGAGGCATCAAATGAGCCTGCTAATGATTTGGGTCAGGTCATTGCTGATGCAAAGAGAAAGTGCAAAAATGATAAGAAGAGTTTGAAGTTGAAATGCATGTTAGAGGATCACAAGAAATTATTGTATCCAAATTGTGAAGATGACCAGAAAAACATGGGTACCACGCTGGAATTGCTGCAATGGAAGGCGAAGAATGGTGTAACTGACAAGGGATTTCAAGAATTGCTGATAATGATAAAGAAGATGCTTCCAAAGGATAACAAATTGCCTGAAAGTACGTACAAAGCAAAGAAGGTTGTCTTCCCTCTAGGATTAGAGGTGCAGAAGATACATGCATGCCCTAGTGACTACATCCTCTACCACGGTGAGGAGTACGAGAATTTGGAGGCATGCCCGGTATGCGGCGCACTGCGCTATAAGATCCCCCGCGATGACCCTGGTGATGTGGAGGGCGAATGCTATAGGAAGAGGGTTCTTGCCAAGGTGATGTGGTATGCTCCTATAATACCATGGTTGAAACGTTTGTTCCAAAACAAAGAGCATGACAAGTTGTTGCGATGGCACAAAGAAGAACATAAGAAGGACGGGATGTTGAGAGAACCCGCTAATGGGTCGCAGTGGAGAAAAATTGAGAGGCAGTTCGAGGACTTTGCAGCTGACACAACGAACTTATAGTTTGGTCTTAGTACAGACGACATGAATCCTTTTGGGGAGCACAGCTCTAGTCACAGCACCTGGCCCGTGACTCTATGTATCTACAACCTTCCTCCTTGGTTGTGCATGAACCGGATGTTCATTTATGATGCCAGTGCTCATCCAAGGCCCTAAGCAACCCAACAATGACATTGATGTCTACCTAAGGCCACTAGTTGATGCACTTCTATAGTTGTGGAAAAAACCAGGTGTACATGTGTGGGATGCGCACACACAGAAGGAAATTGACCTACGAGCATTGCTGTTTGTAACCATCAATGATTGGCCTGCTCTTAGTAACCTTTCAGGACAAACAAACAAGGGATACCATGCATGCACGCACTATTTCGATGATACTAAAAGTATGTATTTGGATAAATGTAAGAAGAATGTGTACCTGGGACATCATCGATTTCTACCGATCAAGCATATCTTAAGAAAGGCAGACAACCATTTCAAAGGTGAGCCAGATAACCGGAAGAAGCCTGGCCTCCGTACTAGTGAATATATATTGGATATGGTCAAGGATTTACAGGTAATCTTTGGAAAGGGTCCTGGCGGACAATCTGTTCCGAATGACGCCTACGGACACGCACCCATGTGGAAGAAGAAATCTATATTTTGGGAACTTGAATATTGGAAAGCCCTAGAGGTCCGTAATGCAATCGAAGTGATGCACGTGATGAAGAATCTTTGTGTGAACCTGCTAGGCTTCTTGGGCATGTATGGAAAGACAAAAGATACACCGGAGGCTTGGGAGGACAAGCAAAGAATTAACGAAAAAGACGGCATGCCTCCAAAGCAGTATCAAGGTCCTGCCAGCTACACTCTTACGAAAGAAGAGAAGGAAATCTTTTTTGAATGCCTGCTCAGTATCAAGGTCCCGTCTGGCTTCTCGTCGAATATAAAGGGAATAATAAATATGGAAGTGAATTTTTTTCAAAATCTAAAGTCTCATGACTGCCACGTGATTATGACGCAATTACTTCTGATTGCACTTAGGGGGTTTCTACCAGAAAATGTTCGAAACCCATTGTGAAGCTATGCGCATTCCTCAATGCAATTTCTCAGAAGGTAATCGATCCAGAAATCCTACCAAGGTTACAGAATGACCTGGTCCAATGTCTTGTCAGTTTTGAGTTGGTGTTCCCTCCATCCTTCTTCAATATTATGACACACGTTCTAGTTCACCTAGTCGAAGAGATTAACATTCTGGGTCCTGTATTTCTACACAATATGTTCCCCTTCGAGAGGTTCATGGGAGTCTTAAAGAAATATGTTCATAATCGTGCTAGGCTAGAAGGAAGCATCGCCAAGGGATATGGAACAGATGAGGTTATTGAGTTTTGTGTTGACTTTGTTCCTGACATTAAGCTGATTGGTCTTCCTAAATCGCAGCATGAGCGGAGACTAGGTGGAAAAGGCACATTAGGAAAGAAAGAAGCAATAAATATGGACGGGCATTCTTTCACTCAAGCACACTACACGGTTCTACAAAATTCCACCTTGGTGACTCCATATATGGAGGAACACAAGGATATTGTACGGTCCAAGAACCCGGAGCAGTCTCACCCCTGGTTGAAAACAAAGCTCACCAATGAAAATGATGTTCCAGATGACCTGTACTGGCTGGCCAAGACACCAAGTTCGACTGTAACGACCTTCAAAGGGTACGAGATAAATGGGAATACATTTACACAATCGCCCAAGATAAAAAGAGCACCAACAAAAATAGTGGTGTCCGCTATGATGCAACTAACTTTCAAGACACGTATTATGGTTAGATAGAGGAGATATGGGAACTTGACTATGGACCTGATCTTAAGGTCCCTTTGTTTCGGTGCGAATGGGTCAAATATACTAGAGGCGGGGTACAGGTAGACCCGCAGTACGGAATGACAACAGTGGATCTCAACAATCTTGGATACACAGACGACTCATTCATCCTAGCCAATGATGTGGCTTAGGTTTTCTATGTGAAGAACATGTCTAGCAAACCGAGGAGAAAAAAAGATAAGGAAGCAAATACATCATACGATGAGCCAAAGCGCCACATAGTTATTTCAGGGAAAAGAAATATTGTGGGAGTGGAGGACAAGACAGACATGTGAGAAGATTATGAAAAGTTTCATGAAATCCCTTCCTTCAGAATGAAGAGTGACCCAAGCATCCTGTTAAATGATGAAGATTCTCCATGGTTACGTCGCAATCATAAGAAAGGGACAAACACGCAGAAAAAGTCTTACACCACGAGATCCCACTCTGGGATGTGACCGGCTTCATCGTCATCACTTTCTATGTGAAGGACATGCATGCATATTCTAGCATGGTATCTTTGTAACAGTTTTTGGCGTAACCCTATCAACTCTTTAGAAGTTTCTATGCGGGTAAAATTATGATGTCATGCCAAGTTACAACCTTTTCAGAGTTCATTTGTACTGCTTTTCAAATTCAGGGTCATTTAGCTCAAAATAAATCATCAAATAAATGAAAAATATCAAATGAAGTCAGAAAGGCTTGAAAATTAATGATGTGCCTTTGAATGGTGCATATTGAACACACAAATAATATGGAGTTAAAATAAGTTATTAAAAATGAAATCCCATTGTAATAGATGAGTTTTCATTCGAAACCCTCATACATCGAAGGAGATTGTCCAATTTGTACACCAAGTGCATGCAGTATTTGCCGTAACCCTCTCAACTCTTTAGAAGTTGCTATGTGGGTGAAATTATGATGTCATGCCAAGTTACAACCTTTTCAGAGTTCATTTGTACTGCTTTTCAAATTTAGGGTCATTCAGCTCAAAATAAATCATTAAATGCATGAAAAATCTCAAATGAAGTCAGAAAGGGTTAAAAATTGATGATGTGCCTTTGAATGGTGAATATTGAACCCACAAAAAGTATGGAGTTAAAATAAGTTATTAAAAATGAAATCCCGTTGTAATAGATGAGTTTTCGTCCGAAACCCTCATACTTCGAAAGAGATTGTCCAATTTGTACACCAACTACATCCAATTTTTGTCGTAACCCTCTCAACTCTTTAAAAGTTTCTATGTGGGTGAAATTATGATGTCATGCCAAGTTACAACCTTTTCAGAGTTCATTTGAACTGCTTTTCAAATTTAGGGTCATTTAGCTCAAAATAAATCATTAAATGCATGAAAAATCTCAAATGAAGTCAGAAAGGGTTGAAAAGTGATGATGTGCCTTTGAATGGTGAATACTGAACACACAAAAAGTATGCAGGTAAAATAAGTTATTAAAAATGAAATCCCTTTGTAATAGATGAGTTTTCGTCCGAAACCCTCATACTTGGAAAGAGATTGTCCAATTTGTACACCAAGTGCATCCAGTTTTTGCCGTAACCCTCTCAACTTTTTAAAAGTTTCTATGTGGGTGAAATTATGATGTCATGCCAAGTTACAACCTTTTCAAAGTTCATTTGTACTGCTTTTCAAATTTAGGGTCATTTAGCTCAAAATAAATCATTAAATGCATGAAAAATCTCAAATGAAGTCAGAAAGGGTTGAAAAGTGATCATGTGCCTTTGAATGGTGAACATTGCACACACAAAAAGTATGGAGTTAAAATAAGTAATTAAAAATGAAATCCCTTTGTAATAGATGAGTTTTCGTCCGAAACCCTCATACTTCGAAACAGATTGTCCAATTTGTACACCAAGTGCATCCAGTTTTTTCCATAACCCTCTCATCTCTTTAAAAGTTTCGATGTGGGTGAAAATATGATGTCATGCCATGTTACAACCTTTTCAGAGTTCATTTGTACCGCTTTGCAAATTTAGGGTCATTTAGCTCAAAATAAATCATTAAATGCATGAAAAATATCAAATGAAGTCAGAAAGGGTTGAAAATTGATGATTTGCCTTTGAATGGTGCATATTGAATACACAAAAATTATGGAGTTAAAATAAGTTATTAAAAGTGAAATCCCTTTGTAATAGATGAGTTTTCGTCCAAAACCCTCATGCTTCGGAAGAGATTGTCGAATTTGTACACGAAGTGCATCTCGTTTTCGCCGTAACCCTCTCAACTCTTTAGAAGTTGCTATGTGGGTGAAATTATGATGTCATGCCAAGTTACAACCTTTTCAGAGTTCATTTGTATTGCTTTTCAAATTTAGGGTCATTTAGCGCAAAATAAATCATTAAATGCATGAAAAATTTCAAATGAAGTCAGAAAGGGTTGATGATGTGCCTTTGAATGGTGCATATTGAACACACAAAAAGTATGGAGTTCAAATAAGTTATGAAAAATGAAATCCTTTTGTAATAGATGAGTTTTCGTGCGAAACCCTCATACTTCGAAAGAGATTGTCCAATTTGTACACCAAGTGCATCCAGTTTTTGCCGTAACCCTTCCAACTCTTTAGAAGTTGCTATGTGGGTGAAATTATGATGTCATTCCAAGTTACAACCTTTTTAGAGTTCATTTGTACTGCTTTTCAAATTTAGGGTCATTTAGCACAAAATAAATAATTAAATGCATGAAAAATATCAAATGAAGTCAGAAAGGGTTCAAAATTGATGATGTGCCTTTGAATGGTGAATATTGAACACACAAAAAGGATGGAGTTAAAATAAGTTATTAAAAATGAAGTATCTGTGTAATAGATGAGTTTTTGTTCGAAACCCTCATACTTCGAAAGAGATAGTCCAATTTGTACACCAAGTGCATCCAGTTTTTGCCGTAACCCTCTCAACTCTTTAAAAGTTTCTATGTGGGTGAAATTATGATGTCATGCCACATTACAACATTTCCAGAGTTCATTTGTACAGCTTTTCAAATTTAGGTTCATTTAGCTCAAAATAAATCATTAAATGCATGAAAAATATCAAATGAAGTTAGAAAGGGTTGAAAATTGATGATTTCCCTTTGAATGGTGCATATTGAATACAAAAAAAGTATGGAGTTAAAATAAGTTATTAAAAATGAAATCCCTTTGTAATAGATGAGTTTTCGTCCAAAACCCTGATACTTCGAAAGAGATCGTCCAATTTGTACACATGGTGCATCCAGTTTTTGCCGTAACCCTCTCAACTCTTTAAAAGCTTCTATCTGGGTGAAATTATGATGTCGTGCCAAGTTACAACCTTTTCAGAGTTCATTTGTACTGCTTTTCGAATTTAGGGTCATTTAGCTCAAAATAAATCATTAAATGCATGAAAAATCTCAAATGAAGTCAGAAAGGGTTGAAAAGTGATGATGTGCCTTTGAATGGTGAATATTGCACACACAAAAAGTGTGGAGTTAAAATAAGTAATTAAAAATGAAATCCCTTTGTGATAGATGAGTTTTCGTCCGAAACCCTCATACTTCGAAAGAGATTGTCCAATTTGTACACCAAGTGCATCCAGTTTTTTCCGTAACCCTCTCATCTCTTTAAAAGTTTCTACGTGCGTGAAATTATGATTTCATGCCAAGTTACAACCTTTTCAGAGGTCATTTGTAACGCTTTGCAAATTTAGGGTCATTTAGCTCAAAATAAATCATTAAATGCATGAAAAATATCAAATGAAGTCAGAACGTGTTGAAATTTGATGATTTGCCTTTGAATCGTGCATATTGAATAAACAAAAATTATGGAGTTAAAATAAGTTATTAAAAATGAAATCCCTTTGTAATAGATGAGTTTTCGTCCAAAACCATCATACTTCGAAAGAGATTGTCCAATTTGTACACGAAGTGCATCTCGTTTTCGCCGTAACCCTCTCAACTCTTTAGAAGTTTCTACGTGGGTGAAATTATGATGTCATGCCAAGTTACAACCTTTTCAGAGTTCATTTGTAGTGCTTTTCAAATTTAGGGTCATTTATCTCAAAATAAATCATTAAATGCATGAAAAATCTCAAATGTAGTTAGAAAGGGTTGAAAATTGATGACGTGCCTTTGAATGGTGCATATTGAACACACAAAAAGTATGAAGTTAAAATAAGTTATGAAAAATGAAATCCCTTTGTAATAGATGAGTTTTCGTCCGAAACCCTCATACTTCGAAAGAGATTGTCCAATTTGTACACCAAGTGTATCCAGTTTTTGCCGTAACCCTATCAACTCTTTAAAAGTATCTATGTGGGTGAAATTATGATGGCATGCCACGTTACAACATTTCCAGAGTTCATTTGTACAGCTTTTCAAATTTAGGGTCATTTAGCTCAAAATAAATCATTAAATGCATGAAAAATGTCAAATGAAGTTAGAAAGGGTTGAAAATTGATGATTTTCCTTTGAATGGTGCATATTGAATACACAAAAAGTATTTAGTTGAAATAAGTTATTAAAAATGAAATCCCTTTGTAATAGATGAGTTTTCGTCCAAAACCCTCATACTTCGAAAGAGATTGTCCAATTTGTACACGAAGTGCATCTCGTTTTCGCTGTAACCCCCTCAACTCTTTAGAAGTTTCTATGTGGGTGAAATTATGATGTCATGCCAAGTTACAACCTTTTTAGAGTTCATTTGTAGTGGTTTTCAAATTTAGGGTCATTTAGCTCAAAATAAATCATTAAATGCATGAGAAATCTCAAATGAAGTCAGAAAGGGTTGAAAATTGATGACGTGCCTTTGAATGGTGCATATTGAACTTACAAAAAGTATGGAGTTAAAATAAGTTATGAAAAATAAAATCCCTTTGTAATAGATGAGTTTTCATCCGAAACCCTCACACTTCGAAAGAGATTGTCCAATTTGTACACCAAGCGCATCCAGTTTTTGCCGTAACCCTGCCAACTCTTTAGAACTTGCTATGTGGGTGAAATTATGATTTCATGCCATGTTACAATCTTTTCAGAGTTCATTTGTACTGCTTTTCCAATTTAGGGTCATTTAGCTCAAAATAAATCATTAAATGCATGAAAAATATCAAATGAAGTCAGAAAGGGTTGAAAAGTGATGATGTGCCTTTGAATGGTGAATATTGAACACGCAAAAAGTATGGAGTTAAAATAAGTTATTACAAATGAAATCCCTTTGTAATAGATGAGTTTTCGTCCGAAACCCTCATACTTCGAAAGAGATTGTCCAATTTGTACACCAAGTGCATCCAGTTTTTGCCGTAACCCTCTCAACTCTTTAAAAGTTTCTATGTGGGTGAAATTATGATGTCATGCCAAGTTACAACCTTTTCAAAGTTCATTTGTACTGCTTTTCAAATTTAGTGTCATTTAGCTCAAAATAAATCATTAAATGCATGAAAAATCTCAAATGAAGTCAGAAAGGGTTGAAAAGTCATGATGTGCCTTTGAATGGAGAACATTGCACACACAAAAAGTATGGAGTTAAAATAAGTAATTAAAAATGAACTCCCTTTGTAATAGATGAGTTTTCGTCCGAAACCCTCATACTTCGAAAGAGATTGTCCAATTTGTACACCAAGTGCATCCAGTTTTTTCTGTAACCCTCTCATCTCTTTAAAAGTTTCTATGTGGGTGAAAATATGATGTCATGCCATGTTACAACCTTTTCAGAGTTCATTTGTACCGCTTTGCAAATTTAGGGTCATTTAGCTCAAAATAAATCATTAAATGCATGAAAAATATCAAATGAAGTCAGAAAGGGTTGAAAATTGATGATTTCCTTTGAATGGTGCATATTGAAGGCACACAAATTATGGAGTTAAAATAAGTTATTAAAAGTGAAATCCTTTTGTAACAGATGAGTTTTCGTCCAAAACCCTCATGCTTCGAAAGAGATTGTCCAATTTGTACACGAAGTGCATCTCGTTTTTGCCGTAATCCTCTCAACTCTTTAGAAGTTGCTATGTGGGTGAAATTATGATGTCATTCCAAATTACAACCTTTTCAGAGTTCATTTGTACTGCTTTTCAAATTTAGGGTCATTTAGCTCAAAATAAAAAATTAAATGCATGAAAAATATCAAATGAAGTCAGAAAGGGCTCAAAATTGATGACGTGCCTTTGAATGGTGATTATTGAACACACAAAAAGGATGGAGTTAAAATAAGTTATTAAAAATGAAGTATCTATGTAATAGATGAGTTTTCGTTCGAAACCCTCACACTTCGAAAGAGATTGTCCAATTTGTACACCAAGTGCATCCAGTTTTTGCCGTAACCCTCTCAACTCTTTAAAAGTTTCTATGTGGGTGAAATTATGATGTCATGCCACGTTACAACATTTCCAGAGTTCATTTGTACAGCTTTTCAAATTTAGGGTCATTTAGCTCAAAATAAATCATTAAATGCATGAAAAATATCAAATGAAGTTAGAAAGGGTTGAAAATTGGTGATTTGCCTTTGAATGGTGCATATTGAATACACAAAAAGTATGGAGTTAAAATAAGTTATTAAAAATGAAATCCCTTTGTAATAGATGAGTTTTCGTCCAAAACCCTCATACTTCGAAAGAGATTGTCCAATTTTTACACGAAGTGCATCTCGTTTTCGCTGTAACCCTCTCAACTCTTTAGAAGTTTCTATGTGGGTGAAATTATGATGTCGTGCCAAGTTACAACCTTTTTAGAGTTCATTTGTAGTGCTTTTCAAATTTAGGGTCATTTAGCTGAAAATAAATCATTAAATGCATGAAAAATCTCAAATGAACTCAGAAAGGGTTAAAAATTGATGACGTGCCTTTGAATGGTGCATATTGAACATACAAAAAGTATGGAGTTAAAATAAGTTATGAAAAATAAAATCCCTTTGTAATAGATGAGTTTTCGTCCGAAACCCTCATACTTCGAAAGAGATTGTCCAATTTGTACACCAAGCGCATCCAGTTTTTGCCGTAACACTGCCAACTCTTTAGAAGTTGCTATGTGGGTGAAATTATGATTTCATGCCATGTTACAACCTTTTCAGAGTTCATTTGTACTGCGTTTCCAATTTAGGGTCATTTAGCTCAAAATAAATCATTAAATGCATTAAAAATATCAAATGAAGTAAGAAAGGGTTGAAAATTGATGACGTGCCTTTGAATGGTGCATATTGAACTTACAAAAAGTATGGAGTTAAAATAAGTTATGAAAAATAAAATCCCTTTGTAATAGATGAGTTTTCATCCGAAACCCTCACACTTCGAAAGAGATTGTCCAATTTGTACACCAAGCGCATCCAGTTTTTGCCGTAACCCTGCCAACTCTTTAGAACTTGCTATGTGGGTGAAATTATGATTTCATGCCATGTTACAATCTTTTCAGAGTTCATTTGTACTGCTTTTCCAATTTAGGGTCATTTAGCTCAAAATAAATCATTAAATGCATGAAAAATATCAAATGAAGTCAGAAAGGGTTGAAAAGTGATGATGTGCCTTTGAATGGTGAATATTGAACACGCAAAAAGTATGGAGTTAAAATAAGTTATTACAAATGAAATCCCTTTGTAATAGATGAGTTTTCGTCCGAAACCCTCATACTTCGAAAGAGATTGTCCAATTTGTACACCAAGTGCATCCAGTTTTTGCCGTAACCCTCTCAACTCTTTAAAAGTTTCTATGTGGGTGAAATTATGATGTCATGCCAAGTTACAACCTTTTCAAAGTTCATTTGTACTGCTTTTCAAATTTAGTGTCATTTAGCTCAAAATAAATCATTAAATGCATGAAAAATCTCAAATGAAGTCAGAAAGGGTTGAAAAGTCATGATGTGCCTTTGAATGGAGAACATTGCACACACAAAAAGTATGGAGTTAAAATAAGTAATTAAAAATGAACTCCCTTTGTAATAGATGAGTTTTCGTCCGAAACCCTCATACTTCGAAAGAGATTGTCCAATTTGTACACCAAGTGCATCCAGTTTTTTCTGTAACCCTCTCATCTCTTTAAAAGTTTCTATGTGGGTGAAAATATGATGTCATGCCATGTTACAACCTTTTCAGAGTTCATTTGTACCGCTTTGCAAATTTAGGGTCATTTAGCTCAAAATAAATCATTAAATGCATGAAAAATATCAAATGAAGTCAGAAAGGGTTGAAAATTGATGATTTCCTTTGAATGGTGCATATTGAAGGCACACAAATTATGGAGTTAAAATAAGTTATTAAAAGTGAAATCCTTTTGTAACAGATGAGTTTTCGTCCAAAACCCTCATGCTTCGAAAGAGATTGTCCAATTTGTACACGAAGTGCATCTCGTTTTTGCCGTAATCCTCTCAACTCTTTAGAAGTTGCTATGTGGGTGAAATTATGATGTCATTCCAAATTACAACCTTTTCAGAGTTCATTTGTACTGCTTTTCAAATTTAGGGTCATTTAGCTCAAAATAAAAAATTAAATGCATGAAAAATATCAAATGAAGTCAGAAAGGGCTCAAAATTGATGACGTGCCTTTGAATGGTGATTATTGAACACACAAAAAGGATGGAGTTAAAATAAGTTATTAAAAATGAAGTATCTATGTAATAGATGAGTTTTCGTTCGAAACCCTCACACTTCGAAAGAGATTGTCCAATTTGTACACCAAGTGCATCCAGTTTTTGCCGTAACCCTCTCAACTCTTTAAAAGTTTCTATGTGGGTGAAATTATGATGTCATGCCATGTTACAACATTTCCAGAGTTCATTTGTACAGCTTTTCAAATTTAGGGTCATTTAGCTCAAAATAAATCATTAAATGCATGAAAAATATCAAATGAAGTTAGAAAGGGTTGAAAATTGGTGATTTGCCTTTGAATGGTGCATATTGAATACACAAAAAGTATGGAGTTAAAATAAGTTATTAAAAATGAAATCCCTTTGTAATAGATGAGTTTTCGTCCAAAACCCTCATACTTCGAAAGAGATTGTCCAATTTTTACACGAAGTGCATCTCGTTTTCGCTGTAACCCTCTCAACTCTTTAGAAGTTTCTATGTGGGTGAAATTATGATGTCGTGCCAAGTTACAACCTTTTTAGAGTTCATTTGTAGTGCTTTTCAAATTTAGGGTCATTTAGCTGAAAATAAATCATTAAATGCATGAAAAATCTCAAATGAACTCAGAAAGGGTTAAAAATTGATGACGTGCCTTTGAATGGTGCATATTGAACATAAAAAAAGTATGGAGTTAAAATAAGTTATGAAAAATAAAATCCCTTTGTAATAGATGAGTTTTCGTCCGAAACCCTCATACTTCGAAAGAGATTGTCCAATTTGTACACCAAGCGCATCCAGTTTTTGCCGTAACACTGCCAACTCTTTAGAAGTTGCTATGTGGGTGAAATTATGATTTCATGCCATGTTACAACCTTTTCAGAGTTCATTTGTACTGCGTTTCCAATTTAGGGTCATTTAGCTCAAAATAAATCATTAAATGCATTAAAAATATCAAATGAAGTAAGAAAGGGTTGAAAATTGATGATGTGCCTTTGTATGGTGAATATTGAACACACAAAAATTATGGAGTTAATATAAGTTATTAAAAATGAAGTATCTTTGTAAAAGATGAGTTTTCGTTCGAAACCCTCATACTTCGAAAGAGATTGTCCAACTTGTGCACCAAGTGCATCCAGTTTTTGCCGTAACCCTCTCAACTCTTTAAAAGTTTCTATGTGGGTGAAATTATGATGTCATGCCACGTTACAACATTTCCAGAGTTCATTTGGACAGCTTTTCAAATTTAGGGTCATTTAGCTCAAAATAAATCATTATATGCATGAAAAATATCAAATGAAGTCAGAAAGGGTTGAAAATTGATGATGTGGCTTTGAATGGTGAATATTGAACACACAAAAATTATGGAGTTAAAATAAGTTATTAAAAATGAAGTATCTTTGTAAAAGATGAGTTTTTGTTCGAAACCCTCATACTTCGAAAGAGATTGTCCAACTTGTACACCAAGTGCATCCAGTTTTTGCCGTAACCCTCTCAACTCTTTAGAAGTTACTATGTGGGTGAAATTATGATGTCATTCCATGTTACAACATTTCCAGAGTTCCTTTGTACACCTTTTCAAATTTAGCGTCATTTAGCTCAAAATAAATCATTAAATGCATGAAAAATATCAAATGAAGTCAGAAAGGGTTGAAAATTGATAATTTCCCTTTGAATGGTGCATATTGAACATACAAAATGTATGGAGTTAAAATATGTTATGAAAAATAAAATCCTTTTGTAATAGATGAGTTTTCATCCGAAACCCTCACACTTCGAAAGAGATTGTCCAATTTGTACACCAAGCGCATCCAGTTTTTGCCGTAACCCTGCCAACTCTTTAGAAGTTGCTATGTGGGTGAAATTATGATTTCATGCCATGTTACAACTTTTTCAGAGTTCATTTGTACTGCGTTTCCAATTTAGGGTCATTTAGCTCAAAATAAATCATTAAATGCATGAAAAATATCAAATGAAGTCAGAAAGGGTTGAAAATCGATGATGTGCCTTTGTATGGTGAATATTGAACACACAAAAATTATGGAGTTAAAATAAGTTATTAAAAATGAAGTATCTTTGTAAAAGATGAGTTTTCGTTCGAAACCCTCATACTTCGAAAGAGATTGTCCAACTTGTGCACCAAATGCATCCAGTTTTTGCCATAACCCTCTCAACTCTTTAAAAGTTTCTATGTGGGTGAAATTATGATGTCATGCCACGTTACAACATTTCCAGAGTTCATTTGGACAGCTTTTCAAATTTAGGGTCATTTAGCTCAAAATAAATCATTATATGCACGAAAAATATCAAATGAAGTCAGAAAGGGTTGAAAATTGATGATGTGGCTTTGAATGGTGAATATTGAACACACAAAAATTATGGAGTTAAAATAAGTTATTAAAAATGAAGTATCTTTGTAAAAGATGAGTTTTTGTTCGAAACCCTCATACTTCGAAAGAGATTGTCCAACTTGTACACCAAGTGCATCCAGATTTTGCCGTAACCCTCTCAACTCTTTAGAAGTTACTATGTGGGTGAAATTATGATGTCATGCCATGTTACAACATTTCCAGAGTTCCTTTGTACACCTTTTCAAATTTAGCGTCATTTAGCTCAAAATAAATCATTAAATGCATGAAAAATATCAAATGAAGTCAGAAAGGGTTGAAAATTGATAATTTGCCTTTGAATGGTGCATATTGAACATACAAAAAGTATGGAATTAAAATATGTTATGAAAAATAAAATCCCTTTGTAATAGATGAGTTTTCATCCGAAACCCTCACACTTCGAAAGAGATTGTCCAATTTGTACACCAAGCGCATCCAGTTTTTGCCGTAACCCTGCCAACTCTTTAGAAGTTGCTATGTGGGTGAAATTATGATTTCATGCCATGTTACAACCTTTTAAGAGTTCATTTGTACTGTGTTTCCAATTTAGGGTCATTTAGCTCAAAATAAATCATTAAATGCATGAAAAATATCAAATGAAGTCAGAAAGGGTTGAAAATTGATGATGTGCCTTTGTATGGTGAATATTGAACACACAAAAATTATGGAGTTAAAATAAGTTATTAAAAATGAAGTATCTTTGTAAAAGATGAGTTTTCGTTCGAAACCCTCATACTTCGAAAGAGATTGTCCAACTTGTGCACCAAGTGCATCCAGTTTTTGCCGTAACCCTCTCAACTCTTTAAAAGTTTCTATGTGGGTGAAATTATGATGTCATGCCACGTTACAACATTTCCAGAGTTCATTTGGACAGCTTTTCAAATTTAGGGTCATTTAGCTCAAAATAAATCATTATATGCATGAAAAATATCAAATGAAGTCAGAAAGGGTTGAAAATTGATGATGTGGCTTTGAATGGTGAATATTGAACACACAAAAATTATGGAGTTAAAATAAGTTATTAAAAATAAAGTATCTTTGTAAAAGATGAGTTTTTGTTCGAAACCCTCATACTTCGAAAGAGATTGTCCAACTCGTACACCAAGTGCATCCAGTTTTTGCCGTAACCCTCTCAAATCTTTAGAAGTTACTATGTCGGTGAAATTATGATGTCATGCCATGTTACAACATTTCCAGAGTTCCTTTGTACACCTTTTCAAATTTAGCGTCATTTAGCTCAAAATAAATCATTAAATGCATGAAAAATATCAAATGAAGTCAGAAAGGGTTGAAAATTGATAATTTGCCTTTGAATGGTGCATATTGAACATACAAAAAGTATGGAGTTAAAATATGTTATGAAAAATAAAATCCCTTTGTAATAGATGAGTTTTCATCCGAAACCCTCACACTTCGAAAGAGATTGTCCAATTTGTACACCAAGCGCATCCAGTTTTTGCCGTAACCCTGCCAACTCTTTAGAAGTTGCTATGTTGGTGAAATTATGATTTCATGCCATGTTACAACCTTTTCAGAGTTCATTTGTACTGCGTTTCCAATTTAGGGTCATTTAGCTCAAAATAAATCATTAAATGCATGAAAAATATCAAATGAAGTCAGAAAGGGTTGAAAATTGATGATGTGCCTTTGTATGGTGAATATTGAACACACAAAAATTATGGAGTTAAAATAAGTTATTAAAAATGAAGTATCTTTGTAAAAGATGAGTCTTCGTTCGAAACCCTCATACTTCGAAAGAGATTGTCCAACTTGTGCACCAAGTGCATCCAGTTTTTGCCGTAACCCTCTCAACTCTTTAAAAGTTTCTATGTGGGTGAAATTATCATGTCATGCCACGTTACAACATTTCCAGAGTTCATTTGTACAGCTTTTCAAATTTAGGGTCATTTAGCTCAAAATAAATCATTATATGCATGAAAAATATCAAATGAAGTCAGAAAGGGTTGAAAATTGATGATGTGCCTTTGAATGGTGAATATTGAACACACAAAAATTATGGAGTTAAAATAAGTTATTAAAAATGAAGTATCTTTGTAAAAGATGAGTTTTTGTTTGAAACCCTCATACTTCGAAAGAGATTGTCCAACTTGTACACCAAGTGCATCCAGTTTTTGCCGTAACCCTCTCAACTCTTTAAAAGTTACTATGTGGGTGAAATTATGATGTCATGCCACGTTACAACATTTCCAGAGTTCCTTTGTACACCTTTTCAAATTTAGCGTCATTTAGCTCAAAATAAATCATTAAATGCATGAAAAATATCAAATGAAGTTAGAAAGGGTTGAAAATTGATAATTTTCCTTTGAATGGTGCATATTGAATACACAAAAAGTATGGAGTTAAAATAAGTTATTAAAAATGAAATCCCTTTGTAATAGATGAGTTTTCGTCCAAAACCCTCATACTTCGAAAGAGATTGTCCAATTTGTACACCAAGTGCATCGAGTTTTTGCCGTAACCCCGCTAACTCTGTACAAGTTGCTATGTGGGTGAAATTATGTTTTCATGCCATGTTACAACCTTTTGAGAGTTCATTTGTACTGCTTTTCAAATTTAGGGTCATTTAGCTCAACATAAATCATTAAATGCATGAAAAATATCAAATGAAGTCAGAAAGGGTTGAAAATTGATGATGTGCCATTGAATGGTGAATACTGAACACACAAAAAGTATGGAGTTAAAATAAGTTATTAAAAATGAAGTATCTTTGTAAAAGATGAGTTTTCGTTCGAAACCCTCATACTTCGAAAGAGATTGTCCAACTTGTGCACCAAGTGCATCCAGTTTTTGCCGTAACCCTCTCAACTCTTTAAAAGTTTCTATGTGGGTGAAATTATCATGTCATGCCACGTTACAACATTTCCAGAGTTCATTTGTACAGCTTTTCAAATTTAGGGTCATTTAGCTCAAAATAAATCATTATATGCATGAAAAATATCAAATGAAGTCAGAAAGGGTTGAAAATTGATGATGTGCCTTTGAATGGTGAATATTGAACACACAAAAATTATGGAGTTAAAATAAGTTATTAAAAATGAAGTATCTTTGTAAAAGATGAGTTTTTGTTCGAAACCCTCATACTTCGAAAGAGATTGTCCAACTTGTACACCAAGTGCATCCAGTTTTTGCCGTAACCCTCTCAACTCTTTAAAAGTTACTATGTGGGTGAAATTATGATGTCATGCCACGTTACAACATTTCGAGAGTTCCTTTGTACACCTTTTCAAATTTAGCGTCATTTAGCTCAAAATAAATCATTAAATGCATGAAAAATATCAAATGAAGTTAGAAAGGGTTGAAAATTGATAATTTTCCTTTGAATGGTGCATATTGAATACACAAAAAGTATGGAGTTAAAATAAGTTATTAAAAATGAAATCCTTTTGTAATAGATGAGTTTTCGTCCAAAACCCTCATACTTCGAAAGAGATTGTCCAATTTGTACACCAAGTGCATCCAGTTTTTGCCGTAACCCCGCTAACTCTGTACAAGTTGCTATGTGGGTGAAATTATGTTTTCATGCCATGTTACAACCTTTTGAGTGTTCATTTGTACTGCTTTTCAAATTTAGGGTCATTTAGCTCAACATAAATCATTAAATGCATGAAAAATATCAAATGAAGTCAGAAAGGGTTGAAAATTGATGATGTGCCATTGAATGGTGAATATTGAACACACAAAAAGTATGGAGTTAAAATAAGTTATTAAAAATGAAGTATCTTTGTAAAAGATGAGTTTTCGTTCGAAACCCTCATACTTCGAAAGAGATTGTCCAACTTGTGCACCAAGTGCATCCAGTTTTTGCCATAACCCTCTCAACTCTTTAAAAGTTTCTATGTGGGTGAAATTATCATGTCATGCCACGTTACAACATTTCCAGAGTTCATTTGTACAGCTTTTCAAATTTAGGGTCATTTAGCTCAAAATAAATCATTATATGCATGAAAAATATCAAATGAAGTCAGAAAGGGTTGAAAATTGATGATGTGCCTTTGAATGGTGAATATTGAACACACAAAAATTATGGAGTTAAAATAAGTTATTAAAAATGAAGTATCTTTGTAAAAGATGAGTTTTTGTTCGAAACCCTCATACTTCGAAAGAGATTGTCCAACTTGTACACCAAGTGCATCCAGTTTTTGCCGTAACCCTCTCAACTCTTTAAAAGTTACTATGTGGGTGAAATTATGATGTCATGCCACGTTACAACATTTCCAGAGTTCCTTTGTACACCTTTTCAAATTTAGCGTCATTTAGCTCAAAATAAATCATTAAATGCATGAAAAATATCAAATGAAGTTAGAAAGGGTTGAAAATTGATAATTTGCCTTTGAATGGTGCATATTGAATACACAAAAAGTATGGAGTTAAAATAAGTTATTAAAAATGAAATCCCTTTGTAATAGATGAGTTTTCGTCCAAAACCCTCATACTTCGAAAGAGATTGTCCAATTTGTACACCAAGTGCATCCAGTTTTTGCCGTAACCCTGCTAACTCTGTACAAGTTGCTATGTGGGTGAAATTATGTTTTCATGCCATGTTACAACCTTTTGAGAGTTCATTTGTACTGCTTTTCAAATTTAGGGTCATTTAGCTCAACATAAATCATTAAATGCATGAAAAATATCAAATGAAGTCAGAAAGGGTTGAAAATTGATGATGTGCCATTGAATGGTGAATATTGAACACACAAAAAGTATGGAGTTAAAATAAGTTATTAAAAATGAAGTATCTTTGTAATAGATGAGTTTTCGTTCGAAACCCTCATACTTCGAAAGAGATTGTCCAATTTGTACACCAAGTGCATGTAGTTTTTGCCGTAACCCTCTCAACTCTTTAAAAGTTTCTATGTGGGTGAAATTATGATGTCATGCCACGTTACAACATTTCCAGAGTTCATTTGTACAGCTTTTCAAATTTAGGGTCATTTAGTTCAAAATAAATCATTAAATGCATGAAAAATATCAAATGAAGTTAGAAAGGGTTGAAAACTGATGATTTGCCTTTGAATGGTGCATATTGAATACACAAAAATTATGGAGTTAAAATAATTTATTAAAAATGAAACCCTTTGTAATAGATGAGTTTTCATCCAAAACCCTCATACTTCGAAAGAGATTGTCCAATTTGTACACGAAGTGCATTTCGTTTTCGCTGTAACCCTCTCCACTCTTTAGAAGATTCTATGTGGGTGAAATTATGATGTCATGCCAAGTTACAACCTTTTCAGAGTTCATTTGTAGTGCTTTTCAAATTTAGGGTCATTTAGCTCAAAATAAATCATTAAATGCATGAAAAATCTCAAATGAATTCAGAAAGGGTTGAAAATGGATGACGTGCCTTTGAATGGTGCATATTGAACATACACAAAGTATGGAGTTAAAATAAGTTATGAAAAATAAAATCCCTTCGTAATAGATGAGTTTTCGTCCGAAACCCTCATACTTCGAAAGAGATTGTCCAATTTGTACACCAAGCGCATCCAGTTTTTGCCGTAACCCTCCCAACTCTTTAGAAGTCGCTATGTGGGTGAAATTATGATTTCATGCCATGTTACAACCTTTTCAGAGTTCATTTGTACCACTTTTCCAATTTAGGGTCATTTAGCTCAAAATAAATCATTATATGCATGAAAAATATCAAATGAAGTCAGAAAGGGTTGAAAATTGATGATGTGCCTTTGAATGGTGAATATTGAACACACAAAAATTATGGAGTTAAAATAAGTTATTAAAAATGAAGTATCTTTGTAAAAGATGAGTTTTTGTTCGAAACCCTCATACTTCGAAAGAGATTGTCCAACTTGTACACCAAGTGCATCCAGTTTTTGCCGTAACCCTCTCAACTCTTTAAAAGTTTCTATGTGGGTGAAATTATGATGTCATGCCAAGTTACAACCTTTTCAGAGTTCATTTGTACTGCTTTTCGAATTTAGGGTCATTTAGCTCAAAATAAATCATTAAATGCATGAAAAATCTGAAATGAAGTCAGAAAGGGTTGAAAAGTGATGATGTGCCTTTGAATGGTGAATATTGCACACACAAAAACTATGGAGTTAAAATAAGTAATTAAAAATGAAATCCCTTTGTAATAGATGAGTTTTCGTCCGAAACCCTCATACTTCGAAAGAGATTGTCCAATTTGGACACCAAGTGCATCCAGTTTTTTCCGTAACCCTCTCATCTCTTTAAAAGTTTCTATGTGGGTGAAATTATGATTTCATGCCAAGTTACAACCTTTTCAGAGTTCATTTGTACTGCTTTGCAAATTTAGGGTCATTTAGCTCAAAATAAATAATTAAATGCATGAAAAATATCAAATGAAGTCAGAAAGTGTTGAAAATTGATGATTTGCCTTTGAATGGTGCATATTGAATACACAAAAATTATGGAGTTAAAATAAGTTATTAAAAATGAAATCCCTTTTTAATAGATGAGTTTTCGTCCAAAATCCTCATACTTCGAAAGAGATTGTCCAATTTGTACACGAAGTGCATCTCGTTTTCGCCGGAACCCTCTCAACTCTTTAGAAGTTTCTATGTGGGTGAAATTATGATGTCATGACAAGTTACAACCTTTTTAGAGTTCATTTGTACTGCTTTTCAAATTTAGGGTCATTTAGCTCAAAATAAATCATTAAATGCATGAAAAATCTCAAATGAAGTCAGAAAGGGTTGAAAATTGATGACGTGCCTTTGAATGGTGCATATTGAACACACAAAAAGTATGGAGTTAAAATAAGTTATGAAAAATGAAATCCCTTTGTAATAGATGAGTTTTCGTCCGAAACCCTCATACTTCGAAAGAGATTGTCCAATTTGTACACCAAGTGCATCCAGTTTTTGCCGTAACCCTGCTAACTCTGTACAAGTTGCTATGTGGGTGAAATTATGATGTCATGCCAAGTTACAACCTTTTGAGAGTTCATTTGTACTGCTTTTCAAATTTAGGGTCATTTAGCTCAAAATAAATCTTTATGTGCATGAAAAATATCAAATGAAGTCAGAAAGGGTTGAAAATTGATGATGTGCCTTTGAATGGTGAATATTGAACACACAAAAATTATGGAGTTAAAATAAGTTATTAAAAATGAAGTATCTTTGTAAAAGATGAGTTTTCGTTCGAAACCCTCATACTTCGAAAGAGATTGTCCAACTTGTACACCAAGTGCATCCAGTTTTTGCCGTAACCCTCTCAACTCTTTAAAAGTTTCTATGTGGGTGAAATTATGATGTCATGCCACGTTACAACATTTCCAGAGTTCACTTGTACAGCTTTTCAAATTTAGGGTCATTTAGCTCAAAATAAATCATTAAATGCATGAAAAATATCAAATGAAGTTAGAAAGGGTTGAAAATTGATTATTTTCCTTTGAATGGTACATATTGAATACACAAAAAGTATGGCGTTAAAATAAGTAATTAAAAATGAAATCCCTTTGTAATAGATGAGTTTTCGTCCAAAACCCTCATACTTCGAAAGAGATTGTCCAATTTTTACACGAAGTGCATCTCGTTTTCGCTGTAACCCTCTCAACTCTTTAGAAGTTTCTATGTGGGTGAAATTATGATGTCATGCCAGGTTACAACCTTTTTAGAGTTCATTTGTAGTGCTTTTCAAATTTAGGGTCATTTAGCTCAAAATAAATCATTAAATGCATGAAAAATCTCAAATGAAGTCAGAAAGGGTTGAAGATGATGTGCCTTTGAATGGTGAATATTGAACACACAAAAAGTATGGAGTTAAAATAAGTTATTAAAAATGAAGTATCTTTGTAATAGATGAGTTTTCGTTCGAAACCCTCATACTTCGAAAGAGATTGTCCAATTTGTACACCAAGTGCATCTAGTTTTTGCCGTAACCCTCTCAACTCTTTAAAAGTTTCTATGTGGGTGAAATTATGATGTCATGCCACGTTACAACATTTCCAGAGTTCATTTGTACAGCTTTTCAAATTTAGGGTCATTTAGTTCAAAATAAATCATTAAATGCATGAAAAATATCAAATGAAGTTGGAAAGGGTTGAAAATTGATGATTAGCCTTTGAATGGTACATATTGAATACACAAGAAGTATGGAGTTAAAATAAGTTATTAAAAATGAAACCCTTTGTAATAGATGAGTTTTCATCCAAAACCCTCATACTTCGAAAGAGATTGTCCAATTTATACACGAAGTGCATTTCGTTTTCGCTGTAACCCTCTCCACTCTATAGAAGTTTCTATGTGGGTGAAATTATGATGTCATGCCAAGTTACAACCTTTTCAGAGTTCATTTGTAGTGCTTTTCAAATTTAGGGTCATTTAGCTCAAAATAAATCATTAAATGCATGAAAAATCTCAAATGAATTCAGAAAGGGTTGAAAATGGATGACGTGCCTTTGAATGGTGCATATTGAACATACAAAAAGTATGGAGTTAAAATAAGTTATGAAAAATAAAATCCCTTCGTAATAGATGAGTTTTCGTCCGAAACCCTCATACTTCGAAAGAGATTGTCCAATTTGTACACCAAGCGCATCCAGTTTTTGCCGTAACCCTCCCAACTCTTTAGAAGTCGCTATGTGGGTGAAATTATGATTTCATGCCATGTTACAACCTTTTCAGAGTTCATTTGTACCGCTTTTCCAATTTATGGTCATTTAGCTCAAAATAAATCATTATATGCATGAAAAATATCAAATGAAGTCAGAAAGGGTTGAAAATTGATGATGTGCCTTTGAATGGTGAATATTGAACACACAAAAATTATGGAGTTAAAATAAGTTATTAAAAATGAAGTATCTTTGTAAAAGATGAGTTTTTGTTCGGAACCCTCATACTTCGAAAGAGATTGTCCAACTTGTACACCAAGTGCATCCAGTTTTTGCCGTAACGCTCTCAACTCTTTAAAAGTTTCTATGTGGGTGAAATTATGATGTCATGCCAAGTTACAACCTTTTCAGAGTTCATTTGTACTGCTTTTCGAATTTAGGGTCATTTAGCTCAAAATAAATCATTAAATGCATGAAAAATCTGAAATGAAGTCAGAAAGGGTTGAAAAGTGATGATGTGCCTTTGAATGGTGAATATTGCACACACAAAAAGTATGGAGTTAAAATAAGTAATTAAAAATGAAATCCCTTTGTAATAGATGAGTTTTCGTCCGAAACCCTCATACTTCGAAAGAGATTGTCCAATTTGTACACCAAGTGCATCCAGTTTTTTCCGTAACCCTCTCATCTCTTTAAAAGTTTCTATGTGGGTGAAATTATGATTTCATGCCAAGTTACAACCTTTTCAGAGTTCATTTGTACTGCTTTGCAAATTTAGGGTCATTTAGCTCAAAATAAATCATTAAATGCATGAAAAATATCAAATGAAGTCAGAAAGTGTTGAAAATTGATGATTTGCCTTTGAATGGTGCATATTGAATACACAAAAATTATGGAGTTAAAATAAGTTATTAAAAATGAAATCCCTTTTTAATAGATGAGTTTTCGTCCAAAACCCTCATACTTCGAAAGAGATTGTCCAATTTGTACACGAAGTGCATCTCGTTTTCGCCGGAACCCTCTCAACTCTTTAGAAGTTTCTATGTGGGTGAAATTATGATGTCATGACAAGTTACAACCTTTTTAGAGTTCATTTGTACTGCTTTTCAAATTTAGGGTCATTTAGCTCAAAATAAATCATTAAATGCATGAAAAATCTCAAATGAAGTCAGAAAGGGTTGAAAATTGATGACGTGCCTTTGAATGGTGCATATTGAACACACAAAAAGTATGGAGTTAAAATAAGTTATGAAAAATGAAATCCCTTTGTAATAGATGAGTTTTCGTCCGAAACCCTCATACTTCGAAAGAGATTGTCCAATTTGTACACCAAGTGCATCCAGTTTTTGCCGTAACCCTGCTAACTCTGTACAAGTTGCTATGTGGGTGAAATTATGATGTCATGCCAAGTTACAACCTTTTGAGAGTTCATTTGTACTGCTTTTCAAATTAAGGGTCATTTAGCTCAAAATAAATCATTATGTGCATGAAAAATATCAAATGAAGTCAGAAAGGGTTGAAAATTGATGATGTGCCTTTGAATGGTGAATATTGAACACACAAAAATTATGGAGTTAAAATAAGTTATTAAAAATGAAGTATCTTTGTAAAAGATGAGTTTTCGTTCGAAACCCTCATACTTCGAAAGAGATTGTCCAACTTGTACACCAAGTGCATCCAGTTTTTGCCGTAACCCTCTCAACTCTTTAAAAGTTTCTATGTGGGTGAAATTATGATGTCATGCCACGTTACAACATTTCCAGAGTTCACTTGTACAGCTTTTCAAATTTAGGGTCATTTAGCTCAAAATAAATCATTAAATGCATGAAAAATATCAAATGAAGTTAGAAAGGGTTGAAAATTGATTATTTTCCTTTGAATGGTACATATTGAATACACAAAAAGTATGGCGTTAAAATAAGTAATTAAAAATGAAATCCCTTTGTAATAGATGAGTTTTCGTCCAAAACCCTCATACTTCGAAAGAGATTGTCCAATTTTTACACGAAGTGCATCTCGTTTTCGCTGTAACCCTCTCAACTCTTTAGAAGTTTCTATGTGGGTGAAATTATGATGTCATGCCAAGTTACAACCTTTTTAGAGTTCATTTGTAGTGCTTTTCAAATTTAGGGTCATTTAGCTCAAAATAAATCATTAAATGCATGAAAAATCTCAAATGAAGTCAGAAAGGGTTGAAGATGATATGCCTTTGAATGGTGAATATTGAACACACAAAAAGTATGGAGTTAAAATAAGTTATTAAAAATGAAGTATCTTTGTAATAGATGAGTTTTCGTTCGAAACCCTCATACTTCGAAAGAGATTGTCCAATTTGTACACCAAGTGCATCTAGTTTTTGCCGTAACCCTCTCAACTCTTTAAAAGTTTCTATGTGGGTGAAATTATGATGTCATGCCACGTTACAACATTTCCAGAGTTCATTTGTACAGCTTTTCAAATTTAGGGTCATTTAGTTCAAAATAAGTCATTAAATGTATGAAAAATATCAAATGAAGTTAGAAAGGGTTGAAAATTGATGATTTGCCTTTGAATGGTGCATATTGAATACACAAAACGTATGGAGTTAAAATAAGTTATTAAAAATGAAACCCTTTGTAATAGATGAGTTTTCATCCAAAACCCTCATACTTCGAAAGAGATTGTCCAATTTATACACGAAGTGCATTTCGTTTTCGCTGTAACCCTCTCCACTCTTTAGAAGTTTCTATGTGGGTGAAATTATGATGTCATGCCAAGTTACAACCTTTTCAGAGTTCATTTGTAGTGCTTTTCAAATTTAGGGTCATTTAGCTCAAAATAAATCATTAAATGCATGAAAAATCTCAAATGAATTCAGAAAGGGTTGAAAATTGATGATGTGCCTTTGAATGGTGAATATTGAACACACAAAAATTATGGAGTTAAAATAAGTTATTAAAAATGAAGTATCTTTGTAAAAGATGAGTTTTTGTTCGAAACCCTCATACTTCGAAAGAGATTGTCCAACTTGTACACCAAGTGCATCCAGTTTTTGCCGTAACCCTCTCAACTCTTTAAAAGTTTCTATGTGGGTGAAATTATGATGTCATGCCACGTTACAACATTTCGAGAGTTCATTTGTACACCTTTTCAAATTTAGGGTCATTTAGCTCAAAATAAATCATTAAATGCATGAAAAATATCAAATGAAGTTAGAAAGGGTTGAAAATTGATGATTAGCCTTTGAATGGTACATATTGAATACACAAAAAGTATGGAGTTAAAATAAGTTATTAAAAATGAAATCCCTTTGTAATAGATGAGTTTTCGTCCAAAACCCTGATACTTCGAAAGAGATTGTCCAATTTGTACACCAAGTGCATCCAGTTTTTGCCGTAACCCTCTCAACTCTTTAAAAGCTTCTATGTGGGTGAAATTATGATGTCATGCCAAGTTACAACCTTTTCAGAGTTCATTTGTACTGCTTTTCGAATTTAGGGTCATTTAGCTCAAAATAAATCATTAAATGCATGAAAAATCTGAAATGAAGTCAGAAAGGGTTGAAAAGTAATGATGTGCCTTTGAATGGTGAATATTGCAGACACAAAAAGTATGGAGTTAAAATAAGTAATTAAAAATGAAATCCCTTTGTAATAGATGAGTTTTCGTCCGAAACCCTCATACTTCGAAAGAGATTGTCCAATATGTACACCAAGTGCAATCCAGTTTTTTCCGTAACCCTCTCATCTCTTTAAAAGTTTCTATGTGGGTGAAATTATGATTTCATGCCAAGTTACAACATTTTCAGAGTTCATTTGTACTGCTTTGCAAATTTAGGGTCATTTAGCTCAAAATAAATCATTAAATGCATGAAAAATATCAAATGAAGTCAGAAAGTATTGAAAATTGATGATTTGCCTTTGAGTGGTGCATATTGAATACACAAAAATTATGGAGTTAAAATAAGTTATTAAAAATGAAATCCCTTTTTAATAGATGAGTTTTCGTCCAAAACCCTCATACTTCGAAAGAGATTGTCCAATTTGTACATGAAGTGCATCTCATTTTCGCCGGAACCCTCTCAACTCTTTAGAAGTTTCTATGTGGGTGAAATTATGATGTCATGCCAAGTTACAACCTTTTTAGAGTTCATTTGTACTGCTTTTCAAATTTAGGGTCATTTAGCTCAAAATAAATCATTAAATGCATGAAAAATCTCAAATGAAGTCAGAAAGGGTTGAAAATTGATGACGTGCCTTTGAATGGTGCATATTGAACACACAAAAAGTATGGAGTTAAAATAAGTTATGAAAAATGAAATCCCTTTGTAATAGATGAGTTTTCGTCCGAAACCCTCATACTTCGAAAGAGATTGTCCAATTTGTACACCAAGTGCATCCAGTTTTTGCCGTAACCCTCTAACTCTGTACAAGTTGCTATGTGGGTGAAATTATGATGTCATGCCAAGTTACAACCTTTTGAGAGTTCATTTGTACTGCTTTTCAAATTTAGGGTCATTTAGCTCAAAATAAATCATTATGTGCATGAAAAATATCAAATGAAGTCAGAAAGGGTTGAAAATTGATGATGTGCCTTTGAATGGTGAATATTGAACACACAAAAATTATGGAGTTAAAATAAGTGATTAAAAATGAAGTATCTTTGTAAAAGATGAGTTTTCGTTCGAAACCCTCATACTTCGAAAGAGATTGTCCAACTTGTACACCAAGTGCATCCAGTTTTTGCCGTAACCCTCTCAACTCTTTAAAAGTTTCTATGTGGGTGAAATTAGGATGTCATGCCACGTTACAACATTTCCAGAGTTCACTTGTACAGCTTTTCAAATTTAGGGTCATTTAGCTCAAAATAAATCATTAAATGCTTGAAAAATATCAAATGAAGTTAGAAAGGGTTGAAAATTGATTATTTTCCTTTGAATGGTACATATTGAATACACAAAAAGTATGGCGTTAAAATAAGTAATTAAAAATGAAATCCCTTTGTAATAGATGAGTTTTCGTCCAAAACCCTCATACTTCGAAAGAGATTGTCCAATTTTTACACGAAGTGCATCTCGTTTTCGCTGTAACCCTCTCAACTCTTTAGAAGTTTCTATGTGGGTGAAATTATGATGTCATGCCAAGTTACAACCTTTTTAGAGTTCATTTGTAGTGCTTTTCAAATTTAGGGTCATTTAGCTCAAAATAAATCATTAAATGCATGAAAAATCTCAAATGAAGTCAGAAAGGGTTGAAGATGATGTGCCTTTGAATGGTGAATATTGAACACACAAAAAGTATGGAGTTAAAATAAGTTATTAAAAATGAAGTATCTTTGTAATAGATGAGTTTTCGTTCGAAACCCTCATACTTCGAAAGAGATTGTCCAATTTGTACACCAAGTGCATCTAGTTTTTGCCGTAACCCTCTCAACTCTTTAAAAGTTTCTATGTGGGTGAAATTATGATGTCATGCCACGTTACAACATTTCCAGAGTTCATTTGTACAGCTTTTCAAATTTAGGGTCATTTAGTTCAAAATAAATCATTAAATGCATGAAAAATATCAAATGAAGTTAGAAAGGGTTGAAAATTGATGATTTGCCTTTGAATGGTGCATATTGAATACACAAAACGTATGGAGTTAAAAAAAGTTATTAAAAATGAAACCCTTTGTAATAGATGAGTTTTCATCCAAAACCCTCATACTTAGAAAGAGATTGTCCAATTTGTACACGAAGTGCATTTCGTTTTCGCTGTAACCCTCTCCACTCTTTAGAAGTTTCTATGTGGGTGAAATTATGATGTCATGCCAAGTTACAACCTTTTCAGAGTTCATTTGTAGTGCTTTTCAAATTTAGGGTCATTTAGCTCAAAATAAATCATTAAATGCATGAAAAATCTCAAATGAATTCAGAAAGGGTTGAAAATGGATGACGTGCCTTTGAATGGTGCATATTGAACATACAAAAAGTATGGAGTTAAAATAAGTTATGAAAAATAAAATCCCTTCGTAATAGATGAGTTTTCGTCCGAAACCCTCATACTTCGAAAGAGATTGTCCAATTTGTACACCAAGCGCATCCTGTTTTTGCCGTAACCCTCCCAACTCTTTAGAAGTCGCTATGTGGGTGAAATTATGATTTCGTGCCATGTTACAACCTTTTCAGAGTTCATTTGTACCGCTTTTCCAATTTAGGGTCATTTAGCTCAAAATAAATCATTATATGCATGAAAAATATCAAATGAAGTCAGAAAGGGTTGAAAATTGATGATGTGCCTTTGAATGGTGAATATTGAACACACAAAAATTATGGAGTTAAAATAAGTTATTAAAAACGAAGTATCTTTGTAAAAGATGAGTTTTTGTTCGAAACCCTCATACTTCGAAAGAGATTGTCCAACTTGTACACCAAGTCCATCAGTTTTTGCCGTAACCCTCTCAACTCTTTAAAAGTTTCTATGTGGGTGAAATTATGATGTCGTGCCACGTTACAACATTTCCAGAGTTCATTTGTACAACTTTTCAAATTTAGGGTCATTTAGCTCAAAATAAATCATTAAATGCATGAAAAATATCAAATGAAGTTAGAAAGGGTTGAAAATTGATGATTAGCCTTTGAATGGTACATATTGAATACACAAAAAGTATGGAGTTAAAATAAGTTATTAAAAATGAAATCCCTTTGTAATAGATGAGTTTTCGTCCAAAACCCTCATACTTCGAAAGAGATTGTCCAATTTGTACACCAAGTGCATCCAGTTTTTGCTGTAACCCTCTCAACTCTTTAAAAGCTTCTATGTGGGTGAAATTATGATGTCATGCCAAGTTACAACCTTTTCAGAGTTCATTTGTACTGCTTTTCGAATTTAGGGTCATTTAGCTCAAAATAAATCATTAAATGCATGAAAAATCTCAAATGAATTCAGAAAGGGTTGAAAATGGATGACGTGCCTTTGAATGGTGCATATTGAACATACAAAAAGTATGGAGTTAAAATAAGTTATGAAAAATAAAATCCCTTCGTAATAGATGAGTTTTCGTCCGAAACCCTCATACTTCGAAAGAGATTGTCCAATTTGTACACCAAGCGCATCCAGTTTTTGCCGTAACCCTCCCAACTCTTTAGAAGTCGCTATGTGGGTGAAATTATGATTTCATGCCATGTTACAACCTTTTCAGAGTTCATTTGTACCGCTTTTCCAATTTAGGGTCATTTAGCTCAAAATAAATCATTATATGCATGAAAAATATCAAATGAAGTCAGAAAGGGTTGAAAATTGATGATGTGCCTTTGAATGGTGAATATTGAACACACAAAAATTATGGAGTTAAAATAAGTTATTAAAAATGAAGTATCTTTGTAAAAGATGAGTTTTTGTTCGAAACCCTCATACTTCGAAAGAGATTGTCCAACTTGTACACCAAGTCCATCAGTTTTTGCCGTAACCCTCTCAACTCTTTAAAAGTTTCTATGTGGGTGAAATTATGATGTCGTGCCACGTTACAACATTTCCAGAGTTCATTTGTACAACTTTTCAAATTTAGGGTCATTTAGCTCAAAATAAATCATTAAATGCATGAAAAATATCAAATGAAGTTAGAAAGGGTTGAAAATTGATGATTAGCCTTTGAATGGTACATATTGAATACACAAAAAGTATGGAGTTAAAATAAGTTATTAAAAATGAAATCCCTTTGTAATAGATGAGTTTTCGTCCGAAACCCTCATACTTCGAAAGAGATTGTCCAATTTGTACACCAAGTGCATCCAGTTTTTGCTGTAACCCTCTCAACTCTTTAAAAGCTTCTATGTGGGTGAAATTATGATGTCATGCCAAGTTACAACCTTTTCAGAGTTCATTTGTACTGCTTTTCGAATTTAGGGTCATTTAGCTCAAAATAAATCATTAAATGCATGAAAAATCTAAAATGAAGTCAGAAAGGGTTGAAAAGTGATGATGTGCCTTTGAATAGTGAATATTGCACACACAAAAAGTATGGAGTTAAAATAAGTAATTAAAAATGAAATCCCTTTGTAATAGATGAGTTTTCGTCCGAAACCCTCATACTTCGAAAGAGATTGTCCAATTTGTACACCAAGTGCATCGAGTTTTTTCCGTAACGCTCTCATCTCTTTAAAAGTTTCTATGTGGGTGAAATTATGATTTCATGCCAAGTTACAACCTTTTCAGAGTTCATTTGTACTGCTTTGCAAATTTAGGGTCATTTAGCTCAAAATAAATCATTAAATGCATGAAAAATATCAAATGAAGTCAGAAAGTGTTGAAAATTGATGATTTGCCTTTGAATGGTGCATATTGAATACACAAAAATTATGGAGTTAAAATAAGTTATTTAAAATGAAATCCCTTTTTAATAGATGAGTTTTCGTCCAAAACCCTCATACTTCGAAAGAGATTGTCCAATTTGTACACGAAGTGCATCTCGTTTTCGCCGTAACCCTCTCAACTCTTTAGAAGTTTCTATGTGGGTGAAATTATGATGTCATGCCAAGTTACAACCTTTTTAGAGTTCATTTGTACTGCTTTTCAAATTTAGGGTCATTTAGCTCAAAATAAATCATTAAATGCATGAAAAATCTCAAATGAAGTCAGAAAGGGTTGAAAATTGATGACGTGCCTTTGAATGGTGCATATTGAACACACAAAAAGTATGGAGTTAAAATAAGTTATGAAAAATGAAATCCCTTTGTAATAGATGAGTTTTCGTCCGAAACCCTCATACTTCGAAAGAGATTGTCCAATTTGTACACCAAGTGCATCCAGTTTTTGCCGTAACCCTACTAACTCTGTACAAGTTGCTATGTGGGTGAAATTATGATGTCATGCCAAGTTACAACCTTTTGAGAGTTCATTTGTACTGCTTTTCAAATTTAGGGTCATTTAGCTCAAAATAAATCATTATGTGCATGAAAAATATCAAATGAAGTCAGAAAGGGTTGAAAATTGATGATGTGCCTTTGAATGGTGAATATTGAACGCACAAAAATTATGGAGTTAAAATAAGTTATTAAAAATGAAGTATCTTTGTAAAAGATGAGTTTTCGTTCGAAACCCTCATACTTCGAAAGAGATTGTCCAACTTGTACACCAAGTGCATCCAGTTTTTGCCGTAACCCTCTCAACTCTTTAAAAGTTTCTATGTGGGTGAAATTATGATGTCATGCCACGTTACAACATTTCCAGAGTTCACTTGTACAGCTTTTCAAATTTAGGGTCATTTAGCTCAAAATAAATCATTAAATGCATGAAAAATATCAAATGAAGTTAGAAAGGGTTGAAAATTGATTATTTTCCTTTGAATGGTACATATTGAATACACAAAAAGTATGGCGTTAAAATAAGTAATTAAAAATGAAATCCCTTTGTAATAGATGAGTTTTCGTCCAAAACCCTCATACTTCGAAAGAGATTGTCCAATTTTTACACGAAGTGCATCTCGTTTTCGCTGTAACCCTCTCAACTCTTTAGAAGTTTCTATGTGGGTAAAATTATGATGTCATGCCAGGTTACAACCTTTTTAGAGTTCATTTGTAGTGCTTTTCAAATTTAGGGTCATTTAGCTCAAAATAAATCATTAAATGCATGAAAAATCTCAAATGAAGTCTGAAAGGGTTGAAGATGATGTGCCTTTGAATGGTGAGTATTGAACACACAAAAAGTATGGAGTTAAAATAAGTTATTAAAAATGAAGTATCTTTGTAATAGATGAGTTTTCGTTCGAAACCCTCATACTTCGAAAGAGATTGTCCAATTTGTACACCAAGTGCATCTAGTTTTTGCCGTAACCCTCTCAACTCCTTAAAAGCTTCTATGTGGGTGAAATTATGATGTCATGCCAAGTTACAACCTTTTCAGAGTTCATTTGTACTGCTTTTCAAATTTAGGGTCATTTAGCTCAAAATAAATCATTAAATGCATGAAAAATCTGAAATGAAGTCAGAAAGGGTTGAAAAGTGATGATGTGCCTTTGAATAGTGAATATTGCACACACAAAAAGTATGGAGTTAAAATAAGTAATTAAAAATGAAATCCCTTTGTAATAGATGAGTTTTCGTCCAAAACCCTCATACTTCGAAAGAGATTGTCCAATTTGTACACGAAGTGCATCTCGTTTTCGCCGTAACCCTCTCAACTCTTTAGAAGTTTCTATGTGGGTGAAATTATGATGTCATGCCAAGTTACAACCTTTTTAGAGTTCATTTGTACTGCTTTTCAAATTTAGGGTCATTTAGCTCAAAATAAATCATTAAATGCATGAAAAATCTCAAATGAAGTCAGAAAGGGTTGAAAATTGATGACGTGCCTTTGAATGGTGCATATTGAACACACAAAAAGTATGGAGTTAAAATAAGTTATGAAAAATGAAATCCCTTTGTAATAGATGAGTTTTCGTCCGAAACCCTCATACTTCGAAAGAGATTGTCCAATTTGTACACCAAGTGCATCCAGTTTTTGCCGTAACCCTACTAACTCTGTACAAGTTGCTATGTGGGTGAAATTATGATGTCATGCCAAGTTACAACCTTTTGAGAGTTCATTTGTACTGCTTTTCAAATTTAGGGTCATTTAGCTCAAAATAAATCATTATGTGCATGAAAAATATCAAATGAAGTCAGAAAGGGTTGAAAATTGATGATGTGCCTTTGAATGGTGAATATTGAACGCACAAAAATTATGGAGTTAAAATAAGTTATTAAAAATGAAGTATCTTTGTAAAAGATGAGTTTTCGTTCGAAACCCTCATACTTCGAAAGAGATTGTCCAACTTGTACACCAAGTGCATCCAGTTTTTGCCGTAACCCTCTCAACTCTTTAAAAGTTTCTATGTGGGTGAAATTATGATGTCATGCCACGTTACAACATTTCCAGAGTTCACTTGTACAGCTTTTCAAATTTAGGGTCATTTAGTTCAAAATAAATCATTAAATGCATGAAAAATATCAAATGAAGTTAGAAAGGGTTGAAAATTGATTATTTTCCTTTGAATGGTACATATTGAATACACAAAAAGTATGGCGTTAAAATAAGTAATTAAAAATGAAATCCCTTTGTAATAGATGAGTTTTCGTCCAAAACCCTCATACTTCGAAAGAGATTGTCCAATTTTTACACGAAGTGCATCTCGTTTTCGCTGTAACCCTCTCAACTCTTTAGAAGTTTCTATGTGGGCGAAATTATGATGTCATGCCAGGTTACAACCTTTTTAGAGTTCATTTGTAGTGCTTTTCAAATTTAGGGTCATTTAGCTCAAAATAAATCATTAAATGCATGAAAAATCTCAAATGAAGTCAGAAAGGGTTGAAGATGATGTGCCTTTGAATGGTGAATATTGAACACACAAAAAGTATGGAGTTAAAATAAGTTATTAAAAATGAAGTATCTTTGTAATAGATGAGTTTTCGTTCGAAACCCTCATACTTCGAAAGAGATTGTCCAATTTGTACACCAAGTGCATCTAGTTTTTGCCGTAACCCTCTCAACTCTTTAAAAGTTTCTATGTGGGTGAAATTATGATGTCATGCCACGTTACAACATTTCCAGAGTTCATTTGTACAGCTTTTCAAATTTAGGGTCATTTAGTTCAAAATAAATCATTAAATGCATGAAAAATATCAAATGAAGTTGGAAAGGGTTGAAAATTGATGATTAGCCTTTGAATGGTACATATTGAATACACAAGAAGTATGGAGTTAAAATAAGTTATTAAAAATGAAATCCCTTTGTAATAGATGAGTTTTCGTCCAAAACCCTCATACTTCGAAAGAGATTGTCCAATTTGTACACCAAGTGCATCCAGTTTTTGCCGTAACCCTCTCAACTCTTTAAAAGTTTCTATGTGGGTGAAATTATGATGTCATGCCACGTTATAACATTTCCAGAGTTCATTTGTACAGCTTTTCAAATTTAGGGTCATTTAGTTCAAAATAAATCATTAAATGCATGAAAAATATCAAATGAAGTTAGAAAGGGTTGAAAAGTGATGATTTGCCTTTGAATGGTGCATATTGAATACACAAAAAGTATGGAGTTAAAATAAGTTATTAAAAATGAAACCCTTTGTAATAGATGAGTTTTCATCCAAAACCCTCATACTTCGAAAGAGATTGTCCAATTTGTACACGAAGTGCATTTCGTTTTCGCTGTAACCCTCTCCACTCTTTAGAAGTTTCTATGTGGGTGAAATTATGATGTCATGCCAAGTTACAACCTTTTCAGAGTGCATTTGTAGTGCTTTTCAAATTTAGGGTCATTTAGCTCAAAATAAATCATTAAATGCATGAAAAATCTCAAATGAATTCAGAAAGGGTTGAAATTGGATGACGTGCCTTTGAATGGTGCATATTGAACATACAAAAAGTATGGAGTTAAAATAAGTTATGAAAAATAAAATCCCTTCGTAATAGATGAGTTTTCGTCCGAAACCCTCATACTTCGAAAGAGATTGTCCAATTTGTACACCAAGCGCATCCAGTTTTTGCCGTAACCCTCCCAACTCTTTAGAAGTCGCTATGTGGGTGAAATTATGATTTCATGCCATGTTACAACCTTTTCAGAGTTCATTTGTACCGCTTTTCCAATTTAGGGTCATTTAGCTCAAAATAAATCATTATATGCATGAAAAATATCAAATGAAGTCAGAAAGGGTTGAAAATTGATGATGTGCCTTTGAATGGTGAATATTGAACACACAAAAATTATGGAGTTAAAATAAGTTATTAAAAACGAAGTATCTTTGTAAAAGATGAGTTTTTGTTCGAAACCCTCTTACTTCGAAAGATATTGTCCAACTTGTACACCAAGTGCATCCAGTTTTTGCCGTAACCCTCTCAACTCTTTAAAAGTTTCTATGTGGGTGAAATTATGATGTCATGCCACGTTACAACATTTCCAGAGTTCATTTGTACAACTTTTCAAATTTAGGGTCATTTAGCTCAAAATAAATCATTAAATGCATGAAAAATATCAAATGAAGTTAGAAAGGGTTGAAAATTGATGATTAGCCTTTGAATGGTACATATTGAATACACAAAAAGTATGGAGTTAAAATAAGTTATTAAAAATGAAATCCCTTTGTAATAGATGAGTTTTCGTCCAAAACCCTCATACTTCGAAAGAGATTGTCCAATTTGTACACCAAGTGCATCCAGTTTTTGCCGTAACCCTCTCAACTCTTTAAAAGCTTCTATGTGTGTGAAATTATGATGTCATGCCAAGTTACAACCTTTTCAGAGTTCATTTGTACTGCTTTTCGAATTTAGGGTCATTTAGCTCAAAATAAATCATTAAATGCATGAAAAATCTGAAATGAAGTCAGAAAGGGTTGAAAAGTGATGATGTGCCTTTGAATAGTGAATATTGCACACACAAAAAGTATGGAGTTAAAATAAGTAATTAAAAATGAAATCCCTTTGTAATAGATGAGTTTTCGTCCAAAACCCTCATACTTCGAAAGAGATTGTCCAATTTGTACACGAAGTGCATCTCGTTTTCGCCGTAACCCTCTCAACTCTTTAGAAGTTTCTATGTGGGTGAAATTATGATGTCATGCCAAGTTACAACCTTTTTAGAGTTCATTTGTACTGCTTTTCAAATTTAGGGTCATTTAGCTCAAAATAAATCATTAAATGCATGAAAAATCTCAAATGAAGTCAGAAAGGGTTGAAAATTGATGACGTGCCTTTGAATGGTGCATATTGAACACACAAAAAGTATGGAGTTAAAATAAGTTATGAAAAATGAAATCCCTTTGTAATAGATGAGTTTTCGTCCGAAACCCTCATACTTCGAAAGAGATTGTCCAATTTGTACACCAAGTGCATCCAGTTTTTGCCGTAACCCTACTAACTCTGTACAAGTTGCTATGTGGGTGAAATTATGATGTCATGCCAAGTTACAACCTTTTGAGAGTTCATTTGTACTGCTTTTCAAATTTAGGGTCATTTAGCTCAAAATAAATCATTATGTGCATGAAAAATATCAAATGAAGTCAGAAAGGGTTGAAAATTGATGATGTGCCTTTGAATGGTGAATATTGAACGCACAAAAATTATGGAGTTAAAATAAGTTATTAAAAATGAAGTATCTTTGTAAAAGATGAGTTTTCGTTCGAAACCCTCATACTTCGAAAGAGATTGTCCAACTTGTACACCAAGTGCATCCAGTTTTTGCCGTAACCCTCTCAACTCTTTAAAAGTTTCTATGTGGGTGAAATTATGATGTCATGCCACGTTACAACATTTCCAGAGTTCACTTGTACAGCTTTTCAAATTTAGGGTCATTTAGTTCAAAATAAATCATTAAATGCATGAAAAATATCAAATGAAGTTAGAAAGGGTTGAAAATTGATTATTTTCCTTTGAATGGTACATATTGAATACACAAAAAGTATGGCGTTAAAATAAGTAATTAAAAATGAAATCCCTTTGTAATAGATGAGTTTTCGTCCAAAACCCTCATACTTCGAAAGAGATTGTCCAATTTTTACACGAAGTGCATCTCGTTTTCGCTGTAACCCTCTCAACTCTTTAGAAGTTTCTATGTGGGCGAAATTATGATGTCATGCCAGGTTACAACCTTTTTAGAGTTCATTTGTAGTGCTTTTCAAATTTAGGGTCATTTAGCTCAAAATAAATCATTAAATGCATGAAAAATCTCAAATGAAGTCAGAAAGGGTTGAAGATGATGTGCCTTTGAATGGTGAATATTGAACACACAAAAAGTATGGAGTTAAAATAAGTTATTAAAAATGAAGTATCTTTGTAATAGATGAGTTTTCGTTCGAAACCCTCATACTTCGAAAGAGATTGTCCAATTTGTACACCAAGTGCATCTAGTTTTTGCCGTAACCCTCTCAACTCTTTAAAAGTTTCTATGTGGGTGAAATTATGATGTCATGCCACGTTACAACATTTCCAGAGTTCATTTGTACAGCTTTTCAAATTTAGGGTCATTTAGTTCAAAATAAATCATTAAATGCATGAAAAATATCAAATGAAGTTGGAAAGGGTTGAAAATTGATGATTAGCCTTTGAATGGTACATATTGAATACACAAGAAGTATGGAGTTAAAATAAGTTATTAAAAATGAAATCCCTTTGTAATAGATGAGTTTTCGTCCAAAACCCTCATACTTCGAAAGAGATTGTCCAATTTGTACACCAAGTGCATCCAGTTTTTGCCGTAACCCTCTCAACTCTTTAAAAGTTTCTATGTGGGTGAAATTATGATGTCATGCCACGTTATAACATTTCCAGAGTTCATTTGTACAGCTTTTCAAATTTAGGGTCATTTAGTTCAAAATAAATCATTAAATGCATGAAAAATATCAAATGAAGTTAGAAAGGGTTGAAAAGTGATGATTTGCCTTTGAATGGTGCATATTGAATACACAAAAAGTATGGAGTTAAAATAAGTTATTAAAAATGAAACCCTTTGTAATAGATGAGTTTTCATCCAAAACCCTCATACTTCGAAAGAGATTGTCCAATTTGTACACGAAGTGCATTTCGTTTTCGCTGTAACCCTCTCCACTCTTTAGAAGTTTCTATGTGGGTGAAATTATGATGTCATGCCAAGTTACAACCTTTTCAGAGTGCATTTGTAGTGCTTTTCAAATTTAGGGTCATTTAGCTCAAAATAAATCATTAAACGCATGAAAAATCTCAAATGAATTCAGAAAGGGTTGAAAATGGATGACGTGCCTTTGAATGGTGCATATTGAACATACAAAAAGTATGGAGTTAAAATAAGTTATGAAAAATAAAATCCCTTCGTAATAGATGAGTTTTCGTCCGAAACCCTCATACTTCGAAAGAGATTGTCCAATTTGTACACCAAGCGCATCCAGTTTTTGCCGTAACCCTCCCAACTCTTTAGAAGTCGCTATGTGGGTGAAATTATGATTTCATGCCATGTTACAACCTTTTCAGAGTTCATTTGTACCGCTTTTCCAATTTAGGGTCATTTAGCTCAAAATAAATCATTATATGCATGAAAAATATCAAATGAAGTCAGAAAGGGTTGAAAATTGATGATGTGCCTTTGAATGGTGAATATTGAACACACAAAAATTATGGAGTTAAAATAAGTTATTAAAAACGAAGTATCTTTGTAAAAGATGAGTTTTTGTTCGAAACCCTCTTACTTCGAAAGAGATTGTCCAACTTGTACACCAAGTGCATCCAGTTTTTGCCGTAACCCTCTCAACTCTTTAAAAGTTTCTATGTGGGTGAAATTATGATGTCATGCCACGTTACAACATTTCCAGAGTTCATTTGTACAACTTTTCAAATTTAGGGTCATTTAGCTCAAAATAAATCATTAAATGCATGAAAAATATCAAATGAAGTTAGAAAGGGTTGAAAATTGATAATTAGCCTTTGAATGGTACATATTGAATACACAAAAAGTATGGAGTTAAAATAAGTTATTAAAAATGAAATCCCTTTGTAATAGATGAGTTTTCGTCCAAAACCCTCATACTTCGAAAGAGATTGTCCAATTTGTACACCAAGTGCATCCAGTTTTTGCCGTAACCCTCTCAACTCTTTAAAAGCTTCTATGTGGGTGAAATTATGATGTCATGCCAAGTTACAACCTTTTCAGAGTTCATTTGTACTGCTTTTCGAATTTAGGGTCATTTAGCTCAAAATAAATCATTAAATGCATGAAAAATCTGAAATGAAGTCAGAAAGGGTTGAAAAGTGATGATGTGCCTTTGAATAGTGAATATTGCACACACAAAAAGTATGGAGTTAAAATAAGTAATTAACAATGAAATCCCTTTGTAATAGATGAGTTTTCGTCCGAAACCCTCATACTTCGAAAGAGATTGTCCAATTTGTACACCAAGTGCATCCAGTTTTTGCCGTAACCCTCTCAACTCTTTAAAAGCTTCTATGTGGGTGAAATTATGATGTCATGCCAAGTTACAACCTTTTCAGAGTTCATTTGTACTGCTTTTCGAATTTAGGGTCATTTAGCTCAAAATAAATCATTAAATGCATGAAAAATCTGAAATGAAGTCAGAAAGGGTTGAAAAGTGATGATGTGCCTTTGAATAGTGAATATTGCACACACAAAAAGTATGGAGTTAAAATAAGTAATTAACAATGAAATCCCTTTGTAATAGATGAGTTTTCGTCCGAAACCCTCATACTTCGAAAGAGATTGTCCAATTTGTACACCAAGTGCATCCAGTTTTTGCCGTAACCCTCTCAACTCTTTAAAAGCTTCTATGTGGGTGAAATTATGATGTCATGCCAAGTTACAACCTTTTCAGAGTTCATTTGTACTGCTTTTCGAATTTAGGGTCATTTAGCTCAAAATAAATCATTAAATGCATGAAAAATCTGAAATGAAGTCAGAAAGGGTTGAAAAGTGATGATGTGCCTTTGAATAGTGAATATTGCACACACAAAAAGTATGGAGTTAAAATAAGTAATTAACAATGAAATCCCTTTGTAATAGATGAGTTTTCGTCCGAAACCCTCATACTTCGAAAGAGATTGTCCAATTTGTACACCAAGTGCATCCAGTTTTTTCCGTAACGCTCTCATCTCTTTAAAAGTTTCTATGTGGGTGAAATTATGATTTCATGCCAAGTTACAACCTTTTCAGAGTTCATTTGTACTGCTTTGCAAATTTAGGGTCATTTAGCTCAAAATAAATCATTAAATGCATGAAAAATATCAAATGAAGTCAGAAAGTGTTGAAAATTGATGATTTGCCTTTGAATGGTGCATATTGAATACACAAAAATTATGGAGTTAAAATAAGTTATTTAAAATGAAATCCCTTTTTAATAGATGAGTTTTAGTCCAAAACCCTCATACTTCGAAAGAGATTGTCCAATTTGTACACGAAGTGCATCTCGTTTTCGCCGTAACCCTCTCAACTCTTTAGAAGTTTCTATGTGGGTGAAGTTATGATGTCATGCCAAGTTACAACCTTTTTAGAGTTCATTTGTACTGCTTTTCAAATTTAGGGTCATTTAGCTCAAAATAAATCATTAAATGCATGAAAAATCTGAAATGAAGTCAGAAAGGGTTGAAAAGTGATGATGTGCCTTTGAATAGTGAATATTGCACACACAAAAAGTATGGAGTTAAAATAAGTAATTAAAAATGAAATCCCTTTGTAATAGATGAGTTTTCGTCCAAAACCCTCATACTTCGAAAGAGATTGTCCAATTTGTACACGAAGTGCATCTCGTTTTCGCCGTAACCCTCTCAACTCTTTAGAAGTTTCTATGTGGGTGAAATTATGATGTCATGCCAAGTTACAACCTTTTTAGAGTTCATTTGTACTGCTTTTCAAATTTAGGGTCATTTAGCTCAAAATAAATCATTAAATGCATGAAAAATCTCAAATGAAGTCAGAAAGGGTTGAAAATTGATGACGTGCCTTTGAATGGTGCATATTGAACACACAAAAAGTATGGAGTTAAAATAAGTTATGAAAAATGAAATCCCTTTGTAATAGATGAGTTTTCGTCCGAAACCCTCATACTTCGAAAGAGATTGTCCAATTTGTACACCAAGTGCATCCAGTTTTTGCCGTAACCCTCTCAACTCTTTAAAAGTTTCTATGTGGGTGAAATTATGATGTCATGCCACGTTACAACATTTCCAGAGTTCACTTGTACAGCTTTTCAAATTTAGGGTCATTTAGCTAAAAATAAATCATTAAATGCATGAAAAATATCAAAAGAAGTTAGAAAGGGTTGAAAATTGATTATTTTCCTTTGAATGGTACATATTGAATACACAAAAAGTATGGCGTTAAAATAAGTAATTAAAAATGAAATCCCTTTGTAATAGATGAGTTTTCGTCCAAAACCCTCATACTTCGGAAGAGATTGTCCAATTTTTACACGAAGTGCATCTCGTTTTTGCTGTAACCCTCTCAACTCTTTAGAAGTTTCTATGTGGGTGAAATTATGATGTCATGCCAAGTTACAACCTTTTTAGAGTTCATTTGTAGTGCTTTTCAAATTTAGGGTCATTTAGCTCAAAATAAATCATTAAATGCATGAAAAATCTCAAATGAAGTCAGAAAGGGTTGAAGATGATGTGCCTTTGAATGGTGAATATTGAACACACAAAAAGTATGGAGTTAAAATAAGTTATTAAAAATGAAGTATCTTTGTAATAGATGAGTTTTCGTTCGAAACCCTCATACTTCGAAAGAGATTGTCCAATTTGTACACCAAGTGCATCTAGTTTTTGCCGTAACCCTCTCAACTCTTTAAAAGTTTCTATGTGGGTGAAATTATGATGTCATGCCACGTTACAACATTTCCAGAGTTCATTTGTACAGCTTTTCAAATTTAGGGTCATTTAGTTCAAAATAAATCTTTCAATGCATGAAAAATATCAAATGAAGTTAGAAAGGGTTGAAAATTGATGATTTGCCTTTGAATGGTGCATATCGAATACACAAAAAGTATGGAGTTAAAATAAGTTATTAAAAATGAAACCCTTTGTAATAGATGAGTTTTCATCCAAAACCCTCATACTTCGAAAGAGATTGTCCAATTTGTACACGAAGTGCATTTCGTTTTCGCTGTAACCCTCTCCACTCTTTAGAAGTTTCTATGTGGGTGAAATTATGATGTCATGCCAAGTTACAACCTTTTCAGAGTTCATTTGTAGTGCTTTTCAAATTTAGGGTCATTTAGCTCAAAATAAATCATTAAATGCATGAAAAATCTCAAATGAATTCAGAAAGGGTTGAAAATGGATGACGTGCCTTTGAATGGTGCATATTGAACATACAAAAAGTATGGAGTTAAAATAAGTTATGAAAAATAAAATCCCTTCGTAATAGATGAGTTTTCGTCCGAAACCCTCATACTTCGAAAGAGATTGTCCAATTTGTACACCAAGCGCATCCAGTTTTTGCCGTAACCCTCCCAACTCTTTAGAAGTCGCTATGTGGGTGAAATTATGATTTCATGCCATGTTACAACCTTTTCAGAGTTCATTTGTACCGCTTTTCAAATTTAGGGTCATTTAGCTCAAAATAAATCATTATATGCATGAAAAATATCAAATGAAGTCAGAAAGGGTTGAAAATTGATGATGTGCCTTTGAATGGGGAATATTGAACACACAAAAATTATGTAGTTAAAATAAGTTATTAAAAATGAAGTATCTTTGTAAAAGATGAGTTTTTATTCGAAACCCTCATACTTCGAAAGAGATTGTCCAACTTGTACACCAAGTGCATCCAGTTTTTGCCGTAACCCTCTCAACTCTTTAAAAGGTTCTATGTGGGTGAAATTATGATGTCATGCCACGTTACAACATTTCTAGAGTTCATTTGTACAACTTTTCAAATTTAGGGTCATTTAGCTCAAAATAAATCATTAAATGCATGAAAAATATCAAATGAAGTTAGAAAGGGTTGAAAATTGATGATTAGCCTTTGAATGGTACATATTGAATACACAAAAAGTATGGAGTTAAAATAAGTTATTAAAATTGAAATCCCTTTGTAATAGATGAGTTTTCGTCCAAAACCCTCATACTTCGAAAGAGATTGTCCAATTTGTACACCAAGTGCATCCAGTTTTTTCCGTAACGCTCTCATCTCTTTAAAAGTTTCTATGTGGGTGAAATTATGATTTCATGCCAAGTTACAACCTTTTCAGAGTTCATTTGTACTGCTTTGCAAATTTAGGGTCATTTAGCTCAAAATAAATCATTAAATGCATGAAAAATATCAAATGAAGTCAGAAAGTGTTGAAAATTGATGATTTGCCTTTGAATGGTGCATATTGAATACACAAAAATTATGGAGTTAAAATAAGTTATTTAAAATGAAATCCCTTTTTAATAGATGAGTTTTCGTCCAAAACCCTCATACTTCGAAAGAGATTGTCCAATTTGTACACGAAGTGCATCTCGTTTTCGCCGTAACCCTCTCAACTCTTTAGAAGTTTCTATGTGGGTGAAGTTATGATGTCATGCCAAGTTACAACCTTTTTAGAGTTCATTTGTACTGCTTTTCAAATTTAGGGTCATTTAGCTCAAAATAAATCATTAAATGCATGAAAAATCTCAAATGAAGTCAGAAAGGGTTGAAAATTGATGACGTGCCTTTGAATGGTGCATATTGAACACACAAAAAGTATGGAGTTAAAATAAGTTATGAAAAATGAAATCCCTTTGTAATAGATGAGTTTTCGTCCGAAACCCTCATACTTCGAAAGAGATTGTCCAATTTGTACACCAAGTGCATCCAGTTTTTGCCGTAACCCTACTAACTCCGTACAAGTTGCTATGTGGGTGAAATTATGATGTCATGCCAAGTTACAACCTTTTGAGAGTTCATTTGTACTGCTTTTCAAATTTAGGGTCATTTAGCTCAAAATAAATCATTATGTGCATGAAAAATATCAAATGAAGTCAGAAAGGGTTGAAAATTGATGATGTGCCTTTGAATGGTGAATATTGAACGCACAAAAATTATGGAGTTAAAATAAGTTATTAAAAATGAAGTATCTTTGTAAAAGATGAGTTTTCGTTCGAAACCCTCATACTTCGAAAGAGATTGTCCAACTTGTACACCAAGTGCATCCAGTTTTTGCCGTAACCCTCTCAACTCTTTAAAAGTTTCTATGTGGGTGAAATTATGATGTCATGCCACGTTACAACATTTCCAGAGTTCACTTGTACAGCTTTTCAAATTTAGGGTCATTTAGCTCAAAATAAATCATTAAATGCATGAAAAATATCAAAAGAAGTTAGAAAGGGTTGAAAATTGATTATTTTCCTTTGAATGGTACATATTGAATACACAAAAAGTATGGCGTTAAAATAAGTAATTAAAAATGAAATCTCTTTGTAATAGATGAGTTTTCGTCCAAAACCCTCATACTTCGAAAGAGATTGTCCAATTTTTACACGAAGTGCATCTCGTTTTCGCTGTAACCCTCTCAACTCTTTAGAAGTTTCTATGTGGGTGAAATTATGATGTCATGCCAAGTTACAACCTTTTTAGAGTTCATTTGTAGTGCTTTTCAAATTTAGGGTCATTTAGCTCAAAATAAATCATTAAATGCATGAAAAATCTCAAATGAAGTCAGAAAGGGTTGAAGATGATGTGCCTTTGAATGGTGAATATTGAACACACAAAAAGTATGGAGTTAAAATAAGTTATTAAAAATGAAGTTTCTTTGTAATAGATGAGTTTTCGTTCGAAACCCTCATACTTCGAAAGAGATTGTCCAATTTGTACACCAAGTGCATCTAGTTTTTGCCGTAACCCTCTCAACTCTTTAAAAGTTTCTATGTGGGTGAAATTATGATGTCATGCCACGTTACAACATTTCTAGAGTTCGTTTGTACAGCTTTTCAAATTTAGGGTCATTTAGTTCAAAATAAATCATTCAATGCATGAAAAATATCAAATGAAGTTAGAAAGGGTTGAAAATTGATGATTTGCCTTTGAATGGTGCATATTGAATACACAAAAAGTATGGAGTTAAAATAAGTTATTAAAAATGAAACCCTTTGTAATAGATGAGTTTTCATCCAAAACCCTCATACTTCGAAAGAGATTGTCCAATTTGTACACGAAGTGCATTTCGTTTTCGCTGTAACCCTCTCCACTCTTTAGAAGTTTCTATGTGGGTGAAATTATGATGTCATGCCAAGTTACAACCTTTTCAGAGTTCATTTGTAGTGCTTTTCAAATTTAGGGTCATTTAGCTCAAAATAAATCATTAAATGCATGAAAAATCTCAAATGAATTCAGAAAGGGTTGAAAATGGATGACGTGCCTTTGAATGGTGCATATTGAACATACAAAAAGTATGGAGTTAAAATAAGTTATGAAAAATAAAATCCCTTCGTAATAGATGAGTTTTCGTCCGAAACCCTCATACTTCGAAAGAGATTGTCCAATTTGTACACCAAGCGCATCCAGTTTTTGCCGTAACCCTCCCAACTCTTTAGAAGTCGCTATGTGGGTGAAATTATGATTTCATGCCATGTTACAACCTTTTCAGAGTTCATTTGTACCGCTTTTCAAATTTAGGGTCATTTAGCTCAAAATAAATCATTATATGCATGAAAAATATCAAATGAAGTCAGAAAGGGTTGAAAATTGATGATGTGCCTTTGAATGGGGAATATTGAACACACAAAAATTATGGAGTTAAAATAAGTTATTAAAAATGAAGTATCGTTGTAAAAGATGAGTTTTTATTCGAAACCCTCATACTTCGAAAGAGATTGTCCAACTTGTACACCAAGTGCATCCAGTTTTTGCCGCAACCCTCTCAACTCTTTAAAAGTTTCTATGTGGGTGAAATTATGATGTCATGCCACGTTACAACATTTCCAGAGTTCATTTGTACAACTTTTCAAATTTAGGGTCATTTAGCTCAAAATAAATCATTAAATGCATGAAAAATATCAAATGAAGTTAGAAAGGGTTGAAAATTGATGATTAGCCTTTGAATGGTACATATTGAATACACAAAAAGTATGGAGTTAAAATAAGTTATTAAAAATGAAATCCCTTTGTAATAGATGAGTTTTCGTCCAAAACCCTCATACTTCGAAAGAGATTGTCCAATTTGTACACCAAGTGCATCCAGTTTTTGCCGTAACCCTCTCAACTCTTTAAAAGCTTCTATGTGGGTGAAATTATGATGTCATGCCAAGTTACAACCTTTTCAGAGTTCATTTGTACTGCTTTTCGAATTTAGGGTCATTTAGCTCAAAATAAATCATTAAATGCATGAAAAATCTGAAATGAAGTTAGAAAGGGTTGAAAAGTGATGATGTGCCTTTGAATGGTGAATATTGCACACACAAAAAGTATGGAGTTAAAATAAGTAATTAAAAATGAAATCCCTTGTAATAGATGAGTTTTCGTCCGAAACCCTCATACTTCGAAAGAGATTGTCCAATTTGTACACCAAGTGCATCCAGTTTTTTCCGTAACCCTCTCATCTCTTTAAAAGTTTCTATGTGGGTGAAATTATGATTTCATGCCAAGTTACAACATTTTCAGAGTTCATTTGTACTGCTTTGCAAATTTAGGGTCATTTAGCTCAAAATAAATCATTAAATGCATGAAAAATATCAAATGAAGTCAGAAAGTGTTGAAAATTGATGATTTGCCTTTGAATGGTGCATATTGAATACACAAAAATTATGGAGTTAAAATAAGTTATTAAAAATGAAATCCGTTTTTAATAGATGAGTTTTCGTCCAAAACCCTCATACTTCGAAAGAGATTGTCCAATTTGTACACGAAGTGCATCTCGTTTTCGCCGTAACCCTCTCAACTCTTTAGAAGTTTCTATGTGTGTGAAATTATGATGTCATGCCAAGTTACAACCTTTTTAGAGTTCATTTGTACTGCTTTTCAAATTTAGGGTCATTTAGCTCAAAATAAATCATTAAATGCATGAAAAATCTCAAATGAAGTCAGAAAGGGTTGAAAATTGATGACGTGCCTTTGAATGGTGCATATTGAACACACAAAAAGTATGCAGTTAAAATAAGTTATGAAAAATGAAATCCCTTTGTAATAGATGAGTTTTCGTCCGAAACCCTCATACTTCGAAAGAGATTGTCCAATTTGTACACCAAGTACATCCAGTTTTTGCCGTAACCCTGCTAACTCTGTACAAGATGCTATGTGGGTGAAATTATGATGTCATGCCAAGATACAACCTTTTGAGAGATCATTTGTACTGCTTTTCAAATTTAGGGTCATTTAGCTCAAAATAAATCATTATGTGCATGAAAAATATCAAATGAAGTCAGAAAGGGTTGAAAATTGATGATGTGCCTTCGATTGGTGAATATTGAACACACAAAAATTATGGAGTTAAAATAAGTTATTAAAAATGAAGTATCTTTGTAAAAGATGAGTTTTCGGTCGAAACCCTCATACTTCGAAAGAGATTGTCCAACTTGTACACCAAGTGCATCCAGTTTTTGCCGTAACCCTCTCAACTCTTTAAAAGTTTCTATGTGGGTGAAATTATGATGTCATGCCACGTTACAACATTTCCAGAGTTCACTTGTACAACTTTTCAAATTTAGGGTCATTTAGCTCAAAATAAATCATTAAATGCATGAAAAATATCAAATGAAGTTAGAAAGGGTTGAAAATTGATTATTTTCCTTTGAATGGTACATATTGAATACACAAAAAGTATGGCGTTAAAATAAGTAATTAAAAATGAAATCCCTTTGTAATAGATGAGTTTTCGTCCAAAACCCTCATACTTCGAAAGAGATTGGCCAATTTTTACACGAAGTGCATCTCGTTTTCGCTGTAACCCTCTCAACTCTTTAGAAGTTTCTATGTGGGTGAAATTATGATGTCATGCCAAGTTACAACCTTTTTAGAGTTCATTTGTAGTGCTTTTCAAATTTAGGGTCATTTAGCTCAAAATAAATCATTAAATGCATGAAAAATCTCAAATGAAGTCAGAAAGGGTTGAAGATGATGTGCCTTTGAATGGTGAATATTGAACACACAAAAAGTATGGAGTTAAAATAAGTTATTAAAAATGAAGTATCTTTGTAATATATGAGTTTTCGTTCGAAACCCTCATACTTCGAAAGAGATTGTCCAATTTGTACACCAAGTGCATCTAGTTTTTGCCGTAACCCTCTCAACTCTTTAAAAGTTTCTATGTGGGTGAAATTATGATGGCATGCCACGTTACAACATTTCCAGAGTTCATTTGTACAGCTTTTCAAATTTAGGGTCATTTAGCTCAAAATAAATCATTAAATGCATGAAAAATATCAAATGAAGTTAGAAAGGGTTGAAAATTGATGATTTGCCTTTGAATGGTGCATATTGAATACACAAAAAGTATGGAGTTAAAATAAGTTATTAAAAATGAAACCCTTTGTAATAGATGAGTTTTCATCCAAAACCCTCATACTTCGAAAGAGATTGTCCAATTTGTACACGAAGTGCATTTCGTTTTCGCTGTAACCCTCTCCACTCTTTAGAAGTTTCTATGTGGGTGAAATTATGATGTCATGCCAAGTTACAACCTTTTCAGAGTTCATTTGTAGTGCTTTTCAAATTTAGGGTCATTTAGCTCAAAATAAATCATTAAATGCATGAAAAATTTCAAATGAATTCAGAAAGGGTTGAAAATGGATGACGTGCCTTTGAATGGTGCATATTGAACATACAAAAAGTATGGAGTTAAAATAAGTTATGAAAAATAAAATCCCTTCGTAATAGATGAGTTTTCGTCCGAAACCCTCATACTTCGAAAGAGATTGTCCAATTTGTACACCAAGCGCATCCAGTTTTTGCCGTAACCCTCCCAACTCTTTAGAAGTCGCTATGTGGGTGAAATTATGATTTCATGCCATGTTACAACCTTTTCAGAGTTCATTTGTACCGCTTTTCCAATTTAGGGTCATTTAGCTCAAAATAAATCATTATATGCATGAAAAATATCAAATGAAGTCAGAAAGGGTTGAAAATTGATGATGTGCCTTTGAATGGTGAATATTGAACACACAAAAATTATGGAGTTAAAATAAGTTATTAAAAATGAAGTATCTTTGTAAAAGATGAGTTTTTGTTCGAAACCCTCATACTTCGAAAGAGATTGTCCAACTTGTACACCAAGTGCATCTAGTTTTTGTCGTAACCCTCTCAACTCTTTAAAAGTTTCTATGTGGGTGAAATTATGATGTCATGCCACGTTACAACATTTCCAGAGTTCATTTGTACAACTTTTCAAATTTAGGGTCATTTAGCTCAAAATAAATCATTAAATGCATGAAAAATATCAAATGAAGTTAGAGAGGGTTGAAAATTGATGATTAGCCTTTGAATGGTACATATTGAATACACAAAAAGTATGGAGTTAAAATAAGTTATTAAAAATGAAATCCCTTTGTAATAGATGAGTTTTCGTCCAAAACCCTCATACTTCGAAAGAGATTGTCCAATTTGTACACGAAGTGCATCTCGTTTTCGCTGTAACCCTCTCAACTCTTTCGAAGTCTCTATGTGGGTGAAATTATGATGTCATGCCAAGTTACAACCTTTTCAGAGTTCATTTGTACTGCTTCTCAAATTTAGGGTCATTTAGCTCAAAATAAATCATTAAATGCTTCAAAAATCTCAAATGAAGTCAGAAAGGGTTGAAAATTGATGACGTGCCTTTGAATGGTGCATATTGAACATACAAAAAGTATGGAGTTAAAATAAGTTATGAAAAATAAAATCCCTATGTAGTAGATGAGTTTTCGTCCGAAACCCTCATACTGCGAAAGAGATTGTCCAATTTGTACACCAAGCGCATCCAGTTTTTGCCGTAACCCTGCCAACTCTTTAGAAGTTGCTATGTGGGTGAAATTATGATTTCATGCCACGTTACAACCTTTTCAGAGTTCATTTGTACTACTTTTCCAATTTAGGGTCATTTACCTCAAAATAAATCATTAAATGCATGAAAAATATCAAATGAAGTCAGAAAGGGTTGAAAATTGATGATGTGCCTTTGAATGGTGAATATTGAACACACAAAAATTATGGAGTTAAAATAAGTTATTAAAAATGAAGTATATTTGTAAAAGATGATTTCGTTCGAAACCCTCACACTTCGAAAGAGATTGCCAATTTGTACACCAAGTGCATCTAGTTTTTGCCGTAACCCTCGCAACTCTTTATAAGTTTCTTTGTGGGTGAAATTATGATGTCATGCCACGTTACAACATTTCCAGAGTTCATTTGTACAACTTTTCAAATTTAGGGTCATTTAGCTCAAAATAAATCATTAAATGCTTGAAAAATATCAAATGAAGTTAGAAAGGGTTGAAAATTGATGATTTGTCTTTGAATGGTGCATATTGAATACAAAAAAAGTATGGAGTTAAAATAAGTTATTAAAAATGAAATCCCTTTGTAATAGATGAGTTTTCGTTTGAAACCCTCATACTTCGAAAGAGATTGTCCAATTTGTACACCAACTGCATCCAGTTTTTGTCGTAACCCTCTCAACTCTTTAAAAGTTTCTATGTGGGTGAAATTATGATGTCATGTCAAGTTACAACCTTTTCAGAGTTAATTTGTACTGCTTCTCAAATTTAGGGTCATTTAGCTCAAAATAAATCATTAAATGCATGAAAAATCTCAAATGAAGTCAGAAAGGGTTGAAAAGTGATGATGTGCCTTTGAATGGTGAATCTTGAACACACAAAAAGTATGGAGTTAAAACAAGTTATTAAAAATGAAATCCCTTTGTAATAGATGAGTTTTCGTCCGAAACCCTCATACTTCGAAAGAGATTGTCCAATTTGTACACCAAGTGCATCCAGTTTTTGCCGTAACCCTCTCAACTCTTTAAAAGTTTCTATGTGGGTGAAATTATGATGTCATGCCAAGTTGCATCCTTTCCAAAGTTCATTTGTACTGCTTTTCAAATTTAGGGTCATTTAGCTCAAAATAAATCATTAAATGCATGAAAAATCTCATATGAAGTCAGAAAGGGTTGAAAAGTGATGATGTGCCATTGAATGGTGAACATTGCACACACAAAAATTATGGAGTTAAAATAAGTAATTAAAAATGAAATCCCTTTGTAATAGATGAGTTTTCGTCCGAAACCCTCATACTTCGAAAGAGATTGTCCAATTTGTACACCAAGTGCATCCAGTTTTTTCCGTAACCCTCTCATCTCTTTAAAAGTTTCTATGTGGGTGAAATTATGATTTCATGCCAAGTTACAACCTTTTCAGAGTTCATTTGTACTGCTTTGCAAATTTAGGGTCATTTAGCTCAAAATAAATCATTAAATGCATGAAAAATATCAAATGAAGTCAAAAAGTGTTGAAAATTGATGATTTGCCATTGAATGGTGCATATTGAATACACAAAAATTATGGAGTTAAAATAAGTTATTAAAAATGAAATCCCTTTTTAATAGATGAGTTTTCGTCCAAAACCCTCATACTTCGAAAGAGATTGTCCAATTTGTACACGAAGTGCATGTCGTTTTCGCCGTAACCCTCTCAACTCTTTAGAAGTTTCTATGTGTATGAAATTATGATGTCATGCCAAGTTACAACCTTTTTAGAGTTCATTTCTACTGCTTTTCAAATTTAGGGTCATTTAGCTCAAAATAAATCATTAAATGCATGAAAAATCTCAAATGAAGTCAGAAAGGGTTGAAAATTGATGACGTGCCTTTGAATGGTGCATATTGAACACACAAAAAGTATGGAGTTAAAATAAGTTATGAAAAATGAAATCCCTTTGTAATAGATGAGTTTTCGTCCGAAACCCTCATACTTCGAAAGAGATTGTCCAATTTGTACACCAAGTGCATCCAGTTTTTGCCGTAACCCTACTAACTCTGTACAAGTTGCTATGTGGGTGAAATTATGATGTCATGCCAAGTTACAACCTTTTGAGAGTTCATTTGTACTGCTTTTCAAATTTAGGGTCATTTAGCTCAAAATAAATCATTATGTGCATGAAAAATATCAAATGAAGTCAGAAAGGGTTGAAAATTGATGATGTGCCTTTGAATGGTGAATATTGAACACACAAAAATTATGGAGTTAAAATAAGTTATTAAAAATGAAGTATCTTTGTAAAAGATGACTTTTCGTTCGAAACCCTCATACTTCGAAAGAGATTGTCCAACTTGTACACCAAGTGCATCCAGTTTTTGCCGTAACCCTCTCAACTCTCTAAAAGTTTCTATGTGGGTGAAATTATGATGTCATGCCACGCTACGACATTTCCAGAGTTCACTTGTACAGCTTTTCAAATTTAGGGTCATTTAGCTCAAAATAAATCATTAAATGCATGAAAAATATCAAATGAAGTTAGAAAGGGTTGAAAATTGATTATTTTCCTTTGAATGGTACATATTGAATACACAAAAAGTATGGCGTTAAAATAAGTATTAAAAATGAAATCCCTTTGTAATAGATGAGTTTTCGTCCAAAACCCTTATACTTCGAAAGAGATTGTCCAATTTTTACACGAAGTGCATCTCATTTTCGCTGTAACCCTCTCAACTCTTTAGAAGTTTCTATGTGGGTGAAATTATGATGTCATGCCAAGTTACAACCTTTTTAGAGTTCATTTGTAGTGCTTTTCAAATTTAGGGTCATTTAGCTCAATATAAATCATTAAATGCATGAAAAAACTCAAATGAAGTCAGAAAGGGTTGAAGATGATGTGCCTTTGAATGGTGAATATTGAACACACAAAAAGTATGGAGTTAAAATAAGTTATTAAAAATGAAGTATCTTTGTAATAGATGAGTTTTCGTTCGAAACCCTCATACTTCAAAAGAGATTGTCCAATTTGTACACCAAGTGCATCTAGTTTTTGCCGTAACCCTCTCAACTCTTTAAAAGTTTCTATGTGGGTGAAATTATGATGTCATGCCACGTTACAACATTTCCAGATTTAATTTGTACAGCTTTTCAAATTTAGGGTCATTTAGTTCAAAATAAATCATTAAATGCATGAAAAATATCAAATGAAGTTAGAAAGGGTTGAAAATTGATGATTTGCCTTTAAATGGTGCATATTGAATACAAAAAAAGTATGGAGTTAAAATAAGTTATTAAAAATGAAACCCTTTGTAATAGATGAGTTTTCATCCAAAACCCTCATACTTCGAAAGAGATTGTCCAATTTGTACACGAAGTGCATTTCGTTTTCGCTGTAACCCTCTCCACTCTTTAGAAGTTTCTATGTGGGTGAAATTATGATGTCATGCCAAGTTACAACCTTTTCAGAGTTCATTTGTAGTGCTTTTCAAATTTAGGGTCATTTAGCTCAAAATAAATCATTAAATGCATGAAAAATCTCAAATGAATTCAGAAAGGGTTGAAAATGGATGACGTGCCTTTGAATGGTGCATATTGAACATACAAAAAGTATGGAGTTAAAATAAGTTATGAAAAATAAAATCCCTTCGTAATAGATGAGTTTTCGTCCGAAACCCTCATACTTCGAAAGAGATTGTCCAATTTGTACACCAAGCGCATCCAGTTTTTGCCGTAACCCTCCCAACTCTTTAGAAGTCGCTATGTGGGTGAAATTATGATTTCATGCCATGTTACAACCTTTTCAGAGTTCATTTGTACCGCTTTTCCAATTTAGGGTCATTTAGCTCAAAATAAATCAATATATGCATGAAAAATATCAAATGAAGTCAGAAAGGGTTGAAAATTGATGATGTGCCTTTGAATGGTGAATATTGAACACACAAAAATTATGGAGTTAAAATAAGTTATTAAAAATGAAGTATCTTTGTAAAAGATGAGTTTTTGTTCGAAACCCTCATACTTCGAAAGAGATTGTCCAACTTGTACACCAAGTGCATCCAGTTTTTGCCGTAACCCTCTCAACTCTTTAAAAGTTTCTATGTGGGTGAAATTATGATGTCATGCCACGTTACAACATTTCCAGAGTTCATTTGTACAACTTTTCAAATTTAGGGTCATTTAGCTCAAAATAAATCATTAAATGCATGAAAAATATCAAATGAAGTTAGAAAGGGTTGAAAATTGATGATTAGCCTGTGAATGGTACATATTGAATACACAAAAAGTAAGGAGTTAAAATAAGTTATTAAAAATGAAATCCCTTTGTAATAGATGAGTTTTCGTCCAAAACCCTCATACTTCGAAAGAGATTGTCCAATTTGTACACGAAGTGCATCTCGTTTTCGCTGTAACCCTCTCAACTCTTTAGAAGTTTCTATGTGGGTGAAATTATGATGTCATGCCAAGTTACAACCTTTTCAGAGTTCATTTGTACTGCTTCTCAAATTTAGGGTCATTTAGCTCAAAATAAATCATTAAATGCATGAAAAATCTCAAATGAAGTCAGAAAGGGTTGAAAATTGATGACGTGCCTTTTAATGGTGCATATTGAACATACAAAAAGTATGGAGTTAAAATAAGTTATGAAAAATAAAATCCCTTTGTAGTAGATGAGTTTTCGTCCGAAACCCTCATACTGCGAAAGAGATTGTCCAATTTGTACACCAAGCGCATCCAGTTTTTCCCGTAACCCTGCCAACTCTTTAGAAGTTGCTATGTGGGTGAAGTTATGATTTCATGCCATGTTACAACCTTTTCAGAGTTCATTTGTACTGCTTTTCCAATTTAGGGTCATTTACCTCAAAATAAATCATTAAATGCATGAAAAATATCAAATGAAGTCAGAAAGGGTTGAAAATAGATGATGTGCCTTTGAATGGTGAATATTGAACACACAAAAATTATGGAGTTAAAATAAGTTATTAAAAATGAAGTATATTTGTAAATGATGAGTTTTCGTTCGAAACCCTCACACTTCGAAAGAGATTGCCAATTTGTACACCAAGTGCATCTAGTTTTTGCCGTAACCCTCGCAACTCTTTAAAAGTTTCTATGTGGGTGAAATTATGATGTCATGCCACGTTACAACATTTCCAGAGTTCATTTGTACAACTTTTCAAATTTAGGGTCATTTAGCTCAAAATAAATCATTAAATGCTTGAAAAATATCAAATGAACTTGGAAAGGGTTGAAAATTGATGATTTGGCTTTGAATGGTGCATATTGAATACAAAAAAAGTATGGAGTTAAAATAAGTTATTAAAAATGAAATCCCTTTGTAATAGATTAGTTTTCGTTTGAAACCCTCATACTTCGAAAGAGATTGTCCAATTTGTACACCAACTGCATCCAGTTTTTGTCGGAACCCTCTCAACTCTTTAAAAGTTTCTATGTGGGTGAAATTATGATGTCATGCCAAGTTACAACCTTTTCAGAGTTCATTTGTACTGCTTCTCAAATTTAGGGTCATTTAGCTCAAAATAAATCATTAAATGCATGAAAAATCTCAAATGAAGTCAGAAAGGGTTGAAAAGTGATGATGTGCCTTCGAATGGTGAATCTTGAACACACAAAAAGTATGGAGTTAAAACAAGTTATTAAAAATGAAATACCTTTGTAATAGATGAGTTTTCGTCCGAAACCCTCATACTTCGAAAGAGATTGTCCAATTTGTACACCAAGTGCATCCAGTTTTTGCCGTAACCCTCTCAACTCTTTAAAAGTTTCTATGTGGGTGAAATTATGATGTCATGCCAAGTTACATCCTTTTCAAAGTTCATTTGTACTGCTTTTCAAATTTAGGGTCATTTAGCTCAAAATAAATCATGAAATGCATGAAAAATCTCAAATGAAGTCAGAAAGGGTTGAAAAGTGATGATGTGCCTTTGAATGGTGAACATTGCACACACAAAAAGTATGGAGTTATAATAAGTAATTAAAAAGGAAATCCCTTTGTAATAGATGAGTTTTCGTCCAAAACCCTCATACTTCGAAAGAGATTGTCCAATTTGTACACGAAGTGCATCTCGTTTTTGCCGTCACCCTCTCAACTCTTTAGAAGTTGCTATGTGGGTGAAATTATGATGTCATGCCAAGTTACAACCTTTTCAGAGTTCATTTGTACTGCTTTTCAAATTTAGGGTCATTTAGCTCAAAATAAATCATTAAATGCATGAAAAATTTCAAATGAAGTCAGAAAGGGTTGATGACGTGCCTTTGAATGTTGCATATTGAACACACAAAAAGTATGGAGTTCAAATAAGTTATGAAAAATGAAATCCTTTTGTAATAGATGAGTTTTCCTTCAATACCCTGATACTTCGAAAGAGATTGCCCAATTTGTACACCAAGTGCATCCAGTTTTTGCCGTAACCCTCTCAACTCTTTAAAAGCTTCTATGTGGGTGAAATTATGATTTCATGCCAAGTTACAACCTTTTGAGAGTTCATTTGTACTGCTTTTCAAATTTAGGGTCATTTAGCTCAAAATAAATCATTATGTGCATGAAAAATCTCAAATGAAGTCAGAAAGGATTGAAAATGGATGATGTGCCTTCGAATGGTGAATATTGAACACACATAAATTATGGAGTTAAAATAAGTTATTAAAAATGAAGTATCTTTGTAAAAGATGAGTTTTCGTTCGAAACCCTCATACTTCGAAAGAGATTGTCCAACTTGTACATCAAGTGCATCCAATTTTTGCCGTAACCCTCTCAACTCTTTAAAAGTTTCTATGTGGGTGAAATTATGATGTCATGCCACATTACAACATTTCTAGAGTTCCTTTGTATAGCTTTTCAAATTTAGGTTCATTTAGCTCAAAATAAATCATTAAAAGCATGAAAAATGTCAAATGAAGTTAGAAAGGGTTGAAAATTGATGATTTGCCTTTGAATGGTGCATATTGAATACAAAAAAAGTATGGAGTTAAAATAAGTTATTAAAAATGAAATCCCTTTGTAATAGATGAGTTTTCGTCCAAAACCCTGATACTTCGAAAGAGATTGTCCAATTTGTACACCAAGTGCATCCAGTTTTTGCCATAACCCTCTCAACTCTTTAAAAGCTTCTATGTGGGTGAAATTATGATGTCATGCCAAGTTACAACCTTTTCAGAGTTCATTTGTACTGCTTTTCGAATTTAGGGTCATTTAGCTCAAAATAAATCACTAAATGCATGAAAAATCTGAAATGAAGTCAGAAAGGGTTGAAAAGTGATGATGTGCCTTTGACTGGTGAATATTGCACACACAAAAAGTATGGAGTTAAAATAACTAATTAAAAATGAAATCCCTTTGTAATAGATGAGTTTTCGTCCGAAACCCTCATACTTCGAAAGAGATTGTCCAATTTGTACACCAAGTGCATCCAGCTTTTTTCGTAACCCTCTCATCTCTTTAAAAGTTTCTATGTGGGTGAAATTATGATTTCATGCCAAGTTACAACCTTTTCAGAGTTCATTTGTACTGCTTTGCAAATTTAGGGTCATTTAGCTCAAAATAAATCATTAAATGCATGAAAAATATCAAATGAAGTCAGAAAGTGTTGAAAATTGATGATTTGCCTTTGAATGGTGCATATTGAATACACAAAAATTATGGAGTTCAAATAAGTTATTAAAAATGAAATCCCTTTTTAATAGATGAGTTTTCATCCAAAACCCTCATACTTCGAAAGAGATTGTCCAATTTGTACACGAAGTGCATCTCGTTTTCGCCGTAACCCTCTCAACTCTTTAGAAGTTTCTATGTGGGTGAAATTATGATGTCGTGCCAAGTTACAACCTTTTTAGAGTTCATTTGTACTGCTTTTCAAATTTAGGGTCATTTAGCTCAAAATAAATCATTAAATGCATGAAAAATCTCAAATGAAGTCAGAAAGGGTTGAAAATTGATGACGTGCCTTTGAATGGTGCATATTGAACACACAAAAAGTATGGCGTTAAAATAAGTTATGAAAAATGAAATCCCTTTGTAATAGATGAGTTTTCGTCCGAAACCCTCATACTTCGAAAGAGATTGTCCAATTTGTAGACCAAGTGCATCCAGTTTTTGCCGTAACCCTGCTAACTCTGTACAAGTTGCTATGTGGGTGAAATTAGGATGTCATGCCAAGTTACAACCTTTTGAGAGTTCATTTGTACTGCTTTTCAAATTTAGGGTCATTTAGCTCAAAATAAATCATTATGTGCATGAAAAATATCAAATGAAGTCAGGAAGGGTTGAAAATTGATGATGTGCATTTGAATGGTGAATATTGAACACACAAAAATTATGGAGTTAAAATAAGTTATTAAAAATGAAGTATCTTTGTAAAAGATGAGTTTTCGTTCGAAACCCTCATACTTCGAAAGAGATTGTCCAACTTGTACACCAAGTGCATCCAGTTTTTGCCGTAACCCTCTAAACTCTTTAAAAGTTTCTATGTGGGTGAAATTATGATGTCATGGCACGTTACAACATTTCCAGAGTTCACTTGTACAGCTTTTCAAATTTAGGGTCATTTAGCTCAAAATAAATCATTAAATGCATGAAAAATAACAAATGAAGTCAGAAAGGGTTGAAAAGTGATGATGTGCCTTTGAATGGTGGACATTGCACACACAAAAAGTATGGAGTTAAAATAAGTTATTAAAAATGAAATCCCTTTGTAATAGATGAGTTTTCGTCCGAAACCCTCATACCTCGAAAGAGATTGTCCAATTTGTACACCAAGTGCATCCAGTTTTTGCCGTAACCCTCTCAAATCTTTAAAAGTTTCTATGTTGGTGAAATTATGATGTCATGCCACGTTACAATATTTCTAGAGTTCATTTTTACAAATTTTCAAATTTAGGGTCATTTAGCTCAAAATAAATCATTAAATGCATGAAAACTATCAAATGAAGTTAGGAACGGTTGAAAATTGATGATTTTCCTTTGAATGGTGCATATTGAACACACAAAAAGTATGGAGTTAAAATAAGTTATTTAAAATGAAATCCCTTTGTAATAGATGAGTTTTCCTTCGAAACCCTCATACCTCGAAAGAGATTGTCCAATTTGTACACCAACTGCATCCAGTTTTTGTCGTAACCCTCTCAACTCTTTAGAAGTTTATATGTGGGTGAAATTATGATTTCATGCCATGTTACAACCTTTTCAGAGTTCATTTGTACTGCTTTTCCAATTTAGGGTCATTTAGCTCAAAATAAATCATTAAATGCATGAAAAATATCAAATGAAGTCAGAAAGGGTTGAAAATTGATGATGTGCCTATGAATGGTGAATATTGAACACAAAAAAATTATGGAGTTAAAATAAGTTATTAAAAATGAAGTATATTTGTAAAAGATGAGTTTTCGTTCGAAACCCTCACACTTCGAAAGAGATTGTCCAATTTGTACACCAAGTGCATCCAGTTTTTGCCGTAACCCTCTCAACTCTTTAAAAGTTTCTATGTGGGTGAAATTATGATGTCATGCCACGTTACAACATTTCCAGAGTTCATTTGTACAACTTTTCAAATTTAGGGTCATTTAGCTCAAAATAAATCATTAAATGCATGAAAAATATCAAATGAAATTAGAAAGGATTGAAAATTGATGATTTGCCTTTGAATGGTGCATATTGAATACACAAAAAGTATGGAGTTAAAATAAGTTATTCAAAATGAAATCCCTTTGTAATAGATGAGTTTTCGTTTGAAACCGTCATACTTCGAAAGAGATTGTCCAATTTGTACACCAACTGCATCCAGTTTTTGTCGTAACCCTCTCAACTCTTTAAAAATTTCTATGTGGGTGAAATTATGATGTCATGCCAAGTTACAACCTTTTAAGAGTTCATTTGTACTGCTTTTCAAATTTAGGGTCATTTAGCTCAAAATAAATCATTATATGCATCAAAAATGTCAAATGAAGTCAGAAAGGGTTGAAAAGTGATGATGTGCCTTTGAATGGTGAATATTGAACACACAAAAAGTATGCAGTTAAAATAAGTTATTAAAAATGAAATCCTTTTGTGATAGATGAGTTTTCGTCCGAAACCCTCATACTTCATAAGAGATTGTCCAATTTGTACACCAAGTGCATCTAGTTTTTGCCGTAACCCTCTGAACTCTTTAAAAGTTTCTATGTGGGTGAAATTATGATGTCATGCCACGTTACAACCTTTTCAGAGTTCATTTGTACTGCTTTTCAAATTTAGGGTCATTTAGCTCAAAATAAATCATTAAATGCATGAAAAATCTCAAATGAAGTCGGAAAGGGTTGAAAAGTGATGATGTGCCTTTGAATGGTGGACATTGCACACACAAAAAGTATGGAGTTAAAATAAGTTATTAAAAATGAAATCCCTTTGTAATAGATGAGTTTTCGTCCGAAACCCTCATACTTCGAAAGAGATTGTCCAATTTGTACACCAAGTGCGTCCAGTTTTTTTCGTAACCCTCTCATCTCTTTAAAAGTTTCTATGTGGGTGAAATTATGATTTCATGCCAAGTTACAACCTTTTCAGAGTTCATTTGTACTGCTTTGCAAATTTAGGGTCATTTAGCTCAAAATAAATCATTAAATGCATGAAAAATATCGAATGAAGCCAGAAAGTGTTGAAAATTGATGATTTTCCTTTGAATGGTGCATATTGAATACACAAAAATTATGGAGTTAAAATAAGTTATTAAAAATGAAATCCCTTTGTAATAGATGAGTTTTCGTCCAAAACCGTCATACTTCGAAAGAGATTGTCCAATTTGTACACGAAGTGCATCTCGTTTTCACCGTACCCCTCTCAACTCTTTAGAAGTTTCTATGTGGGTGAAATTATGATGTCATGCCAAGTTACAACCTTTTCAGAGTTCATTTGTACTGCTTTTCAAATTTAGGGTCATTTAGCTCAAAATAAATCATTAAATGCATGAAAAATCTCAAATGAAGTCTGAAAGGGTTGAAAATTGATGACGTGCCTTTGAATGGCGCATATTGAACACACAAAAAGTATGGAGTTAAAATAAGTTATGAAAAATGAAATCCCTTTGTAATAGATGAGTTTTCGTCCGAAACCCTCATTCTCCGAAAGAGATTGTCCAATTTTTACACCAAGCGCATCCAGTTTTTGCCGTAACCTTGCTAACTCTTTACAAGTTGCTATGTGGGTGAAATTATGATGTCATGCCAAGTTACAACCTTTTCAGAGTTCATTTGTACTGCTTTTCAAATTTAGGGTCATTTAGCTCAAAATAAATCATTAAATGCATGAAAAATATCAAATGAAGTCAGAAAGGGTTGAAAAGTGATGATGTGCCTTTGAATGGTGGACATTGCACACACAAAAAGTATGGAGTTAAAATAAGTTATTAAAAATGAAATCCCTTTGTAATACATGAGTTTTCGTCCGAAACCCTCATACCTCGAAAGAGATTGTCCAATTTGTACACCAAGTGCATCCAGTTTTTGCCGTAACCCTCTCAAATCTTTAAAAGTTTCTATGTTGGTGAAATTATGATGTCATGCCACGTTACAATATTTCTAGAGTTCATTTTTACAAATTTTCAAATTTAGGGTCATTTAGCTCAAAATAAATCATGAAATGCATGAAAACTATCAAATGAAGTTAGGAACGGTTGAAAATTGATGATTTTCCTTTGAATGGTGCATATTGAATACACAAAAAGTATGGAGTTAAAATAAGTTATTTAAAATGAAATCCCTTTGTAATAGATGAGTTTTCCTTCGAAACCCTCATACCTCGAAAGAGATTGTCCAATTTGTACACCAACTGCATCCAGTTTTTGTCGTAACCCTCTCAACTCTTTAGAAGTTTATATGTGGGTGAAATTATGATGTCATGCCAAGTTACAACCTTTTTAGAGTTCGTTTGTAGTGCTTTTCAAATTTAGGGTCATTTAGCTCAAAATAAATCATTAAATACATGAAAAATCTCAAATGAAGTCAGAAAGGGTTGAAAATTGATGACGTGCCTTTGAATGGTGCATATTGAACATACAAAAAGTATGGAGTTAAAATAAGTTATGAAAAATAAAATCCCTTTGTAATAGATGAGTTTTCGTCCGAAACACTCATACCTCGAAAGAGATTGTCCAATTTGTACACCAAGCGCATGCAGTTTTTACCGTAACCCTGCCAACTCTTTAGAAGTTGCTATGTGGGTGAAATTATGATTTCATGCCATGTTACAACCTTTTCAGAGTTCATTTGTACTGCTTTTCCAATTTAGGGTCATTTAGCTCAAAATAAATCATTAAATGCATGAAAAATATCAAATGAAGTAAGAAAGGGTTGAAAATTGATGATGTGCCTATGAATGGTGAATATTGAACACAAAAAAATTATGGAGTTAAAATAAGTTATTAAAAATGAAGTATCTTTGTAAAAGATGAGTTTTCGTTCGAAACCCTCACACTTCGAAAGAGATTGTCCAATTTGTACACCAAGTGCATCCAGTTTTTGCCGTAACCCTCTCAACTCTTTAAAAGTTTCTATGTGGGTGAAATTATGATGTCATGCCACGTTACAACATTTCCACAGTTCATTTGTACAACTTTTCAAATTTAGGGTCATTTAGCTCAAAATAAATCATTAAATGCATGAAAAATATCAAATGAAATTAGAAAGGATTGAAAATTGATGATTTGCCTTTGAATGGTGCATATTGAATACACAAAAAGTATGGAGTTAAAATAAGTTATTCAAAATGAAATCCCTTTGTAATAGATGAGTTTTCGTTTGAAACCGTCATACTTCGAAAGAGATTGTCCAATTTGTACACCAACTGCATCCCGTTTTTGTCATAAGCCTCTCAACTCTTTAAAAATTTCTATGTGGGTGAAATTATGATGTCATGCCAAGTTACAACCTTTTAAGAGTTCATTTGTACTGCTTTTCAAATTTAGGGTCATTTAGCTCAAAATAAATCATTATATGCATCAAAAATCTCAAATGAAGTCAGAAAGGGTTGAAAAGTGATGATGTGCCTTTGAATGGTGAATATTGAACACACAAAAAGTATGCAGTTAAAATAAGTTATTAAAAATGAAATCCTTTTGTAATAGATGAGTTTTCGTCCGAAACTCTCATACTTCATAAGAGATTGTCCAATTTGTACACCAAGTGCATCTAGTTTTTGCCGTAACCCTCTGAACTCTTTAAAAGTTTCGATGTGGGTGAAATTATGATGTCATGCCACGTTACAACCTTTTCAGAGTTCATTTGTACTGCTTTTCAAATTTAGGGTCATTTAGCTCAAAATAAATCATTAAATGCATGAAAAATCTCAAATGAAGTCGGAAAGGGTTGAAAAGTGATGATCTGCCTTTGAATGGTGGACATTGCACACACAAAAAGTATGGAGTTAAAATAAGTTATTAAAAATGAAATCCCTTTGTAATAGATGAGTTTTCGTCCGAAACCCTCATACCTCGAAAGAGATTGTCCAATTTGTACACCAAGTGCATCCAGTTTTTTCCGTAACCCTCTCATCTCTTTAAAAGTTTCTATGTGGGTGAAATTATGATCTCATGCCATCTAACAACCTTTTCAGAGTTCATTCATACTTTTTTTCAAATTTAGGGTCATTTAGCTCAAAATAAATCATTACATGCATGAAAAATATCAAATGAAGTCAGAAAGGGTTGAAAATTGATGATTTGCCTTTGAATGGTGCACATTGAACACACAAAAAGTATGGAGTTAAAATAAGTGATGAAAAATGAAATCCCTTCGTAATAGATGAGTTTTCGTCCGAAACCCTTATACTTCGAAAGAGATTGTCCAATTTGTACACCGAGTGCATCCAGTTTTCTCCCGTAACCCTGCCAACTCTTGAGAAGTTGCTATGTGGGTGAAATTATGATGTCATGCCAAGTTACAACCTTTTCAGAGTTCATTTGTACTGCTTTTCAAATTTAGGGTCATTTAGCTCAAAATAAATCATTAAATGCATGAAAAATATCAAATGATGTCAGAAAGGGTTGAAAATTGATGATGTGCCTCTGAATGGTGAATATTGAACACACAAAAATTATGGAGTTAAAATAAGTTATTAAAAATGAAGTATCTTTGTAAAAGATGAGTTTTCAGTCGAAACCCTCACACTTTGAAAGAGATTGTCCAATTTGTACACCAAGTGCATCCAGTTTTTGCCGTAACCCTCTCAACTCTTTAAAAGTTTCTATGTGGGTGAAATTATGATGTCATGCCACGTTACAACATTTCTAGAGTTCGTTTGTACAACTTTTCAAATTTAGGGTCATTTAGCTCAAAATAAATCATTAAATGCATGAAAACTATCAAATTAAGTTAGGAAGGGTTGAAAATTGATGATTTGCCTTTGAATGGTGCATATTGAATACATAAAAAGTATGGAGTTAAAATAAGTTATTAAAAATGAAATCCCTTTGTAATAGATGAGTTTTCGTTTGAAACCCTCATACTTCGAAAGAGATTGTCCAATTTGTACACCAACTGCATCCAGTTTTTGTCGTAACCTTCTCAACTCTTTAAAAGTTTCTATGTGGGTGAAATTATGATGTCATGCCAAGTTACAACCTTTTTAGAGTTCATTTGTAGTGCTTTTCAAATTTAGGGTCATTTAGCTCAAAATAAATCATTAAATGCATGAAAAATCTCAAATGAAGTCAGAAAGGGTTGAAAATTGATGACGTGCCTTTGAATGGTGCATATTGAACATACAAAAAGTATGGAGTTAAAATAAGTTATGAAAAATAAAATCCCTTTGTAATAGATGAGTTTTCGTCTGAAACACTCATACTTCGAAAGAGATTGTCCAATTTGTACACCAAGCGCATCCAGTTTTTGCCGTAACCCTGCGAACCCTTTAGAAGTTGCTATGTGGGTGAAATTATGATTTCATGCCATGTTACAACCTTTTCAGAGTTCATTTGTACTGCTTTTCCAATTTAGGGTCATTTAGCGCAAAATAAATCATTAAATGCATGAAAAATATCAAATGAAGTCAGAAAGGGTTGAAAATTGATGATGTGCCTTTGAATGGTGAATATTGAACACACAAAAATTACGGAGTTAAAATAAGTTATTAAAAATGGAGTATCTTTGTAAAAGATGAGTTTTCGTTCGAAACCCTCACACTTCGAAAGAGATTGTCCAATTTGTACACCAAGTGCATCCAGTTTTTGCCATAACCCTCTCAACTCTTTAAAAGTTTCTATGTGGGTGAAATTATGATGTCATGCCACGTTATAACATTTCCAGAGTTCATTTGTACAACTTTTCAAATTTAGGGTCATTTAGCTCAAAATAAATCATTAAATGCATGAAAAATATCAAGTGAAGTTAGAAAGGGTTGAAAATTGATGATTTGCCTTTGAATGGTGCATATTGAATACACAAGAAGTATGGAGTTAAAATAAGTTATTCAAAATTAAATCCATTTGTAATAGATGAGTTTTCGTTTGAAACCCTCATACTTCGAAAGAGATTGTCCAATTTGTACACCAACTGCATCCAGTTTTTGTCGTAACCCTCTCAACTCTTTAAAAGTTTCTATGTGGGTGAAATTATGATGTCATGGCAAGTTACAACCTTTTAAGAGTTCATTTGTACTGCTTTTCAAATTTAGGGTCATTTAGGTCAAAATAAATCATTATATGCTTGAAAAATCTCAAATGAAGTCAGAAAGGGTTGCAAAGTGATTAAGTGCCTTTGAATGGTCAATATTGAACACACAAAAAGTATGGAGTTAAAATAAGTTATTAAAAATGAAATCCTTTTGTAATAGATGAGTTTTCGTCCGAAACCCTGATACTTTGAAAGAGATTGTCCAATTTTACACCAAGTGCATCCAGTTTTTGCCGTAACCCTCTCAACTCTTTAAAAGTTTCTATGTGGGTGAAATTATGATGTCATGCCACGTTACAACCTTTTAAGAGTTCATTTGTACTGCTTTTCAAATTTAGGGTCATTTAGCTCAAAATAAATCATTAAATGCATGAAAAATCTCAAATGAAGTCAGAAAGGGTTGAAAAGTGATGATGTGCCTTTGAATGGTGGACATTGCACACACAAAAAGTATGGAGTTAAAATAAGTTATTAAAAATGAAATCCCTTTGTAATAGATGAGTTTTCGTCCGACACCCTCATACCTCGAAAAAGATTGTCCAATTTGTACACCAAGTGCATCCAGTTTTTTCCGTAACCCTCTCATCTCTTTAAAAGTTTCTATGTGGGTGAAATTATGATCTCATGCCATGTTACAACCTTTTCGGAGTTCATTCATACTGCTTTTCAAATTTAGGGTCATTTAGCTCAAAACAAATCATTATATGCTTGAAAAATCTCAAATGAAGTCAGAAAGGGTTGAAAAGTGATTAAGTGCCTTTGAATGGTCAATATTGAACACACAAAAAGTATGGAGTTAAAATAAGTTATTAAAAATGAAATCCTTTTGTAATAGATGAGTTTTCGTCCGAAACCCTGATACTTTGAAAGAGATTGTCCAATTTTACACCAAGTGCATCCAGTTTTTGCCGTAACCCTCTCAACTCTTTAAAAGTTTCTATGTGGGTGAAATTATGATGTCATGCCACGTTACAACCTTTTAAGAGTTCATTTGTACTGCTTTTCAAATTTAGGGTCATTTAGCTCAAAATAAATCATTAAATGCATGAAAAATCTCAAATGAAGTCAGAAAAGGTTGAAAAGTGATGATGTGCCTTTGAATGGTGGACATTGCACACACAAAAAGTATGGAGTTAAAATAAGTTATTAAAAATGAAATCCCTTTGTAAAAGATGAGTTTTCGTTCGAAACCCTCACACTTCGAAAGAGATTGTCCAATTTGTACACCAAGTGCGTCCAGTTTTTGCCGTAACCCTCTCAACTCTTTAAAAGTTTCTATGTGGGTGAAATTATGATGTCATGCCACGTTACAACATTTCCAGAGTTCATTTGTACAACTTTTCAAATTTAGGGTCATTTAGCTCAAAATAAATCATTAAATGCATGAAAAATATCAAATGAAGTTAGAAAGGGTTGAAAATTGATGATTTGCCTTTGAGTGGTGCATATTGAATACACAAGAAGTATGGAGTTAAAATAAGTTATTCAAAATTAAATCCATTTGTAATAGATGAGTTTTCGTTTGAAACCCTCATACTTCGAAAGAGATTGTCCAATTTGTACACCAACTGCATCCAGTTTTTGTCGTAACCCTCTGAACTCTTTAAAAGTTTCTATGTGGGTGAAATTATGATGTCATGGCAAGTTACAACCTTTTAAGAGTTCATTTGTACTGCTTTTCAAATTTAGGGTCATTTAGCTCAAAATAAATCATTATATGCTTGAAAAATCTCAAATGAAGTCAGAAAGGGTTGAAAAGTGATGAAGTGCCTTTGAATGGTGAATATTGAACACACAAAAAGTATGGAGTTAAAATAAGTTATTAAAAATGAAATCCTTTTGTAATAGATGAGTTTTCGTCCGAAACCCTGATACTTCGAAAGAGATTGTCCAATTTTACACCAAGTGCATCCAGTTTTTGCCGTAACCTTCTCAACTCTTTAAAAGTTTCTATGTGGGTGAAATTATGATGTCATGCCACGTTACAACCTTTTCAGAGTTCATTTGTACTGCTTTTCAAATTTAGGGTCATTTAGCTCAAAATAAATCATTAAATGCATGAAAAATCTCAAATGAAGTCAGAAAGGGTTGAAAAGTGATGATGTGCCTTTGAATGGTGGACATTGCACACACAAAAAGTATGGAGTTAAAATAAGTTATTAAAAATGAAATCCCTTTGTAATAGATGAGTTTTCGTCCGACACCCTCATACCTCGAAAAAGATTGTCCAATTTGTACACCAAGTGCATCCAGTTTTTTTCGTAACCCTCTCATCTCTTTAAAAGTTTCTATGTGGGTGAAATTATGATCTCATGCCATGTTACAACCTTTTCGGAGTTCATTCATACTGCTTTTCAACTTTAGGGTCATTTAGCTCAAAATAAATCATTAAATGCATGAAAAATATCAAATGAAGTCAGAAAGGGTTCAAAATTGATGATTTGCCTTTGAATGGTGCATATTGAACACACAAAACGTATGGAGTTAAAATAAGTGATGAAAAATGAAATCCCTTTGTAATAGATGAGTTTTCGTCCGGAACCCTTATACTTCGAAAGAGATTGTCCAATTTGTACACCCAGTGCATCCAGTTTTTTACCGTAACCCTGCCAACTCTTGAGAAGTTGCTATGTGGGTGAAATTATGATGTCATGCCAAGTTACAACCTTTTCAGAGTTCATTTGTACTGCTTTTCAAATTTAGGGTCATTTAGCTCAAAATAAATCATTAAATGCATGAAAAAAATCAAATGAAGTCAGAAAGCGTTGAAAATTGATGATGTGCCTCTAAATGGTGAATATTGGACACAGAAAAATTATGGAGTTAAAATAAGTTATTAAAAATGAAGTATCTTTGTAAAAGATGAGTTTTCGTTCGAAACCCTCACACTTCGAAAGAGATTGTCCAATTTGTACACCAAGTGCATCCAGTTTTTGCCGTAACCCTCTCAACCCTTTAAAAGTTTCTATGTGGGTGAAATTATGATGTCATGCCACGTTACAACATTTCCAGAGTTCATTTGTACAACTTTTCAAATTTAGGGTCATTTAGCTCAAAATAAATCATTAAATGCATGAAAACTATCAAATGAAGTTCGGAAGGGTTGAAAATTGATGATTTGCCTTTGAATGGTGCATATTGAATACACAAAAAGTATGGAGTTAAAATAGGTTATTAAAAATGAAATCCCTTTGTAATAGATGAGTTTTCGTTTGAAACCCTCATACTTCGAAAGAGATTGTCCAATTTGTACACCAACTGCATCCAGTTTTTGTCGTAACCCTCTCAACTCTTTAAAAGTTTCTAATAGGGTGAAATTATGATGTCATGCCAAGTTACAACCTTTTCAGAGTTCATTTGTACTGCTTTTCAAATTTAGGGTCATTTAGCTCAAAATAAATCATTAAATGCATGAAAAATATCAAATGAAGTCAGAAAGGGTTGAAAATTGATGATTTGCCTTTGAATGGTGCATATTGAACACACAAAAATTATGGAGTTAAAATAAGTTATTAAAAATGAAATCCCTTTGTAATAGATGAGTTTTCGTCCAAAACCCTTATACTTCGAAAGAGATTGTCCAATTTGTACACCCAGTGCATCCAGTTTTTTCCCGTAACCCTGTCAACTCTTGAGAAGTTGCTATGTGGGTGAAATTATGATGTCATGCCAAGTTACAACCTTTTCAGAGTTCATTTGTACTGCTTTGCAAATTTAGGGTCATTTAGCTCAAAATAAATCATTAAATGCATGAAAAATCTCAAATGAAGTCAGAAAGGATTGAAAAGTGATGATGTGCCTCTGAATGGTGAATATTGAACACACAAAAATTATGGAGTTAAAATAAGTTATTAAAAATGAAGTATCTTTGTAAAAGATGAGTTTTCAGTCGAAACCCTGACACTTCGAAAGAGATTGTCCAATTTGTACACCAAGTGCATCCAGTTTTTGCCGTAACCCTCTCAACTCTTTAAAAGTTTCTATGTGGGTGAAATTATGATCTCATGCCACGTTACAACATTTCTAGAGTTCATTTGTACTGCTTTTCAAATTTAGGGTCATTTAGCTCAAAATAAATCATTAAATGCATGAAAACTATCAAATGATGTTAGGAAGGGTTGAAAATTGATGATTTGCCTTTGAATGGTGCATATTAAATACACAAAAAGTATGGAGTTAAAATAAGTTATTAAAAATGAAATCCCTTTTTAATAGATGAGTTTTCGTTTGAAACCCTCATACTTCGAAAGAGATTTTCCAATTTGTACACCAACTGCATCCAGTTTTTGTCGTAACCCTCTCAACTCTTTAAAAGTTTCTATGTGGGTGAAATTATGATGTCATGCCAAGTTACAACCTTTTGAGAGTTCATTTGTACTGCTTTTCAAATTTAGGGTCATTTAGCTCAAAATAAATCATTAAATGCATGAAAAATCTCAAATGAAGTCAGAAAAGGTTGAAAAGTGATGATGTGCCTTTGAATGGTGAATATTGAACACACAAAAAGTATGGAGTTAAAATAGGTTATTAAAAATGAAATCCCTTTGTAATAGATGAGTTTTCGTCCGAAACCCTCATACTACGAAAGAGATTGTCCAATTTGTACACCAACTGCATCCAGTTTTTGCCGTAACCCTCTCAACTCTTTAAAAGTTTCTATGTGGGTGAAATTATGATGTCATGCCACGTTACAACCTTTTCAGAGTTCATTTGTACTGCTTTTCAAATTTAGGGTCATTTAGCTCAAAATAAATCATTAAATGCATGAAAAATCTCAAATGAAGTCAGAAAGGGTTGAAAAGTGATGATGTGCCTTTGAATGGTGAACATTGCACACACAAAAAGGATGGAGTTAAAATAAGTTATTAAAAATGAAATCCCTTTGTAATAGATGAGTTTTCGTCCGAAACCCTCATACCTCGAAAGAGATTGTCCAATTTGTACACCAAGCGCATCCAGTTTTTGCCGTAACCTTTCCAACTCTATAGAAGTTGCTATGTGGGTGAAATTATGATTTCATGCCATGTTACAACCTTTTCAGAGTTCATTTGTACTGCTTTTCCAATTTAGGGTCATTTAGCTCAAAATAAATCATTAAATGCATGAAAAATATCAAATGAAGTCACAAAGGGTTGAAAATTGATGATGTGCCTTTGAATGGTGAATATTGAACACACAAAAATTATGGAGTTAAAATAAATTATTAAAAATGAAGTATCTTTGTAAAAGATGAGTTTTCTTTCGAAACCCTCACACTTCGAAAGAGATTGTCCAATTTGTACACCAAGTGCATCCAGTTTTTGCCGTAACCCTCTCAACTCTTTAAAAGTTTCTATGTGGGTGAAATTATGATGTCATGCCACGTTACAACATTTCCAGAGTTCATTTGTACAACTTTTCAAATTTAGGGTCATTTAGCTCAAAATAAATCATGAAATGCATGAAAAATATCAAATGAAGTTAGAAAGGGTTGAAAATTGATGATTTGCCTTTGAATGGTGCATATTGAATACACAAAAAGTATGGAGTTAAAATAAGTTATCAAAAATGAAATCCCTTTGTAATAGATGAGTTTTCGTTTGAAACCGTCATACTTCGAAAGAGATTGTCCAATTTGTACACCAACTGCATCCAGTTTTTGTCGTAACCCTCTCAACTTTTTAAAAGTTTCTATGTGGGTGAAATTATGATGTCATGCCAAGTTACAACCTTTTAAGAGTTCATTTGTACTGCTTTTCAAATTTAGGGTCATTTAGCTCAAAATAAATCATTATATGCATGAAAAATCTCAAATGAAGTCAGAAAGGGTGGAAAAGTGATGATGTGCCTTTGAATGGTGAATATTGAACACACAAAAATTACGGAGTTAAAATAAGTTATTAAAAATGAAATCCCTTTGTAATAGATGAGTTTTCGTCCGAAACCCTCATACTTCGAAAGAGATTGTCCAATTTTACACCAAGTGCATCCAGTTTTTGCCGTAACCCTCTCAACTCTTTAAAAGTTTCTATGTGGGTGAAATTATGATGTCATGCCACGTTACAACCTTTTCAGAGTTCATTTGTACTGCTTTTCAAATTTAGGGTCATTTAGCTCAAAATAAATCATTAAATGCATGAAAAATCTCAAATGAAGTCAGAAAGGGTTGAAAAGTGATGATGTGCCTTTGAATGGTGAATATTGAACACCCAAAAAATATGGAGTTAAAATAAGTTATTAAAAATGAAATCCCTTTGTAATAGATGAGTTTTCGTCCGAAACCCTCATACTTCGAAAGAGATTGTCCAATTTGTACACCAAGTGCATCCAGTTTTTGCCGTAACCCTCTCAACTCTTTAAAAGTTTCTATGTGGGTGCAATTATGATGTCATGCCACGTTACAACATTTCTAGAGTTCGTTTGTACAACTTTTCAAATTTAGGGTCATTTAGCTCAAAATAAATCATTAAATGCATGAAAACTATCAAATGAAGTTAGGAAGGGTTGAAAATTGATGATTTGCCTTTGAATGGTGTATATTGAATACACAAAAAGTATGGAGTTAAAATAAGATATTAAAAATGAAATCCCTTTGTAATAGATGAGTTTACGTTTGAAACCCTCATACTTCGAAAGAGATTGTCCAATTTGTACACCAACTGCATCCAGTTTTTGTCGTAACCCTCTCAACTCTTTAAAAGTTTCTATGTGGATGAAATTATGATGTCATGCCAAGTTACAACCTTTTTAGAGTTCATTTGTAGTGCTTTTCAAATTTAGGGTCATTTAGCTCAAAATAAATCATTAAATGCATGAAAAATCTCAAATGAAGTCAGAAAGGGTTGAAAATTGATGACGTGCCTTTCAATGGTGCATATTGAACATACAAAAAGTATGGAGTTAAAATAAGTTATTAAAAATAAAATCCCTTTGTAATAGATGAGTTTTCGTCCGGAACACTCATACTTCGAAAGAGATTGTCCAATTTGTACACCAAGCGCATCCAGTTTTTGCCGTAACCCTGCCAACTCTTTAGAAGTTGCTATGTGGGTGAAATTATGATTTCATGCCATGTTACAACCTTTTCAGAGTTCATTTGTACTGCTTTTCCAATTTAGGGTCATTTAGCTCAAAATAAATCATTAAATACATGAAAAATATCAAATGAAGTCAGAAAGGGTTGAAAATTGATGATGTGCCTTTGAATGGTGAATATTTAACACACAAAAATTATGGAGGTAAAATAAGTTATTAAAAATGAAAACCCTTTGTAATAGATGAGTTTTCGTCTGAAACCCGCATACCTCGAAAGAGATTGTCCAATTTGTACACCAAGTGCATCCAGTTTTTTCCGTAACCCTCTCATATCTTTAAAAGTTTCTATGTGGGTGAAATTATGATCTGATGCCATGTTACAACCTTTTCAGAGTTCATTTGTACTACTTTTCCAATTTAGGGTCATTTAGCTCAAAATAAATCATTAAATGCATGAAAAATATCAAATGAAGTCAGAAAGGGTTGAAAATTGATGATTTGCCTTTGAATGGTGCATATTGAACACACAAAAAGTATGGAGTTAAAATAAGTGATGAAAAATGAAATCCCTTTGTAATAGATGAGTTTTCGTCCGAAACCCTTATACTTCGAAAGAGATTGTCCAATTTGAACACCCAGTGCATCCAGTTTTTTCCCGTAACCCTGCCAACTCTTGATAAGTTGCTATGTGGGTGAAATTATGATGTCATGCCGAGTTACAACCTTTTCAGAGTTCATTTGTACTGCTTTTTAAATTTAGGGTCATTTAGCTCAAAATAAATCATTAAATGCATGAAAAATATCAAATGAAGTCAGAAAGGGTTGAAAATTGATGATGTGCCTCTGAATGGTGAATATTGAACACACAAAAATTATGGAGTTAAAATAAGTTATTAAAAATGAAGTATCTTTGTAAAAGATGAGTTTTCAGTCGAAACCCTCACACTTCGAAAGAGATTGTCCAATTTGTACACCAAGTGCATCCAGTTTTTGCCGTAACCCTCTCAACTCTTTAAAAGTTTCTATGTTGGTGAAATTATGATGTCATGCCACGTTACAACATTTCTAGAGTTCATTTGTACAACTTTTCAAATTTAGGGTCATTTTGCTCAAAATAAATCATTAAATGCATGAAAACTATCAAATGAAGTTAGGAAGGGTTGAAAATTGATGATTTGCCTTTGAATGGTGCATATTGAATACACAAAAAGTATGGAGTTAAAATAAGTTTTTAAAAATGAAATCCCTTTGTAATAGATGAGTTTTCATTTGAAACCCTCATACTTCGAAAGAGATTGTCCAATTTGTACACCAACTGCATCCAGTTTTTGTCGTAACCCACTCAACTCTTTAAAAGTTTCTATGTGGGTGAAATTATGATGTCATGCCAAGTTACAACCTTTTCAGAATTCATTTGTACTGCTTTTCAAATTTAGGGTCATTTAGCTCAAAATAAATCATTAAATGCATGAAAAATCTCAAATGAAGTCAGAAAGGGTTGAAAAGTGATGATGTGCCTTTGAATGGTGAATATTGAACACACAAAAAGTATGGAGTTAAAATAAGTTATTAAAAATGAAATCCCTTTGTAATAGATGAGTTTTCGTCTCAAACCCTCATACTTCGAAAGAGATTGTCCAATTTGTACACCAAGTGCATCCAGTTTTTGCCATAACCCTGTCAACTCTTTAAAATTTTCTATGTGGGTGAAATTATGATGTCATGCCAAGTTACAACGTTTTCAGAGTTCATTTGTACTGCTTTTCAAATTTAGGGTCATTTAGCTCAAAATAAATCATTAAATGCATGAAAAATCTCAAATGAAGTCAGAAAGGGTTGAAAATTGATGATGTGCCTTTGAATGGTGAATATTTAACACACAAAAATTATGGAGTTAAAATAAGTTATTAAAAATGAAGTATCTTTGTAAAAGACGAGTTTTTGTTCGAAACCCTCACACTTCGAAAGAGATTGTCCAATTTGTACACCAAGTGCATCTAGTTTTTGCCGTAACCCTCTCAACTCTTTAAAAGTTTCTATGTGGGTGAAATTATGATGTCATGCCACGTTACAACATTTCCAGAGTTCATTTGTACAACTTTTCAAATTTGGGGTCATTTAGCTCAAAATAAATCATTAACTGCATGAAAAATATGAAATGAAGTTAGAAAGGGTTGAAAATTGATGATTTGCCTTTGAATGGTGCATATTGAATACACAAGAAGTATGGAGTTAAAATAAGTTATTCAAAATTAAATCCCTTTGTAATAGATGAGTTTTCGTCCGAAACCCTCATACCTCGAAAGAGATTGTCCAATTTGTACACCAAGTGCATCCAGTTTTTTCCGTAACCCTCTCATCTCCTTAAAAGTTTCTATGTGGGTGAAATTATGATGTCATGCCAAGTTACAACCTTTTAAGAGTTCATTTGTACTGCTTTTCCAATTTAGGGTCATTTAGCTCAAAATAAATCATTAAATGCATGAAAAATATCAAATGAAGTCAGAAAGGGTTGAAAAGTGATGATGTGCCTTTGAATGGTGAATATTGAACACACAAAAAGTATGGAGTTAAAATAAGTTATTAAAAATAAAATCCCTTTGTAATAGATGAGTTTTCGTCCGAAACCCTCATACTTCGAAAGAGATTGTCCAATTTGTACACCAAGTGCATATAGTTTTTGCCGTAAGACTCTCAACTCTTTAAAAGTTTCTATGTGGGTGAAATTATTATGTCATGCCACGTTACAACCTTTTCAGAGTTCATTTGTACTGCTTTTCAAATTTAGGGTCATTAAGCTCAAAATAAATCATTAAATGCATGAAAAATCTCAAATGAAGTCGGAAAGGGTTGAAAATTTATGATGTGCCTCTGAATGGTGAATATTGAACACACAAAAATTATGGAGTTAAAATAAGTTATTAAAAATGAAGTATCTTTGTAAAAGATGAGTTTTCAGTCGAAACCCTCACACTTTGAAAGAGATTGTCCAATTTGTACACCAAGTGCATCCAGTTTTTGCCGTAACCCTCTCAACTCTTTAAAAGTTTCTATGTGGGTGAAATTATGATGTCATGCCACGTTACAACATTTCTAGAGTTCATTTGTACAACTTTTCAAATTTAGGGTCATTTTTCTCAAAATAAATCATTAAATGCATGAAAACTATCAAATGATGTTAGGAAGGGTTGCAAATTGATGATTTGCCTTTGAATGGTGCATATTGAATACACAAAAAGTATGGAGTTAAAATAAGTTATTAAAAATGAAATCCCTTTGTAATAGTTGATTTTTCGTTTGAAACCCTCATACTTCGAAAGAGATTGTCCAATTTGTACACCAACTGCATCCAGTTTTTGTCGTAACCCTCTCAACTCTTTAAAAGTTTCTATGTGGGTGAAATTATGATGTCATGCCAAGTTACAACCTTTTCAGAGTTCATTTGTACTGCTTTTCATGTTTAGGGTCATTTAGCTCAAAATAAATCATTAAATGCATGAAAAATCTCAAATGAAGTCAGAAAGGGTTGAAAAGTGATGATGTGCCTTTGAATGGTGAATATTGAACACACAAAAAGTATGGAGTTAAAATAAGTTAATAAAAATGAAATCCCTTTGTAATAGATGAGTTTTCGTCCGAAACCCTCATACTTCGAAAGAGATTGTCCAATTTGTACACCAAGTGCATCCAGTTTTTGCCGTAACCCTCTCAACTCTTTAAAAGTTTCTATGTCGGTGAAATTTTTATGTCATGCCACGTTACAACCTTTTCAGAGTTCATTTGTACTGCTTTTCAAATTTAGGGTCATTTAGCTCAAAATAAATCATTAAATGCATGAAAAATCTCAAATGAAGTCAGAAAGGGTTGAAAAGTGATGATGTGCCTTTGAATGGTGAACATTGCACACACAAAAAGTATGGAGTTAAAATAAGTTATTAAAAATGAAATCCCTTTGTAATAGATGAGTTTTCTTCCGAAACCCTGATACCTCGAAAGAGATTGTCCAATTTGTACACCAAGTGCATCCAGTTTTTTCCATAACCCTCTCATCTCTTTAAAAGTTTCTATGTGGGTGAAATTATGATCTCATGCCATGTTACAACCTTTTCAGAGTTCATTTGTACTGCTTTTCAAATTTAGGGTCATTTAGCTCAAAATAAATCATTAAATGGATGAAAAATCTCAAATGAAGTCAGAAAGGGTTGAAAAGTGATGATGTGCCTTTGAATGGTGCATATTGAACACAAAAAACGTATGGAGTTAAAATAAGTGATGAAAAATGAAATCCCTTTGTAATAGATGAGTTTTCGTCCGGAACCCTTATACTTCGAAAGAGATTGTCCAATTTGTACACCCAGTGCATCCAGTTTTTTCCCGTAACCCTGCCAACTCTTGAGAAGTTGCTATGTGGGTGAAATTATGATGTCATGCCAAGTTACAACCTTTTCAGAGTTCATTTGTACTGCTTTTCAAATTTAGGGTCATTTAGCTCAAAATAAGTCATTAAATGCATGAAAAATATCAAATGAAGTCAGAAAGCGTTGAAAATTGATGATGTGCCTCTGAATGGTGAATATTGGACACACAAAAATTATGGAGTTAAAATAAGTTATTAAAAATGAAGTATCTTTGTAAAAGATGAGTTTTCGTTCGAAACCCTCACACTTCGAAAGAGATTGTCCAATTTGTACACCAAGTGCATCTAGTTTTTGCCGTAACCCTCTCAACTCTTTAAAAGTTTCTATGTGGGTGAAATTATGATGTCATGCCACGTTACAACATTTCCAGAGTTCATCTGTACAACTTTTCAAATTTAGGGTCATTTAGCTCAAAATAAATCATTAAATGCATGAAAACTATCAAATGAAGTTAGGAAGGGTTGAAAATTGATGATTTGCCTTTGAATGGTGCATATTGAATACACAAAAAGTATGGAGTTAAAATAAGTTATTAAAAATGAAATCCCTTTGTAATAGATGAGTTTTCGTTTGAAACCCTCATACTTCGAAAGAGATTGTCCAATTTGTACACCAACTGCATCCAGTTTTTGTCGTAACCCTGTCAACTCTTTAAAAGTTTCTAATAGGGTGAAATTATGATGTCATGCCAAGTTACAACCTTTTCAGAGTTCATTTGTACTGCTTTTCAAATTTAGGGTCATTTAGCTCAAAATAAATCATTAAATGCACGAAAAATCTCAAATGAAGTCAGAAAGGGTTGAAAAGTGATGATGTGCCTTTGAATGGTGAATATTGAACACACAAAAAGTATGGAGTTAAAATAAGTTATTAAAAATGAAATCCGTTTGTAATAGATGAGTTTTCGTCCGGAACCCTCATACTTCGAAAGAGATTGTCCAATTTGTACACCAAGTGCATCCAGTTTTTGCCGTAACCCTCTCAACTCTTTAAAAGTTTCTATGTGGGTGAAATTTTTATGTCATGCCACGTTACAACCTGTTCAGAGTTCATTTGTACTGCTTTTCAAATTTAGGGTCATTTAGCTCAAAATAAATCATTAAATGCATGAAAAATCTCAAATGAAGTCAAAAAGGGTTGAAAAGTGATGATGTGCCTTTAAATGGTGAACATTGCACACACAAAAAGGATGGAGTTAAAATAAGTTATTAAAAATGAAATCCCTTTGTAATAGATGTGTTTTCGTCCAAAACCCTCATACCTCGAACGAGATTGTCCAATTTGTACACCAAGTGCATCCAGTTTTTTCCGTAACCCTCTCATCTCTTTAGAAGTTTCTATGTGGGTGAAATTATGATGTCATGCCATGTTACAACCTTTTCAGAGTTCATTCATACTGCTTTTCAAATTTAGGGTCATTTAGCTCAAAATAAATCATTATATGCATGAAAAATATCAAATGAAGTCCGAAAGGGTTGAAAATTGATGACTTGCCTTTGAATGGTGCATATTGAACACACAAAAAGTATGGAGTTAAAATAAGTTATGAAATATGAAATCCCTTTGTAATAGATGAGTTTTCGGCTGAAACCCTCATACTTCGAAAGAGATTGTCCAATTTGTACACCCAGTGCATCCAGTTTTTTGCCGTAACCCTGCCAACTCTTGAGAAGTTGCTATGTGGGTGAAATTAGGATGTCATGCCAAGTTACAACCTTTTCAGATTTCATTTGTACTGCTTTTCAATTTAGGGTCATTTAGCTCAAAATAAATCATTAAATGCATGAAAAATATCAAATGAAGTCGGAAAGGGTTGAAAATTGATGATGTGCCTTTGAATAGTGAATATTGAACACACAAAAATAATGGAGTTAAAATAAGTTATTAAAAATTCAGTATCTTTGTAAAAGATGAGTTTTCGTTCGAAACCCTCACACTTCGAAAGAGATTGTCCAATTTGTACACCAAGTGCATCCAGTTTTTGCCGTAACCCTCTCAACTCTTTAAAAGTTTCTATGTGGGGGAAATTATGATGTCATGCCACGTTACAACCTTTTCAGAGTTCATTTGTACTGCTTTTCAAATTTAGGGTCATTGAGCTCAAAATAAATCATTAAATGCAAGAAAAATATCAAATGAAGTGAGAAAGGGTTGAAAATTGATGATTTGCCTTTGAATGGTGCATATTGAACACACAAAAAGTATGGAGTTAAAATAAGTTATTAAAAATGAAATCCCTTTGTAATAGATGAGTTTTCGTCCGAAACCCTCATACTTTGAAAGAGATTGTCCAATTTGTACACCAACTGCATCCAGTTTTTGTCGTAACCCTCTCAACTCTTTAAAAGTTTCTATGTGGGTGAAATTATGATGTCATGCAAAGTTACAACCTTTTCAGAGTTCATTTGTACTGCTTTTCAAATTTAGGGTCATTTAGCTCAAAATAAATCATTAAATGCATGAAAAATATCAAATGAAGTCAGAAAGGGTTGAAAATTGATGATTTGCCTTTGAATGGTGCATATTGAACACACAAAAAGTATGGAGTTAAAATAAGTTATGAAAAATGAAATCCCTTTGTAATAGATGAGTTTTCGTCCGAAACCCTCATACTTCGAAAGAGATTGTCCAATTTGTACACCCAGTGCATCCTGTTTTTTCCCGTAACCCTGCCAACTCTTGAGAAGTTGCTATGTGGGTGAAATTATGATGTCATGCCAAGTTACAACCTTTTCAGAGTTTATTTGTACTGCTTTTCAATTTAGGGTCATTTAGCTCAAAAGAAATCATTAAATGCATGAAAAATATCAAATGAAGTCAGAAAGGGTTGAAAATTGACGATGTGCCTTTGAACGGTGAATATTGAACACACAAAAATTATGGAGTTAAAATAAGTTATTAAAAATGAAGTATCTTTGTAAAAGATGAGTTTTCGTTCGAAACCCTCACACTTCGAAAGAGATTGTCCAATTTGTACACCCACTGCATCCTGTTTTATCCCGTAACCCTGCCAACTCTTGAGAAGTTGCTATGTGGGTGAAATTATGATGTCATGCCAAGTTACAACCTTTTCAGAGTTCATTTGTACTGCTTTTCAAATTTAGGGTCATTTACTCAAAATAAATCATTAAATGCATGAAAAATATCAAATGAAGTCAAAAAGGGTTGAAAATTGATGATGTGCCTTTGAATGGTGAATATTGAACACACAAACATTATGGAGTTAAAATAAGTTATTGAAAATGAAGTATCTTTGTAAAAGATGAGTTTTCGTTCGAAACGCTCACACTTCGAAAGAGATTGTCCAATTTGTACACCAAGTGCATCCAGTTTTTGCCCTAACCCTCTCAACTCTTTAAAAGTTTCTATCTGGGTGAAATTATGATGTCATGCCACGTTACAACATTTCCAGAGTTCATTTGTACAACTTTTCAAATTTAGGGTCATTTAGGTCAAAATAAATCATTAAATGCATGAAAAATATCAAATGAAGTTAGAAAGGGTTGAAAATTTATGATTTGCCTTTGAATGGTGCATATTGAATACACAAAAAGTATGGAGTTAAAATAAGTTATTAAAAATGAAATCCCTTTGTAATAGATGAGTTTTCGTTTGAAACCCTCATACTTCGAAAGAGATTGTCCAATTTGTACAGCAACTGCATCCAGTTTTTGTCGTAACCCTCTCAACTCTTTAAAAGTTTCTATGTGGGTGAAATTATGATTTCATGCCAAGTTACAACCTTTTCAGAGTTCATTTTTACTGCTTTTCAAATTTAGGGTCCTTTAGCTCAAAATAAATCATTAAATGCGTGAAAAATCTCAAATGAAGTCAGAAAGGCTTGAAAACTAATGATGTGCCTTTGAATGGTGAATATTTAACACACAAAATGTACGGAGTTAAAATAAGTTATTAAAAATGAAATCCCTTTGTAATAGATGAGTTTTCGTCCGAAACCCTCATACTTTGAAAGAGATTATCCAACTTGTACACGAAGTGCATCCAGTTTTCGCCGTAACCCTCTCAACTCTTTAGAAATTTCTATGTGGGTGAAATTATGATGTCATGCCAAGTTACAACCTCTTCAGAGTTCATTTGTACTGCTTTTCAAATTTAGGGCCACTTAGCTCAAAATAAATCATTAAATGCATGAAAAATATCAAATGAAGTCAAAAAGGGTTGAAAATTGACGATGTGCCTTTGAATGGTGAATATTGAACACACAAACATTATGGAGTTAAAATAAGTTATTAAAAATGAAGTATCTTTGTAAAAGATGAGTTTTCGTTCGAAACCCTCACACTTCGAAAGAGATTGTCCAATTTGTACACCCACTGCATCCTGTTTTTTCCCGTAACCCTGCCAACTCTGGAGAAGTTGCTATATTGGTGAAATTATGATGTCATGCCACGCTACAACCTTTTCAGAGTTCATTTGTACTGCTTTTCAAATTTGGGGTCATTTAGCTCAAAATAAATAATTAAATGCATGAAAAATCTCAAATGAAGTCACAAAGGGTTGAAAAGTGATGATGTGCCTTTGAATGGTGAACATTGCACACACAAAAACTATGGAGTTAAAATAAGTTATTAAAGATGAAATCCCTTTGTAATAGATGAGTTTTCGTCCGAAACCCTCATACCTCGAAAGAGATTGTCCAATTTGTACACCAGGTGCATCCAGTTTTTTTCGTAATCCTCTCATCTCTTTTAAAGTTTCTATGTGGGTGAAATTATGATGTCATGCCATGTTACAACCTTTTCAGAATTCATTCATACTGCTTTTCAAATTTAGGGTCAATTAGCTCAAAATAAATCATTAAATGCATGAAAAATATCAAATGAAGTCAGAAAGGGTTGAAAATTGATGATTTGCCTTTGAATGGTGCATATTGAACACACAAAAAGTATGGAGTTAAAATAAGTTATGAAAAATGAAATCCCTTTGTAATAGATGAGTTTTCGTCCGAAACCCTCATACTTCGAAAGAGATTGTCCAATTTGTACACCCAGTGCATCCTGTTTTTTCCCGTAACCCTGCCAACTCTTGAGAAGTTGCTATGTGGGTGAAATTATGATGTCATGCCAAGTTACAACCTTTTCAGAGTTTATTTGTACTGCTTTTCGAATTTAGGGTCATTTAGCTCAAAATAAATCATTAAATGCATGAAAAATATCAAATGAAGTCAAAAAGGGTTGAAAATTGACGATGTGCCTTTGAATGGTGAATATTGAACACACAAAAATTATGGAGTTAAAATAAGTTATTAAAAATGAAGTATCTTTGTAAAATATGAGTTTTCGTTCGAAACCCTCACACTTCGAAAGAGATTGTCCAATTTGTACACCCACTGCATCCTGTTTTTTCCCGTAACCCTGCCAACTCTTGAGAAGTTGCTATGTTGGTGAAATTATGATGTCATGCCAAGTTACAACCTTTTCAGAGTTCATTCGTACTGCTTTTCAAATTTAGGGTCATTTAGCTCAAAATAAATCATTAAATGCATGAAAAATATCAAATGAAGTCAAAAAGGGTTGAAAATTGATGATGTGCCTTTGAATGGTGAATATTGAACACACAAACATTATGGAGTTAAAATAAGTTATTGAAAATGAAGTATCTTTGTAATAGATGAGTTTTCGTTCGAAACCCTCATACTTCGAAAGAGATTGTCCAATTTGTACACCAAGTGCATCCAGTTTTTGCCGTAACCCTCTCAACTCTTTAAAAGTTTCTATGTTGGTGAAATTATGATGTCATGCCACGTTACAACATTTCTAGAGTTCATTTGTACAACTTTTCAAATTTAGGGTCATTTAGCTCAAAATAAATCATTAAATGCATGAAAAATATCAAATGAAGTTAGAAAGGGTTGAAAATTGATGATTTGCCTTTGAATGGTGCATATTGAATACACAAAAAGTATGGAGTTAAAATAAGTTATTAAAAATGAAATCCCTTTGTAATAGATGAGTTTTCGTCCGAAACCCTCATACTTCGAAAGAGATTGTCCAATTTGTACACCCAGTGCATCCTGTTTTTTCCCGTAACCCTGCCAACTCTTGAGAAGTTGTTATGTGGGTGAAATTATGATGTCATGCCAAGTTACAACCTTTTCAGACTTTATTTATACTGCTTTTCAAATTTAGGGTCATTTAGCTCAAAATAAATCATTAAATGCATGAAAAATATCAAATGAAGTCAAAAAGGGTTGAAAATTGATGATGTGCCTTTGAATGGTGAATATTGAACACACAAACATTATGGAGTTAAAATAAGTTATTGAAAATGAAGTATCTTTGTAAAAGATGAGTTTTCGTTCGAAACCCTCATACTTCGAAAGAGATTGTCCAATTTGTACACCAAGTGCATCCAGTTTTTGCCGTAACCCTCTCAACTCTTTAAAAGTTTCTATGTTGGTGAAATTATGATGTCATGCCACGTTACAACATTTCTAGAGTTCATTTGTACAACTTTTCAAATTTAGGGTCATTTAGCTCAAAATAAATCATTAAATGCATGAAAAATATCAAATGAAGTCAGAAAGGGTTGAAAATTGATGATGTGCCTTTGAATGGTGAATATTGAACAGACAAAAATTATGGAGTTAAAATAAGTTATTAAAAATGAAGTATCTTTGTAAAAGAGGAGTTTTCGTTCGAAACCCTCACACTTCGAAAGAGATTGTCCAATTTGTACACCAAGTGCATCCAGTTTTTACTGTAACCCTCTCAACTCTTTAAAAGTTTCTATGTGGGTGAAATTATGATGTCATGCCACATTACAACATTTCCAGAGTTCATTTGTACAAGTTTTCAAATTTAGGGTCATTTAGCTCAAAATAAATCATTAAATGCATGAAAAATATCAAATGAAGTTAGAAAGGGTTGAAAATTAATGATTTGCCTTTGAATGGTGCATATTGAATACACAAAAAGTATGGAGTTAAAATAAGTTATTGAAAATGAAATCCCTTTGTAATAGATGAGTTTTCGTTTGAAACCCTCATACTTCGAAAGAGATTGTCCAATTTGTACACCAACTGCATCCAGTTTTTGTCGTAACCCTCTCAACTCTTTAAAAGTTTCTATGTGGGTGAAATTATGATGTCATGCCAAGTTACAACCTTTTCAGAGTTCATTTGTACTGCTTTTCAAATTTAGGGTCATTTAGCTCAAAATAAATCATTAAATGCATGAAAAATCTCAAATGAAGTCAGAAAGGGTTGAAAAGTGATGATGTGCCTTCGAATGGTGAAATTAAACACACAAAAAGTATGGAGTTAAAATAAGTTATTAAAAATGAAATCCCTTTCTAATAGATGAGTTTTCGTCTGAAACCCTCATACCTCGAAAGAGATTGACCAATTTGTACACCAAGTGCATCGAGTTTTTTCCGTCACCCTCTCATCTCTTTAAAAGTTTCAATGTGGGTGAAATTATGATGTCATGCCATGTTACAGCCTTTTCAGAGTTCATTCATACTGCTTTTCAAATTTAGGGTCATTTAGCTCAAAATAAATCATTAAATGCATGAAAAATATCAAATGAAGTAAGAAAGGGTTGAAAATTGATCATTTGCCTTTGAATGGTGCATATTGAACACACAAAAAGTATGGAGTTAAAATAAGTTATGAAAAATGAAATCCCTTTGTAATAGATGAGTTTTCGTCCGAAACCCTCATACTTCGAAAGAGATTGTCCAATTTGTACACCCAGTGCATCCAGTTTTTTCCCGTAACCCTGCCAACTCTTGAGAAGTTGCTATGTGGGTGAAATTATGATGTCATGCCAAGTTACAACCTTTTCAGAGTTCATTTGTACTGCTTTTCAAATTTAGGGTCATTTAGCTCAAAATAAATCATTAAATGCATGAAAAATATAAAATGAAGTCAGAAAGGGTTGAAAAGTGATGATTTGCCTTTGAATGGTGCATATTGAATACACAAAAAGTATTGAGTTAAAATAAGTTATTAAAAATGAAATCCCTTTGCAATAGATGAGTTTTCGTTTGAAACCCTCATACTTCGAAAGAGATTGTCCAATTTGTACACCAACTGCATCCAGTTTTTGTCGTAACCCTCTCAACTCTTTAAAAGTTTCTATGTGGGTGAAATTATGATGTCATGCCAAGTTACAACCTTTTCAGAATTCATTTGTATTGCTTTTCAAATTTAGGGTCATTTAGCTCAAAATAAATCATTAATTGCATGAAAAATCTCAAATGAAGTCAGAAAGGGTTGAAAAGTGATGATGTGCCTTTGAATGGTGAATATTGAACACCCAAAAAGTATGGAGTTAAAATAAGTTATTAAAAATGAAATCCCTTTGTAATAGATGAGTTTTCGTCTGAAACCCTCATACTTCGAAAGAGATTGTCCAATTTGTACACCAAGTGCATCCAGTTTTTGCCGTAACCCTGTCAACTCTTTAAAAGTTTCTATGTGGGTGAAATTATGATGTCTTGCCAAGTTACAACCTTTTCAGAGTTCATTTGTACTGCTTTTCAAATTTAGGGTCATTTAGCTCAAAATAAATCATTAAATGCATGAAAAATCTCAAATGAAGTCAGAAAGGGTTGAAAATTGATGATGTGCCTTTGAATGGTGAATATTTAACACACAAAAATTATGGAGTTAAAATAAGTTATTAAAAATGAAGTATCTTTGTAAAAGATGAGTTTTCGTTCGAAACCCTCACACTTCGAAAGGGATTGTCCAATTTGTACACCAATGCATCTAGTTTTTGCCGTAACCCTCTCAACTCTTTAAAAGTTTCTATATGGGTGAAATTATGATGTCATGCCATGTTACAACATTTCCAGAGTTCATTTGTACAACTTTTCAAATTTAGGGTCATTTAGCTCAAAATAAATCATTAACTGCATGAAAAATATCAAATGAAGTTAGAAAGGGTTGAAAATTGATGATTTGCCTTTGAATGGTGCATATTGAATACACAAGAAGTATGGAGTTAAAATAAGTTATTCAAAATTAAATCCATTTGTAATAGATGAGTTTTCGTTTGAAACCCTCACACTTCGAAAGAGATTGTCCAATTTGTACACCAAGTGCATCCAGTTTTTGCCGTAACCCTCTCAACTCTTTAAAAGTTTCTATGTTGGTGAAATTATGATGTCATGCCACGTTACAACATTTTCAGAGTTCATTTGTACTGCTTTTCAAATTTGGGGTCATTTAGCTCAAAATAAATCATTAAATGCATGAAAAATCCCGAATGAAGTCAGAAAGGGTTGAAAATTGATGATGTGCCTTTGAATGGTGAACATTGCACACACACAAAGTATGGAGTTAAAATAAGTTATTAAAAATGAAATCCCTTTCTAATAGATGAGTTTTCGTCTGAAACCCTCATACCTCGAAAGAGATTGACCAATTTGTACACCAAGTGCATCCAGTTTTTTCCGTCACCCTCTCATCTCTTTAAAATTTTCTATGTGGGTGAAATTATGATGTCATGCCATGTTACAGCCTTTTCAGAGTTCATTCATACTGCTTTTCAAATTTAGGGTCATTTAGCTCAAAATAAATCATTAAATGCATGAAAAATCTCAAATGAAGTCAGAAAGGGTTGAAAATTGATGATGTGCCTTTGAATGGTGAATATTTAACACACAAAAATTATGGAGTTAAAATAAGTTATTAAAAATGAAGTATCTTTGTAAAAGATGAGTTTTCGTTCGAAACCCTCACACTTCAAAAGAGATTGTCCAATTTGTACACCAAGTGCATCTAGTTTTTGCCGTAACCCTCTCAACTCTTTAAAAGTTTCTATGTGGGTGAAATTATGATGTCATGCCACGTTACAACATTTCCAGAGTTCATTTGTACAACTTTTCAAATTTAGGGTCATTTAGCTCAAAATAAATCATTAACTGCATGAAAAATATGAAATGAAGTTAGAAAGGATTGAAAATTGATGATTTGCCTTTGAATGGTGCATATTGAATACACAAGAAGTATGGAGTTAAAATAAGTTATTCAAAATTAAATCCCTTTGTAATAGATGAGTTTTCGTTTGAAACCCTCACACTTCGAAAGAGATTGTCCAATTTGTACACCAAGTGCATCCAGTTTTTACTGTAACCCTCTCAACTCTTTAAAAGTTTCTATGTGGGTGAAATTATGATGTCATGCCACGTTACAACATTTCCAGAGTTCATTTGTACAAGTTTTCAAATTTAGGGTCATTTAGCTCAAAATAAATCATTAAATGCATGAAAAATATCAAATGAAGTGAGAAAGGGTTGAAAATTAATGATTTGCCTTTGAATGGTGCATATTGAACACACAAAAAGTATGGAGTTAAAATAAGTTATTAAAAATGAAATCCCTTTGTAATAGATGAGTTTTCGTCCGAAACCCTCATACTTCGAAAGAGATTGTCCAATTTGTACACCAAGTGCTTCCAGTTTTTGCCGAAACCCTCTCAACTCATTAAAAGTTTCTATGTGGGTGAAATTATGATGTCATGCCACGTTACAACCTTTTCAGAGTACATTTGTACTACTTTTCAAATTTGGGGTCATTTAGCTCAAAATAAATCATTAAATGCATGAAAAATCTCAAATGAAGTCAGAAAGGGTTGAAAAGTGATGATGTGCCTTTGAATGGTGAACATTGAACACACAAAAAGTATGGAGTTAAAAGAAGTTATTAAAAATGAAATCCCTTTCTAATAGATGAGTTTTCGTCCGAAACCCTCATACTTCGAAAGAGATTGTCCAATTTGTACACCAAGTGCTTCCAGTTTTTGCCGTAACCCTCTCAACTCTTGAAAAGTTTCTATGTGGGTGAAATTATGATGTCATGCCACGTTACAACCTTTTCAGAGTTCATTCATACTGCTTTTCAAATTTGGGGTCATTTAGCTCAAAATAAATCATTAAATGCATGAAAAATCTCAAATGAAGTCAGAAAGGGTTGAAAAGTGATGATGTGCCTTTGAATGGTGAACATTGCACACACAAAAAGTATGGAGTTAAAATAAGTTATTAAAAATGAAATCCCTTTGTAATAGATGAGTTTTCGTCTGAAACCCTCATACCTCGAAAGAGATTGTCCAATTTGTGCACCAAGTGCATCTAGTTTTTTCCGTAACCCTCTCATCTCTTTAAAAGTTTCTATGTGGGTGAAATTATGATGTCATGACATGTTACAACCTTTTCAGAGTTCATTCATACTGCTTTTCAAATTTAGGGTCATTTAGCTCAAAATAAATCATTAAATGCATGAAAAATATCAAATGAAGTCAGAAAGGGTTGAAAATTGATCATTTTTCTGTGAATGGTGCATATTGAACACACAAAAAGTATGGAGTTAAAATAAGTTATGAAAAATGAAATCCCTTTGTAATAGATGAGTTTTCGTCCGAAACCCTCATACTTCGAAAGAGATTGTCCAATTTGTACACCGAGTGCATCCAGTTTTTTCCCGTAACCCTGCCAACTCTTGAGAAGTTGCTATGTTGGTGAAATTATGATGTCATGCCAAGTTACAACCTTTTCAGAGTTCATTTGTACTGCTTTTCAAATTTAGGGTCATTTAGCTCAAAATAAATCATTAAATGCATGAAAAATATAAAATGAAGTCAGAAAGGGTTGAAAATTGATGATTTGCCTTTGAATGGTGCATATTGAACACACAAAAAGGATGGAGTTAAAATAAGTAATTAAAAATGAAATCCCTTTGTAATAGATGAGTTTTCGTCGAAAACCATCATACTTCGAAAGAGATTGTCCAATTTGTACACGAAGTGCATCGAGTTTTCGCCGTAACCCTCTCAACTCTTGAGAAGTTTCTATGTGGGCGAAATTATGATGACATGCCAAGTTACAACCTTTCTAGAGTTCATTTGTACTTCATTTCAAATTCAGGGTCATTTAGCTCAAAATAAATCATTAAATGCATGAAAAATCTCAAATGAAGTCAGAAAGGGTTGAAAAGTGATGATGTGCCTTTGAATGGTGAAAATTGAACACACAAAAAGTATGGAGTTAAAAGAATTTATTAAAAATGAAATCCCTTTCTAATAGATGAGTTTTCGTCCGAAACCCTCATACTTCGAAAGAGATTGTCCAATTTGTACACCAAGTGCTTCCAGTTTTTGCCGTAACCCTCTCAACTCTTTAAAAGTTTCTATGTGGGTGAAATTATGATGTCATGCCACGTTACAACCTTTTCAGAGTACATTTGTACTACTTTTCAACTTTGGGGTCATTTAGCTCAAAATAAATCATTAAATGCCATGAAAAATCTCAAATGAAGTCAGAAAGGGTTGAAAAGTGATGATGTGCCTTTGAATAGTGAACATTGCACACACAAAAAGTATGGAGTTAAAATAAGTTATTAAAAATGAAATCCCTTTGTAATAGATGAGTTTTCGTCTGAAACCCTCATACCTCGAAAGAGATTGTCCAATTTGTGCACCAAGTGCATCCAGTTTTTTCCGTAACCCTCTCATCTCTTTAAAAGTGGAGGAGGCTTTGAAAATGTGGGTCAAATTATGATGTCATGCCATGTTACAACCTTTTCAGAGTTCATTCATACTGCTTTTAAAATTTAGGGTCATTTAGCTCAAAATAAATCATTAAATGCATGAAAAATATCAAATGAAGTCAGAAAGGGTTGAAAATTGATCATTTTTCTTTGAATGGTGCATATTGAACAC